>LR990617.1:9199792-9825887 GCA_905147815.2 Phalera bucephala | reverse complement strand
GCAGATCAAAGGCCTATAACAAAAATCGCGACAACAACCTGCTTTGAGCTGTAGGCTGTACCTACTCATCCAGCTAAAAAAATCTAGTAATTGGTATTCATTAAAGAAAAAACAAATACGTGTCTATTTAGGGTATAATATCCAACGGACATATATACAAGGTGTAACATAAATAACGTAAGACCTGAAAGTTGTTAGTTCTAAATCGGCAACCGAAAGGATCCAAATTATTTTTAATATTTGTTAATTTTTTTTTAAACTAGCGTAATTTTTCGTTCCTCGTCCAGTCCACTGCTTTATTCAAATAACTAGTTGAATCGGCGAACTTCGTGCTGCCAATAAAAGTTTTCTAAACTCATCTATATAAATAAAACAAACTCGTAGTAGTTCGAAACGCATCCTGTTTGACGAACGATACGAACAGTTTGTATGGGAAAATGAAATAGTTATTTTTACTACTTTCCTTGCAATTTCTTTAAATTTTCTCACCTTTAAAGCATTTCTTGGTCTTACAAATATTTCAAAACCAAAATTAGCCAAATCAGTCCAGTCGTTTTTATGAGACAAAAAATTATAGAAAACTCCTTGAAATTGACAGTTTAATTTTCGTATTTGTAAAGCAATAATCTAATTGGGGTGTCTGAGATCTTGCGTTATTTATGATACACCTTGTATTGAGTTCTTAGATTTACGCGAATATTACACATGAAATAAAACTATTTTACGGATTTTATCGCGGTTTATTTTTTTATTAAACCGCGATAAAATCCGTAAAATAGTTTTATTTCATGTGTAATATTCGCGTAAATCTAAGATGTCCCTCCCGTGACCATGGGTGCTGCAAAGCACTCGAAACGTCGGGAACTAAAAATAAAAAAATAAACCGCGATAAAATCCGTAAAATAGTTTTAATTCACACCTTGTATTAATAAACTTTAATATAGAAAACACGTTATAGCACGTTTGATTTTATTTTTATAAAACAAATCTTTTCCGGATAGCTACAGTCCACACTTTTCTCTTTCAATATACTGTGATTGGTTTGCAATTGCAAATAACCTTTATGACTTTAATGAAACTGTCGTCATGTCTTGGATATAAATAGCCTCTCCCCCTTGAGCTATTAACTGCTTCATGTATTGCCACATAACTTATTAAGCATGCATATGTGTTTGAATCTCATAGGATAGGCAATGTTATGTTCCTTTCAATTTGATTTAAGTTTTACAGTTATTCTAAAGTAACTTACTGGTATAAACTGAATTGCTGCGTGTTTTTTTTTTGATTATGTAGATCATGTTGGGAGGCAAGGGGAGGATTATTTTTTGCAGTGGACAAGTGTAGGCTGAGATGATAGATCATGTTGTAACTTTCATATTTGCAATATTTGTATAGTAGCTATTGTTTTTAATTTATCTTATCATGCGTTGTGAGATGTATGGACGTAAATAAATGTATTCTAGTAAAGATTTTAGTAAGAATATAATGCGATGCTATATAATTATAAACAAGTTTTATAGCAAAAAACACAACGAATACATCTTGCTTAGTTGAAGAGTTCCTACACCAGGGGATTACGTTGTGTAGTTCACATGTTCCTGTGGCCACCTTCCGATTCCATCAGACCAGCTTTATGGTACCATATTATTGAATTGTTATTGGCCTTACATACGTATAACAAATTTCAGCTCAATCGCATACCCGCAAGTGCTTAAATAATGGCTCATAATATTTGAACTGTAAAGACAGACGGACAGACATACGAACATGGCAAGTTAAATAAAAGCTTGTAAAAAAGAATATTTTTGGGCAACGTTGTAATTATAGTTTGCTATAAATATTTGGTACTCTATATATCTATCTCTTTATAATATCATCACGTCAGATCCCATGTTTATTTGATTATCAAACTAAAGCAATGATTGTTAAGCGTATATAAGAAAGCTCGTTATCAAAACCATGACTTATATTTATCTAGATTGTGTATCAGTAATTTAAATATTTCCTAAAATGCCTCACATGTGTTACACGAATGCCCTGTTTATTTGTTAAGAATTTGCATTTCTGGTTCGAAGAATGTTGTCGAAGTAAATCTATTAATAAACTCGGAAGTATACAACGTCGTCGAAATATACCCTGAACCACTAATCGACTTTTTCTAATGCTATGATTATTCCAAATGCAGATGTACAAAGCACTCTTGCTACATTTATTTACCTACATATCAAAGGGCCGCTGCACTCCACGGCGTTTCTAATTTCATACGGCTTTCTCTGACCTATTTATAGGTGTCTATTACAAGGTGCAGTGTCCGCTTGCTCTCGTCATATCAGTTACCACATGTCGCTCGCCTATAAAAATTGCTATTTCCTTTTACGGAACGGGGGTATAGTAAACATCGTAAAAGTTTGAACTACTTGCAACGTGGCAACTTTGGTTACAACCAACAATCGCTAAATGTTTTTTTTTTACAAAGAATCACCGCCATGCCTACATTCCCCAAGCAGAGGTGGCAAAGGTGTACTGTTAGCCGACGATGTTATGTCCCATGTAATAGGGTGCGAGCCTATTGTCATATACATAGAAATTTTTCGAGAAATAAACTACGTTTGACCGACATAGGTCTTGTCCGGTGATGCTGTAATGGCATCATTCACACACACATTGTATTTAATTTCGATGTAAGTGTAGTTTCGTTTGTATGGTCTTATCTGTATTGATTGTATTAAGTTTCAAATTGAGATTTAATTTTTTTTATCTCAATGTCTTTCATCATCTCTTCTGTCTTTATGTAAGAAAGCATATTACAAAATCTTCAATTACATGAAAGATAAGACCGCGTGGGATTGAAGTACCATATTATTCAGTACTGCTATTCATTTTTCTTTTGAAATTACATTAATTTTAAAGCGTAGCGTGTTGTGGCTGACGAGTTTGGGGTATTGCTGCTTTGTAGACCCAATCTGACCACCGTCTTTGGGGTTTTGGTTTGGACATGCTCACTATAATGTCTTTGCTTGCGGTGGCTGTCTGGCGCGGGTCACTCCCTTCCCTCCAATATGGTCGAGGGGAGTGATGGCTGTTCCAGTAGTCATACTCGTGAACAGGTGTTGCTTGTGGGGACTGGCCCATCTGGGATCCTTTAGACACTCTTTATAAATAACTTCATTGGTCTCATATCTCGTTCGTCCGGCATTACACTGGAGATAGATCGTAAACTATTTAATTGTAACCTAAACATTGTATCCACACAATATAATAAAAAAAAATTGAAAGGAAAAAGGAGAAACAGATTTAAATAAAAAGAGACAAGCCCGCTGAGCTTATTCGCGAGATCTTCTCAGTGGAGGCCGCGTTCCGATCCGGTGGTAGATTTGTAGTTAAATTAGATTTAAAAAAAATGTAAATTTACTATTTGTAGGTGCCCCTGCAGGACTAAATTATTTGAGTTTAGAATGTTCTGTTATGTTCATGATTTTTTTTTTAATTTTGATTGGTATTTATTTCTTATATATTCCGCGTTTAGTTAAATGAGCATATTGTGTTTAAGAACTAGTAAGAACGTTTTTCATCTCATTTGGATCTGAGGCCTGTATAGAAATAACTTGCTGGAACCCTGTACTCTCTGTCTATCCCGCAAGAAATCTGACGTGATGATATAGTAGTAGTGATTTTCTATACTTTGGCGTAGGTTGTAAGAAGAATAAGTACCAATAATAAATCAGTAAATGATCTCAAAATCCAAAGGAGCTCACTGGCACGTCCTCAACATCTATCAATCAGCTATCTCCCGGCTTCAGGCATTATATAGAGGAAGCTGCAACGAATTAGGTCACGTCTAGCCTGCCTGTTCCACATCGTGAATTATGTGGACATTTGTTTTTTATTAGCCGTTCTGTGGGGCCAGGCCTTTGAACGAGCCAGTTCCCGGAAGATATATATTTGTTGTGTTTAACATCAACGAGGAATGAGCGCTGCTTATTAACTTGTATTGAATGGTTGTTTGGGTGTTATTTATTAAGAGAGAAGATAATCTTGAAAAATAGTTTAATTTAATGACATTAGGGTGTATACTCGTGTTTTGATATCCTGAAATAAATTCCTGAATCCTGCTATTTAGTGTCTTAGGTTTGGAGCTAGACTTGAAGTTTAGGCAGTATATAATATCACTGATAATTATTTTTAGTTTGGTTTTGTTATTGAATCAATTTTTCAAAGTTTTCAATTGTAAATAATTTATTAGTTAGTCTTGAGGGTGATATGCATCCCATCAGATCTGAATTTGGATATATTTTTTAATCAAATTATTTTTGCATTTACATTACAAATTTGAAAAATGATTAAGATATACAAGGTGTAACATAATAAACGCAAGACCTCAGACACCCCGATTAAAGAATTGCTTCATAAATTCAAAACGAAAACCAAATTTCCAAATTTAAAGGTTTTTACCCCTTTTTTAAGCACTTTTATACCCCAATGAACAATGAAACTTGTACGTGTATGTGTGCATTTTGAGAAATACGGGTTAGGAATGCATTTGTAATCTCCTTATTGCTATGAATCAAGAATAAATTTAGGTTTTTTATAGCACACTGAAGGAGTAAAAGCATTTTAAGCAAATAAAAAAAAAAAATGTAAGATACTTTAAAAATTCAGTTATCGATTTAGAACAAACTACTTTCAGGTCTTGCGTTTATTATGTTACAGCTTGTATATAACTAAGAATCACGAAATAAATAATTAAAATTATACTATTATAGTGGACTAGTTTCTGCCCGCTACTTCGTCTGGGTTGACTTTAAATAAAAAGTACACTGTGTCAATTCAGGTATAAATAATCCAAATCCAATAAACTGCCAAATTTCATCCAAATCTGTTCAGCTGTTTATATTAGTATGATACTTGAAAAAAGATCTTACTGTATATTTATTGGCGTAAAAAATGTAGGACTATTTTTAGAATTAGTCTGACATGCCCAGTTGAATTGATCAAAGCAATGAATATTGTCCTCGACTAAATAGTCGGGGTCCATTAATCTGTTTGTATTCATCCGAGCTCTTCGGTCACTTGTATCCTTCGTGGTAATTAACATTGATGGACATGTCTGTTAATGCTACGGTGACCTATATTTGCACTCATATATAAACTCATATTAAACAAAGACTAATCGATCTATCGTCTAGGGACCTGCGCCTATAGCCAAGTTGACAATCTACAGTCGTTAACGCTAATAGAAACCGGAAAAATGTATGGGAATTTCATTTTGCAACGAAAAGTCACGTGGTCAAAACAATGCGCTATCGATTGCGACAAGAGAATATAATATCGATATAATAATATCGACTGCCTCGTTGGTCTGGTGGCGAAGCGCATAGCTTTGTGATCACGAGGTCCTGGGTTCAAATCCTAAGTCGGGCAAATTTAGTTTTTCTAACGAACAAATCCCAGTATCATAACGGAGTCTGGAATTGTGCCCGGTATATAGCAATAGGCTCGCCCCTTATGGCATGGGACCTAACATCGTTGGCGAAAAGTAGGTGAACTCAGTACAGCTCTGCCACCCTGCTTGGGGAATATAAGCGTGACGGTGTTTAGTTACTTATCCGGATCTATTTATCATTACTTGTCGGGCGGGCAGAAACTACAGAGTTCCAATAGGTTCTTTCGACTTTTAATGATTTTGATATGATCTAATAAATATGTAAATAATGGCACAAACAAATGTCAAAAAGGTTATCAAGTAAAGCAAACATGTTACTATAACAAATAGTCGAAAACGACAACTACCTACTATATTTAGTATAAAACCAAATGCAAACGGAATATAAATTATCTATGTGCAATGTTGTCTTTACTTTTATTTATTGTTGTGACTTATCTACAGGCAAGCACAAATATCTATCTATCTATAACATCACGCCAGATCTCTTGCAGGGTAGGCAGAGAGTACAGAGTTCCAATAGGTTCTTTCCTTACATTCCTCTCTGGCTTCCTCGACTCTCATAGTTCGTCTCATACACGCTCGCCAGTTAGGGAGACTCTTGACTTTTCCTTCAGATAAGACTCGGTTTATTTGGTCGTGGTAAGATAGTCTAGGTCTTCCCCGGTACCTGCATCCTTCCACTTTCACATTGTATATCTGTTTTGTCATTCTTTCCTATGGCATTCTTTCTATATGCCCGAACCAACGGAGCATGCCCTTTTGTCATCTTTACACCGATACTATCTTTCATACCTACTCGCTTTCTTACTACGCTGTTGCTAATGCGGTCGGTCAGCTTCACTCCGCACATCTTCCGCAGAGCTCGCAAAGCACAAAGCACAAATAAAATGCAAATTAACTAGCACACTCTTAGTTACACATATTTTTTCTATTTTATTTCGCATACTAATTTATATCTTGACAAAATACATATTTGAGTTAAAATGCCATGGATGCACATTGCAACTAAGTAGCATTTGTGTGGCTTTATGATTTTAGTGTACCTGCGAAGTGTTTAAGGAATGTCTGTTGCAGAACTGGGTTCTTATTCGTTGTGACCGAACGTGACACGTTACGATAACTTCGTGAAATGATCATGTAATGGTATTCTGTATGCCACTGGATTACCATTATAGGATTTTTAATGTAAGATGGGTACTGTGACCATTGTAAGTATCAAAGAAAATTATACTTTATTCAATGGCAATAAGAGTCATGACCCGTTTCTATACTTATGGTTTTAAGCCCTAATACCATTGAACTAAATATTAATTTCGTTTGGCACTTAGAACTAAGCGGCTACCGCTATAAAACGTGTTTTTGTACTCCATGCACTTCAAGAAGTATACGGATTAGAGACTTAATGATTTAAAAAATGGTTTTAGACACTATATTTTAGAATCTGGTAAAAGGAATACACGATTAAACAACATTTTCTGGATATACAAAGCCTATAGTGATCTCTAATGCTTTACATTATTTGATTCGAATGCGAAACGCTTGAGTTAATAGAATAGTCAATAGAATTTACTTAAAAACATAGCGAATAATTGTAGCAAAGTTCTTGTAAAGCAATTTTTTTATTTTGCAGTGTAGTATTTTGAGAAAATAATAAAATCTATTTTTCCACATACGACGTTTATTTCCGAGCGCGCGCTTAATATATCCGTCCCTTATTATTCATTTGTAAAGTTATTGCATCCCTGTCACTCTCCAAGTCGATAAATGGTAACGTACCGCGTTCCGATGTTCATTAGTCATAGCGAATAAGGGCGCTTACTAAGTCAAAAACAAGAAAGGCAGTCGACGTAAGGTTTCACGAATTAGGTATGGTATTTTTCACGTCCGTCACAATTCTGTCTCTAAAGGAGTGTAAAAGCTCTTTTAGGCTTCACCAAGTAACAGTTTACGAGCATTTCTCTATAATATTGTTACGACACAGGAAACCAAACCTGTCGCTATTTATTACTTATGCATTGCAAATTGTATGGCTAGTTAAAATCGTTTATATGAATTCTTTAAATATGTATGATTAAAAATTACTATTAAATATGCAATCTCGTTATAAAATGAAGATTAAAACTAAAAATAATATGGTTTTCTTTAGAATATTGATCCATACTAATATTATGAAAGTAACTCTGTCTGTCTATCTGTTTGTCTGTTACCTTTTCTCGCCCAAATCGCTGAACAGATTTTCAGATCAAATTTGGCGAAGATATAGATATTATATACAGAGGAAGGATATATGCTGCGTTTTATCTCAATAAAAGCTTAAGGGTGTGAAACGACGAACGGTTTAGCGCAGTGGTTAAGAGCTTAAGCCGCTCCGCCCACTGTGTCTAATAGTCGCGGGTTCGAGTCGCGCACGGGACAAATCTTTGTGTGATCCACAATTATTTGTTTCAATCTGGGTATTTGTGTATGTGAATTTTCATGTTTGTAAATGCACCCACGATACAGGAATAAATCCTAGAGAGGGGCTACGTTTCTTTTAAAAAAATATTGCAAGCCTGAAAATATCACGAACGAAGTTGTTGGTACAGCTAGTTCTAATTAAAAAAAATCTTAATATAAATAAAATAATGCCAAACAATAAAATGTTCTGTTTTATTGATTGATTGAATTGATTTATGCGTGTGACATAAGGGAGTTGTTGATATGAACTTTGGACAAAGGTGAAAAATACTGACTACGAACCAAAGCCTATAATTATTAATAATATTCTTACCTCCATATTCTTGTGCCATTATGTTTACATAACTTACCGATTACTGCAAGTGATTGCAAGATATGAAGTAAAGAGTTGGTTGAGCTCGAATATATATAATACTCGATATCGATAGATAGTAAGCGTGCGAGCTTAATGGCTAGTTGATATATAGTAGCTTCCATATAGATTCGACATGTCTGCCATCGAAACGATAAGAAGAAGAATGGCTAGTTTCAATCTTTTTATATCATCACGCCAGATCACGGAGCCAGGTAGAGAAGTCTACAGAGTACAGAGCCAATTTCAATATTTAACTAATAAATAAATTTGCTTGGTGTGTTTTGACAGATGTTTCATATAAGACGACCCGCCCTAACTTCGCACGGGTGAATTATACACATAAACCTTGCTATTGAATCACTCCGTCCATTGGTGAGAACCGTATCAAAATCCGTTCGGTAGTTATTGAGTTTATCACGTTCAGATAGCTAGACAGACGCGGCGGGGGAATTTATTTTTTAATATGAAGTGATAAGCAAATCTAAAGCCCGTCCGGGCTTTATATGTAAGTGATTTATGTCAATCCTTCTCGCTCCGTGATAACGATTTATGCGAGCTAAATAGGACGAGATCTACTGCAATTGTAATACCGTAATAGGACGATATGCACTAAAACCACTAAAATATTGATATTAGGAATGCTGTATTTTTGTTGTTTAACGATACTATCGTGTACGGGTTAGATATTGGCGTGCAAGTTTTTCATCATGTTCTTGAGCGGAGACCATGGATTTAATGAGAGTAGCTGAAGATCAGCACAGGAGGTGTGAAATTAAAAGAGACCTATGGCCTACCAATTTAAGAGACCTATTAGGTTTCGATTTTTATTCTGAGTCTTGTATGCAACTCAAAATAGTCTTGTCCACACGTCAATGAAATACAATTCTTGAAACACATTTTCTTAACAAGTAAGACAAAACGAATATCTCACGCGTAGGGCGACTTACGCATTATGATTAGTGATAATTATGGTTATGTGTCACCTTCTATCGACTTGATAGCCAGTACCTCATACTGTGTAAACCGGATTTTACATTTAACAGCATTCGAGAGGGATTGGTCTGCCATTGGAGCAGCTATAGGGTGACGGTGACCAGCGTCACGGCTCAGCAATTCGCGCCGTTCACACAACCTGCAATATCTTGTACTTGTCCACACATAGTTGGGATTCCTTCACCCGTGCCCTGAACATGCAATCCTTATGAGTGGGCGTGAGAATATCGTTTTATTTCCTTAGGATTACGTAGAATGAGATTTATGATAGGATTTGTGTTTGGTGGTCATATGTTAAGCTTGGTAAACTTAAATCTTGCGATATTTGTGAGAGAACAAACATGACTGCCTCATTGGTCTAGTGGTGAATGCGAGTAGTCATCACGAGGCCCTGGGTTCGAAACCTTGCTCGGACAAAATCAAAATGTAATTTTTCTCTATATAATCACGCCACATCCCTTGCGTGGGAGGCAGAGAGTAAAGAGTTTCAACAGGTTTTACATACCTCTCTGGCTTCCTCGACTCTCATAGTTCGTCTCATACACGCTCGCCGGTTACGGAGACTCTTGACTTTTCCATCAGATAAGACTCGGTTTATTTGGTCGTGGTAAGATAGTCTAGGTCTTCCCCGGTACCTGCATCCTTCCACTTTCACATTGTATATCTGTTTTGTCATTCCTTCCCTGTGGCATTCTTTCTATATGCCCGAACCAACGGGGCATGCCCTTTCTCATCTTTACACCGATACTATCTTTCATACCTACTCGCTGTCATACTATGCTGTTGCTAATGCGGTCGGTCAGCTTCACTCCGCACATCTTCCGGTGCTCACATTTCGACTGCATTTATCCTGCTTTCATTCTTCTTCTTACATACTCAACTGTCACTGGCATATAACAGCGTTATAACAAGCACACCCTTATGTATGTAGGCCAGCTGCGCCTTTTGCCTCATGTGTATGTAATTTTTCAATAGACAAATTACTAGTATCAGTCCGGAGTCTGGCGTTGTGTCTGGTGAAATGGCAATTTGCTCGCCCCCTATTACACGGGACCTAACATCGTCGGCGCAAAGTGGGTGTACACGGTACACTACTGCCACCCCCGCTTGGGAAACATAGGCGTGACGGTGTTTATTTTATTTTTATCCAATATCACTTATGTAAAATGTATATACATCTTTTCCAATAATATCACGATTTTTATACCAGAACGATTGACTAGTGACATTCAATATGTTTTTTGCCTTTTAAAGGGTCACATTTCACCAAAATCGCGCTCGTAGAGCTGTGCGACCGCGGTGTTCTTACCGATTACCAAGGTTAAGCAGCGTTCGACTCGGTCGGCCCGAGATGGGTGACCGTTTGTGGCATTTTCATATTCGAGCGTCTCCGTGCTTTGGAAGGCACGCTAAGCCGTTGGTCCCGGCTACCACTTAATGTGGTAGTCGTTAAGCCGAGTTGGAAGCCTTAAAGGCGGCTTGATAAGTTCCAACAGCAGGTAGCCACAAACCTGCCTCCATCAATCCGCACTGGGTCCGCGTGGTGGAGTATGACCTAATCTCTCTCCCCGATTTGTGAGAGAAGGCCTTTGTCCAGCAGTGGGCAGTATAGGCTGATATTATTTCACCAAAATGAACTAAAACAGTGTAAAACTAAAACTTAGTAGTGAAAAATATAGCTTAAAAACCAAACAAACAGAATTCCTATACCCAGTCTACTCCTAACGGTAATGTAACTTGTTTGAAACCCAATGACTTTATAGTTTTGTCGATAGGCTACATGAATTTATACATGGTGTAGTAGAAAAACGTATCCATCACTGAATTTAATCAATGTGATCTTTAATTCCTGGCCATACTTGTTAGTGGCCCCTCCCGGTGACTGAGAGCGCACTTTTCAAAATTGATTATTTAAAATTTATTCTATCTATCTATATTATCACGCCTGCTCCCTCGCGGGGTAGATAGAGTACAGAGTTCCAACAGGTTCTTTCTTATAAACCCTTCTGATTTCCTCCACTCTCATAGTTTGTTTTATGCACGCTCGCCGGTTACGGAGGCTCTTGACTTGGTATTCAGATAAGACACGGTCTGTTTAGTCATGGTTACCTAGTCTAGGTCTTCTTCGGTCCCTACCTAAAATTTATTGATCTAGTATAGAACACTACAGGCCAACGGGACAGGAAGACTCCACTTGACCAGCGCTTAGGGGCCTAAATAACCCTCCATAATATGAATATAATCAGCGTTTGTTAATGGACGATTAGAATTAGAAATAAAACCTTCATCATCATCATCAGTTCTAGCTTATTCCACCCACCGCAGGGTATAAGCCTTCTCCCTCTTACGCCATATATCCTGAGCCAATATTGACCAGATCTAAATTACGCACTTAACTATATCATCAACCTATCTTTGTGCTGGCCTTTCACGATTGCAATATCCTTTCCCCGACCACCATTTGGTCAGAGACCTACTCCACCTGCCATCACCGTACACCTTGCTTTAAATAAATATTGCAGAAGGTGCGGAATACCTAATTTCTTTTTTTAATATTTATGTCGGTTTGGACCGACGTAAAATTACCAGCTGTGTAGTAAACTGTCTCGTTGGTGAGTGTGGCGAATAATGCGCGTAGCGATCACGAAGTCCTGGGTTCAAATTCATGGTCGGACAAAAAATTTCCAGTATCAGACCGGAATCTGGCATTGTGCCCGGTATGATGGCAACTGGCGTGCCCCACTAATACATGGGACCAAACATCGTCGGAGAAAAGTGGGTGTACTCAGTACACATCTGTTACCCCCACTTGAAGAATATAAGCGTGACGATGAGTGTAGTAAAAGTGGAATATATACCTCATCCTGTACCCTAGTCACGCTTTTTATCTTGTATAATTGAACCGCTGTGTCTCAGTGGGTGAAAAGATCTCGAGAAGCAAGGATCCGTATAAGGTCTCGTATTAATCCGGTACTTTGTGTCTAGGCTATACAGCGCGGTAAGGTTCCCACGGTGTTGCCTGATACACTCACCTACATTGCTAGTACCACTGATAAAATCGCCGACTACTACATAATTGGATTTAGAGCACTATGTTAATATGCCAAAAACGTTGAGAACACAGATATGATCACAAATATATGCTGTCTTGATTAAATTGCTTGGTAGTATGGTAATTTTGTCAAATATATCGTTGTCCGAATGAAATAGCGACATAACTAAACTAGGAGTACAGGAGAATATAAGCTTTACGATTTTCAAATTAGAGTACAAATTTAAATAATCATATTTTGGAGTTATGCTCTTATTACATTCAGCCAGTTATATATTATAGGCTATATGATAGGAAGATTTTTTTATAATCAGTATTTAAGCAAATATGTTCATATAATTGGTTTTCTATTTTTATCCCTATGTCATGCTGTTTGGATTAGATGCTATAGATTTTTTTTTATGAATGAATAATTACTCGATAAATAAATAATCTCGATTGAAAATAACTTAAAAAGAGTTATATGCAAATAGAGTTAGATTTACGTGATTTGATCTATCTATCTATATTATGACGCCAGATAGGGATCTGGCGTGATAATGCAGAGTACTTTTTACCTACGCCACGAGGATGTGGGACATAAGGCTGTGGAGTAGAGGCAGAGTGTACAGTATTCCAACGTAATTGAGGTAGCGCAAAAATCAATTGTATTACCAATTTTAGCATATTCATTTTAAACTAAAATTCTAACATTCGATGAATGTATATGTATACAGAAAATAAAAACGTGATTTGAAATTATAATCTCATTATAAATGTAAAACATTTCATGATATACATATGTTAATATGTAATGCATTTGTATCACAGAACGCTCTACAATATTCTACATGATTCAGCTCTCACCGAACTTGATTTTGTATACCGCACTAATTACCTACAAAGAGCTACAATAATTATAATACGCCTGTCGGAACGTAATTAGACAAGTAATTGTTAAACATTAGGTATCTGCGGTGTTCGCTGTTATTTACTTATAACAACACTTGTGCCAACTGGGCTTGTTATCAAATAAATACGTCGAACACGTTATAATTATTGTGTTCTGAATTGAGGTTTAGTTATGGCCATTGCGTGGGGGCTTAGCACGAATATATTGACATTAACGCAGCTATATTGAGTTGATATGCCATCGTTTTCACCCAACAATTTCAATAAAATACGATGACAGCACTTTCTCTACAACGTTACGACAGTATCAATCTGTTTGTGCTAAGCCCTTTGGTTTAATCATTTCAAGAAACGCGTCACCAATACCTAACAGTCATCAGTAGACTAGTTGGTTAAGCTTGGGCTAACAAAATTCTTTTAAATTTGCGTTTGTTCTATTTGCTGTAAGAAATTACACAGCATCCCTAATGAATGATATTTAAATACGAACACAGAAGAAGAAGACATAAGTAGGCATTTCGTTTATCTTAAAACCTGGACATTTCTGATATGACTATTTATTTAATAGGTTTCTACATAATCTGTATTACACACATTGTAAAATTCACGGAAGAGTAAAAAATATTTTCGTTTAAGTCTAAATTGTGGTCTCGTCGTGTCGTTATCTAGTAGTGTATTAAGTGTTACACCAGGCTGGGTCCGTAAAGGCATTGAGGGGATGCTAGTCCGTTACATAAGAACATCTAGGAGTTCACATATTCCACTTAGTTGGTTTAGACATCCGCAGGAAAACAAGCGGCTTGTACATTCTAGGCCTTACATTCCACGTGGTTTCCACTTATATAGGTATATAAGTGACAGGTATATACCACATATATAAGTACTTTTGACTGCCTCGTTGGTCTAGTGGCAAAGCGCATCGCTTTGTGATCATGAGGTCCTGAGTTCAAATCCTAGGTCGGACAAATGTAGTTTTTGTAACGAAAAATTCCCAGTATGAGTCCGGAGTCTGGAATTGTGCCCATATGGCAATAGGTTTGCCCCCTATTACATGGGACCTAACATCGTCGGCGAAACGTGGGTGTACTCAGTACACCTCTGCCACCCCCTCTGGGGAATATAGGCGTGAAGGTGTTTTTTTTTCATATATGCACTTATGTAGGTAGTGACCGTTCGTTCGTTTCCGCACCAAGTGTACGAGTATGCACTTCAAGTAATCTAGCTCAAGAAAATTACTGCATTTAGTCGGGCTATTCAAATTAGCGAAACTCGAAAATTTTAACAACCTGTTTCATCTGTCTGTAGGGTATTATTTCAACCAAAATGTTAAGTCATATGCATCAATACGGTAATATAAGAATTAATAAGTATTAGTCGTTAAGAGTAAATGATGTTTATTCATTTAACGGTTGTATGATTACAGTCATGTAGTGTATTCAATTAAGTGAATTGGTTTACTAGGAATCAAGTACTATTTTTGGTCATTAACACCAAATCTTGTTATGGTTCATTTATTCGTTGTGGTGTCAATATATTTTCCCGTTTATAATAACTGTAACTCTTAGGTGACATAAGCGTATTAAAGGGAATCTGAGTGCAATTATTTTACAGGAAAATATTGTGTTTTCTCTTAACCAGTTGTACTCCTTTTGCTTTCGTGTCGTGAGAGGGACTAGACGAATTGTACCCGTGAATTTTTTTATTCACTAATTTTCCCCGTAAATTGGCATGATTTCAAATCGCTGGGGTGATTGTTCAATAAAATTAATTAGAGTGACACGTTCTTTGCAGTCATTAACAGCTGACATTGTAAGGGTTTAATTTTTTACTAATTTATAGCTTGTGTAATGTTTGTGGTTTTGTCACGATTAAGCCTAATGCCAAAGTTTTCTTCTTCCCCAGACTAATAATAACGGCGAGTACTCATCGCGAAGTTTGCCCCGTGTGAGGCTAGACAGTGGGGGAAATGTTAACGCGGGGGTTAGACTTCGGTGTTGGGCTGCACCTCCTTCAATCACTGAGGAAGAAGTGGAAGATGAAATTGAAGAAGATGCTGTTTCACTGCGAGCAATGCCTGCACAAGGTTAGTAGAATTTTCATCCACTGTGGTAGAACTGAAATAAATTTTATTTATATTTTACTGCCCTCTAGCGGTACATTTTATCAACACAGTTGCGATATCTGGTACAATTTTGATATAACTTAAGTACGCTACTCGATACTAGATGGCGCCGCTGTAAATTAACTTCACATAAGATTAACAGATGGCGCTAAGCAACATTAGTTAAAAAATTCTTATATACCTAGTTACAGAATTTGATTTTTATGCTCCTGTTTAGCAATTTATCATCAGTCGGTCATATTATTACGTTTAAGCATGTAATCAAATAGTAATGAGTATTCTTTTTTCCTGAAATGGAAGACGATAATTTAAAATAGGGCATTAATCATTATAGTTTCACTGCATTAGTAAGCATTAGAAGTGAGACCAAATTACGTATGGTTATTTATGGCTTCAGTGTTGCTATTTTAAGAATGAAAGTTCTGAGATAATATAATCCATGTAGGTAATATTGGAATCCATTTTAGTGAAACAGGGATATGAAAAATAATCGTTGTGCAAATTAGGAATCATTTACTGGCTATTCATACCTAAGAATAAGTCCGGGAAAAATCACGACTTAAGTTTCCTTTTTATCTGTGATCATTATGCTTATAAAATGAAACTATTCTTTGGATGTTAGCGTGGTTAGTTTTTGATTTTTAAGTTGCTGACTTTTCGAGTGCTTTGTAGCGCCCATGGTCACGGAAGGGACTGACGTGTTTGACTTCCAAATGCATAATTATTCCAGGGTACCTTCAAACTCCTTAATTATTTTGTTGGTTTTATTTAAATTATTTTTATTTTGCGAAAATGAAATCTACTAAGCGATACTAGTTCCCACTTATAAGGCACAGGTTTGATTTTTTTGATTGGTATAATACCTGGCAACCCGGCTTATCATCGGCTGACGTCTGAAGTAAGGGCGCACACCGTGACGCGCCCGCGCACCGTACCCGATTCTAATCGATTTCAACTCGAGTTTCACGCCCCTGTGGGCTCTTATTCGCTATAACCAATTAGATACGTAACGCGGCGCGTTACGACTACTTCCTGAAATTATACTACAAGAGGTATAAAGAATACCATTACACGATCATTTCACGAAGACAGCGCAACACGTCGCGTCTGGTCATAGCGAATACGGACCGTGCATACTTCCGACGCTTTTTATCTCTCCTAATGTTAGAAACATTAAACGCTTAAGGAATTTCTACTTACACTTTTTTCGTTAAGGATTACGTTAGGTTAGTTGTTTCATCCGAGTAAAGGTGGTTTTTTGACGCGATGATTTGAATTTTATGTAACATCTCAGAATGGTAATTAAAGTACCTAGATCAATATCTAGGTACTTTAATTATTTTGCTAATTTCCCCCTTTGGTCTAGTAGCGAATGATCCGTGTTGCGATCACGAGATCCTGGGTTTAAATCCTAGGTCGGACAAATGTTGTTATTCTATCAATATATTCCCAGTATCAGTCCGGAGTCTGGAATTGTGCCCGGTATATGGCAATAGAAAAAGCAGTGATGGCGTAGTGCTTTGACCGTTGGACTGCAAAGTCAGAGGTCTCGGGTTCATACCCAGGCACACACCTCTGTCTTTTCGAAAACATGTGCGTATTAAAAATTAATTATCACTTGCTTTAACGGCAAAGGAAAACAACGCCAACGCGCACTGGGCCAGCGTGGTGAACTATGGTCTAAATCTTCTCAGTTTGAGAAGAGGCCCGTGCCGAACAGTGGGACAGTTTCTTAACAGGGCTAATATTATTTATTATTATTATCCCTTGCGGGGTAGGCAAAGAGTACAGTACAGAGTATTTCCAATAGTTTCTTGCCTTATAGACCTCTCCGGCCGTCTCCACTCTCATAGTTGGTCTCGTTCACACTTAGTTGTAGAAAATGTAGTTCATTTCGTTTTTATTTATAAATACGTATCCCCACACTAGGATACCTGAGTCGTGGGTGCGTTTACAAACACTCTTCAGAATTCTTCAGAAATTTACAGGAACAAACACCCAGACTGAAACAAAACTTTGTGTGATCCACAAAGACTTTTCTCGTGTGGGAATCGAACCTGCGACTGCTCAATCCAGTTGGTGGATCGATTCAAGCTCTTAACCACTGGCCAAGCCACTGGTCTAAACCACTGGACCGTTTATATTGCATGTTTATATTTTGTGCCGTCATAAGCCAGAGTACACAAAATGATAGCAAAATTAACAGCATAAAATACATAGTTGCACTCAGTTATCTAGTTGACAAATAGCTGATTGCTCATAAATAGTGCACTGTATATCGTTTATTACATATCTCGTTTTTCCAATGGCCGCTTGTGAGTGCAGGGCCCTTATTCGATATAACCAAACGCAGTGCGTTACTCGTATGCATGTAGTCGTATTCTGCCATTAGAGTACCAAGAAGAAAACAGCGTCACGACTATATTCTTCAAATCTGTCTGTCAAATCTTTTCGTCGACGATGTTAGGTCCCATGTAATAGGGGCGAGCCTAGGATTGGAAGGCAAGACCTGGTGACCGCTACGTGCATTATTCGCCACTAGACTAACGAGGCAGTAACCAATTAAACGATATTTCACGAATTTTTGTAACGCGTCGCGTTAAGCATTTAATTGGTCATAACGAGTAAGGGCCCAGTATCGCAATTCGACACGCGGCGGTCGGTGTCCCCTCGGCCGTCTGGCGCAATCGAGCTAAAATGGGCACAATTAGGGCCCGGCCGATTTTAATTGACATCGCTCCCCCGAGCGCTGGGCCACACCGTGACAATCAATCTCTGGGACGTTAGGCAAATACGCACTTTCTGTCTCTCCACCTGTAAAAAATACCAGCAATTATGCATACTGCAGCCCTCAGGCTAGTTGGGGCAATGGTCTTCGTAGGGCGGCTGGCAGAAATTAGATGAGAGTAGCCGAGGATAGTACTCTATGGGTGTCCAAAGTGGACTGCTATAACTTAATGATAAGTTAAATGTTATGATCATAATGAATAGACCATCATATTTTTTTGCTCAATATAAGTATTTTGATCGCCTAGTTGCTTGATTATCATGATGTAGATGGTAATTCCATTTTTCCTTTTTCTTTTATTTTTTAAAAACACGGCCTAACACCAGTATTAATTCCTGTGTATTGGGTGCGTTTACAAACATGAAATCCACATACACAAACACCCAGACCGTAACATACATTTGTCTCGTACGGGATCGAACCCGCGAACCCCAGTGGGCGGAGCGGCTTTAGCTCTTAACCACTGCACCATATCGTCAGTCTTATTAATATGACTTTTTAGGACCTAGTTCTTGGCCTGAATAAGGTTATCGGTTTCAAGTTACAAAACAGAACTTACGTATCAATCTGTTAGAAAGAACGCAACGGTTGACCTTGAAAGCGAATATAATTAATATGTAAGGATACGATGATAGTTATGCCGAACTAATGTGTCTATCTCTCTTATCTGTATGCCTTTATTTGCACAACAATGATGACTTCGATCGTGTATTGAATACATTACCAACGAAAACCTACATAGAGATAGTATTAAAGTTACCCGTCAATTATGAGTTCATTTCAATCCACAGCTTTCATATTTAAGTGTCCCATAAAGAAAGTTAACTCAAAAATACCGTGTGTTTAACCTATCTAACGACGAGAACTTTGTCAGTAGAGTCGGGGGTCGATTGACAACTCTAAAATAGCGGACGTCACGAGAGCTCTTACTAAAGAGAAAAGAAATTCTAATTTAGTACCAACTTGTAAGTTTTTTATTTCTCACCTCGTAATATTTTTAGTGGTTCAGAAAACTGGCCGTGTCCGCCCAACAACTTTACGTGGAAAAAACGATTGATGTCCCCGAGTAATTTGTTACCCTTTTTCGAGACTTCCTTGTGTAAAGCATTTGTTTTATTTATTTAACAAACGTTTTTGTATCTCGATAAATCCATTTGCATTTACCCTTAGCGGTTTGTTTTTAAGACGGGCCCTGATGACCGCTCTGACGTAATTTCCCCGTTCCTCAATTTATTAAGGGTCCTAATTTATCTCGGTCTTCCCATTATAAATCGTATTCTCTGACTAAGCAACACACATGGGTTTGTTAACTGTAGATCCGAATACGAGGACAATGCCTTTGATTTTACCTACTCTGTGACTCAGTAGGACCATTAGGGAAGTGAATACGGCTTACACATTGGTCTCTTCCTATGAACTGGTAGGTC
Source organism: Phalera bucephala (assembly GCA_905147815.2). Classification (NCBI taxonomy): domain Eukaryota; kingdom Metazoa; phylum Arthropoda; class Insecta; order Lepidoptera; family Notodontidae; genus Phalera; species Phalera bucephala. The sequence continues at coordinate 9,806,356 of LR990617.1, read as the reverse complement.
TGGCCTGAATATTAATGTATATTGAATGAATTATGTCGAGTGTTTAAAGTCTGGCTGGTTTTCTAGCAAAAAATAAATTCCTAATAAACCACGGTGCGAGCTGGTCGTTCCGACAACACACCGAACAAGACATTCCGTGTTTCACTGATCCGGTATAAAAAGTATTTGTTTAGATATTGGAGTAGTGTGTTTTATAAAATTAAATTAACACCAGGTTCTAAGTAACAAATAAAATTAATATACATTGAATACTACACAATAATGAATTCTAATCAGATATATATGATATTCCTGTACAACAGTGTCAACGTTTCCACTCACGTGTCACTTCCACGTGTTTGTAAACAAACTAAATCTGAATCCTACGGCTTAAGATGCAAAATAAGGACAAATAAACAATTATTGGTGTCCTTTTATAAAATGTTTTATAATAGGTACTTTAACACCTACATATTAATGGACAACCGCTATAGGCTGGAGTTCTATATAAAACAGGACAAATATGTACAAAATAACTAAAGGTTTAACTAATGTGTTAACAATAACATCGTCGCAGCTGAGTAGCTTTCAATTATGTTATAATTTGCAAATTATTTTGACATTAGTAATTTAAGGTTAAGAAAGAATAAGGTGAAAATAAAAAGAACCATAAATCTTTGCTTGATATAAATATTGAGAAGGCAATGAAGGTGTGTCAAGGTAGAGACGGTTCGCACTCTCTTTTTATCGCCTTCGAAATATGGGCAAGTGGACCCTGGTTCGTAACCAGGGTTAGCGTTACACATTGACTATAGTATTTCTCACATAGAATGGGTAGTGAAGATTCTAATTGCCCGACAAAAAATAATATTTAATTCCATGGTGTTAAGGCATAAAATCATAAGTATAGAAACGGGTCACGCCTCTTGAATAAAGTATAATTTCCTTTGACACTTACAACTGTCACCGTGGGCACCTTACATGAAAAATAGTATAACCCGAGGTTATAACGTTAAATTGCCTTCAACTTAACGTTATAACCTCGAATTAATCAATAGGTAACGGTAACCCTGGTTCGTGCCAGTGACCCGAAGGAGTTATCATACCTCAGTAATGTTTAGAAGATTTGGGGTCTTAATTAAGGATTCGTAGATATTAACAAATTATCTTCCCTCTCTAAACTATAACTATATCTAGCTCGCTTATATAAAAATACGCCGCAATCCGCCGGCAAAAAATGAATAATCCTTTATCCAGTATTTTTGCTGTCATTCTAAAAATAACCTAGCCGTTCCAGTTTACAAACGAATAAGCCTAGAAAAGTCCTAGTAACAAAAATACACTGCAGACATTGATTGAGGAGTGGAAAACCATAAAAGGTGCGACCAGACGGGCGGTATTGAACTTTCATGAAAGGATTACGACTCTACTCCACCGCTGCGAATGTGCGTGTCAGACAATGTATGATTCATGTGTCAAGCCCTCTGTTTATGGGCCTCTGATGCATAACGATGACCATCGATACAGTATTATAAGGTCGGGATATCTCGATTTTTTGCACGTTCCAAATACGGTACCGTACTCCTCACTAGTTTTTTAAACTTTGAGGAACATTTTCAAGTTTCAAGGCCACAGATGACCTTTTTCGTTTTACGGTATCATAACAATAAATACGCTTCAGTTAGTTCTATAAGAGCATTTGAGCAAAGTTAGAGGTTTTAAAACTTAGGGCTTTTTAGATGGATGTTAACTTTTGCTACTTATGTAGAATGGCTGAGATTTGAGTGTGAAATTTATGCAGTAGAAGTAGTATTGGACGTGTCGTTGCTAGGATTTTATTATGACAATTTTGTGTACCTGTTATTTGTTTACGTATCAGGATTTTATTCTGTCAAATGATTGTACGAATGTACTAATATGTGTGCTGTCGGTGTATGGTACACCAACAGCTTATTAAATAAGTAAATTAAAATAAAATTCGAGATCGTAAAATCATAAAAAATAATGTAACTCTTTAAGGCAATAATCTTTTTCTCAAACACATGAATCCAAATAATTTACTTACGGGGCGATTGGTAACGCTACCTTGCGTATTATTCCTATTTTCTTTTCAAAGTGAACTGAAAGTATGTAAAATAAATTATCTATCTATCTATCTATCTATCTATAACCTCACGCCAGATCCCCTGCGGGGTAGGCAGAGAGTACAGAGTTCCAACAGGTTCTTTCCTTACATACCTCTCTGGCTTTCTCGACTCTCATACACGCTCACCGGTTACGGAGACTTATAAATATAATATATAAAAAATAATATATAAAACATAATATTTTGTGAAAACGGTATTATGTTATTCCACCAATCCGCACTGGCTCCGCATGGTAGAGTTTGACTCAATTTGTATCTTCTCGATTTGTTAGAAACGTCTGTAACCAGCATTAGGATTGTAGAGACTGGTTTATTATTATATATTAGATTTTTATATCGTATTATTATTGGCATTGACACATGCGGTCAGACACTTAGTATATAATCGAATGACAAACTTCCGTGGGAGGGTGCAATTTAATTGTTTATTCTTAATTTTATTACGAACCCTACCAAATATAGATTTGTTGGTTTCGGATGCACTGTGATTCATAAATATTCCCAATTTTGCATATCGGTGCACTCGACGGATCAATGGCGCGGCGTTCATTATATTTTGTCTGCGTTTATTTTGGAAAGCGCGTTATTAATTATGATATTTTGATTTGATCTTTGAAACTATACAGAATAAACATCACCCTACTTCTGGTACTGTCGGGTGAATATATATGTACTCGAAACGAAGGATGTGATCGAAAAAAATAGTATTAAAAAATTATGCAGATAATGACGATGGACGATTTAGCGCAGTGGTTAAGAGCTTAAGCCGCTCCGCCTACTGTGTCTTATAGTCGCGGGTTCGATTCCCGCACGGGACAAATATTTATGTGATCCACAATTATTTGTTCCGGTCTGGGTATTTGTGTATGTGAATTTTCATGTTTGTAAACGCACCCACGACACAGGAATTAATCCTAGCGTGGGGCTACTTTTTATAAAAGAAAAAAAAAGAAGATTTAACCTAATATTCATTGGTTCGGTTTATCAGTCGGTCAATCAGGCAGTTAAGGAATAAGGAATACTTGGTATTTTATATCACTAACAATTTCTCTGGGATCTTATCTATATCATCACGCCTAATCACTTTGCGGGGTAGGCAAAGAGTACGGATTTCCAACTCGTTCTTTTTACGGACCTAGTAAGCTATTAATAAATTTATGAGATATGATCAATAAAGGTCGTCGGTCCATCTAGCTGGGGGCCGTCCTCCCTTACGCTTACCAAGTCGCGGTCTCCACTCTGGGACTCGTTTGCTAGATGGACCGACGACCTCAAAAAGGTCGCTGGGACAGACTGGATGCGGAAGGCAATGGCGCGTGTTAGGAGAGGCCTATGTCCAGCAGTGGACTGCGATGGGCTGATTGATTGATTGATTGATCAATAAAGTGGTAAAACATGGGTTTTATGTAACCACAATGACGCTAGCAATAATTGACTCTACATTGATGTGCAGTGTGATGTATGAACGTTTAAAATATCCAATCATGAACAATTAAGGGAAATCCTGAAATGAATCACGATTGTCCCATTCCACAGACGTCGAATAAGTTGTGTTATCAAAACAATGTAACTTGGTATTTTTTAAATCATGGTGATTAATAAATAGTTCAGACTAGTTGTAGTTTTGATTACAGTAGGCACAGGCAAGCTACATTTTTTTGTACTGACATAACAATACTCTTGGTGCTCTCTATATAGACAGTCTAACTGTTACTCGCTGCTGTTCACGCGGTTATTTCATATTTTGTTATTGGTATATTTTGTTAAACGCCGAACTACGTAGTTCTTTGTTTCTTACCAAAAGTCTATACATGAATTTTCATTTACCTAACTTTCATCCTCTATTTCATACTCTTAAGTATTTTCTGAGGTAATAAGTCTATGTCCTTCTCCCAACTAAAATGTATCTCCATGCCAAATTCGATTAAAATCTGTTCAGTGATTTAGGCGTGTGAAGGTGATAGACCAACAGACAGACAGAGTTTCTTTCGAATTTATAATTTTACCATGAAAGCTAGATTGTGCTGATAATAGTTCACTGTTGATATTTATGTTTTCCAATTACTAATATCGGCTATTCCCCGCAGCGTATATAGGAACTAAATAAATTATTTCGTTCCTTAGTAAGAAAAAAAAACGTACTGAATCGATACACTCATACAACTTCATAGTTTTGAAAAATTCGTAATCGTGTTGACCATACTTTATACGATTTCGTATATCGGTAAGAGTATTGGAGTATGAATGAGTAGTGATTCATCTCGCTATTTCCAATGTGTATATGGATAGTGCTGGCGGTATCAGCAGCCGGCACGATGCTGATACTGCGCTACTGTCACAACTGTCTGTGTCTATTGTCCCCGCGTAATGCATCATTCGGATACAGATACCGCACACAGGATCAGACACCGACCTCGCCGACGAGGTCGAAGAATCTTGCCCGCCGGCCGGTGCAGAGCATCACGGCGAGACACCTAGTATACGCCCTCCCCCATAGCGATTGCCCAAGCCGAGGCCGTTCCTACTTGAGGCGCCCTTGAGCTAGTTGCCCCCTTGCCCTTCTGGCTCGAGCGTAGTGGTTGCACGCTCGCCCTCTTGTCCGGTGAAGCTGTAAAGGCCCCTCGGCCAACAGCATTGATCATTCACACACACACACACAAAAGGCACGACGCTGATACTGCGCTACTATCACAACTGTCTGTGTCTATTGTCCCCGCGTAATGCATCATTAGTGCTGCCCGTACGATTCGATTTAAAAAAATGTAGTTGTGAGTGGGTAAGCAGGGATAATAATTGATTTCGAGTAATAGCATTTAAGTTTTGAGTCGAAATGAGTTTCGCCTCGAGCGCGGGGGAGGCGGCTCACTAAACAATTCATAAAAAAACTATGGCACCCAAAAATATTCTGATTAGACCAAAACAAAGCTGAAAGACCACAAAAACAAAACTCATAAAAACAAAACCGTTCCAATTTCTTCAGGTCCCTTTTGCGTAACCACTCACATTTGGTTTATTTGAATAGGTAGCAATTAGTCTATCTGTCTATCTCTATTCTCTATATCATTATGCCAGATTCCTTACGGGGTAACGTGAGTGCGTAGTACATAAAAACTCAATGCTGATAAATAATTGTTTTGAGCGATGTGCTAGGCGTGTATTATAGTCCCTTTTGATATTTATTTCAAATTATTGACATCGACTACCTCCCGCGGCGTGAATTTTAGATAATTTCTCCCGTTTCCCTAATTAGTAAGAAAATAAATTGGTGGTAAATTTAGTTTTGTTCGGTCTACATTTTCGTACCAGTCGATTAAGAGTATTGGAGTATCAATGAGTAGGGATTCATCTTCCTATTTCCAATGTGTATATGGATACTGCCACGGGTATCAGCAGGCGGCGCGACGCTCCATTCCGATCTCGGTCTCGAACCTATTCGCGCCTTTATTAAAAAGGCGACAACCCGATATTTTGCGAACGCGTCCAATCATAGTAATCCGCTAATCGTAGCCGCCGCCGACTACGAACCCAGCTCCCCTCCTATCAACCGCTACCGCCGTCCGCGGCATGTTCTCACTGACCCTCCCGATACCCTTACATCCCTTCTTTCGGATACAGATACCGCACACAGGATCAGACACCGACCTCGCCGGCGAGGTCGAAGAATCCCTTGCCCGCCGGCCGGTGCAGAGCATCACGGCGAGACACCTAGTATACGCCCTCCCCCATAGCGACTGCCCAAGCCGAGGCCGTTCCTCCGTGAGGCGCCCTTGAGCTAGTTGCCCCCTTGCCCTTCTGGCTCGAGCGTAGTGGTTACACGCTCGACCTCTTGTCTGGTGAAGCTGTAAAGGCCCCGCGGCCAACAGCGTTGATCATTCACACACACACATGCACACACAAAAGGCGCGACGCTGATACTGCGCCACTGTCACAACAGTCTGTGTATTCCTGTGGCTGCCTCTACGATGTTTGTTTGAATAGGTAGCAATTAGTCTATCTCTAGTCTCTATATCATTATGCCAGATTCCTTACGGAGTAGGCAGAGAGCGCGTAGTACATAAAAACTCAATGCTGATAATATAATTGTTTTGAGCCATATGCTAGGCGTGTATTATTTTCCATCTTGATATTTATTTAGAATTATTGGCATCAACTATCTCCCGCGGCGTGAATTTAAATAAATTCTCCCGTTTTCCTAGTTAGTAAGAAAAAAATTGGTGCTAAATTTACTTTTGTTCGTTCCATATTTCCGTATCAGTGAATAGTGTACACCATATTACAATTTTATTCCTCCACTCCGATCTAGGTCTCGAACCTATTCGCGCCTTTATTAAAAAGGCGTCAACACGTCACTTCGCGAACGCATCTACCCATGCGAATCGTGGCCACCGCCGACTACGATCTCCCCCCCGACCCCTGCCGCCATCGCCGCCCGCGACATGTTCTCACCGACCCCCCCGATGCTTTGTCATCCCTTCTTTCCGCTCAGAATACGGGCGACGACGACGACGTAGTAGTAGATCCCCTCCCATAGCCGGCGGTTGACCGGTGCACTTAGTAGTGCACCCGTCCCCCTACAGCGACTGTCCCAACGAGTATGTCGCCTCTTGCCCTTCTGGCTGGCTAGAGCGTAGTGGTTGCACGCTCGCCTTTAAGTCCGGTGAAGCTGTAAAGGCCTCGCGGCCAACAGCGTTCATCATTCACACACACACACACACACACACACATTACAATTTTATGTGAGTAAGAGTATTGAAGTATCATTCAAAGAGTGATTCACACAACTGTCAAATAAAAAAATATCGGTAAGAGTATTGGAGTGTCAGTGAGTAGTGATTTATCTCGCTATTTCCAATGTGGATATGGATAGTGCTGCGGGTATCAGCAGGCGGCGGCGCGACGCTGATACTGCGCTACTGTCACAACTGACTGTATGTCTATCGTCCCCGCGTGCATCATTAGGGCTGCCCGTACGAGGCGATTTAAAAAAAGTATTTGGTTTGTTTATATAAGTAACATATATCTCTGTCTCTATATCATCACACCAGATCCCTTGCGGGGTAGGTAGAGAGTGCATAATAACTCAATGTTGTTAAATATTTATATTGAGACATGTGCTAAGCGTGTATTATATTCTCTATTGATATTCGAATCCAATTTTTGACATTAACTTAACAAAACGTATCGGTAGATACTGTGGCGTGATTTTTGTAGATCAATTCTCCCGTCTCCCTAGATGGTAAGAAAAAAAATGGTGCCAAGTTTAGTATTGTTCGGTCCATATTTTTGTATACGTCGAGTAAGAGTATTGGAGTATTAGTGTGATTCATCCGCTATTTCCAATGTGGATATGGATAATGCTGTGGGTATCAGAAGGCGGCGGCGCGACGCTGATATTACGCTACTGTATCAACTGTCTGTGTCCCACGTAATGCATCACTAGTGCTGCTCGTACGATGCGATTTAAAAAGGAACTTTGTAACTTTCTATTTCTGTCTTTATATCATTATGTCATATTCTTTCTAGAATTCGCAGCAGTTCAGAGTTCTTTCTCACTCATAGGTTCTTTCATACTCTCATAGTTTGAATTAATAGTGATTCAAATTGAAAACTGCCTGCTTCTAGGGTAGCTACCATTTCTATGCATAGCTATCCTATAAGCAGAAAGTTCCTAAGAAAAAGACAATACTGGTTACCACTGTTTGAGCTGCAACCGATTATTAACCTAAATTAAACAAAATTGTCTGATATACTAATCGATAATTACGGTATGAATTAACCTTAAGTTATCTTCACTTCTTCGTCTACTATTTTATTCGGGATATAATAAAATGCGTAGTAGTTTTACGTAAACAATATTTCAATGATGAATTAAAAAATACTAAAACAGTCGTAATTACCGTGTGAAATTAAAATTAAACACAATTAAACTGCTTTCGCTTGGCCGTTTAATCACAATAGAGTCATTTAGATGAAAAATCCTGTATGCACATCACGGTACAAATTTTAATTGTAAATCTATCTATCTATCTATCTATAACCTCACGCCAGATCCCTTGCGGGGTAGGCAGAGAGTACAGAGTTCCAACAGGTTCTTTCCTTACATACCTCTCTGGCTTCCTCGACTCTCATAGTTCTTCTCATACACGCTCGCCGGTTACGGAGGCTCTTGACTTTTCCATCAGATAAGACTCGGTTTATTTGGTCGTGGTAAGATAGTCTAGGTCTTCCCCGGTACCTGCATCCTTCCACTTTCACATTGTATATCTGTTTTGTCATTCTTTCCTCTGGCATTCTTTCTATATGCCCGAACCAACGGAGCATGCCCTTTCTCATCTTTACACCGATACTATCTTTCATACCTACTCGCTGTCATACTATGCTGTTGCTAATGCGGTCGGTCAGCTTCACTCCGCACATCTTCCGCAGAGCTCGCATTTCTACCGCATTTATCCTACTTTCATTCTCCTTCTTACATACCCAGCTCTCGCTACCATATAACAGCGTTGGGACAAGAACTCCGTTATGCATGGCCAGCTGCGCCTTATGGCTTAAGTGCCGGCTCCCGAGTAGCTTTCCAATCGCACCATTCACTCTGTTCCCTGCACTCACTCTTCTCTCTATGTCAGCGGTGTATTTCCCATCCTTACTGAAGGCGCATCCAAGATATACGAACTCATTCACTTGCTCCAGCACATCGTTACCAACCACAATCCTTAATTGTAAACTAGCGGAAAATTACGTGCAGTTATTGTAGTGACGCCCCTACTTTTCTCTGAATCAGTGGCGCTCACGGCGGCGGGCGTGAAGCGACCGCGTCAGTGTGCGTCGCTGCTTCCGACTCGCCACACTTCGGCAGCGATCGGCTTTCCATTTTCAAATATCGTAAACATTCGGGCGTGATTTTCTTATTTAAAAACTAACGTACACGTTACTTTTGTGAAAAAGTAAAGTTTAGTGCGTTTACGAAATCTGTTTTAGTGTGTGGTGTAATCTGTGGTGTGTATTTTGATCAGCTGATTCATTTTAAGGCTTCTGTTGTTTGTGGTAAATATTGTGTTTTATAAAAAACAACTGTATAAGCGAGTGACAGGTATTTTATGGATGAATTATTTATTATTAAAATCATTAAATAAATATTAAAGGAACGTACCTATATTTGGAATTCTTGGATTCCATTACTTCCATTGCCATTGCATATAATAAATAAATAACTTATCGAAAATAATGATACCAAAAATCATCATTAAAAATTAATTTGAGGCTCAGAGGGAATTCTATAAGTGTAATTAAAACTTTTAAATATACGAATATGATGTTATTTTTTACTGACTGATGTCCTTGTTTATAAAATATTTTTTCAAAACATTCCGGTCCGGTATCCGGTATATATCATCGAATAAACTTACAAACCGGTGATAGAAAAATATTGAGTTGACCTTACACACTCAGGATATCTCAAAATTCCCCAGGGTGAATCAAAGATGAGACAGCTTACAACGTAATTAAATCATGGGTAGGATACCCTAGAATACATAAAAATAATGATGTGATAAAATTACGTACAAGCATTTACGTAAAATAATAGGTTTTTCGATAGTAAGGAAGTCCTAGCTATATTACGATAGTAAGGAAGTCCTAGATATATCTAGTTTGTTCCGTAACATGGGAAAATCTATAAAGTAAGTTAACTGCTACCTGTTCATACAAATTACATTATTTCTTCCTAATCTTACACAATTATAGCATACGCCATGTCACTTTAGTTTCCTCGTAGTATAGAGATCAGAGAGACAAATTGTGACAAATAAAAAAAGCACATATATTTATGGTTGAGTTATTGTACTAGAGAAGACACCTCAACTATTTCCTTTATAGTAAAAATTAGAGTGCATACACTCTAGCTCAGTTTATGCCGGGTGCTTGCCGCAACGTGACACGTTCAATTGCTAAGTTTTATTTCAAATATATGCATTTATGTGCACTGAGATACTGTTTAAACAACTCGAGAAACTATCTATGAAAAGCCAAATATCCCCGCTAATTTTTGTTTAAAGTAGTACATAGTGTCCGATTGAATTTCGGTCACCTTCGGCCAGAAATACAACTTTCGGCCAAATATTCGACTTCGGCCAAAATGCGACGATGTTTTGGCCGCTAAAGGTTTCCAGCAAGCACCGAAATTTAACGATCTATTATGATTTACGACTTATAAATGCTTTTAAGTAAATAAATATAAGTGGAAGGATGCAGGTACCGGGGAAGACCTAGACTATCTTACCACGACCAAATAAACCGAGTCTTATCTGATGGAAAAGTCAAGAGTCTCCGTAACCGGCGAGCGTGTATGAGACGAACTATGAGAGTCGAGGAAGCCAGAGAGGCATGTAAGGAAAGAACCTGTTGGAACTCTGTACTCTCTGCCTACCCTGCAAGGGATATGGCGTGAGGTTATAGATAGATAGATAGATAGAAATATAATAAATAATATTATTTTAGTGCTATCTTTTTAACCAGTTATAGGTAATTTTAATCATCTCGTTAAGTCATTACTTGACTGCCTCGTTGGTCTAGTACAAAGCGCATCGCTTGGTGATCACGGGGTCCTGGGTTCAAATCATAGGTGGGACAAATGAAGTTTTTCTAACGAAAAAACTTCGCAGTATGAATTCGGAGTCTGGAATTGTGCCCGGTATATGTCAATAGGGTCGCCCCCTATTATATGGGACCTAACATCATCGGTGAAACGTGGGTGTACTCAGTATACCTCTGCCACCCCCGCTTGGGGAGTATGGGCGTGGCAGTGATTTTTTTTTATTACAGTCAACATATTCTTTTTTAAATTTAGCCGATTACGAACCAAATTTCTTAATGTTATTGAACCTTCGGCTTGGGCAGAAGATTTTGGTGATGGCCTATTAATCAGATTCGGCATCGGTTTCGGCTAAAAATTGACCTTCGGTACTACTAGTACTCTATAATTCAAAGACATTTATCAGCTCTTTGATATTAGTGACGTAGTTACAATACTTTTTTATTTGACTAGGTTAAGTTTAAAATTATTTTTGTGTTTGTACACTAATCCAGATGCGGTAAACATTCGTTTAAAATTACCAATAGATACATTATAAGTCGGTGCATTCTATACGTGTTTATTTTATACATAATTATGACCTTTTGCCGTGAATTTCAGATTTCTCTAACAGATAATGTATATGTTTAAACAAAACATTACTTGCGTTTAGAACTATAAACTGTTTAAAGATTATATTTCATATCCTTATACAGGGTTGATATGTGCGAAGTAATATAATATGTATAAACACAATGTCACGCGGTGTTTATACCGATTACCAAGGTTAAGCAGCGTTCGACTCGGTCGGCCTGAGATGGGTGACCGTTTGTGGCATTTTCATATTCGAGCGTCTCCGTGCTTCGGAAGGCACGCTAAGGCGTTGGCCCCGGCTACCACTTAATATGGTAGTCGTTAAGCCGAGTTGAAAGCCTTATAGGCGGCTTGATAAGTTCCAACAGCAGGTGGCCACAAACCTGCCTCTACCAATCCGCACTGGGTCTGCGTGATAGAGTATGACCTAACCTCTCTTACCTCGATTTGTGAGAGAAGGCCTTTTGCCCAGCAGTGGGCAGTATAGGCTGATATCATCACAACGTCATGCCTATATTCCCGAAGCGGGGGTGGCAGAGGTGTACTGTGTACACTTACTTTTCTTGGCGATGTTAGGTCCCATGAAATACCGGGCACAATTCCAGACTCCGTTCTGATATTACAATTTTTTCGGTAGAAAAACTATATTTATCCGACCAAGGATTTATTTAAGGATTTCGTGATCCCAACGAGTGTTATTCGCCACTAGAGCAACGAGGCAGTCATGATTATGTGGACGAATTTTTTCATTCAATGGGTTTTAGACTATTTCTGACACTGCGGATGAAACTAATGATGAGAAATATCAAATTCTGGCTCATTGTATCATCACGCCAGATCATTTATGTTGCAGGGAATATTCAATTTAACTAAAAGGGAATAAATGATACCCAATAGATAAGTAGTGATAGCCTAGTGGTTAGACCGTTGCACTGCAAAGTCAGAGGTCTCGGGTTCAAACCCAGGCACGCACCTCTGTCTTTTCGAAAGCATGCGCGTATTAAAAATTAATTATCACTTGCTTTAACGGTGAAGGTAAACATTGTGAGGAAACTTGCATGCCTAAGAGTTTTACGAACGTGTGTGAAATTCGCCAACCCGCACTGGGCCAGCGTGGTGGACTATGGCCTAAGCCCTCTCAGTTTGAGAGGAGGTCCGTGCCCAACGGTGGGACAGTTTATTAACAGGGCTAATATTATTATTTATTATAAAACGGAATAAATAGGAAATATTAATTTAGTTGGACCTGTTGGAACTCTGTACTCTCTGCCTGATATGGAGCTGGCGTGATGATATGTATGTATGTATTAATTTAGTTAATATGTAATGATTATATCTATTGGATTTGATATTGTATAAAGAGTATATACAAGATGTAATGTGGTGGTGATACTTTTTATCTATCTATCTATCTATATCATCACGCCAGCTCCCTCGCGGGGTAGGCAGAGAGTACAGAGTTCCAACAGGTTCTTTCCTTACATACCTCTCTGGCTTCCTCCACTCTCATAGTTCGTCTCATACACACTCGCCGGTTACGGAGACTCTTGACTTGCCCTTCAGCCCTTCCCTACTTTTTATCATTTGTAATTTATTGAATGTAATTTATTTAGCGAGCTATGGAGAGAGCTATGCTCGGCGTTTCTCTACGCGATCGAATCAGGAATGAGGAGATTCGTAGAAGAACCAAGGTCACCGACATAGCCGTTAAGATTAGCAAGCTGAAGTGGCAATGGGCGGGCCACATAGCGCGTAGATCGGACGGGCGTTGGGGCAGAAAGATTCTAGAGTGGAGACCACGTATTGGCAAGCGCAGTGTGGGACGACCGCCTGCCAGATGGACCGACGATCTTGTGAAAATCGCAGGAAGTCGTTGGATGCAGGTGGCATCGGACCGGTTACGCTGGAAAGCGATTGGGGAGGCCTATGTTCAGCAGTGGACAAGTATAGGCTGAGATGATGATGATGATGAATTTATTTATTCGGTAAATACAAGAAAGAAAAATCAGAATAGTCTGGCAAGATAATTTCTAAACGTTATCTGATAATCTATCTCCACCGCCTGAAGTGCATCGTTCATATGCGTCATCAAGTTGATATGCGCCTTTCGAATACTTTTATTCTTTTTGCATACACCAATGCATATGTAAATTTCATTATAATTATGTTTTGTTGTATAACTCCGTAATTAAATTTCGTATTATATTAATACCAGCTGTGGCGGGCAACATTAAAAAAAATGTTAATGGTATGGACAAAAAACATAATTACAATAATAAGACAATTACCGTGCTTTTGTTAAGTTTTTTTTCACTTTGTATATAGTCTTTGCAAGTAATGAATCTACAATAAGTATAATTTATCGTCGACATCCGCCGCGAACATGTGCGTAGGAGTCTGTCAACCACGTCCTCGCCTAACGCCTTGTTTTATTTCTTTTTATTTTTTATAAAAAATACATTATGATAACATGCAAAACATGGCCATGTACAGGAAATATATTTAGCTTATGTTACATAATCATTGACAAAAACGCGATTCAATTTTTTTATAAACAACGTAGCTCAACACTAGGAATTCCTGTATCTTGGCTGCGTTTACAAACATTTAAATTCACATACACAAAACACTCCGTACGAAACAAATATTTGTTTGTCCCGTGCGGGGATCGAACACGCAACTTATCGGTCCAGTGGGCTTGGCTTAAGCTCTTTAACACTGAACGAAGTCATCCAACAAAGTCTTTTGTTTAACTTAAAGATTTTATAAAGTCATTAAAATCCGACAAAAAACGGGATATTAAGTAATATTATCATGTACGCTTCAAATTATAGTTACTCGTTAATCAAGATTACGTATAAAACTTGTCGTCAATCCGCCTGTAATGAACCTGCTAATGAGTGTCGCGCTGCCACTTTCATTTACAATTTGCTAGTTGGCAATATGTAAAATTTGCTATTGTTACCTTCTTTAATAAAGCCAATTATTTTTAATTGAAATTATTATTTTATAGCCCTACGTTTATTAGTTATTTTTATTTTTATATCATGTCTTTTACACTAACTTATTGCTATATTATTATTCTTTAATAAAGAGTTCCTTTTTGTTCTCGATCCATTGCATATGTACATTCTAATTTTATCTATCTATTTTATTTTTATAATTTTATCGTATTGTGACTTTTATGCTAAAGATTTTTTTGTTACGTCACAGTATGACAGATATTAAAAACAATACCATACCTGCAATTGTGATGTTGTTTTGTAAATAAAACAATAATAATCGCATTGTTAGTTATATATACATTTTATGAACTGTGCCACATCTAACACGGTAATAGGTCTAATAAACCTGTTAATACGTGTAATAAATTCTAAAGTTTAGTTATTTAGATATCAAGAAGTTCCGTTGTCACCTCTAAACAGCTGAAGAGATTTTCCTATGTTACTTGGTATGAGAAAAAATTATTGTATAGGATAATTTAATATAAAGAATAGCACATAGGTTATATTTTGTCTGATGTCGGGCCGTGAGCAAGAACTAGTTACTTAATGACAGATAAGATTACGGATATTCAAATATTTCACACAGCAGAAGCTAAGTATGGTTTGTTTAATTCAATGTAATTATTTTATTAATTCTGTAATGTATGAAAAGTAATATGGCAAAAACCTTGCGCCATTCGATACTTATTTAAGTAGGTATAATAATACAGAGGTAGCTCACCTTGATGACCGCTATTAAACAGATTAGTGGTTTATGTAGATCAAAATGAGTTATTTGCAATTTTTATATTAATTTTAACACGAATTTTATACGCGCTTATGCGTATTTGTTCTAAAATATAACATACATATCTGTTTTTATTGAGTCATTTGCAAAAGGCAGTATTTGTGTTCCGTCTCTATATTCTTCTAAAGCTTGTTAACTTCATTATTTATTGTGTTTTGGTCTTATTTTAATAGATAAGCAATATTTTCTCTCGCTTATTTCGAAAAAAATACTTGTATCATAAATGTACGGCAACTGTAGTAAATAAATAGTTAAGGTCTAATAATATCCTTTTTCATTCAGAAACGAAATTCACATGAGAAAGTTTATCAGGTTTCTTACTGAATTTAACTTTTCATATATGCAATAACACGTAATGTTAATTTAAGAATAATATAAATGTTAATTTAGGTATAAAGTTACTCAGCGATGATTCAGATGCGCACTGTGGAAAAGCCGATGAAATTATTCTCATCATTTTATGTCTCAGTTTTAAGTTCAGAAAAAATCACGCTTATATCCCCAAGCGAGGTTAGCAGAGGTGTACTGTGTACACTCATATATCGCCGACGATATTAGATTTCAGGTGTTATAGGGGACGAGTCCCCTATAACACCTATTCCCATTATACTGGGAAGAATTTCCGACAGCGACTGAGATTTTTTTGAACCCAGGACTTAGTGCCATGGGTCCCTAGACCAACAAGGCAATAATGCAATGATTAGCCATATATTTGTTCATCTGAAAATAAACCATTGAA
This sequence comes from Phalera bucephala, assembly GCA_905147815.2. Lineage (NCBI taxonomy): Eukaryota > Metazoa > Arthropoda > Insecta > Lepidoptera > Notodontidae > Phalera > Phalera bucephala. The sequence continues at coordinate 9,790,537 of LR990617.1, read as the reverse complement.
TGCTCATGATCTGTGTAAACATTTTAAACCAGGGCGGAGCTAGAATTATGGCCAGGTCATAAATAAAACCAACCTGCTATGGTTTCCTGTTCCAATTTAGGAAACAAATTTACTGTGCGCACTATACAAGCGCGTGCAGCATTATTAAAATATCCTTATTCCACAGTCATTCAACATACACTGCCAACTGACTAATGTGTCATGTAGCGTTTGAAATCAGAATAGATATCTAGCATACGTAAGTATAAAGGGCTTTATATCCATAATATCTTGGAAAAAATATCCCACATGGGATATTTTGGGAACTGCACCATATTTACCAAACGTGTCATGGTGTATTTGAAATCAGAATAGATATTGTATACCAACTTTAATCTTTCTAACAAATCCGAGCACTTCATCGGAAATACATGTTCAAGCAAATTATGTGTTTTATACTACATACTTAGTATGTATAAGTATATTAAAACCGGAGTTATAGTATGATAGATAGATCGTAACCAGCTAGCGTGTATCAGATGAAGTGAAGAGGTATGCAAGGTAAGAATCTATTGGAACTCCATATTCTCTGCCCTCAAGGGATCAGGCGCGACGACACATATAGGCGATTTTGGTATAATACTCGTAATGTAATTAATGTATCCAAAAATTACCACAAGTGTTTTTAATTAATAATTTTGTCTGCATGCAGACATTCGTTATTATTCATTAAACTAAAACCGAATAAAAACGTAAATAAAAAAAATACTCATTGTTTAGAGTTCATTAAGGATGCACGTTGTGAGTGATTAAGAAAGCAAATAAAAATATAGTGCGAACGAATTTACTTCAACATTAATGTTTGAGAATTATTATTCATTCATGCCGTGTTATTTACAGCTTTTCGCCGAAATACTCGTACGAAATGCAAAAGAAGTATCAAGGCATCATTAACTGGCATTCATTATATCAAGGTGAAACAAATAACTTTAACATTTGATAACTTCAAGTTAAGATTAATGAAAATTTACTTCGAAATAATATTGACATACAGACATTAAACATTTCAATCCTTCCCGTGAATATAAGTCTGTAAAGCACTTCAATCGTCGGTCGGGAACTTAAAATTAAACATAAACAATAAAAAATCGTTTTACTTTAAGTAGTTAGAACTTCGAATGGAACAATCATATATTTGCATTAAAGTTTGTGATTTCACTGTTAAGCGTATTTACAATGTCAAAAGCGATAATACTAATTAAATGATAATTTAGTTAGTTGGATGCGACTATTAAGCGTCTCTTTCTATTCACTTCTCTCTTCACACCTCTAGGGATTTGTTGTGCCGATATACCATATTGATCTTATAGAATTTTAACTACACATGTAAATGTTACAGCGTAATTATTATCGATTACACACATTTATGCAATACACAACTATGATACTGTTGCATAAAGCACCGTGTTGTGACTATCGTGTCAAACTCGATCAGAGCAACGGTTTATCGACAGTACTCTTTGCTTCAAAACTCCGAAATGTTATAATGGTTACTTCCTGATGCGTGATGCAACCAACTTTACGCTGATTTGTTTCATCTCATACCACATTCACGAAACGATGAGATTAGATGCCCAAGAATATCGATAGAGCTTAAACAATGGGCATTTGAGATCGGTAACAACTAATAGTTTGGAATAGACAATTACAGGGTAATGTGCTTTTCTGAGCATAACATGTCTAATAAACGATAATTTGTATGTCTTTGCTCTGTGGGAGCTTAGAGATTTTGTCAAGGGCATGAGATATAAATAGGTTAGACTTGATCTAGATTGGCTCAGGATAGGAATATGTGTCGTAAGAGGGCTTGCAGCGGGTAGAATGAACTGAAAATCATGATGATGAGTTATAAATATTTTTACTTATTGTCTATTCAATCTACACTTGGCTCAATTAGAACACAACAAGTTATCTTTATAGATAGAGCAATAGATACCTATACGCATAAATGTGTGAGAGTCAAAATTATTTGGGAAACTGCCCTATAAGATATGTTTTTATCCAAGTTTATAGTTTTGAAGATTAAGTATATGTGTACTAGGTGCATCATAAATAACGCAAGACCTCAGACACTTTGATTAAATAATTGTTTCACAAATTCCACACGAAAACCAATTTTCCAAATTTTAAATTTTTAATCCCTTTTTGACGCACTTTTATACCCAATTAATTATAACAATGAAACCTGTACGTATATGTGTGCGAATTGAGAAATGCGTTTAAAATCTCCGTATTGCTTTGAATCAAGAATAAATTTAGTTTATTGTAGCGGACTAAGGGAGTAACAGCACTTTTTGCAAATTAATATTCATTAAAAATAGTTGGAATCAAATTAGTTATCGATTTAGAACAAACTACTTTCAGGCTTTGCGTTTATTATGTTACACCTTGTATAATAGCGTTTTGTACCCAAAGGTAAATAAGTAAGTTAATTGTTTGCCCGTATCCCCATCAATATAAAATGTTGTTTCATTTCAATTATAGAAGAGTCATTTTTACCACTATCTGTGGCCTGTCTACGTTTATTGGTGATCAGATATAAATTGTTTCTATTAAAAGCGTCCGCGCAGATCATCGCAGATATGGTCACGCGAGGGGAAATTACTACTGGTTATACGTATGTACGTGCCCACTTTCTGATGTCTTTGAGTGATGGCAGACAAATGCTAAATGACTTGTGACAGTTACGTTTGATTGACCACCGGCATGAAATCTGTAAGTACGGCAAAATATTATAACGTTTAAGAAAGCGGTAAAGAACAAAATGGTTCATTTATATAACACCTTAAAGGTGTAAGGTATGTGTCTATTCTATTCAGTTTGAGTGTAGTAGTAGAATAGAAATTAATTGAATTTCTATTCGGGGCATTTTGTTTGCCTTCTCTTCGCCACTAACTTGTCATAGATGATTTAGAGAAGAAAAAAATAATAATATTGTAATAGTTGTGGTTACTTTCCAATGATAAGCCAAGCTTTTGGGTTATTATTGGAATTTATTTCTACTGTAGGCACACTAGTCGCTATCCTCTACTCTATTTTCATCTCTCTATCGCTGTAAGGTTTGCTGGAAGAAAACCTAATATTGAGTTAAATCCGACTTAGTACATAAACTTTCCTTTTTAAATTGTTATTTGTTAATATGTGTGTACAATAAAGAGTAAACAAAAGAAAGAAATTAAAAAAAATGTTGTTAAAGCAAAATGATAGTTTTTTAATAAATAGCACTAGGTGTTCAATAATTTCTATTAAAGTCTAATAAAATAAATGAGACGAGGTGTGAGAGTTGAGGAAGCCAGAGAGGTCTGCAAGGAAAGAACCTGATGGAAATCTGTACTCTCTGCTTACCCCGCAAAGGAACTGGCGTGATGATATTTGGATATCTAGCTAGATGTGCGTTTGGGGTACTCTAGGATTCAAATCTTAGGTCAGACAAAGCGTTATTAGGGTTTTAAATTTTCAGTAGCGATCCAGGGACACAAACTGTGACCAGTATAATGGTAATATAAAAAGCTACCGTAACTTAACATGGTTGGCAAAATGTTCATATACAGTTTACTGCACTCTCGCTTGCAATTATTTTGTAGTGGTTATATTTTGTCCAGAACGCTGAGAGCATTACATTATATTGTAAAAATTATATAAATTTGAATCTGATGATCACGATTTCTTATATTTATTTTCCTGTATTTTGACACTATATTTTCATGCAATATAAACACAATGCTAGTAAGTATTTAAACATCGCAAGGTTACTAAATATATCTTCCTAATGTGTCTATATGTATTCGCTTTTTAGCACGGAAATGAACTGCGTTCAGAAGATTCATAATGATATGTGATTTACATTAGATACTTTGTTATTGTAGATTAATGAGACAGATAATACAATAATTCTATTGTTCTGTGTGACCTCAGTATGCTATAAACAAATTATAAATATTTCTTTAGTATTTCAAGTGGATGATACTATGCGATTTTTTCGTGGAACGGAACGTGTTGGAACGAATTTCTAACAGTTTAATTGTCAATAAATTTAGAAGTGATAGCTTAGTTTTTAACTGGCGCCCTTTATTTTGTTTATTCATTTACCCAGACTATTTCGTAATTAATGATACCCAGATCATAGTATACTTAAAACTTGTTTAAGAACTGCCTTATTATAGTAAAACTTTCAAAGAGGAAAATGGAACTTTGCGCAATGTGGGTGCACAACGTATCTCGCTGTCTACTCCTTTGGGATAAACGGGCGAGGGAGGTATTTTTTTTTATTTTTTACGAAGATTCAGTAAACTGCAAATGACACCAATATCCTTTCAGAGCTAGACAGAGAGCGTAGAGTTCTAAAATGATACTCGTATATGCCATCTTTACTTTTATTTCATTCGTTCATTCATTCTCTCATTACTGCTTCCTAAACTCTTATAGACAGATTCTTATTTCAGACAAGATACCATTGATTGGTTTTATTTCTTTCAGTTTTTATTCTAATGATAGGTTAATATTGAGACTCTATTGGTAGTTATGTATATGCTAAACGTAATGTATGTAATAGTGTTTGACGTGATAGCCATTATTAAGCTGAGAGACGAACCGTTACAAACAATTCTAGTAATTAAATAATTATTATCTGCACGATTTGTTTGAAATGTAATAAGTGATTGCTTCGTTGGTTTTTGCATTTCTCCATGAAGTACACATAATTATTGATTTTCTTTGAAATTGATTTGAGTGTTTATAGCAGTCAAGAAATACGTATAAAATAGTGTTTAAATTATTTACTGTTCCAGTTACATGTACATTTTAGACCATATTAAACTGTAGCATGGTAGCCCGCTTTTTTTTAATACAAAGATAAATTATGATAAATAATATCGTCCTTGTGACTACATAGTAATTATAAAATTTGAAATAAAATTTGTTCTTTGTAATCTAACCTAACCTAACCCTGCAAACCTAGGTTGTGGCTGATGGTGTTTAGTAAAATTCGAGGGTTGTAGCAACTTCATTTTTATTATGCTCTTTGACAGTGAGTCGGTATCGCCATCTAGTGACAGACTGAAAGTTCATTGCGGCTATCCTAAATCATGATTCAGGAAGACTGATCCGAATGCAGCAGAAACGATGGAAAAATATTATTAGTTATTGCACAACGATTCGTTATAACTTATATATTTCCTGAAAATATTGTAAATAACAATTATAGGTATCTTATATATTGAATAATTATGTTTTATGCGTGTTATTAATAGACTATCACAATTGTAATAATTTTCTAGAATAGAAAGATTCAAGCAAGTCAAGCATTATTTCCAGAATATATCTAGAAATAATGCCTGACTAGCATTTCATTCATGAAATTCGAATTTTGTAAATTAACTTCGGCTTCGCCTTGGTAGAGTTGATAATCAGTTCTGTGCCGTAGTTAGATACCGAGTGTTAAGTACCGACACTTAGTTAATTTGTATTTGATGACAACTTGATTTAGTGTTTTAGGCTTGATTTACTGGAGTAATTGTAGATTAGATCCCTGCAAGAGACTAATCTTAGTCTTACCAAAAGATATTTTTGTTGCACTCTTGGTGTTTGTGTATTAAAATATCTTTGTAAAGGGATTAACGATACATGAATAATTCCTATAGTAGGTTGTGCCATTACAAAAAGTCCAGATTGACAGCTGCGTCTGCATAAAATAATAATATTTATATCGAAGATACCTAGCTTCAAAGATTTAAGCCCGTTTTACAGAAAGTAAATCAGTCGTGAATCGTGTTTAAAAAAATGAATTTTGTACTAAAACATTTCGTTCTGTAATACGGTCCTTAATAACCTAAATTTGAATAATGAGTGGCATACGCCCTATTTGCCTATTTCAGCTGTCTGAAGGGACTTCTTATAACTTTAATGTAGCGTAAGAGAACGTTTTGTATAAAAATATCTTTGCACCAGTACAATAAGACTAAATTACTAAGATACCTCAAAATAAAAGAAAGCACATCATCTATTTAATTATGCGTCTCTATGTTACGCAATAATCACCTCTCTCTTAATCTAAAAGTCTTATCAGAATGTCACTGTGGCTCACCGCGCGACCTGTCAGACAGCAATTTCCCCACACTAGTGAAACTTGACATTCTGAGCGAAAGTTCACTATAGGAACATGTTGGTATAATCACTATATTATGATGATTGGAACTTGATTTTCTTTCTATATTGATATTAAATGACTATGGTTCCGCAAATGTAAGAAATATGAAAAGATAATCATTATTACTTTCAGCTCATTCCACCCACATATGGGTATAAACCTCTCTCATAAGCAAATTTTTTTTTGGTTGGGGCAAATCCTTCTTGGGATACCTTACGCTACGCACGCTAGGGGGAAAGCGAAGGGTTATTCCGATACTCCTTCTGGCCAAAACTCGTCGCTGTGGCGGGGCACGTTACGCCAAATATACCCATCTTGAGCCTATCTATATTTGTGTTTGTAAATTTTCATATTTGTAAACGCACCCACGATACAGGAATAAATCCTAGTGTGGGGCTACGTCTTAATAAAAAGAAAAAAAACACACATCGTGGACCCATCTTTGTAATAGGGCCACTCTGAATAACCTTCCACGATTACGATATCCCTTCTGTGATCACCATGAGACAATGCAAAAGGCTTTTTTGAGGTTTCGCGGGAAAAATATCTCCGGAAGTCTCAATCCTTTGTGGAGAAGGCTGAGGTATGTGTGATTTATAATACACTAGAAAAACCCTCGCCGTGGCCTTCTTCATATGGTAAAGGCGGACTCCAGGATCTCAAAACAGAACGTAGCCGTAAACGCGGTAGTCTTAGATGATGGTTTGAACTGTTTCTATAGCATCACGGCACATCTCTTGCGGGGTAGGCAGAATACAGAGCTTCAACAGGTTCTTTCATTACATACCTCCCTTAAATGCACACAATTTAATAACTGACCTAACAAACCTGTCAAAATTTGATAGATTAGGAACTGGAGTGGGGCTAGGCTAGGCCTGTCCTATTAGGTACAGGCTTGTCAATGAGACAGTTGCTCGTTATGAATAATAATAAATATGCAAATACGGTTATATGACATTGGGGAGCAATGTACTAAAACAATAATTAATTACGATTTTAAGCTTTAGTATTTCCTTAAACAAGGATAATAATGTATGTTTCCGAGAACACATGATAGTTCATAATTTGAAGGCTAAAGGACCAGAATTGTTATGTTATGTTTGTAATTATTCAGTTCCTATGTAAAGTCCATACATCCTTACAATTTTTGATTACAGACACAAAAACAAACAAAACAAGAATGGCATTATTTTATTTCTAGTAACTAACAGGAAACACTAATGTATATTATAATTTTGACGTCAGTAAGTGCTCTTTTATTGGCCTATACAAATAAATGCTTTTCTTACTTCGACTTTCAAACTTGTAAGTTATACAGGGGCTTTATTTGCTACGACCAAACGCGTCGCGTTATGATAACTTAGTGACATGATCGTATGAAAGTATCCTGTATTCGAAGTTGCCGAAAGTCGCCGAGTTACGTGTTTATATGATTAAATAAGAGTCATAAAACCTATCAAGCCAGTGAAATTTCGAATCAGGGCATTGATCGGCCATGGTATGAAATTGTTACCATTTAAAGTGAGATCGCGTTCACAAGTTAAACTGTTTTGCCTCTATTTAGATGTCTGGCGATAAAGTGCTTAATTGCTGTTTGTATTGAGTGCGTTCTTCAGCTGCGCATCTACCATGTGAATGATCGCTGGGAAATTCGCGTTTAACTGGAGCTTGGATAAGAGATTTATTGTGGCTATTATTATTGTAATCAGGTACAGAATCTTCACTTGATTGTATCATTTGTTTTTACTTTGTTGTCACTTTTTTCATTACTACCACCTCTATTTCTCTATTTATATTATCTCGTCAGATCCCTTGCGGGGTAGGCAGAGTACAGAGTTCCAACAGGTTCTTTCCTTTCAGACCTCTCTGGCTACCTCCACTCTCGTAGTTACCACCACAATGTGGTAAAAAGGACATAGAGACTTTAGAGACTAGCGGACATGGTGAAGTTCTAAAACCTTAGTGAAATTAAATAATACTATTTACTATTTTTCGCAGTTTTTCGCGGTTTATTTTCGATTTTATTTTCCCATAATCCAAATAATCGTTTTATTTTAAGACTTCTTTCTTTTACGCGATTATAACCACAGAAAAGTTAGTCAGAACATATTCAAATTTCAAATTTTAACAATAGAATTTACACAGACATCTGAATGCACTAAAGTGCAGAGCATCCCTAAGCTACCCCTAAAATTAACTGTTTAATTCGCAAGCTCAGCAAGTCGAACCCTTTTAGTAACCCTAATGGCACCCCTGATGCAATTCATTAGGCACCCGTGCTTTTCCTATCGGCTGACCTAGGCCCTTTTACAATCCGAGGGGGCCCGTTCAAAATCCATACAAGTACATACAAGACTTTTATTCGCTATGTCCAACATGGCGCGTTAAAAATGAAAGTTTGTAAAAGCAGCATGGATAAAAGCAAAAAAAAACATGGCGCGTTAAGACGCTCGCAGCGCTGTTCAACGACGGTGTTCTTAGCGACTACCAAAGTTAAGCAGCGTTTGGCTCGGTAGGCCTGAGATGGTTGACCGTTTGTGGCATTGTTATATTTGAGCGTCAGCCGTTAGTTAGTATTCTGTGTGCATCCATTTTTCGCCGACGATGGAAGGTCCCATATATAGAGGGAAGTTTACTGCCATTATACCGGCCACAATGCCAGACTCCGGGATACTCAGAATTTTTCTGAGGAAAACATACATTTTGTCCAACGTAGGATTCGCTCGTGATCGCTTCGCGTAATATTCGCTATTGCAACGAATAGCGAATATTACGCGTTGGTATTGCAACGAAGCAGTATTTTTAAATATTTAAACATACATTTATACATACACTCACGCCTTTATCCAACTGAGGTAGACAGAGACTACAGTTCGCCACGTACTACAGTTTGAACACACCTCTTTATTTTCATCTACGTTCATAGATCTCATACATTTCCGTCGATTACTCTACACACTTGAACCTTTTCAAAAAGATGTCGACGAAGGTCGAGGCGCATGTAGCGCTGTGCAACCGTGGTTTTCTTACCGATGACCAAGGCTAAGCAGCGTTCGACTCGGTCGGCGTGAGATAGGTAACCGTCGTGGCATTTTCATATTCAAGCGTCTCCGTGCTTCGGAAGGCACCCGTTGGTCCCGGTTACCACTTAATGTGGTAGTGGTTAAGCCGAGTTGGAAGCTTTATAGGCGGCTTGATAAGTTGCAACAGTAGGCCTTAAATTTGCCGCCCCCAAATCGCATGGTCCGCGTGGTGGAGTATAACCTAATCTTTTTCGATTAAAGCGAGATAAGTTGATATTATTAAACACGACGCGTTACGATAACTTTGTGAAATGCTTGTTAATGGTGTGTGTGTGTGAGTGATGTACGCTGTTGGCCGCGAGGCCTTTACAGCTTCACCGGACTTAAGGGCGAGCGTGCAACCACTACGCTCGAGCCAGAAGGGCAAGGGGCGACATACTCGAGAGCGCCTTGAAGAGGCGCCCTGGTTGGGACAGTCGCTGTGGGGGGACGGGGTGCACTACTAAGTGCACCGGTCAACCGCCGGCTATGGGAGGGGATCTACGACTACGTAGTCGTCGCCCGTATTCTGAGCGGAAAGAATGGATGACAAAGCATCGGGAGATCGGAAAGAACATGTCGCGGCCGGCGGTGGCGGCAGGAGTCGGGGGGGAGCGTCTAGTTAATGGCTGTATGCAGCTGGAGTACCATTAGATAATTTCACGGAATTATCATAACGCGACACGATACGGGTATGGTCATAGCTAATAAGGACCAAGCCTGTATGCTTAGATAAGTATGTATTGTAGCGTGTACAGTGCGTTATAATAAACATGTAATTGCTCATGTACGATTTTACGGTTCTTAATTCTTTTACCGAGGAATAATTAGAAGGAAAAAAAGTATAAAACAAATTATGCAATATTTACTCGCTTATATAATTTATATAAGATCTTTTACACCACTACACCGTCACACCTATATTCCCCAAGTGGGGGTAGCAGGGGTGTACTGAGTACACCCACTTTTCACCCACAATTCCAGACTCCGGACTCATACTGGGAATTTTTCGTTAGAAAAACTACATTTATCCGACCTAGGACTTGAACCCAGGACCTCGTAATCGCAAAGCGATGCGCTTTACCACTAGACATACGAGGCAGTCGTTCGTTTAATTATATTTACTAATAAAAGTGAATTGTTATGTGTCATAGCTACCATTATTAAACGTGCTCATAACGTTAATTAAACCATGTGAGTAGTACTTAGTATAATGTATGATCTAGTTCACATCACGACTAATTGCAAATTGTACTAAATGGATGCGAAGTGACAGTCAGCAGATAATGATGTCAAGGTCACCATGGATACTCAATGCCTTTAGTCTGAAGTCTCTTTAGAATCTTACTAGTACAATAAACTGTGCCATATACGCCTAATGTGTTTATTCAGGTGATCTTAAGTGTCGTCACTATTCTAAATGTTCACTGACTCTACCCAAGCTTGTGATTCAAAATAAACTCGAATATCGAATCGATGGACGCGTAATATCAAATTAAGTCACATATAAGTCCCCAAATACCAATAAATATTTTTTTTTTAATAAAAATTAGAAAAATGTTCTGTTTACAACCCCTTAGATGTTTTGTAGAGCTTTATAAATGGTAGTAAGAAAATATTGGAAGCATTTATATCAAAAAAGTATAATATAGTAAATTATAAAGAAAAAAACATAAATATCGACTACAAAACCATTTACCAGAAAAATATTCCATTTACCAGAAGATAATATTTTAATAAAGTCTTTGCATTCCCAAAATAAGGACGTTTCTAACGAAATCTTTTTTTTTTTTTTTTTAAAAACATTGCCCCACACTAGGATTAATTCCTGTGTCGTGGGTGCGTTTACAAACATGAAAATTCACATACACAAATACCCAGACCAGAACAAATAATTGTGGATCACACAAAGATTTGTCCTGTGCGGGAATCGAACCCGCGACTATAAGACACAATGGGCGGGGCGGGCTAAGCCCTTAACCACTGCGCTAAATCGTCCGTCAAAAATCTGATACATATGTCTATCGTATCAAGTCGTTTAGGCTACAAAAAATGTCAAAAAATACTTATTTACTCCCGAAAGACATCCTTCTGGGACGGATCGGGCATAAAGCATTGTCTCTACCTTCACAATAGTATAAAATAACAGAATTTATATTAATAATAATTTACTATTTCAAGGGAAAAGTATATATTACGTCATGATGAAGTCAAAATATCGCCATGTTTAAATCGTATAGACAATTTATGAGCATGTAACCTATTAACCCTGCAAATGACGTCACAACATATTATAATCGCTATTCTCCAAGTATTATCAGCAAATAAATACTTCGATATGCGTGTGTCCTCTGAGTTCACCGCGCCGCCAATAGACAAAACGTGATTGACATATCGATAACAGTTAGTGGGCGAATCACTATCATGAATAACTTATCGATTTGCATTATTAATGTTTACTTCCAATCAGCAGCCAGGCATTATTGGTACTCCATAAGGCGTCAACGCAATTTATTTTATCGATAACGTTAATATTAGGACCACCTTGGGTAACGATAAATATTTAAAAAAAATTATAATAATATTGCCATTTATTTTGATTAAAGGACGCAATGTATATATGTTCTATAAAAATAAGTAGCTTTTAATACGAGATGGCTACTGAAAATAATACTAATTATTTTTCGTTACTATTTTATAATCCGTACTAACATTTTAATTGCGAAAGTGACTCTGTCTGTTAATTTTTCCTGCCTTACGCTGAAAGGATTAAAAAATGTCAAGGAATTAGATTATATCCTGAGGACAAAGGTTACTTTTGGAGTCGCGGATAGTAGCTAGTAAGAAATAAGATTTTAACGTTTCTTAATAACGTAGGACAATCGTTGACACGTGTTTGGTATACTGATGAAGTATGGGAGGCCCCTACTAACCACAATGTTGCTAATAATATTTTATGTATAATTCAGTTTATAAGAAGTAACTATCTATCTATCTATCTATCTATATCATCACGACAGCTCCCTCGCGGGGTAGGCAGAGAGTACAGAGTTCCAACAGGTTCTTTCCTTACATACCTCTCTGGCTTCCTCCACTCTCATAGTTCGTCTCATACACACTCGCCGGTTACGGAGACTCTTGACTTGCCCTTCAGATAAGACACGGTCTATTTGGTCATGGTAAGATAGTCTAGGTCTTCCCCGGCACCTACATCCTTCCACTTTCGCATTGTATATCTGTATTAAGAAGTAACTATTATTGGAATGACGGGTTAAGATTTGTTTATGACAATTGTGATTAATTGGTTTTAAAGGGAACTAAGTACACTTCGGTGGAATAAAATTTGCTTGACTCTTCGTATGGAATTGTATAACAAGTCGGACAGTAGACCTTAAAACGGACAAGAGTTCCTTTAATAAAATATCGATATGATGAAAAGTTACTTAGTTATACAGACTGTTGTTTTGTACCGTCGCGGAATTTACAGAAGTAGCTATATCGGTGATTAAACAAAAAAAAAATACTGAACATAAACTCATAAAAAAAGGAGAACCTAAAAAATTCTTTTTCTGTTGCCCCACGTGTTTGGTAACCAAGAAAAGCATACCATACTATACATATACATAAGCATGCCCATACTTATCACATGGTAGGGTATACTTCGATTTAGTGTCAAATGAGTATTAGTAAAAACATGGACTAAAATCTTCTTCTTCTTTTTAAAAACGTAGCCCCACACTAGGATTAATTCCTGTGTCGTGGGTGCGTTTACAAACATGAGAATTCACATACACAGATACCCAGACCGGAACAAATAATTGTGGATCACACAAAGATTTGTCCCGTGCGGGAATCGAACCTGCGACTATAAGACAGTGGGCGGAGCGGCTTAAGCTCTTAACCACTGCGCTATATCGTCTATCATCTGTAAAATCCAACATAGCCTGTTTTAAGTAGTGTATAATTATTAAGTACCCAGTCCATTTTCTATCCCATAAAATCCGCGAAAATACAAAACAAAAGTCTGAATACGTAACGTCTGAATAAACTAAATACTAAAATCTTGGGTTTCTTGGGTCAACAAAAAAAATTTAGCAATATTGTAAGGTAATTAAAAGCGAGATTATATATTAGCAATACGTTTTTGTTGAAAATCTGAATGGCATTGCCACAGAACCAAGGTATTATTGTACTCTATATTATTACTTACTATTTCGTTTGTGTATAGCCAAAATATTCTTGTATTACCATATTAGACTCGCTCAATGTTGTAAATTAATCGTAACACGGTTGGAAAGACCAATGCAGCACTAAAGGTTATTTTCGTCTTGATATTTTCGAAAGGTTAAGCAGTTTTTTAACTCTACATATTTATAGAGTTGTATCCATTCGCTTTATTCTGCTCCCTTTCACATGCAATTAGCATTTGTTTTTCCTATTCCTGCCCTTTCTGAAACACTCTGGGGACCTCTGGGTTCTGTAAGATTGCTTTTCTTTTATTTGACCCTCCGTCGAGCAACAACAATACATGGCTAAAATTACAGCTAGATATACATACAAATAATGGTTTGTTTAATTATGTTATATTTGCTGTATTTCTCTTATCCTTATAATATGTAACATGTAGTATATATACCCACTGCGATCATGCTTTTAGACAGTTTATAATATATGGATCATTATAAGGAGATAAGTATAGGTGTCGGGCTGGGGTAAGCAATGGTGTGCATAGTACAACAGCTAATAGCTGGTGTACTATGCACACCATTGCACTCGTTAGTATAAACCTAAAATGCACTCATAATACATGCCATCCTAGTCATGCAGCAGCAAGGACTCGTTCGTTGATAAGATTATCAATGGTCTCACTCGATTCGGTATTTGTCATTTCATTCGGTATTTAGGTCCGTTAGACTGCATTATGTATAGCCACGTGCGAAAGTAATATTACGAATTTATTTTGATCTTTGAGTAGAACTATTTGCTTAATGTGTATAGTATTTTGACAGGTTTTCGACATAAATATGACAAAATATTACTGGTAGTAATATTAGGCTTAACAATTACCACATTAAGTGTGGTGAGCGGTTCCAATGGTTTAACGTGCCTTTTGAAGCACGGAGACGCTCGTATATGAAAATGCCACAAACAGTCAGCTATCTCAGGCCAAACATGCCGAACGTTGCTTAACCATGACGATCGCTAAAGAACACTTTTTGTGTATGTGTGTGAATTATCTACGCTGTTGGCCGCGAGGCCTTTACAGCTTGCTAAAGAACACCGACGTCGCCGCGTCGTATGTACAGCGCTGCGAGGGCCTCAACGCGCCCTGTTTTTTGCCGGGTTATTTCTTTTTATTTATTTAAAAAGGCACCTCAGCAACACACACACTAGTTAAATCGCAAAATTAAATTATTACATACATTATTTTTTCATGGTGGGACAGTCATTTAAATAAGTGCACAGCACTTGCAGTAAGAATTATTATTATTAATAGTATATAAGAATAGTTATTGAACATGCTTATCATTATAAAAAAAAATATTACATATAGAAGTAAGAAAGCGAGTAGGCATGAAAGATAGTATCGGTGTAAAGATGAGAAAGGGTATGCTCCGTTGGTTCGGGCATAAAGAAAGAATGTCTGAAGAAAGAATGACAAAATAGATATACAATGCGAAAGTGGAAGGATGTAGGTACCGGGGAAGACCTATACTATTTTACCACGACCAAATAGACCGAGTCTTATCTGAAGGACAAGTCAAGAGTCTCCGTAACCGGCGAGCGTGTATGAGACGAACTATGAGAGTGAAGGAAGCCAGAGAGGTATGCAAGGAAAGAACTTGTTGGAACTCTGTACTCTCTGCCTACCCCGCAAGGGATTTGGCGTGATGATATAGATAGAGAGATATTACATATTTATTTTTTAATAAGATGTGGAGTATATAAAGCTAAAATTACCATTATTATGATTGTCGGTAAGATATTATGCAGACTAAACAAAATATAAAAAAAGAAATAATAAGATTATGTCAGGTAGGTTAATACAAAATGTCAAAGTAAGGTAAAAAGAAATGTCAAAAAATATATCAATAATGTTATAAATGGTTATGCCAAGGAGTTGGTTAAAAGATTATTTCGAAACTAAGAGAAAATGTCAATGCTGTTACAGTGTGATAAAATCTCATTGTAGTTTCACATCATGAGGTAAAGAGGTGCGAAACGACCTACTTTTGGTCTGGATGTTGTGTTAGAGAATGTATTGGGTGCTCTGACTGGTCTTAGTAAGGATAAACGAGGTACAGTTCATTTAATCCCACTCAGCAATTCTGGAGAATCGACCAATCCATTGATGACTTTGTAAAGCCACGTTTGATCAGCTACGGTATGACGATGCTCTAAAGCTATTATCTTAAAAAAATGCAGTCTTTGGCTATAGTCTGCCTCGTGAGGACAATCAATACTTTAAACCTAAGATACCTCGTGTATGCTCTCTGGATCCTTTCGATGAGATCGATATGAATACGGTAGCTGGGTGTCCATACTGGAGATGCATAATCCAAGATACTCTTTCTCACCGATCCTCCCGATGCTTTGACATCGCTTCTTTCCGTTCTGGATACGAACGATGACGACGACGAAGTCGTAGATCCCTAGCCTAGCCCGCCTACCGGTGCACTAATTACACCCCCTCCCCCCGTAGCGACTGTCCAATCCGAGGCCGTTCCTCCTTGAGGCGCCCTCGAGTATGTCGCCCCCTTGCCCTTCTGGCTCGAACGTAGTGGTTGCTCACTCGCCCTTAAGTCCGGTGAAGCTGTAAAGGCCTCACGGCCAACAGCGTATATCACTCAAACACACACACACACCAAGATACTCCTAACAAGAGAAAAATAAAGGACCTTAAGGGTTGCAAAATTTCGGAAGTCTGAGATACTCTCTTAACAAATTCTGACATTCATCCTGACATCCAGGTTAGAGAATGAAGGCTTTCCGTCTAGGAAGACTCCCAAATCACGTATAATATGAACTTTGCCGAGTGCTACCCTATTTAGTACATACAATGAAGGAATCTCATTTCTGTTTCTTGTGAATGTCATATGGTAGCATTTGTCGGCATTGTGAGTCATCTTATTATTTCAACACCACTCAATTATTTGTCTACTACTGGTAGTAGACAAATACATCCTTGAGTTAAATATTAAAACCGGCCATTAGTCTATTACTCAGTAACAATAGTTACAGAAACCTCACGGGTGATAAACTCTAGTTATTATTTGTTCTTTATTGTGCAAATTAACACTGTTTAGTTAGAACATTTACACAAAATATGTACAATGGTGAACTTAATTCAAATTGAGTTATCTACCAGTTCACCTTTGAGTGAAGAGAAACTATTTATATGAAAGTGAGGGCAATTGTACAACAATCACGGAACTAAAAAAACAACAGAGAAAGAACACAAAGTATATAGTAAGAAGTACATAAATATATAAATTATACTAATACTTTATAATATCGAAACTAAAAATAAATATTCTCATATACATGCTCTATACAATATATAATTATATGTACACAGATATGAATTAATATAATAAATACATTAGACATATTCATATGTATAATATATATTAACTAAAAAGAAAATACTCTTTCATTCTTCTTTTAAAACATTCACAACAGGAAATTCCAAAGTTAGTATTCCAAAGTTTGTTATAATTATTATACTTGTACAAATAGACCTCGTGCTAGTCACAGATACCCGGGTGTCTGATAAAACATTTGTTTTCCTGCTCGTTTATTTAAAAGATAAAACCTGCGGACGGTTAATGCAATTTGCATAATTAATGTCAACAGTCAGTTGAAATTGATATTTGTTTTTATTTGGCCGAAACGCGTACTAATTTGTTCTGTTAGCTTCATGGGTGTGACCGTATGATGTCATTATATTTTACGCCTTAATGTTTGAAAAAATAAAATAGAATTTATGGTTAACGATTTTATTAATAAATATTGTGTAATGTAGGTGAATCATGGTTTTGTTGTACGCAGACATATTTCAGCTGTGTACGATCGAAATTTAATATATACATTTTAATATTGTAATACGTTGGAGAAGCAGTGATAGCATAGTGGTTAGATCGTTGGACTGCAAAGTCATAGGTCTCGGGTTCAATCCTAGGCACGCACCACTGCCTTTCCAAAATATGGGCGTATTACAAATTAACTATCACTTGCTTTAAGGGTGAAGGAAAAAATCGTGAGGAAACCTGCATGCGTAAGAGTTTCTCGAAGGTGTGTGTAGTTCGCCGACCCACACTGGGCTAGCGTGGTAGACTATGGCCTAAACTCTCTTAGTTTGAGAGGAGGCCCGTGCCCTACGGTGGGACAGTTAATAATATTAGTCTTAACAGGGCTAATATTATTATTAGGTTGGTTAATAGAATACGTCAAATCTATTCTTGTGCGTGATAGTATTTTAAAGATATATTTTTCTCATACTACAAATTATTTCTGTGTCGTGGATGCGTTTGGAAACATGAATTTCGCATGAAATTAATGAATTTACATATATGAGTTTCAGATAAGGATGTATAGTTTTGCGCGCTATTTATAGCTTTAAAGTTAAGGTCTGTTTATCTTCCAAGTTCTTTCATAAAATTGTTACTTTTTAATATAAAAACATACAAATGGTAAACTCAAATTGCGAACTTCTCATCTTGCACAAATCTCTATGGCAGTAAATTATTCCTCCGTGCATTCTGACGACTTTCGTTTACTAAAATAGCTTTTAGTCCATTGCTTACCAAACGCTTTCCTGTTTTGGTTGCCATTCAGGAATTTCAGTGCTTAAATAATATCGGCAAAAATAGCTCGAATACTCGTAAAAATACGGGCTTAAATCATTTAGTTTCCTGCTCCTAGCATTACCTTGGACCTGTGCCAAGATCCGTTCATCCGAGGATGCGGTAGACACGCTGTGATCACCGGTAGTAGGTAATTTGACGTCACCTGCTTACCATTAGAACTGAAATATTTGATTATATACTATAAATCCACTCTCGCGCCTATATTCCCCAAGCGGAGTACACATTTCATATACGATGCTTGGTCTATAAAGGGTAAGCCTATTGACATTAAACACAATTTTTGACAGCAGACTACTTCTGAAAAATTTTTAGTACAAAAAATCCCAAATGTACTTTAGGAAATGGGTCTAAACTAGGATTCAAATCCAAGACCTTGTGATCGCCAGCCGCATGCACTACCTACTAGACTAACGTGGGAGACAAAGAATAGTATTTTAAGTTTCAAATTGTTCATTCTAAATTTATTTAATATACGAATGCCTCAATGTTGATCGAAATGCGTGACATTTAAAAATACTTAATGATAAAACCAGAAATCTTCTTATTATTTTATATGAATAAATTTTCTCGGTGGAAATCGGAACTACACTTTTTTCAACACCAATATTTAAATCTGTGAATTATAAATTTAGATTTTAGTTTTTATTACCTGTAAATTTAAAAAAAATCCACTTAGTGCATTAAACATTATAATAAATACAAACGTAAAAAGCAAGCAAGGTACCTGATGGCTAAGTACTGGCAAATCGACGACAGCGTAACGCTATCGAGTTGATATGATACCCTTTTCACGCAACAAATTTAGTAAACAAAGGAAACGCGACAGCATACTTTCTTGACAACGTTACCAAAACGTCAAAGATTTGTGCTCAGTCCTCCGTTTCCTTAAATTTTATAATTATGAACTCAATGTATCGAAGCCATGGCTATAATCTGTTTTTTTCATACTTAGATCTTTACGGCTCTAGCGAACCGATGTAGTGTACATCCCATATTATTGTACATTGTAAATTTTAAATTTACCTCATATTATTTTGAAACTTTATGTAATTGGCAGGTTGACGTTTGAGTGACTCTTAAATATGCTCAATTAAAAGTCAGTCGTCTGATTGTTTTGACGAATATATTTTGTCAGTAGAAAGAATTCAGCAGCAACACTTTTAACAACGAAACTACAATACAATTTTATACTAGCCTGTTTTACTGTTTGACTTCCCAGGTGATACCACCCATGATTAAAGTAAAATAAACCGTCCCACTCCTAAGCAAAGGCCTCCTCTTTATACTCCCATAGTTATTGGTCTATCGCCATTTCGGGCCACAAAGTAGCCGCAAAAATATCCAAAATGTCGAGCCACCTCCTTTCAATAATATTAGAAGCCGTACATTATAATTTCGTACTTTAGTTTTGTTAACTGTAAATTAAAAAGTATCTTCACGTAGCTTCAACATAATAATAAATATAGAATCAGAATCAGAATATTTTTTATCCATGTAAACCATTAGAGTATTTATGAATCGTCAAAATAGTAACAAATACCACCACTTCGGAATGTCTTTCCTGTGGAGAGGAAGGGCAAGAAACTCCACGGTTACTCTTTTAAAACGTAACAAACAAGCTAAGTACCTATTATCTAAAAACGTCTATCTAAATCATCGCGTCGATCACTTGACAGGGTAGACTGAGAGTACAGAGTTCCAACGGGTTTTTCCTTTACAGACTTTTCTGGTTTCCTCCACTCTCATAGTTAATAAAGACGTAATTTCATAACCATAAACTCGATCTGTAGAAAACATGTCTATTTAATTTTTTTCATTCTTTGATCTTTACGACTCTAGCTCAGGCCGTAGTGTTTTACATCCCATATTTTTGTACAAGGTAACCTATAAAACTGGCTATTAGATTGTTTAATAGCCCACTGACCCACCGCGGTAGGTGGTCAACGTAACAGTGGCTAACGGTACTGGAACACAGGATATCGGCCGAGTAGGTCATGGTATTTTGGGTGTAAAAGAAACCATTAAGGCACTTCAGACAGTAGTCCAGATTGTGATATGATTAAGATACCCCTCATAAGCCAAAAAGACAGCGAATAGTGCTATGTTTTTGGATAGTGAGGGGTGTCTTAATCATACCTACCAACCTATAGGTTTACTGGTCTGTGAACATCCAGAGTAGCTGGTGGTTTTTATACACGTTAGGTTGCATTCGACTGTTAAATCAGGTATAGTTGCTTCATATACATAGTTACTTAAGTGTTATATTTTACGAATAGAAATCAAACCTACGTATCCACCATCACAGGAACCGAAAATTATATTTACTGAGTTTTTAGATTTACGCGAATATTACACATGAAATAAAACTTAGGTCTCAACGTTGCGAGTGCTTTAAATAAAACTACTACTAGAACCTAAAATCAAAAATAAACCGCGATAAAATCCGAAAAGTAGTTTATTTGCAAATTATATATTTTTTTCATCGATTTCTGCCTCGCTGCTTTAGTGGCGAATAATGCGCGTTGCGATGAGGAGGACTTGAATTCGAATATCAGTCAGACAAAAATTAGTTGTTTTGATAAAAAAATACAGTATCAGTTCGGAGTCTGGCATTGTGCCCGGTATAATAACAATAGGCTCGTCCCCTATTACATGGGACCTAATATTGATGGCGAAAAGTAGGTATATACAGTACACCTTTGACACCCCCGATTGGGCAATAATATAGACTTAACAATGTGTATTTTTTAAATATGTTTTGATTTATATAGCTATGTAACTTATATAACTAAACCTACTTTATGTGAACAATATTACATAGGAACAATGTGCGGAGTGAAGCTGACCGACCGTATTCGCAACAGCGTAGTAAGAAAGAATGACAAAACAGATAAACAATACGTACAATAGTGAAGGATGTAGATACCGGGGAAGACCTAGACTATCTTACCATGACCAAATAGACCGAGTCTTATCTGAAGGACAAGTCAAGAGTCTCCGTAACCGGCGAGCGTGTATGAGACGAACTATGAGAGTGGAGGAAGCCAGAAAGGTATGTAAGGAAAGAACCTGTTGGAACTCTGTACTCTCTGACTACCCCGCAAGGGATCTGGCGTGATGATATAGATAGAATATCACATAGAGATACGCACTTTATAAATAATACCAAACAACCTTGTAAACTGTCTCTTAATAGATCAATTTTCCTGTACTTATTTATTTTCCATTGATGAAATCACAGCTTGGTTCGTGTAACCGTATTTTTTCCGTACGATTACACAGCCATATCCTCGCCTTATAGCGTTGGTTAATGTAAACAATGAAGTTGGCACAACGCCATCTGTTGGCGATTAGCGTGCAACGATGATGACTAACACAAGGTTAATGCGAAGGATGTGACGATAGGTGTAATTATAATTGTTAGTGATAGTATAAAAGATGCTATCCTGAGTATTCCTGAGTGACTAGATTGAGACGTGAGAGTAATGGGTTCTATTAAGTCTAGACATGATTATCGATCCGATACTCAACCGATGTATTTATAGAAGTGATTTCTTGCATTGCGACCGGAATATTTACATTTTTTATAAGAAAGTAAAGGATGCTTAAACAATATATTATCAAGTGTAAAAAAAAGTGTTTTGCAGTCTCACTTTACTAATCCACAACTAACCCCCACAACAACTAACAAAACAATTTGATGGAATAAGAATTAAGGACATAGTTAATTAAGTTATTAATATAGCGATGCAGTTTATCAACCTACAATAAGTATCAGTCAACCAGAGGGCTACGAACATTTAGCAATGATGTAATACTGATGTTTCATTTAAACGCATGCCATCATGTTCTTTGTTATGAATACAAATATCTTAAAGCTACTACACATATTTTCAGATACTGTTTGCGTTATACCTTGTATTGCATTTCCAAGTATACAAAGCACACGTGTATTACGAAACTCATATTGTTGCCTATTATTAGTTAGTTATTTAGTTAATGCTGAGTTAGTGTGGGCAGGGCTGTAACGCCTTCGCGAAACCGAAGATGAGTAATATACCAACGTAATAATCAACGTAGTGAAATTAAACTGTTTATGTCTAAAAGATTTATGGTATATCTAAAGAAATGACGGAAGCGTTAATATTTATGAAAAGTTGTATGGAGACGAAAGATTTGTAGATTTTCGTTACGTTTTATTGTAAGCCGTTAATATTTGGGTAGCTCTTCAATATTTAGTTTTCCTGGGTAGGTCATGTTGATAGTTGAAGAGGAAACTACTAACTGGTTCAATGCTTATAGCTTTTGATCTCAGCTGTTGTGGAGGCAGGATGTTTAAGGCTCTCTTGTGTAGTCTTTCTTTCTCCCACTTTATGTTTGGTGCTATACATATTTTTTCAGCTTACTTTTGTATCATGACATCTCTGCATTGTTACGGCTTCTTTTATAGCATATCTATTTCTGATTTTTTAAAGTTTTTTTTTCCTATTTACTATAATTTAAAATTTTATGCTGTTATTAATGTTTCTCCTTAAGTGAAAACGTTTGCTGCCTACTTTCATTCGCCACTGTTCCTATGCATTTATGCTAAATACATATACAAGACTACGGTTGTTAGCCAGTCATTTTAGTATAATTTCCCAGTAATTTGCTTTAAGCTTATTTTATTTACGTCAATACCTGTCCTATTAAATGGTTTCTCTTACTCACGCTTTCCTTTTCAATACCATATGAAGTTTAACTTCATACAAAACAACAAGGAACTACAACCATGTTAAAAGTACAGTTGACTCATCTTTAAGTTCCTTAGCATTGTATGCAAAGGGGTAGATGACGTAGACAGCTAGTATTTGTACAGTGGCGAATTAAGACAATGCCAAAAATGATTTGCTATGGAATTGCGTCCAAGCCGGTCAAGCGATGCGGAAAATGTTAGGACGTATCGTATAAGTAATTCATTCAGTTTCCGATTGTTACTTTTTAGATAAGGAAGTCTATAGTGCAATGCAAAAACTACGCAAAGACTGTGAAATGAGGATAGAGCTAGTGCTAGTGCACCGAACGCTTAAATACATATTTTGCCTAATTTACTTACATACAAATAAAAATTGATATAGGAAGTGGTAATATAGGTAGGTGGTTAATGTAATTCTTGTTATGGTTAAAAATCTCTATAAAACATCCAAATATATCTAAATCTGAACATTATAGTCGCGTTTGCTAAGGCAGACTAAAAAGCGCTAGTCAAACTTAAAACAGGAGTTATTTAATTTTTGTGATGTAACATATTTTAATCTTACTATTAGGCTAGAAAGGATAGTGAATAAATATACAGAATTTAAAACATTACATATGGAGAAAGGATTCGAAAATTCATACAACAACAGTGTGTCTCCAGATCATCTTTATACCAAGCATACATGAGTTTTTGGTGGTGGTGTTCTTTTGAATGCTCGTCCACTGTTTTGAATTTCTCAGAATTACCGAAACGAAATAAAATATGAAGAATCATAATTTGAATACAATTGCACACAACGTTTCACAAAACTATGTGAATGGTATCTCACGTTATTGTTATCTACGGTGATTAACGTGTTCTCCATTGTTTGTTAATCTACATATAAACATCTCGAAGTAATTGCATACTCTCCATGATTCTGAACGGTTTTCGAGAAACCAATTAGATAGCGAGAAATTTTAAAACTTGCACTCTCTGCATTTTACAGTACTATGAAAATGTGAATGGATGTCATCAGATTTATTCAGGGTTGCTTTTGGTTGCTATCCAGAAATACTAAGGTGAGTCTGTACTAGTAGCCTTATTACTTTAATTCTAAAGTAAATATAAACATATTAGTTTATTTACTTTACCATTTATTTTGTTATCATGAAAAAGTTTTCGTAAGAGACCAATAGTTTTTTAGATTGCAATAGATTAGTGTGGTGAATCATACCACAACTTTATTGTGGTATTTTGTTTTTAAAACTAAGCTATACCATTATTACTTTTAATTTATTTTCCGGGCAAAATCTTACTTGGCTTATCTGATATTAAAATATAAAATATTTGCCTAAATACTTCAGACATTTGTTTAAACTGTTTCCATTGTTATTAATTGTATATAATTGTAATGCAAAGTGTGCACCTGAGTTTATTGTTCTAAGTGTCACGGACGGTTATGTGATCCAGTTTCGAGGCGTGCCTTAAATGAATCGTGCTTTCATATTAGAGGCGTAATGGATACCGTGATTTATGGAGAGCACCTGTATTTGCAATAATATAAATTAAATACTGGTGCCCATTTAATGGAATCGTACTTTAGTTTTGATTTAAAGGTTTGGTCTTGCATTACCAGAAGTTTCCGAGAGACGATATGTTTATTGCTTTTTCGATTAGTAAAACAGATGACCGACGAGCTCCATTACTAATTTGGCAATGATGGTTCTCGGTAATTACCAAGTTGTTTAGTTATAAAATGTAATGAGGATTGTCTCCTTTAGAATGTTTACATAGCATACGTCTAAGAAGTTATACATCTACGTTTATTTTCTACAAACATTTATTGTTTACCATGTTGTTATAAAGATGACGAAAATATTATTTAGATCAATTACGAACCTTTTCGGACACAGAAAATGTCCTAATTTTAAAGAGATAAAGGATAACTTTTTTATTTTTGTTACTTGGGTTTTTATCAAATATACAGATTCTGTTCTTCAAAAAAGGTGACAAAACCTTGCTGATGAACTACAGACCCATCTCACTCCTGAGCCACGTCTATAAATTGTTCTCGAGAGTACTCACAAACCGCCTCGCCAGAAGACTTGACGAGTTCCAGCCACCGGAACAAGCCGGGTTTCGAAAAGGCTACAGCATCGTAGACCACATCCATACTGTTCGGCAGATTGTACAGAAGACCGAAGAGTACAATCAGCCGCTGTGTATGGCTTTCGTGGACTACGAGAAAGCCTTCGACTCCATCGAAACCTGGGCGGTTTTGGATGCTCTGCAGCGATGTGGCATCGATTGGCGCTATATCGAGGTGTTGAGATGTCTGTATGATACCGCCACAATGACCGTCCAGCTCCAGGACCAAAAGACCAACCCGATCGAGCTGCATCGAGGGGTAAGACAGGGGGATGTAATATCCCCCAAGCTCATCACCAATGCACTCGAAGACGTCTTCAAGACGCTGGACTGGACTGGGCGGGGCATTAACATCAACGGCGAATACATCTCACACCTTCGGTTTGCCGATGATATCGTCATCGTGGCAGAGTCACTGGAAGTGTTAAGCGAAATGCTGCATAGCCTAAATGAAGCCTCTCGAGGTGTCGGTCTCGGCATGAACTTGGATAAAACCAAGATCATGTTTAATGAGCATGTCACGCCGGGACCGATCTACATCGATGGTTCGATGCTCGAAGTTGTTCGGGAGTATGTCTACCTTGGACAAGTTGTCCAATTTGGTAGGAACAACTTCGAGAAAGAAATCAACCGCAGGATCCAATTGGGTTGGGCAACATTTGGCAAACTACGTCACGTTTTCGCTTCGCCTATACCGCAATGCCTGAAGATAAAAGTCTTTAACCAATGCGTCCTACCTGTTATGACTTACGGGGCCGAGACGTGGACATGCACAGTGGGACTAGTCCACAAATTCAAAGTCGCACAGCGGGCTATGGAGCGAGCTATGCTCGGCGTCTCTTTGAAGGATAAAATTCGTAACGAGGTAATCCGACAAAGAACCAAAGTTACCGACATAGCTCGCAGAGTCAGTAAGCTAAAGTGGCAATGGGCTGGTCACATCTGCAGAAGGACCGACGGCCGATGGAGCAAGCGTGTCCTAGAGTGGAGACCGCGACTTGGTAAGCGTAAGGTAGGACGGCTCCCAGCTAGATGGACCGACGACCTCAAAAAGGTCGCTGGGACAGACTGGATGCGGAAGGCAGAGGACCGTGTGCAATGGCGCGTGTTAGGAGAGGCCTATGTCCAGCAGTGGACTACGATAGGCTGATTGATTGATACAGATTTATATTCTAAGGCAATATTTTGGTACGAAGATGTTTTTAAAAGGTATATAAATTACTTATATCACCAAGATATGGTGACGTAATTACATAATATTTTGCATATAACAATGATAACAGCTGTAGTCAGTTGTTTGTTTTATAAACTTTATAGATATTACGTTACTCCCATTTTACTGAACATCTTTTGATACCAACCTAATCTATACAGTACTCGAAATATTACTTCCACACTCACTCGAAATTGATCCATAACTTTACTTAAATGTTATTCAACGTTGTGGTCTGTTAGGAGCCCGTTATGTGCTCCAATAATTTTGTCACAAGTGTCTAAAGCAGGGAATATTGAGGTGACGTCAGCTGAAACCAGCGTAAAAACTCACGTCGCACGTATGGAGAATTCGAGTGACGTGAACAGTTTCCATGTAGGAATCGTATAGTAAATTAGACTTAGACTTTTAATGATACCGCCTTAAGTGTTATACTTTAAAGCAATTATAGGACATAGTTCACTGTTGTTGATAGTGAACGTGAGCACTCTATATTTATAAACTTGTGGTTTCCTTTGAATAAATATTTGTCTAATTATATTATACTCGTAAGCATTAACTTATTGCGATTTTATATACAACTGGGTTCCAATAGCCCGGTTATGATGGTTTAGGTTAAGTTTAAATAACGAATGGTTTTATTTGCTATCACGAAGTACGACAGTGGAGGAAGCCAGAGAGGTATGTAAGAAAAGAACCTGTTAAAACTTTGTACTCTCTGCCTACCCCGCAAGGGATCTGGCGTGATGATATAGATTATCTGCTAATTGCTGTTTTCGGTAATGGAACCCACTGTATTATTTGATTTAAAAATATATCAGCTCTTAAACTATTCCACCGAAATGTCCTAAATCGCAAACATTGCTTTTTTATCCTAAAGAAAACCCTTTGAAACAACATTGATTAGGTTTATCTAATAAAAGAAACGGATAATAAAACGTCAACCACGATTAAATAACGATTGTTAATTGCTTGTTGAGTGCGATGCAATCTAGCAATTAAGTAACTGTTTGTTACAGCGTCTGCGTTGATTAATTATTTCCTATGGAAGTGACTATCAATAGCTGATGACCGGATGTCTAAAACCAAAAATTATACTGGTCATCATCCTAATCTTATAAATGCAATAATAATTCAGTATTGTCTACAATTGTACAACATTATGAGGCACATACAGTGTACACAACGTTTGAATGAGTAGCTGAGGGCATAGCCCCTATCTTCATTGAGTAATGTTATATGCTCGTTACATTGTCATTTAGTGATTTACACGCCAATTGTCAGCAAGTATTCACTCGACCCTTGAACTCGCTTGCAATTTTAACAACAGAAGCCTTATAACTCCTACATTCATTTTATTTTTTGTGTAGGTGTGACAATGAAGTGTTACAACGAATAAAATAAGTTGAACATTAATAATCGTAATAGCTGCGTTTTGTGGTATAAGCAGTGATCTACAAACGATGGAATGAGTTTGCAAAGAGAAAAACGTACAAAATTTAATATGTGGAAGGCGATTATTCACAGGAAGCGGAAATACAGTGAAGTGTTACCATGTGAACAAGAGACGTATTCTGCTCTAGCGGTAATGCAGGGAGGTAGCTCGGCAACGTTACCGCCATCTCTCGACGCGTTTCGAGCATGTAAGTATCGTAGCTATTCGACACTAGATGGCAGTTGCTTACATAAATAAATGCAGCTGATATAACTTGTTTATATTTGATACTAACAAATATTAAGCATTTATTACGATTGTAAGTCGATAGTCTAGTCTAATCAAACTTTAAATCTTTTTAAAATGTTTTTCACTCAATATAAAATGTCGATGTTTTGCTAACAGCATTTTCCTTTAGATGTCTTCGGAAATATTGTCGCCTTCATATTACGCTTGTTATAGATTGCAATCACAACTAATACATGTAAAAATGGTGGTGGCTTGACCACAAAGTTTAAAAATTTGATTGGAATAGATAGTGGTGACAAAAAGCTAACTATTTTATAGTTATCTTTTTGTATGCGTTGTATATTTTTTGTTTGTGGAACGATTGTTTTCTTTTCATAACAATATTGATTTCTTATTAGCCAATAGATGGCGGTAACGGCGCTGTATATTTCAAAGAGTATAAAATTTTTATGTTGTATTTGTTTATGACCGAATATATAATAAAGCAGAAAATGTAGCGCTTGACGAATTCTATTAAAATATATTTAATAAAAGGTATTAATTCGTTTAAATTAAAAAATATATTTAAATTAATAGAGTTGGGCTCTGTTTAGTGTTTATTTGACATTATTATTTCGAAGTAGACAAATGATTGATCCTATTAATATCCAGGCTATTTTTGTTTTAAATACGGATCTCTAAAAAAAAACAATAAAAGAGGTAAAAAATGTAATCTTTTGTACAATACTTGTAGATGTTGATCTACGCAATGTCATTGTGTGCGTTTTTTATACATTGCACGGTGTAGTGGTCAATGCCTCTTCTCGGACTTGAATTGTGGGAAAATATGATTCATACCATTGTGTTTACTACACCAACCGCGTCAAACGCTGCGGACCGCTAAATAAGGTCAATCTTTGTCACATATAATACCGACTTTGCCTTCGTGACCTGCGGCGGGAATGCACAAAAGAGAAGGCTTTTGATCTCTGAAATCTAAGAATTTGTAATAATAACTGCCTAAAGTGGTCGATTTTGGTGTAATATTATCAAACTCACGAATTTATATACTTTAGAAAGTTTTGTCTAATTTAGTGTTAATAAGGAATCAAGGCGAAAATTTACTTGTGCCAGATTATTCAAAAAACGGTTACAATTGTTTATGCCGAATAAGATGAGTGGTTAAATTAACGTTATACATGTCATTTAGTTAACTCATCATTATAAGAAAATATTCAAATAATTTCGTTACTTATTCAAACGACAATACGGCACATTTTATGCCCGCTATGTTATTCCATTCGACTTTGAGTCAATGCCGCCCAACTCAGCATCCCCGTAATGGAAAAACGTAATCGATACCGTCCTCGAATTAACATCCGCAAATTACACGACAAAGCTTATTCGGCGGACCTCCAACCTTACGCGGGAACAATCGACATTGTTCCGAGTAAAAATCGTGAAAGGACATCACTTGGCAATGCGAAGTGGTAATCTTTAGGTACGTAGGTAACAATTCGAAGCAAATATAAAGAGGAGATTGCAGTAGTAGATTTTCCTATAAAATCACGCGTGTCACTGCGCGGAGTGGCGCGGGACGAAGAGGATGTTACACCTCGCCTACTCCTGTATATGCCATCTAACTGAGAATGATAAACTGCGTCCACCGCGATGACGTCGTGGCCTATTTGGAAGACACAGTGCACAATTTCTTAGGACGACTCCTCTTTACATTTGCGTTGTGGGTACCGCTGACTATAATAGAAACTGACACCCGCCGGTTGCCCACGCGCAGACAATATGGCTCCCACGGCACGGTTTCCATGACTTTACGTAAATCCGCTAATTACAACTCATTTAAACATAACAATGATGTGTTCCCTCGCATTATTAAACAGAAAATGTTCGTAATGAAAAATATTATTATAAGATTTTGTAATAAATTCTCAAAATATGAACGTAACTCTGTGCGTAGTTTGGTCATTGTGTTTTCTGTATTTTAATTACATAGCCTATTATGGTATTCCTAATTATATTCTGCTTTAATGAATTATATCGTAATATATAGTGTTATAATATGATACTGCCTTGTTGGTCTAGTGGCATATGATGCGCCATGCGATCACGAGGTCCTGGGGTCAAATCCTAGGTCGGACAAATGTAGTTTTTCTATCGAGAAATTCCTTGTATCAGCCAGAATCTGGAATTGTGCCCGGTATATGGCAATAGGCTCCCGCCATTACATGGGACCTAACATCGTCGACGAAAAGGTTGTACGCAGAACACCTCAGTCACTCCCGCTTGGGGAATATAGGCGTGACGCTGTGTGTGTGGTAGTATTAGTGGTAGTATTTATTATAATAATCCTACAACAGACACACGGTTTGGAGTTCAATTTGGGTTGTCAGTTGCGAGATATAAAATTTATTATGTTTTATGTACTATGAACTCAAAATCAGGTTGACACTCGTAATCACTTCAGAAAGTTCCCAAAGCTAGTAGCTAGCTAGTAGATAAGGCCAGTGTAACGACCGGATGCACTCGAAATACGACCTCATAACCTAATGTGACCATTCAAGGGCTCTATTCTAGTATATAGTAACATACAAATGTCATACTTATTTGCATAATTTCTTCTGGAGCAGGTCAGATAGAACTAATTTTATATCAGAGTGAAAAAGCTTTTTTACACTGATATAAAATTTCGATCGTAAAACGCATTAAGAACTTCGGCATACGATGACGTTGAGGGTATAGGAAATAATATGCTAACTGTATGTTTAAATAACATAAATCCATTATATGCCTTTTTCGTATATAACAAATATGTACCTTCCTGCTTATCCCTTTTGTATATGAATACACGGGCATAATTGTAATCGGAGATTTTCTTTGGGCAAGTCAAGAGTCTTCGTAACCGGCGAGCGTGTATGAGACAAACTATGTGAGTGGAGGAAGCCAGAGAGGTCTGTATGGAGAGATCCTGTTGGAACTCTGTACTTTCTGCCTACCCCGAAAAGGGAACTGGCGTGATGATATAGATAGATTTTATCTCTTACTTTTTTCTACGTAATCTAAACTTATGAAAATACTTCAGCGCTGTAGCATAGTACTGCTGTAGCAAAAGCTAAGGCAAGTACTTATTTAGAATTATTGTTTTTCGTTTCTGCTCCTTGTTATTTCTCTTTCATAATAGTTTTTATCATGTCGATATAATTTTTTATAGCTAAAAATAGTTCCCTTTCTTTCCATTTTAAGGTTGACATCTTTATATAAAAAATATAACAATATACATTATTTAATCACAGCATATTTTTTGTAGAGTAAGTAAAGTCGTTGCCAACAGCAACAAACGGATAACTCAGCAAACTAATACATTCATTAAAAAAAAACCGTCACGCCTATATTCCCCAAGCGGGGGTGGCAGAGGGGTAATGAGTACACCTTCCTTTCGCCGATGATGTTAAGTTCCATGTAATAGTGGGCAAGCCTATTGCCATATACCGTGCACAATTCCAGACTCCGGACTCATACTGGAAAGTTTTCGTTATAAATACTTCATTTGTCCGACCTAGGAATTGAACCCAAGACCTCGTAGTCTCCAAGCGATGCGCTTTGCCACGAGACCAATGAGGCCGTCCTCATTAATTATGTACTTAACTTGCCTCTTATCCTAAAAACAATACAATTTCCGTGTTTTAATAAGAAATTTAAATTCAGAGCTTGAAACGTACTGGTAAAGTCATGTACATATACATGAAGGAATTACAATAATGAGGCATTGTATGTCTGAAATCCCTACGGAGTAATGCGTTCTTCGTTCCGCAGACGGTGCCCCTTAGTATTTAGGTCAAAGCTGTGTAGGCAGCACTTGGCTTATTCTCAATAACCAATCGCGGCGTGTTACGAAAACTTCATGAAAAAAAATAAACACCGCCACACATTTATTCTCCAAGCCACCCCGGCAAAGGTGTACTGTGAATGACCACTATTCACCGACGATGTTGGGTCCCATGTAATCGGGGGCGAGCGATATTGACATACCTATACCAAGCATAATTCCAGACTCTAGACTAATACTGGGATTTTTTCGATAGAAACACTACAGAGATATATACAGAATTTAATGGAAGATTTAGCGCATGCCGCTCCGCCCATTGTGTCTAATAGTCGCAGGTTCGATTCCCGCACGGGACAAATCTTTGTGTGACCCACAATTATTTGTTTCGGTCTGGGTATTGGTGTATGTGAATTTTCATGTTTGTGAACGCACCCACGACACAGGAATAAATCCTAGCGTGGGGTTAAGATTAAAAAAAAAGAAAAAATAATAGACTACATGGTGGAGAGTGGAGGAAGCCAAAGAGGTCTGTAAGGATTAGAACCTGTTGAAACTTTGTACTCTCTGCATACCAAATCGTAAGATATGAACCCAGGACCTCGTGATCGCAAAGCACATTATTCGCTATGAGACCACTAAGGCGACCTACTGGAGTATCAAGTAAGCAATTTCACGAAATTATCGTAACGCGCTGCTTTAAGTATTTTATTGGTCATAGCGAATAATGGCTCAGGGGCTCGCATGAGCCATGAGCGTCACCGCGGCCACATGTGTACAAACAAAGCCACGCCACGAACATATGTATGCACGGCATTTAACAGCTTTATGTGAAAGCGTGTTTAACAATAGCAGCCAAGTGTTTTGATGATATGGTTTATGCAAGAAATTGTGGCTTACGTATTTTAGACTGGTGTTATGAAGTTCTATTTAAATTATTGAATGTATAGATTTAGCTGGAGCGTAGTGGTAAACGAGAGACATACCCTTAAGGCTAATTTACACGTATTAAGTGCTTAAGTAATTAACTAAATTTTAAGTCACTTAATGCGTGTATAAACTTACTATAAATCGTAATGTTTACACGTATTTAGTCACTTAAAATGTAGTTAACTACTTAATTACTTATTTCGTGTGAATCAGCCATAAAGGATAATAAAAGCTAGCTATCTCCAAAAGACTACTTGTTAAGAACATTGAAGTATATACTCGTACCTAGGTAGGTTATGTACCTAGATGATAAAATGGTATTTGACTTTTCCTGTATACAGTTGCGTTTTAAACACTAACATTTTCATACCGCGTAAACAGAAGAAAAAAAGCATGTTGCCATTTGTTTTCATCAACTAAAAAAAATGTTCTTTTCATTTAGAACCAAGGATACGCTAAAATTCAATGACCACATCCACGACCGCGTCACGGCTAATGAGCAACTCCAGTCATTGTGTTTAAATTGTGTCAAATTAACGCGTCCGCGTTCTAAGAATTGACTCATGACGAATAAACCTTTTAGGGTTACGACTTTTCTTTATAACTCTGAGCTTTATGTTTTAGCGGAAGCTAAAAAGCTGCTCTGCATGCTTTATGCGCTGAAAAAAAGAAGCATTCTTTACGGACGATTTAGCGCAGTGGTTAAGAGCTTAAGCCGCTCCGCCCACTGTGTCTAATAGTTGCGCGTTCGATTCCCGCACGGGACAAATCTTTGTGTGATCCGCAATTATTTGTTCCGGTCTGGGTATTTGTGTTTGCGAATTTTCATGTTTGTAAACGCACCCACGACACAGGAATAAATCCTAGAGTAGGGCTACGTTTTTCAAAAATAAATAAAATATGTCAGCTTTTATTTGAGAGTTCTGAAGACTTCACGGAAAATTACCGCGCTTTAAAATACAATAATGAGCCGCAATAGAAACGCTGGTTTGAATGGAAACACATACGTATTAGGTTATCCCACCTATAACTCACAAAAAATACCTCGAAGTGTTCTTGATCATCCGATACCCATTTCCATGATCAAGTTTATTCTCCTTATAAGTCGAACTTGGCTAAGAAACTGCCTCCTACGGTGAACGTGGAAGCGAGAGCTGGCCTCACAAAAACACTAGTTACGGTCTGAAGGCCGTCATTACAAAATTCTCTCTAGTTTTTACCGGACCAGGCTCTCAGTAGAGATTCCAACCGCGTTGTTTAGATGAATACGGAAAATCGATGTTCATTACATATAAAAGTACTTTAGAAAGGAGCGAGATCGTTTATGAGCTATGATACTTCCTCACTTTAAATGGTGTTGTCCGACTTTTCAAATATATGACGTTGGTGATGTGTTAATTTTTAAACTGAAGTAGGTACTGCTTTGTACGTCCAATTACTATGTCGCATATTAGTACAACCTACTCGAATAATTGGTTAGAATTTTTTTTTAAATATATAGCTGTACCCGGAATTTCGATCGCGTTATTTTCAGGCGTGTATTTAACACCCTTTTTCGGTTTTTATTGCGATTTATTTTTTAATTTTTAATTTCCCGAGGTTTCGAGTGCTTTGCAGCCCCCATGGTCATGGGAATGACTGAGCTGTTAGACATCCAAAAGGCAGGCTCTTTATAGTTTTATTTCATGTGTAATATTCGCGTAAATCTAAGAACACAGTTTACATACATGTGCCAAATTTTAGCTCAATCGGATATCCATAAGTGCTTGGAAATGAATCACAAGATTCAACCGGAAATACAGACAGACAGACAGACATACGAACATTGCAAGTACAAATTAAAATATGTAAAAAGTTTTATATTTGTATGGACTTAGTATGCCGCTAACCTCTGCTAAGACTGAGAATTTCCTTGTTTTTGAGAATCTTAAAAAAGAAGTCAGTCCTTTATATAAATATTATAGAGATAATATCTGAGCGAATTATTCTTCTAATTTTTCCAGTAAGTTACTGAACTAAGTAATAAGATTCTAAAATAGGTAATGAGATGCGCAAGATTGATTCGTTCGACAGAATGCACAGAACCGCAACATATGGTAGGTGTGACACATCTTTTGTCTCAGCGTGGGTCCAGAATGTACGGAGATAATTATCAACTTTTGTTTTTATTATGGGCAGTTTAATTATTATAGTGAGTTCATATGGCACCGACTTTTGTCTGCGGAGCTTGAGAATATCTATCTATATATATAGAGTTCCAACAGGTTCTTTTTTACATACCTCTCTGGCTTTCTCCATTCTCATAGATCGTCTCATGCACGCTCGCCGGTTACGGAGACTCTTGACTTGTCCTTCCTCCAATAATACAATATATGTATTCAAATTAATAATATAGCCATGTCTCAATTATTTGATAGAGAACATGAGAATGTTTAGAATAGCGAATACTAAACTACTATACTTTAAAAAAAACGTAGCCGTACACTAGGATTCACATGAAAATTTACATACACAAATACCCAGATCAAAACAAATAATTGTGAAATCATCCGTATGCTCTAAGTCAAAGTCAAAGTCAAAGACTTAGGCCTCCCCAGACAGCCAAGAGGACAGGCTTAAAAAAAACACCGTCACGCCTTAATTTCCCAAGCGGGGTGGCAGAGGTGTACTGTGTACACCCACTTTATGCTACAATGCTAGGTTCCATGTAATAGGGGGCGAGTCTATGACCATATACCGGACACAATTCCAGACTCCGGACTCATACTGGAAAGTTTTCGTTAGGAAAACTTCATTTGTCCAACCGAGGATTGCCACTGGCAACGACTAGTTTTGTACAGAATATATCATATACAAGGTGTAACATAATAAACTCAAGACCTAAAAGTATTTTGTTCTAAATAGATCACTGAATTGATTCCAACTATTTTTAATGTATATTACATTTTTTTTTATTTACAAAAAATGCTACTACTCCCTTCGTGCGCTATAATAAACTAAATTTATTCTTGATTCAATTCTCAATTCGCACACATACACATACAAGTTTCATTGTTAATTGAGGTGGGTATAAAGGTGCGAAAAAAGGGGTTAAAAAATTTAAATTTGGTAAATTGGTTTTCGTATGGAATTTGTGAAGGAATTATCTAAACGGGGTGTCTGAGGTCTTGCGTTATTCATGATACACCTTGTATATTTTACCCTCAACCTTTACCAGGTCATCGGTTCATCTTGCAGTCTGCCCACTCATAACCGCCCACTGTGTAACGAGACCTTTAGTTAGTTAGTTAAAAGGTAAGGGTTATCCGTGTTGTATCTAGGCAGCGTGGGCTCGCAGCAAATTATATAACTCTTCATTATGGCGGCGAAAACAATGAATCAGCGGGCGCTCGTTAGTGAGTCATGGCATTGTGGATGCCGCATCGCACTTTTCCTCAATGTTTTTGATAAATATTAATCTCTATTCACATAATTATTACACTGTACCGTTGAAGTCTTTGCGGTTTTTTGCATAGAAATGTGATTTCAAAATTATGGTGAAAACTTATGGTTCTTTGTTAAAAAGTACTGTAATATAAGACCGAAATGCAAGCTGTATTTTAACCGAGTTCAATACTATATATTTCTTCATGAATTTGTTCGGTAAAATTGAATGTCACAAATAATCTCAGTATAAAATTAATAAAAGAATGGATTATCTGATGGAAAAGTCAAGAGTCTCCGTAACCGGCGAGCGTGTATGAGACGAACTATGAGAGTCGAGGAAGCCAGAGAGGTATGTAAGGAAAGAACCTGTTGGAACTCTGTACTCTCTGCCTACCCCGCAAGGGATCTGGCGTGAGGTTATAGATAGATAGATAGATAGATAAAATTAATATACTAAGATATTCGTTCATAACCATAATAATTTAGTATCTAATTATTTTGTGAAAGCAGAATAAAGCTGATTTCATTTCATTTTCATATGTACAGGTAGGAATAATTGTAATGTACCTATATACTCCTATCTAATGATATTTCTGTATCTACTGGCTTGATACATTTGTAGTCAAGATAATGCATCCAAAATCAATCTGTTAATTATTTCATATATCTGGTAATTAATAATATTACCCCTGTTAAGAAACTATCCCATCTTTAAGTACTGGCCTTTTCTCAAATTGAGAGGGTTTAGGCCATAGTCCACCACGCTGGCCTGGTGCGGGTTGGCGAACTTCAGACACCTTCGAGAAACTCTTAGCTATGTAGGTTTCCTCACGATGTTTTCCTCCGGCGTTAAAGCAAGTCTTATTAAATTTTTAAAATACACATGCTTTCGAAATGAGAGAAGTGCGTGCTTGGGTTCGAACCCGAGACTTTGCAGTACAACGGTCTAACCACTAGGCTATCACCGCTTTTTAATTATCTGATAATTATGTTATACATAGCTTTCACTAATATGTTTTTGTGTTGCAGGTAAGTGTCGAAGCTCATTAATATTTATGAAACAAGATTATACCGTAAGTACAAACTATGGAATGGAACCTTTTCATTTTATTATCTTACATATTCACGCTCTCTAAACAAAGGCTTCGGCAGTTGTAAGTGGTGTGCAAATTAAGTTTTAAATTTAATTCGTTGACCGGCCGCTAATTACGTTTAGGCATTCAGTCCTTTTGTATACCGCCGCTATGCTCTGATATTTGTTATCAAAGAATCCAAAGCAGGTGTATATATTTAACCCTCTTGTATATTTTTTTATGTTCGGAAAAATTAGGTAAAGTAAACCTTATTTAACTTTAATTACATGTAACCGTATGCATTACAGTTTACATGATTAAAAAAATATATTTTTATTCTGGCATACTGTCCTTAATCTATATAATATCGCAATATTTTATATTATAAAACAATAGAAGAAAACAAAACTATTTACAATATCGCCGAGATCGCCGGCATCTAGCAGAGTAGTTTCATAAAATACCTAAATAATTAAAGCTATGATCTTCTAGGGCAAAAACCGTTGTAAGATTATTATTCCGAATATTATTATCCTAAAAGGAACTCTCAGAAAGTCCATAATGTTAGCAAAACGTTCACAAAGAACTTACGAGTAGTTACGCAATATGGGTGAAAGCCTGTTGCTGCGATGACAAGTTGCTTGATCGATGGTATAATTTATATTGAATTCATTTAGAAAACTTTTTCTTATAAGAGTATCAATAGCCAGATGAAAAAAAACAGACGGTTTCTTTAATAAATGACGCATTTTGTTGATCTGGGGTTTGCTTAGAATTAGAATCTAGATCTAAACATCACAAACGATCGTTAAAACAAGTTATCGAGGTAAAGTTTAAAATAAATACACATTTGTTGCTTCTAGTTACGCCAAACAAGCGATAAATAGGATATTGGCCTTAAGCGGTGTGTGTGTGTGTGAATGATCTATGCTGTTGGCCGCGGGTTGGCCTTTACAGCTTCACCAGACAAGAGGGCGAGCGTGCAACCACTACGCTCGAGCCAGAAGGGCAAGGGGGCAACTAGCTCAAGGGCGCCTCAAGGAGGAACGGCCACGGCTTGAGCAGTCGCTATGGGGGAGGGCGTATACTAGATGTCTCACCGTGGTGCTCTGAACCGGCCGGCGGGCAAGGGATTCTTCGACCTCGCCGGCGAGGTCGGTGTCTGATCCTGTGTGCGGTATCTGTATCCGAAAGAAGGGATGTAAGGGCATTAGGAGGGTCGGTGAGAACATGCCGCGGACGGCGGTAGCGGTTGATAGGAGGGGTTAGCCTTAAGCTTTACTCTTAATTTGTTTACGGACTATAAGGGTGACTCTAATTTGGAGTAGGTGTAATGCAGAAAATGGTTGAATTCAGACGTCAGTCTAGTCTAAAAAAGTTTTTTTCTACAATTTTTTATTTTTTCGTGGGGTAATCG
Source organism: Phalera bucephala (assembly GCA_905147815.2). NCBI lineage: Eukaryota > Metazoa > Arthropoda > Insecta > Lepidoptera > Notodontidae > Phalera > Phalera bucephala. Next base: position 9,751,993 of record LR990617.1, on the reverse strand, counting down.
AAACTGCGACTACTCGATCCAGTGAGCGAAGCGGCTTAAGCTCTGGACCAAGCCGTCCATCATTATACTCCAATTCCGGGTGACCCTTGACATGACATTTTAAACCTTATGCGGTACCTATGTTTATTTGAAAGCAAAAAAAGTACAATATCAAAAACTAATTTAAATAATATTTTTATCGTCATCCAAATCCAACTATGAAAGACAATTTACTGGAACTATATTTTTTATAACGTATCGGAACTCGTAAAGTGCGATAATTTACTGGTGCGATTAAAACCATCTCTGTAACAAGTTATTCTGTTCTCGACTGTCCGGCCGGATGCCGGTATTCATGCGGCACTGTGAAAACGAGTGTACCCTATATCTTTGCAACCGTTCACACCCAGACGCTTATTCAGTGTAACCAAACGCGGCGCGTTACGATTACTTCATGAAATGACCGCGTACCGCGACCAGAGAAATCGTAATGATAAAACACTAGACGTAAAATAGACCCAGAATCACATACACTCACATTATTTCTGTAAAAATTATTTGCGATGAATTCTATTACCTTATAAGTACAGTTACAAATTTTGGAAAACTTTCATACCAATTTTGGAATGGATGGCAAAGCGTCGGGGGGATCGGAGAGAACATTACCGCGTGGCGAGTTCACGCGACAGACTTCTAGTGTCATATCATTACGATTTGTACGGCGAGTTATCATCATTTCGCGAAGTTATCGTAACGCGGCACGTTATGTGATTGGTAATACCGAATAAGGACCCCGATTCTGAACGAGCTGGATGTTTACTGGGTTATTTTAGAAGCGATGATAGCTCAGGACTGTTTTCCGTCAGCCGGCGACGGCGGCCACCGTTATTGAATCAGCGTATTCAATTAGCCATCACTGTTAGTTCATATCGGTTTATAAACCAGTTGTGATTATATCATAATAGTTATCGTTTTGGTACCGTTAAAGACGGCATCGATAAAGATAATTTATGAATAGAAGTAACTATCTTGTGGATGTTTTTAACTAAACATGTAATACCTATTAAGTGGTTTTATTAAAATAAAATTAAATGCATTAGGGTGTATATATATTTTCTAACCGGAGCAAAGAGCAGAGGTGTACTGTGTATACTAATTTTTCGGCGACGATGTTCGGTACCGATGTAATGGGACAAGACTGTACCGTCTCCGAACCAATATACTAGGTTGCTTTTTTTTTATGAAAAATTAAACTTTATTCGATCTAGCATTTAAAACCGTGCCTTCTCTTGACCTGGCCACTAGACCAACGACTATGAAAGTTGCCGTCGAAAAATAAGCAACATTTTTAATTTAAATTTATTAATTTTTCCCAGAGTGCTAGAGTATTTCCAATATTCCAAGGTGTTAGTATAGGTTGTATTAATCTTCGACAATTACAATTATATACAAAGAAAGAAATTTGTTGGAACAATTTTATATAAGAGGAAACAATAGAATGCGTGGAAAGCGACATTGATTTATGCGTCGCGCGATTTAAAGCTCTCGTAGACGGCGGCGTATATATTTTCCTAGAACTGTTATACGGTCGGTAATTTAAATTTTCACTATAACCCATAGAGTCCGCACATTAACAATTCTATACGCATATGAAGTGTGGGAGTCTCGGAACAGTTTTTAGTAATACCCACGGTTAAACGGAGGATTTAGACACAAAATGGGTATTTTAAACGATTATTAAAATGATTCTTTGTAGGATGAAAGCTTGCATAGACCTAATTTCCAGTAACTATGACGACATTAAGCTAAAAATTGAAAAGATGGAAAAGGAAAAAAAGGCTGATTTGTTATATATTCAATCGCTTGAACAACGAGTAGAATATCTGGATAGATCCACCAAAAGCTCCTGTGTTGAATTGAGAAATATCCCTTTATCGAAAAACGAAAGTACTGCCAACCTATATTCTACAGTTTCGAACCTTTGTAAGACACTGGATGTCCCCTTGGTGCCGGCAGATATAAGGAACATTTATAGGGGCTACTCGAAAAATAATATTTTAAAAAGACCAATTATCATAGATTTTTCTTCTATTATGCTAAAGAACAAAATAATCTCCTCCTTTAAATTATACAATAAAGAAAATAGTACTAATAAGTTAAGTACTTCTAAAATTCAAATTGATGGGCTCTCAACAACTATATATCTATCAGACTATCTAACACCGAAAATGAAAAGACTTCATTTCCTTGCAAGGGATTTTGCTTCTACCCAAGGGTTCAAGTACTGTTGGTCGACACCAGCGGCCATATATTTACGGAAAAAGGAAGGAGATCTATCGATTAGACTGAAGGATGAAGAAGATTTATCTAAATTAAAATTGCAAATGTGACTAAGGATAGTTTATCACCTTGAAACCATCTCATTGTGCGTCTTTAAAATAGGTCGAGTAATAGCAAAATATTATACTTTCATAAAAAAATCGATTTAATTTGTAATTGCATGTTGATTAGTTTAAGTTATAACACATACACTACAATCCGTACACACACATTAACCATCACACACACCTCCAAAAGCCAACAAATAATACTTTTTTATGTACTGATTCAATGGCTAAAACTAAGAGTAATTAGCGACTCAATAACGCATAGTTTAAATAGTAAAATAATACGACTTCTCTGCCTTCAATATTATACTGCAATTTTACCTCGTCACTATTATTTACTCAAATTTTAAAATTCTCGGATGTTAACGTTTTAATTAACCAATTGGATAATTACGACGCAAGTGAATCACATGTTTGTGAACCGGAGCAATGTGGAAACATTATCAAAAACCCTAAATCTTACTTGAAAATTCTACATCAAAATATTCGTAGTATTAATAAAAATTATAATAACTTATGCATCTTACTGAAACGGTTAAAAATAAACTGTGACGTTATCGTATTAACGGAATGCTGGCTATCTTGTGTGGCTAATTTACCCACTTTAGATGGCTACTACACTTATAGCAGTTCGAAACATCACAATCAAAATGACGGAGTGATTCTATTCATACACGAATCTTTAAATCACAAAATCGAAGAACCTATTCTTATGGAGGCGAATTGCCTTGTTATTAAAAAAAGTAATGATACAGTAATTATATCAATATATAGACCCCCCTGCTACAGAAATATTGATAATTTCTTAAATTCTTTGAATGATGTTTTAACTGAGTTATCTTCTTTCAGAAATATTTTCATAATTGGTGACATTAACCTCAATATCTTAGAATCAAACAGTTACACATCACGTTACCTCGAATTATTATCTTTTCATGGACTGATCCCTGCTTATGACACTAGAACCAGAGGTACAAGTTGTATTGATCACGTGATTTTAAAGACAAATTTACCGTCACTCTCACTAATACTTAATTCGGCTATAACAGATCATGAGGCTATCTTTTTTTGCCTTAAAACAAATAGAATTAATATAATAAATAACAAAACAATTGATAAAATTAATTATGACAATATTATTCTTGAATGTAAAAATACTGGCTTTAACAAACTTTTAATTGACCGAGACCCAAACGTAGCTACTAATATTTTTTTAGAATATTTACGAAATTTATTAACTAGTAATACAATAAAAGTAAATATACCACGTAATAAAGTAACACTAAAACCATGGATTACAGTTGGCTTACTAAGATGCATAAGAAATAGGGATCGAATGCATCAAAGATTAAAATTCGAGCCAAATAATCTTATACTTATCACAACGTATAAAAGATACAGAAATTTTTGTAACTCAATACTTAAACAGTGTAAAATAAACTACGAGAAACATGAATTACAACTGGCAAGGAATGACAATAGGAAGCTTTGGCATAGTATCAAAAATATTACCAACTCGCATAAATCTAAACAATCAAATCTTGAATTGTTAACCGTGAAAGTAACGCCAACTGATTCTATCAATGCGGTAAATGAGTTTTTCGTGAACATTGGTGCAAATTTAGCAAATAAAATACCCCCTATACCGGTTACACCCGACATAAGAACTGAAAGTAACTCGACCCCGTCTTTTGTTCTTTTAGACACGGATTGCGAAGAGGTGTGGAACATCATTGAAAGTCTTAAGTCAAGTAGCTGTACCGGATGGGATGGCATCAGTTGCAAATTGCTAAAACTGCTCAAAGAGTATATAGTTCCACCGTTAACAAGTCTTTTTAACAGTTGCTTACAGCTCGGTGTATTTCCTAATGCTCTCAAACAGTCAATAGTGGTACCCATTCACAAAGGTGGGGAGAGAGACTGTATCAACAATTATCGCCCAATATCTATCCTACCTTCTTTATCGAAGGTCTTGGAGAAGATTATAAATAAGAGGCTTGTCAATTTTTTAGAAACCAAAAATTTAATAACTGATGCCCAATACGGCTTTAGGCAGAATAGATCAACAGAAGATGCCGTACACTCTTTTACAGAATTTATCGCGACTAAGTTGGAAAATAAAAGCAAATGTCTAACAATCTTCCTAGATCTTGCCAAAGCGTTTGACACAGTCTCTCTTCCCAAGCTACTGTCGAAGCTAGAGGGAATGGGTATCAGGGATGCACAACTGCAGTTATTTAGAAGCTATCTTTCACGTCGCACACAGCGGGTAAGAATAGGTGACAAATTAAGCGACAAGGGCTCTGTTAACTTTGGGGTCCCACAAGGTAGTATCCTGGGACCTTCTCTATTTCTGTGCTATATCAACGATTTATGCAAACTAAAACTACAGAATTGCAACATTATTTCTTATGCTGATGACACAACTCTCACCTTCTATGGGGACTCATGGTCTAGCGTATTTAAACATGCCCAAGCAGGCCTCAATAGAGTGTGCCACTGGCTAGCCATTAACTCCCTAACTCTAAACCCATGTAAAACTCATTTTATAACATTCTCACTACGAAATTCTGACTTCCCTCTACAAGAAATTATAGCACATTATTGTAATCAATCGGCTGGCTCAAGCTGTAACTGCCCACAAATTAAAAAAACTAAATTCATAAAATATCTAGGGGTAACCATTGACGAAAACCTTAGCTTTACGGAACACATTTGTAATGTCGCCAAGAGAGTCCGTAAATTAGCATATATATTTAAACAGCTCAAAGATGTAGCGGACCCTAAAGTTATGAGAACTGTATATTTGGCACTCTGTCAATCTGTTCTTGCCTACTGTATCTCTTCCTGGGGTGGAGCTGCTAAGAGTCACCTTATTGAATTAGAGCGGGCTCAAAGACTTATTCTGAAAATAAGTCTTTCCAAACCAAGACTTTTCCCAACGTTGGAATTATATAAACTAGCAGAAGTACTATCAGTCAGGCAACTGTATATTCTTGCAATTGTTCTGAAACAACACAAGCTCCTACATTTTAACCCAAAACACCCAGCGTTAACCAGACGTCGTAACTATCAAATATGTCCAACAAAACCGGCAAGAACCGCTTTTAGCGATAAATTCTTCTTTTTTCAAGGCGCACGTTTATACAATCTTGCTAATAAATTGCTTGCAGTATATCCCAACTCAAAACAAGAATGCAGGAGAAAGGTCGTACATTGGCTTCTCACGCTTGATTACGAAGACACAGAAAAACTGTTAAACAGACATAGAGACATTTAACACACATGTACGCACAAAAAAACAGGCACACACAGGCACACGCACACACGCACACAGACACACACACACGCACACACACACACACCACACACATTATTGCATCTAGCACACTCCCTGTTACGCAACTTGTAACTTACAATGGCAATGATTCTTTTTTCTGGGATAAGGAGGCCAGGAGACCCGTAACACAAGTTTTACTTAGTATGGGCTCCTGTCTCCCTACCAATATTTCAATGTAAAATTTAGAATGATGCATGTAACTTGTGGGAGAAAATAAATGATTTTTATTATTATTATTATTATTTTATATCCGTTACTCCAGTAATTATTTCTTGTGAATTGGGAAATGTCTTAATTTAATATGATCTATAAACGACATTTCATTATATGACGATTGTTATTAAAAAAATCTTTTGTCACGGAATGATAACCCCGTACACATGTATATATGTATGAAATAACATTGTTTGCTAAACATATTATTGTACTAATGCCATAATATATAATTATTCTTTGTAATTTTGAGTATTATTTTGCGAAGACGAGTCGCTCCAGATTTTAAAATTAGGGGGAATGTTTTAAGAGACTTTATTTTATTTTATTCTATAATACAATAAGATTTACTGTGTTCACATGGTGCAGTTTGATTAATTTATTTCTTTTTATCTTGGGTTAGTTACACCGTGTGTTAACCAACTTCTATAGGAGATCCTGTGTTCGTCTGTATGATTTTATTTTGAAATATAATTACCCTAGTAGTCTTCTTTGTTCTGTGCTAAACAATTTGGCTACCACAATGTGCCAAGGCGCTCGTAGCGCTGTGCGACTGCGGTGTTTTTACCGAGTACCAAGGTTAAGCAGCGTTCGACTCGGTCGGCCCGAGATGGGTGACCGTCTCTGGCATTTTCATATTCGAGCGTCTCCGTGCTTCGGAAGGCATGTTAAGCCGTTAGTCCCGGCTACCACTTAATGTGGTAGTCGTTAAGCCGAGTTGGAAGCCTTAAAGGCGGCTTGATAAGTTCCAACAGCAGGTAGCCACAAACCTGCCTCCACTTATCCGCACTGGGTCCGCGTGGTGGAGTATGACCTAATCTCTCTCACCTCGATTTGTGAGAGAAGGCCTTTGCCCAGCAGTGGGCAGTATAGGCTGATATAATGTGCCAATTAAGCGGTACTCTTAATTTTTTTTGTAATTATATAGCTACACTAATGAAATAGTTCAAAGAATTGCTATATATTTTTTAATATGGGTTAAGAGCAGCAGTTCCGTGTTGCGGCGGTTCGGCCCGATTTAAAACTTCCGTGCCAAAAATATTATTTCTGCATTCGACGGCAATGCAGATGTGCCATTTCACGCATACAAATTGGAACAGCCTCGTGGCCAGACATTTTCGATGATTTAACATTGAAGTTCTCGCATTACTTTTGCGGTAAATTCTTAACGATATTGTGATATTATATAATTGTTATTGTTACTATTTAGATGTTCTGCGTGACTACATGCTTTATTCCCTTTACTCATTTAGAATAATGACTGATGAATTCGATGGGAGGCTTGGTCCAGTGCTTAAGAGCTTGAGTCGTTCTGCCCACTGGATTGAAAAGTCGCGGGTTCGATTCCCGCACGGGACAAATCTTTGTGTGACCCACAAATATTTGTTTCGGTCTGTGTATATGTGCATGTGAATTTATGTTTGTAAACGTTCCACGAGACAGGAATAAATCCTAGAATGGGGCTAAGTTTTAAAAACAAAAAAAAAATGGTCGAGTTATCTTGTTGTACTTTTTAAAAAACTAAAAGAGTTCACGAACTATGAGACAGGAGGAAGCCAGAGAGGTCTTTAAGAAAAGAACCTACTGGAACTCTGGCGGGATGATATAGAAAAAAGAGTGCATTGCTGAATAGATACAAATATCTATATGGAGACGTTAATTTCTATCTATTACCATATCTGAACATATAAGTATTAAGAATTATATGATATGGTAGAGTCAAACAGAGAGTTTATAGATGGATAGGGTTTGAATCATCTCCAAGGTATTTAAAAAGTAAAAACCGTGTCGCTGTCCTTAAAGGTAAGATCATGCAGGAAGTCACACGATAAGGCCATTGACCCAATGAAGTAAATAAACGCACCAACGATTGCAGCACTAGGCCGCCTTATGCCAGATACTGATAACCAGATCTAAAGTTTCTTAAAATCATTTTATATAATAGCATATGTTATATTTATTTAGGCCGTTTCTCCAGTGGTCGGTATGACTACGATACAACATACGCTCGACATATCGAGCCGATGTCGAGCGCATTAAACAATAGAGTATTCTCTATTAATCGGTGTGATGCGACACCGGTACGACATATTCTTAACATATCGTCATGCGATATCACATTTGTGTTGCATCGTCATATTGACGTCTCCGTATTTTTAATAGAGTTACGTAAAATACTTCTAAAATGACTCAACTCAAAGACAGTAATTTAATTTTGATAAAGGAAGTAGGAAGAGGTTATAAAATTATCATTTGTCAGAAAGTGCTAGAAAGAATGCATCGCTCTGAGCGTGCGCGGAAATGTCCAAGATCTTGGATGTTTCCGTCATTTAGATGAACGGTCGTGATTGTGTCAAATAAAAAAACTGTACGTGGTATCGATATCGGTAAGACATCGACAAGGTAGGCGTTAAATCGTTGTGCTGACCTACGAGGAAGCGGCCTTATTCTTATCTGCGACGAAGCCACCCACGTGCGTCAAGTCGCGTCAAATCCTTCTTATAACGTGTTTCACAGGGCTAACAGTTTCGTGGCATAAGGTTTTTAACTTTATCGACTCGATTTTCGGAACTATTAGTCCATATTATTATATAATGACAAAAAATCAGTTAACTGTGGCTATTATTGATATCTGAACATCAATGACTCAAGAGGCATACATAAAAGTACGTATTTTTAGAGATATTTAGACTATTTTCGTTTACAGAAGTATTATCTGCAATAAGTTGGAATCCCTATCGTGGCACTGCCCATACAATCATTTCCCTTTTTGTACTGTTTACACACCGCTCAAAGCCCAGCTTTTACACTGTTTGTGTGTTCATTTTAGCCGTTCAAGATTTATGTTTACTCATTTCTTCCGGCGAATGCAATAAATCTGAGGGTATAAACAGCTCTATATATGTTCGCTAAATGCGTTATAATTTACATTCTTTCGTTAATTAAGATAGTTTATCTGACTTATGTGTAAATATATCAAGTATAGTGTTTTAATTGTTTCGTAATGGGCCCAATTTCTCACTATCTTCATTTCATTGCTCAATCATTGTTGTTGCATATTATTATCGGGCGCGTTGAACTTCTAACGTTATGTTTACATACAATATGTATTGACAAAATTGTACTTATATCTATCTATCTATAACCTCACGCCAGATCCCTTGCGGGGTAGGCAGAGAGTACAGAGTTCCAACAGGTTCTTTCCTTACATACCTCTCTGGCTTCCTCGACTCTCATAGTTCGTCTCATACACGCTCGCCGGTTACGGAGACTCTTGACTTTTCCATCAGATAAGACTCGGTTTATTTGGTCGTGGTAAGATAGTCTAGGTCTTCCCCGGTACCTGCATCCTTCCACTTTCACATTGTATATCTGTTTTGTCATTCTTTGTACTTATAAAATAATTATATATCATTAAATAAAAATGTAGTTAAATTAGCTAACTTATTTTCATAAAAATAACGCGAGCGTGAATTATTTAATGACTACAAATAAAACGTCAGAGTGTTGGTCACAGTTATTATACCTACTTTAATCTATGATATTTATTGCGAGCCTTCAATTTGTAATTTAATATTGCTAATTGTAAGCGAAAGTAGAAGGATCTAGGTACCGGGGCAGACCTAGACTATCTTACTACGACTAAATAGACCGAGTTTTATCTGAAGGAGAAGTCAAGAGTCTCTGTAACCGGCGAGCGTGTATCAGACGAACTATGAGAGTGGAGGAAGCCAGAAAGGGATGTAAGAAAATAACCTGTTGGAACTCTGTACTCTCTGCCTACCCCGCAAGGGATCTGGCGTGATGATATAGATAGGTAGATAATTGTAATATAAATACAAGGTGTAACATAATAAACGCAAGACCTCAGACACCCCGATTAGAGAATTGCTTCATAAATTCAAAACGAAAACCAAATTTCCAATTTTAAAGGTTTTTACCCCTTTTTTAAGCACTTTTATACCCCAATTAACAATGAAACTTGTATGTGTATGTGTGCATTTTGAGAAATACGGGTTAAGAATGCATTTGTAATCTCCTTATTGCTATGAATCAAGAATAAATTTAATTTTTATAGCGCACTAAAGGAGTAAAAGCATTTTTTGCAAATTTAAAAAAAAATTAACGTACATTAAAAATAGTTGGAATCAATTCAGTTATCGATTTAGAACAAACTACTTTCAGGTCTTGCGTTTATTATGTTACATCTTGTATATATTTTGAATAACTTAAGTTAGGTTATACAAAGCAAACCAGACTTTTTTCTTCCTAAAATAAGTCAAGTACAAAATATACGCAAGGTTCTTTCTCATTATAAGCAAATCATAATCAAAATCGGATTTTAAGCTAAAGTAATGGTCCCTTCAACAAACACGATTCCCACTACATTCACCGTAGTTAAAAAGCCGACGAAAAAGAACAGTGCTGTCAAATTATCACGCTGCGTGTTCCCGTTCCGGCCCTATCTGTGTCAATTTGTATAAGTGAGTCTCCAATTATGTGTAACTAAACGACACACCTACCATTCACGTGTGACGTGTTTGCATACACTCTAAAGCCCTTTGGGACAACGCTGACTTGTCAATCTTTCGACAAAAACAAAGTTAATCTCACCTATTATTTCAAAGGATAGTTAGAGAAAGGTAAAACATTGAAAAATATTAAAATAGTTTATATGATTTCTGCAAAGTCAGAGGTGTCGAGTTCAAACCTAGGCGCGCACCTCTGTATTTTCGAAAGCAGGTGCGTAATATAAAAATAACTATCACTTGTTTCAATGGTGCAGGAAAACATCGTAAGGACACCTGCATGCCTTAGAGTTTCTCGAAGGTGTGTGAAGTTTGCCAACCCGTACTGGGCCAGAATGGTAGACTTTGGCCTAAACCCTCTCAGTTTAAGAGGAAGCCCGTGCCCTACGGTGGTACAGTTTACTTAAATCATTCATCCATCCATCATCAAGCTCATTTACTTTAATTATGTGAACCAAAGGACTCACCTACCATTCACATGCAAATATAATTGCATGCACTCTAAAGCCCTTCGAGACGACGTTGACTTGTCAGTCTTTTGACGAATACTAATATCTAAATAGTCTTTGAATTACATTTATCTTATTTATGAAACAATGAGTTGGGAACTGGACATGAAACTGGACAATGTGAAAGAATATAAGCTGTGGTATTACCCAAGAGAGAGGACAACTAAAAAAGGCAGCGCAGGTGTTAAGTTTATATATTGTTCCCCCGCTGATCATATTTACGTTTAAAAGAAAACGTAGCCCCACACTAAGAATTATTCCTGTATCGTGAATGCGTTTACAAACATGAAATTCACATGCACAAACACTCAGACCGAAACAAATATTTGTGGGTCACCGGGAATCGAACCCGCGACTACTCAATCCGGTGGGCGGAGCGACTCAAAATTTTAACCGTTGGACTAAGCCGTTCGTCGTATATATTATGCTTACTTCTCTGTATACTGCCATGAGAGTGGGCTGAGTATAAACCAGGGGTTCGGATATAAGAATTTTATTGCCGCAATGAGAAAAGAAATTTGTTCGAAGTAGAAGAATACTATTTTAGTTGCAAGTCTTTTAACAGATAAAATTGCTGACGTTATTCTACTATTTCTATAACAACGAGGTTTCTGACAGCTAAGCGGATACAATTAATATTGTATATAATCATAGTTGATATACTTACCTTGGTGTGTTGAAGAAGGGACATTGTTACGTCTTCGCCTTCGCCGCAACCTGTGGGAGGCGGGGTTTAGCGACGTCATCGGCCCACTTGCAAATTGCTTCCATGCGGACCATACGCGCGCCTAGCATATTTTTTATACCCTTTAATAATATAATAACTTTAACTCTTCTACTTAGTTATATAATATCAGCCTATACTATCCACTGCTGGGCAAAGGCCTTCTCTCACAAATCGAGGTAAGAGAGATTAGGTCATACTCCACCACGCGGATCCAGTGCGGATTGGTGGAGGCAGGTTTGTGGCCACCTGCTGTTGGAACTTATTAAGCCGCCTTTAAGGCTTCCAACTCGGCTTAACGACTACCACATTAAGTGGTAACCGGGACCAACGGCTTAACGTGCCTTCCGAAGCACGGAGACGCTCGAATATGAAAATGCCACAAACGGTCACCCATCTCAGGCCAACCGAGTCGAACGCTGCTTAACCTTTTTTACTTTACTTTAATGTACAGTCGAAGACCCAATAGACATTTTTCGTTCATCATGTGTGTGTTCGTTACATTTACATTCATTTTCATTCTGTATTTGTAAGGAATATTTATTATATCTACACTTTTAAGTCCTTGTCATGTTTTAAATTTGTTTCTGTATTTTGTTGAAACGTTGACATGAAAGTATGGTGTCCCATTTTTCATATAATCCTCGTCGTTTAAATAGCACCATGCTGGTGTGCAGGGGATCTTAGTATTAAAAGTAATCTTCTGGCTCACGCATGCTTGTGAATGAAGTCATTCAGAAGTGAGACAGAACTTCGAGTGAATGGCTTAATTCCTTTACTAATAAGCATGAATGTAGCTGCTTTATATTTTGAAATTCTTTGATATTACAAATTTTATTCTATATAAAGACAATTCATACCGCTAAACTAGTGTAAACACAGGGAAAACCTCAGGAATGCAAGTTTGGCAATTTTCATTATATCATTTATGAAATTTGTCTCGTGTGCAGTTAAAAACTCATACAACTCAACTCAACTTTGACTGCCTCGTTGGTCTGGTGGCAAAGCGCATCGCTTTGTGATTACGAGGTCCTGGGTTCAAATCCTAGGTCGGATAAATGTAGTTTTTCTAACGAAAAATTCCCAGTACGAGTCCGGAGTCTGGAATTGTGCCCGGTATATGGCAATAGGCTCGCCCCCTATTACATGGGACCTAACATCGTCGGCGAAACGTGGGTGTACTCAGTACACCTCTGCCACCCCCTCTGGGGAATATAGGCGTGACGGTGTGTTTTTTTTTTATTTACCTACTAAACGACAAATAATTGAAGTAGCTGATGTAATAAACATTTTAAGAGGTGCACGGAGTCGCTTTTTCTTCTTCTCGTAAATTTAAGTTATTCGAACATCCAAGGTTTTCTGTCTAAGACGACGTGAAGTGAATACTGTATTAGATATATTTTTAGGTAATGGTAAAGAGTGTTTTTGTATTTGATTCCCAAATAGAACGAAGATACGGACGCAAGTACACACAAGACTGTTACAAAGTGTATACAAACGACTACATGAGCAGTAGTACAGATCATAAAATGATCATCAGCTATTTTATCTCAAATAGCGGAGCTGTTATCGTGTAATAACAGCGTAGTATCACTACTTACAGTGTAATTGAACATGCTTTTGAGGTCACTATAGTGCTTACAATGCAAACTGCTTGCTTTTAGATAATTAAAGCTTGTTATTGCGCATTTCAGAGTAGCAGATGTCAAGAAGCTGTTATTCGGAGCGAAATGACATCGACTAGTTGTTGTAACTCGACACTTATTTTATTGGCTTATGTACGTGACCTTACAGCGGCTTAATGTTACGTGTACTACACTGACCGCAGTGTGTATACTATCTATGTATCTGTCTATTTCCCTTTTTTATCACCCCAGATCCCATGCGAAGCAGGTAGAGACAGCCCTGTCTGGCTTCTTCCACTCTCATAGTTGGTCTCATAAGAGCTCGTCGGTTACGGAGACTCGACTTGCCTTCCAGATAAGACACGGTTTATTTCGTCATGGTAAGATAGTTTAGGTGTTCTCCAGTACCTACATCTTTCCCATTTCGCATTCTTTATATGTTTTGTCATTCTTTCTTCGGATTTCCGATTAATTTTAATGTGTACTTTTTATTAATTTAAACACGTTATTCTAGTAGTAGAGCAAGATGGTAAGAATAGATGTACGAAATGTTGATTGATTGAAATAAAATTACTGCCTATTTTTGACATGTTAAAGAAGGAATCCAAATCTCTACGTAGGCGTATATCTTTACGTAAGCCCGGATTCTTTTCTATCATTTTAGATCAGCTTTGAGGTGCGATACGCTCGTACTGGCAATCAGATAAAAAAGTGAAATAAAAAAGTTTCCTGGTTTTTGTGTTGAGTTTCTTGTGGGTTATCCCTAATGGATCCAACATTCCGCAGTGGTGATAGTTTGACGAAGTATAAGCTACATTATGCGTAGCCACTTTGATAGTCGTAGGAATGAACTCCGAAGTTCCGTTGTATTATGTTTAAACAGTTTTTTTAACTGCATTAGTTTACAGTAAAACTGTCGTTAAATGTAGTTACTTAAATGTTATGTCTATTTCTTGTGTAATTGTCGTTTTGTATGTCAAATCCAAGGTAAACATTTCATATATCTAAATCTAGTTTATTAATTACACTTTTTAAGCACAAGTCAAAGAATCGTTCCCTCATTAGTCTAGTGACAAATAATGTGTGTAGCAATCCTAAGTTCTAATTCTAGATCGATCAAAGTGTAATTTTTCGATGGAAAAATTCCCAGTATCAGTGCGGACTTCGGAGTTGGCATTGTATCCGGTATAATGTCAGTAGATTCACGCCCTATTACACTACGACCTAACAAGGTAGGCGAAAAGTGGGTGTACATAGTACAGCTCTGTGACCCCCGCCTGAGGAATAGAGGCGTGACGGGGTGTTAGCCTTTATTTTAAAAAAATGTCCTAAAGAACAAAGTTATTGAACTGACTTTGCCGAGTACGTTGACTCTATGCAATAATGTAACAATTCTACTACGACTTTAGAGACGACGATAACCACTAACTTGGAAGTTCCGTCGCGATATGATAGTGCTTATCGCGTGGCCAAGTTTTTTCTATGAAACTAAGCTCAACAGTATTGATAGGGTTAGTACCGAATAAGTTTTGTATTAAATTGTTTTGACAAAAAAATTAATATGCAAAAACCGAACAATTGGAAGCTTTTTTTTAATAGATAGATCGTTCTAATACTACGAGTATTAATGAAAAATATATAGATATTTTTTATTTCTTCGTGTATTTGTTCTATTCTGTTAAGTTTATACCACAATGTTATATTTCTCATACTATGTATAATATTTACGCTCATGTGATTATGAATTAGTAATCTATATTAAGCTGTTTATAAGTTTACCATGAGACATTTCTGTAGTACTGTTAGGTAAGGCAAAACTTAATAATCATATTTTGGCATAAATAATAATTTAATTTATTTAAATAACTTGCATTTCATCATCATCAGCCAAAAGGTTACTGCACGACATAGGCCTCCCACATAGATTTCCCAAATAAATGCTTAATAACTAATAACAATACTTACTTACGTTTTGAAATAAGTATATCTGGCCTGACATGGCAACGAATAGAGAGAAGTGGAAAAAGTGGAGGGAGGCCTTTGCCCAGCAGTGGGACACAAATGGCTCGTAATAATAATAATAATAGAGGAGGTTCCTCTCTTTGGAGCCCTGACCACCGGTAGCTTGGGTCGTAGACCTTGCTGTCGGTGGAGCACATTTTTTTTATACAATATATATATAAGAATATTTGTATTTTTATATATATTTTATAAGAAATTATACTTAATAAATGTATACATAATAATAATATTATGGTATCACTGTACACACACTTTATTTATTACTTGTCTCGTAACTTCATAAAAAACTACCATATGTTTATTTTTATTTTGATAAAATAAATAAAAATATATTATAAAATAATGCAAAAAAGCAATCCTTCTATTAAGGTTTACGACGCAACTAATGCCACTTCATTATTAAAAAACAATCCTATAGTTTAGTTCTGCAACCATAAATAAAAAAGTAAAAAGAAAATGTCACAATATTGACGTGACAGCCCTGAAGTGGTGGGTGCACACCGGGCCAGTGCTGCGCGTTGGTAAACAGTTGCGACCGACCCGCGCCGCGCGCACGTCGCGCCCGTCCTCGCGCCCACCAATCAACACTTATAAACCGAGTTTTGCTTGCACCACCAACGCTGAAACGAACGCGCTACCGACTAATACTATACCCACGCGTCCAAGCGAAAAGTTTACTAGTGACACGAAGTGTATTATTGTGTGAGGTGCGTTCAAAAGTATCCGTTGTAACCGACCACAATACGCAGGAACTGTGCGGTTTGCTCCCAATGAACCGCCGTACATACCATTGTGCCTGTGTTGTGGAATCATTACATGCTTTTGTCAAGTGTTACACCTCGTGATTCTGTTCAGTGACAATCCAGTTTGTATGTGCTATTCTTTGATTGTCCAAATTACAATGATCCACCTGTGAACTATTGTTTAAAAGCTCATTAAAAGATTAATAATATAATATATAAATACGTTTACGTAACTTACATAAGATCGATAAGATATTCGATTTCATTTTTGAACTTTACGCGGAGTAAACTTTCGAAAGCGCCTGACGAATCGTCTCGCGAATACCCAGGGTGATAAATGTCAGCTTTCATAATTTATGAGGTCACTAGATAATGTTGACAATGGCCCTGTGGAGCAGTGTTCTGTGATAAATTAATTAATCACTCAGAATATTGATTGAATCCAGTGGCCCAGGCGTATCACACGTCGTTGGTTCGCTCTCGTGTAACAGAAGCCTAATTATAGCTACCCTAGGGTGTCGTGTCACCCTCGACACCTACACATATACTCTGTATGTTTAATTACCTTGTCAACTTAAAAAGAAAATATCGAATCGTGCTGTTAATAGGTTTAGTGATCTTGCACGTGCTTATGGGTTAACAAACAAAAATTGAAAGGGCGATCACGTCTCTCATAGGGCAGACGACATAGATACTCCCGTTACCATTACCTGCTTCTATATCGACATCCATTCATGTAAATACAATCATCGAAAGGGTGTCATTGCATAATAAGTTTACCTTTAGTTGAGGATCCTAAATCAATATTTAACTTTAATTCGTCTCTCAGTTTTGATTGCATCGTTAGATTACATTAATGGCTCTATAATTGATGTCTAAGATCGTTAACGTGTAAATATGCCAATTGGCTTTGAAAATGAATTCGTTTTAGTATTCTAGAACACTTGAAACAAATCTCATCTTTCAAGTGTAGAAGATATTTCTATAAATCTTATGATCTATTGGCATGACTCAAAGGCCAACTTCGCGGTTGGATTGGTAATGAATTACCGTTTAGATACACACGAACGACTACGGTATTGGCTACTTACAATAGTTTTCGTGTTCCATCTTTTAGTAACAACACTGAACTTTTTACGATATTATGATATAACTTCGGATGTTCCATGAAATAAGCAATATACTCGAAGGTCAGTTATGCATTCGAAATTCAAATTGTATTCCATTATCAAATTAATATAAAACATTTGGCATATCTGCGGATGTTCCATAGAATAAAACATGTATTTGCGAGAAGTTTAGTTACACATTCCAAGCTCAAATTGTGTTCCATTATCAAATTAATCTGAAACATAGCAAGGGGTAACACTATAGCAGTGATGAAAAATAATCTAATACACAAGTTATATAATCTTGGCCAATATCAGATGGTAAAAAAAAGTTAGAGCATCTGCCAGGCCGGGTGTTTTAAAATCACGCTCGCCGTCTTGCACATGTCGTATCTCAGCCATACCCCGATGGCCCGCAACCCGCTACCTGCCCCGCACCGCATTGTTCTATGCCCTACCCGTGGCAATAATAGACCTGGTTACCCTGTTTTGTGCTACGAATAACAATGATAAGTTGTTTTGCTCTCGAGTACGTCATCATAGCTGCACTTGACTTGAGAACGTTAAGTTTCAAGCCTGTTGCGTTACTATTGTACTTTTAATAGATTTTAGTTGTGGAGCCCTTATTTTGTCAGATTTACAACTTAACAACTAATCTAAAACAGCCAGTAACAATTCGAACATTGCGGAAGTCCCGTATCGGATTTGTGATATTCACCATTTTGTAAAAAGAACTTACAACTTTTTTGTTAAAAATTAGTAGGATTAGCAGCTAAGGAAGTGTCTTAGCTATAAAGTCTTCCTTTTGTGTAATCAACGCAATAACAAGTTGCAAATTAAATGCGATGTGTTGTCATGCGCTTGCAGAACTCCAACAAACACTGACAGAATATATAATTGTTCGTCTTCGCGATACAGGTAAACGATTCTTAATAATGTTATGGGGCCTGTTATTTGTCAATCGCACCACGTCTTTTACCATACCGAGCATTCACGTTGAATGCAAAGAGAATCCGCTTAGGGGCCTACCTATATGCTATGGAATTTTAATCGGCTGTTTTCATAATAGAACTTTTTTTTTTTGGGAACTTCAGTTTGTCAAAAATAACGACCGGGATTTACGCACAAAATAGGACAGTATATCACTCCCGAATTCCTTAAATATTTGTGAGCAGATGATATTAAAAGCAGGGTCGACATTAATTGCTTTGAGCTCGGAGGTAATAACGATGCGTATACTTTTTATGTCCTAGTTCAACCCTCATAGTTGAAATCATCGTATAAATCGCGTCCGTGGTCTCTAGCGACAGATAAGTGCGTGCTTATCGTCACTGAACCGAATTCCCCGAGTAGCCGATAACATGCCGTGAGAACACGCATCGGGGGGATAATCCCGGATTTTTGGGGAACATTTAAGTTCAATAAACATAACTCAACTTGATTACGATAGAGGTTTTATTGGATTTAAAGGGTGCCTTCCATTTGGAAGTCGAATATAAACGCCATGCCTTGTTTCTTATGTGTTTCCTTTATAATTTATTTGAAGCAATTTCGAAGGTTCATAAAAACAAAAGCTATAGAGCTTATTAATATTCAGGACTTAATTATGCCCGTTCTTAATGAATATTACATACTATTATACTGACTGTTTTCGCAGATGGTAAAAACAGCTGTAATAAATGAAGTTTCTCTTTTCCAGTATTGACTTTCATGTCAAATTCACTGCACCGGGTACACTCGGTTCATCGGGTTGTGCTCGTAACACGATCGTGTGTAATTACTTTCAAGCTAAGGTACTGATTTCCCACGCAGAAAAGACCTCCCAATTTTAAGGAACCGACATCATCGCACTTAAAAAGTGTACTGTATGATTAACTGTGGGACGATTTAGCGCAGTGGTTAAGCCGCTCCGCTCACTGTGTCGTTCGTTTCGATTCCCGCACACGACAAATCTTTGTGTGATTGTTCCGGTCTGGGTATTTGTGTAAGTAAATTTTCATGTTCGTAAACGCACCCACGACACAGGAATAAATCCTAGTGTGGGGGCTACGATTTTATATATAAAAAAATAAACTTTTGCTGATAAAAGGTAAGGGCTAATAATACATGAAGAGTTATATTACCCCGGAATAAAAATATATATCTATATTCAGTCAAAACGTGCCATATTATCATTTAAAATTCTGGTTACGCACTACAGACTAAATTTGATCCATCAACCGCATTAGTGAGCACCTGATTAAGTTCCTCCCACTTTGCCCTGCAAAATTACGAAAACAATATTTCATAAACATAACGGATTAATTATTTCAAACAGCAACAGACTACATAAAATTCCGGTCTCATCCATAACTTGACTAATGTACACATAATTATAACAAGTCCCGTTACTCATGTGGGTTTTGAAAGCATTATGCATATGCAACGAGTACTGGTGGCATCCGAAATACTTCGTACAGCAGGTGCGACACCAACGGTTCTTGTTGTAAATTTTTGCACCCGCTAACACTTAAGTGGGTGCGCAGCCGATACGATCGCGGTCATTCCCCCAAAGTTCCGGCAGCCGATGGCAGCCGGAAATTGACGCACACCGGCTCCCTATTGACGAATATTATGACGTTAATAAATGAATTATTGTGTTATTTGGCCGGGGAAACATCGCCGAAATATTGATTGCCTAATAAATGTGCGTATCAATGAGGGATAAATCAATGCAAATTTAATGAGGGGCCATTTGTTAAACTAAGCACCAAAGAGATCCAGGCGTTGTATCATAAAAAGTCCAGTGTCAATTTAAAGAAGGTTTGTAATTAATTTTCCTTAAACATTTTCCTCATCAGTTCGTTTATTCTCACATAAAATATACCTTCAATAAAACAATGGCATAGTAAATTTTATCACTAGAAAGTAAGAATCAAGAACTCATCGGATACGTTCGAGTTCGCTGACAAATATTGATATTACCCTCAACTTTAATACCTATTGACGTCGCCTCTTGAATAAGGGAAAGCTTTGAATTTATATACGTTTTCCAACATAGATTTCTTTTGAACTATGTTACACACTACATAAACCTATCACGTTTCTAGGCCTTTATATTCGAAGCGATTTTTATTTATCACTGTTATACTAAATACGTAATGATTTGGTAATCATTTATTAGTGGTTTGACTCTACTTTTTATTTGTATAGTTATGGAAATTGGTATTATAAAGGTTAATTTTAGGATCCAGTCATATTGTTTTGTCTTGTTATCTTTGTATACATAATTTCTATAGAAAATGTACTCCAAAAGGAGTCTATGAGACTATGTTAACATTTACTGCAATCAAATTAGATAATTTGCAAACATTGTGAAATAGGAAAAGATACAGATCGTGCAGAAACTTTATACAATTTTCGCTTAGAGACAGTCACGAGTTCAATCTCGTTTAAATCGTTTGATAATTCGAGTTTTCGTAATTACATGGGAATTGTTGTACTCCTCAATACATACAATTATAATTTACTGGACGTCTGTTTCTGTTAGTTGCGCAATAACTTTCATTTCTTGTGGTAATTGTAAGGTAACATTTAAAATCTTATTACCGGCCGTATAATTATGTGCCCATGCATTACGCCTTTTCTTCGACGAGTGAATTGTAAATGTAGAGAAATCTTGCCCATGACTCGTGTGTGCCTCACTATGGTCTGTCAATTACGCGACTGCAGTCGCAGTTTACGGCCTCATGTAGAACTTGTTGGGCTACTTACTCGTGTACCACTTAAAGTGAAACTCTATAAGCTTCCGAAATCTGTGAAACCTTGTCATGAGCGTGTTTGTTTTGCCACTACACTTATTTTTGCAATATTGTGCACAATTTTGTTTTTTAAACGCAAACGGATTTATTTCTGTGTCGTGGGTGTGTTTACAAGCATGAAAATTCACATACACAAATACCCAGACCAGAACAAATAATTGTGGATCACACAAATATTTGTTGACCGTGGGTGGAGCGGCTTAAGCTCTTAACCACTGCGCTAAATCGTTCGTCTCTTTGATTTAAATATAAATAAACCCCTCACGCTTATGTACTCGAAGCTTTAGTGGAAGAGGTATGCTGTATACACCCACTTTTCACCGCATATGTTAGGTCCCATGTAGTAGGCGGCGAATCTAGAGCCATTGTACTGGCCACAATGCTAGACTCCGGACGAAAAATGTTTTATCCGAATTAGAACTCGAACCCAGGACCTAGAAAGAATACTAGGTTGAACAGTGGAACAGGAAGGACAGTTGCAACTTTTTAGAAACTTGCAAATAATTTTCAGAATTTATGATGATGCTACAAGCAACTCAATTTAATTAGGAGTCCTCTGAAACTTCCTGTTAATAACATAGGTCGCGTCAGACCTAGGAATATTCTGAGTAATTCATTAAAAGTTGACTATAGCGTAGTCGAGTAGAGCAATTTTGTAAGGAACTACATTTAATTATTTACCATTGATGCCCTGAGGTATTTGGTGCAACGTTAAACAAGAAATACGAGATGTTGTAATCATCACGTTTGCCAGCAGAATTCTTGGATCCGAGTTATGTTTAGAACGCAGATCTAAACATACTTAGGTAGATGGTCTGCTCAGAATTTCTTCAGGGTTACTGTTAATTGTAATATTTAGATGATTGTTATCATTATAGTATTTTTGGTAATGTGATAGTACTAAGTGTCAAAGGAAATTATACTTTATTTAATGGCAATAAGAGGCATAACTCGTTTCTATAATTAACTATGGTTATGCCTTAACTCCGATGAACTATAGATTAATTTCCTTTGACACTAAGTATTGTCACAGCACCCATCTTAAGTGAAAAATATTATAGTAGCGTGTGACGTACTGCTCTAGTATATAATAAGGTAACGTGTACGTTTTATGCGCATTATAACAAACAGTATTGCACTAACAACACCTGTTATTAGTATAACCAGGCGCCCCACTTATCAAAAAAAAAACATCTTTCTTATAACATTTTTCACCTTTACCTAAACAATATACTATCTATCTATATCATCACGCCAGATCCTTTGCGGGGTAGGCAAAGACTACAGAGTTCCAACAGTTTCTTTCCTTTCATACCTCTCTGGCTTCCTCCACTCTCATAGTTTGTCTCATACACGCTCACCGGTTACGGAGACTCTCTCAGCTCGAAGACAATATACTCTTGGTCAGTAATAAAAATAACATTACACACGTATGATCCAATAGACCATGTCTTATTTGAAGGGCAAGTCAAAAGTCTCCGTAACCGGCCCGCGTGTATGAGATGAACTATGAGAGTGGAGGAAATCAGAGAGATTTGTAAGGAAAGAACCTGTTGGAACTCTGTACTCTCTGCTTACCCCGCAAAGGATTTGGCATTATAATAAAGATACATACAAGAAGAACGACCAATTGGTTCACCTTACATCTATAGGTTTATAATGCAGTTGGTTGTTCCACATGTCGTAAAATAAACGTGTCTAAATGACGAACGCATTGTTATTTTTGTCTCAAGAAAAACTCTTAAATGTGCCAACCAGCGAACGTCCATAAACCATGAAAGTGGAATAAGCGAAGGAAGTCGAAGGACAAAGTGTCTTTTAGTATTCGATTGTGGTGCCAATCTTTAAAAGGACCTGGGAAAATTATTTGACGACTGGTTAGCACAAGTGGCTGAGTAAGTGTGCACTGTATAGCAAACTAACTATGCAGAGGTGTTTTATTTGTTCCTCTTCTACTCCTTGTCTTTCATTTTTAGTTTCATATTGATTTTTTATGTATTCTTTGCACTTGGTTATATGTATCAGTCTGAATAATAAGTGTACAAGTATGAGTGTGGTCTTACTTCGAATTAGTTTGATTCAACCATAGCCAACGACGGACGACGTAAAATGCTACAGTTTGCTAAAACTAAACTATAATAATAAATAAGATCTGATAATTTAAAACTAATTTCTACAGTTGCTAGAGAGAAAATCTAGAGAGCGAGTAGAAATAGATACATAAGTACGTCCAAAAACACAGCCGATTTTTGTTCATGATCTATAGTAGTAAAATCATCATCATCATCATCTCAGCCTATACTTGTCCACTGCTGAACATAGGCCTCCCCAATCGCTTTCCAGCGTAACCGGTCCGATGCCACCTGCATCCAACGACTTCCTGCGACTTTCACAAGATCGTCGGTCCATCTGGCAGGTGGTCGTCCCACGCTGCGCTTGCCAATACGTGGTCTCCACTCTAGAATCTTTCTGCCCCAACGCCCGTCCGATCTTCGCGCTATGTGGCCCGCCCATTGCCACTTCAGCTTGCTAATCTTAACGGCTATGTCGGTGACCTTGGTTCTTCTACGAATCTCTTCATTCCTGATTCGATCACAGTAGTAAAATACATAGTACAAATAATATATCGATGGTTTGTCTGCAGTATCACTGTGTGAAACATTGCTCTTGTAAATGTAATTTTAAACTTTCACACGCTGCATCGTGATCTTGACAAACGTGATGGTGTAACCCTACCGCATTGCTATGATCTGTGCAAAAGTAATTGCATGTTTATATTAAGATTCTGCGCAAATGTTCAACATCATTAGCACGTTGCACCGTTGTGAGCATCGTTAATTTCCACTGTTGCTGTTTCATGTTGCACTATGTGAATTGCTTGCATAACGCTGGTTTATTACGCATTTTGGGTATAAATACTATCGTGTAAACTATGTGAAATGAGAATTTATGTGCTTTATATATTTGGATCATGAAATATGGATCTCCTATGCTCAAACTTATAGAAATAGATCACAAAACGTGGATGGATGGAAACTGAAAGAAACATGCAGTAGTGCAGTCTAAACAAAACCAATTTAGAGCGCACCTTTCACGCTGTTCTCAAACTCAAATAATTTATTTTGTATTAGTCCTGCGGGGGCGCTTACAAATAGTCAATTTACATTTTTTTAAATCTAATAAGTCTACTAATCTACCACCGGATCGGAACGCGGCCTCCACTGAGAAGATCCGGCGAAGAAACTCAGCGGGCTTGTCTTTTATATTTATTTCTCTTTCTTTCCTTTTTTTAATCATATTGTGTGGATACCATGTTTAGGTTACAATTAAATAGTTTATGACCTAGCTCCAGTGTCATGCCTTACGATCGAGTTATATCTAATATGAATCTAATGTTATCTGTAAAGAGCGTCTAAAGGATTCTAGATGGACCAGTCCCCAAAAGCAACACCCGTTCACGAGTATGACTGCTGGAACAGCCATCTTTCTCCTCAACCATATTGGAGGGAAGGGAGTGACCCACGCCAGACAGCCACCGCAAGCAAAGACATTATAGTGAGCATGTTCTATTATTATCATAACCATTGATGAGCAGTATTTGCAGGCTCAATCAATACAACGAAATGAACAGGAATAACTAAGATATTAAATGTAGTGGGAAAGAGCAAGCTGACGATTTTTCTCATGATGAGTTTTTCTCGATTATTATATAATAATTGTTCCACTCTCAGGCAAAAGCAACCTCTTTACAATTTACTGTACCAATATGAAATTAGTATCTACTCCACGGTAACGTCGATTTCGTGAGCAAAAGCGATTGGGTTGAATGCTGGCGTAAGTCCAAACATCAGTTTATAGCTGACACTGTTTACCAAGGCGCGCGTCATCCAAGTATGTTTCAGTATTGAACACGGGCTTACAAGTTTTTCTCTGAACCCTTATTGGCTACGGCCAATTAAAAACGTAACGCGGCGCGTTACGATACCCACCTGATAGACCAGCATTGTTTTTCCATACATGAAAAAAATGTGACTGCCTCGTTGGTGTGGTGACAAAGCGCATCGCTTTGTGATCACGAGGTCCTGGGTTCATATCCTAGGTCGGACAAATGTAGTTTTTCTAACGAAAAATTCCCCGGTATGAGTCTGGAATTGTGCCCGATATATGGCAATAGGCTCGCCCCCTATTACATGGGCCTAACATCGTCGGCGAAACGTGGGTGTACTCAGTACACCTCTGCCACCCCTTCTGGGGAATATAGGCGTGACGGTGTTTTTTTTTTATTTGAAAAAAAATGTAAAAAAATAATTAAAAGAATATACTCGGAGTTTCTTGCCCTTCTCTACAGGAATGACATTCTGAAGTGGTGGTAGAGTCTTTGTTACTTTTCTGACGATTTATAAATACGTTAATGGTTACTACCCGCGGAAACTTGTAAATTGCTGTCATTTGTATAAAATTTATATTCTATATTGTATAACGCTAGCTGTTAGTTTCCCTAATAAAATAAAATAATATGACGTGATAAGAAAATATTCTGATTTTGTAAATCCGGTGACATACAGAATAAAATTACATGATCATATCACGAAGTTATCGTAACGCGCCGCATTTGGTCATAGCGAATGAGGGCCCTGAACTGAAATGCAACGTGCGCGATTCGCCGGTTGCAGAAACGTTAACTGCAATCACCATAGAGAGATACCAATTCGACTAATATCTAATCGGAATTGTTTGTCAATATTGTTTTCGTTGTCATTTGAACATATGAGAAATTACGCAGACACGCTATGTTGGTTTAGCCAATTTATTCAAAATATAATATCATTCGACGATTTAGCGCAGTGGTTAAGAGCTTGAGCTGCTCCGCCCACTGTGTTGAATAGTCGCGGGTTCGATTCCCGCACGGGACAAATCTTTGTGTGATCCACAATTATTTGTTCCGGTCTGGGTATTTGTTTGTGAATTTTCATGTTTGTAAACGCACCCACGACAGGAATAAATCCTAGTGTGGGGCTACGTTTTTAAAAAAAAACAAAAACAAAACAAAATTCATTATCAAGAAATTAGTATTCATCATCAAGGAAAGCAATTTCCTTAACGTGTACCGTTTTTGCTTAATATGAATACCGGGAACTTGTATAATGATATAATACAACAAGAATAAGCATTAATTTTCAAATCCATTTCGGGGTTCACTGCTTCAAATAGCAGCAAAAATAGTTATTTTTTTAGTTTACTTTAGCGACAGACAACATAAAGCGTATTTGTTTATATGATTTTTTCCCTTAGCGATAAGCATGATCTCATTATTATGTGTGTCAGTGTAAACACATGAAGCCAATGGGTTTGTGCTTGAGTACATAATATGTATTCAAACGGTAATGCGCCGGCGCGGCGTCTCGTCCACTTAGCGTGCGTGCTTAATCTCTCATATTGAGCATTTGTGAGACAGTTGCATTCTTTTAACTTACTACCCTGATTGGCTGCTCTACCGTGTCATAATGAACACTGCAACTGGTGAAGTATAGAATTCGTTATATATGTGTTTTGAATTTACCATGGTTAACACTAATATTATAATATGCTACTGTCACCGCTTCCAGCCATAGTCTAGAGCATTTATCGACTCGCTGCGAATTTAAATTGAAGAACGTCAGGCATTGCTTTGTATCTTTTATGATTATGGAAACTAGTCACATTAGATTATTTTTTGCTGAATTGATATTTTTGTCATAAAATATTCCCGAAACCAATTTTTATGATGGCTCTCCCATATTTTTTCATAATCAAATTCTTCAAAAATATTTCCTGTCCCGGAATTACATACAAAACTCTTAACATTGACTTTGCAAGTGAGCGTACCGCAAGACTCGACTGTCCTCGGCTTTTTGACTCCGCTGAAAAACCGCCAACAAAGGGTCACTACGATGTCCTCGCTTCTCGTGAGAGTGTGTGACATTAAACCAGTTTATTTTGCAATTGCAACAACTACACCAATATTATAATATTTTTTTTACATGCACGTAAGTGTCTGACCAATTTCAAAACAGCTTGAATCTCCTGCGACGTTCAGATTCTCTCTACTTCAAATTTAATTTCACCAAAGCGTTCGTCTGTCTCGTTCGGTTGTATATTAACATTATTCAGTATTCCCGTCTGAAATGCATCAGTTTCACTTACAATAGCTGAAGTATTTGCACATGCAGGTATTCACTTCATTTGCACGAGCTTCCCTGCGCCCGCGCCGTTCCCCGCGCCGCGTCGCTTGCGCACGCACATTGCCATCGCATTCTATTGGCACACTTCTCTCTAACGAAAGTTCGTTATTTATTCCACTTTTTGCGCTTTCCTTGTCCGTGTCTGTTTCATTGATCCGCTGTTCTATTAAAGTTTGATTTAGTAATTGGTTCATTACTGAAATCGTGTCTTGGCTTGAGTTCGTGTTGTGTAAAATTTTATGTACACGTAAAAGATGCAACATGGTGACTGAAATAACTGAACACTTGAGTGGTTAAAACTGAAATCGTATTCAGTGACGTAGTTAAACTAAGGGTTTAGCACGACAAAATTGGCGTTAGCGTGACGCTATCCATTCGAGTTAAATTTACTAAATAGACATGAATGCAACAGCATGCTTACCTACTTGCTAGCGTTCGCTAACGTCAATTATTTCATGTGTGAAGCCCTTAGATATATAATAAATTGGAAGTTTAATATTATTATTCTGCATGAAGGTACAAATAGACAACTAGGCAGCTAGTTGTGTAGATTAGGTATTTTTCACCGTTATAACAGTGCTAATTTATTTTACACTTAATTTTAAACAAATTTTTATTTTGTGTTAATATCCATTGAAGGTAGCCCCTGTATTTATATTACTATGGCTGTAAATTAATTATCTATTCTATCTATCTATTTATCTATATCATCACCCCAGATCTCTTGCGGGATAGGCAGAGAGTACAGAGTTCCAATAGGTTCTTTCCTTAAATTCTAAATTTGTAAAAAATGTACTGATGTTGATAGAAATGAAAATAGATATAGTTTGATGCATAAACAGATATACAAAATAACATAATGTTATTTAAATGTAATTTTAGATAGCCTTTACTAAAATATATTCATTTTAACGATATTTTCTTGCCATTTATGCTAAAAGACACAGCTGTATACTGTAATTTTGTGATAGTCTTATTAATTCAGACAGTAAACGAGACTCAAGCTGTGGAGTTAAGCGGCACGTAGGGGATATTGTTAATTTGATTTATTAAAGTGCAAAAGGGTTATTGTAGTATATGCATCAATATATATAATAACGCGCGCGCGACCGTACGCCACTGGTGTATTTATCCCAGCAATAAAGTAGCCGTGGCGCAAGTTGCTCGTAGTTTCATTTCTCAGCTAGATAACACCTTAGTTATAGTTCCGCATTTCTCAACTCCTACAAAGTCTGCCCCCGCTTGCTGAGTTTCACATATCCAACAGGTGATAATCTCTTTAAAATGTAAAGAAATTAGATTATTTATCGAGGCAACCCTAACGTCGCGCAGGTTGAGTAAGCGCCGCCATCGTGCCAAGTTCAGCCGCCCACCGCCACCCATGCTGGGCCTTTATTCGCTATGCCATATGAAATTCCCCGCAAGTAACGTGTGACGTCATAACAAGCAGTAAACGTAAACACGCTTCCTTGACGAGCCTTCGCGTGGAATTACAAAATGGTATTCGGTATGCCGTAAGGAATGTTGTCTACGGCAAGTTTATTTTTAATTTGAGATTTCGCTGGATTCGTTTATAATCTTACATCTGTTAATTTCGGTAAAGTATCGGTTTTTCGAATATTCGTTTCAACTTATTCAATTTCGGTATAAATATATTTATATGTGCTGATAACATGGTTTTAAGAATGTGTCTATTGAAAACTAAGTAAATAAGTAGGGCCAGATATAAAAAAGGCAACTTTAATTAACATTAAACAAAGATCCAAGTTTTAGAACGTACGAATGTCAAATACAATAACCTATACCCACACCTAAACAAACAAAGACTTGTCCCACACATATATATAGTCTGTTTTTTTTTTAAGTGGTCAATTTTACATAAAAATATTGTGTGATAACTTTAGGCAATACAATTGGTTCAAAATTTGTTTATTTTACTCATTCATTAATTCCCCAATCCTTGCTCTTCGTTCGAACCGACCACTTTAGGGTCTTTAGTTGTCACACCATGTTTTTTCATAAAATTGGCCACTTAAGAAAAATCAGACTAAACCTAGCACCATTCCGATCTCAGCCTTGAACCTATTCGCACCTATATAAAAGCCCTTTTTAGCTGCTGCCGCCTACGCAGTTGACTCGCCTCCTATCAGCCGTTATTGCTGCCCGCGCCATATTTTCAGCAACCCTTACAATGCCCTTACTTCCCTCCTATCAGATACCGATATCACACACAGGATTAGACACCGACCTCGAAGGCGACGTGGAAGAATCCCTTGTCCGCTGGCCAGTGCAGAGATGCACTGGCCAGCAAGTTAAGTTAATAAGTTTATTTCATGTTCACCACGGCGAGACACCTAATGTATGCCTTCCCCCATAGCAACAGCCCAAGTCGAGGCCGGTCCTCCCTGAACCTAGTTGCCCCTATGCCCTTCTGCCCCCCACTCCGGGAATACCGGCGTGACGGTGTTTATTTTTTATTTTAAAGTTTGTTTTGCAAATATACATACAGTGAATTAAAAGGTATACTTTTTTATTTAGTTTATTTACTATGTATCTTTATCTTTACTAGCTATCTATCTACACAGATACATAGATAGGTACATAATCTATGTATCTATCTAAATTAAAGAATAAATAAAGAAAATAAAATAATAAAAACATCAAGCCAGATCCCCTGCGGGGCAGGTATGTATATAAATGAAACAAAAGTAATTGGTAAATCAACAAGTTTTATTTATGAATAACAAATCAATAATCACATGCAAGTCATTTGGTATTGTTAAATTGAAACTTGTAAGTCCTCATCAGAACAACAACACGTACCATCTTTCTAACCTATGACCACAATAAATGCTATTTTATTTGATTTGAACAACAAACATTCAAAATTATACAGTTTGGTATACCACACAGTAATGGTTCCACTTTGCTACCAAGGTTACCACACCATAATTATGCAGCTATAATTGAAAAACAAATTGAAATAAAAACATTTTTCTTTCATTCATTAGTATAAAAATTCCCACCACAGATGACATCACCGCACATCTTTCTCTACAAGAATGGGTCAATTTGGGTGTTCTAATTTTCTCAACCATCAGCAATTCTGTAAAAGAAGTTTCATATGAAAGATATGATTTTTAGATGCAAAATTAGTGCTTCATAATATATGCAACACATTATTTGATGGACAATTAAGACTCACTAATAGAAAATGCATTATAATAACCCTACATTCTACTTGTAATGAAAATTGATAATGAAAAATAGCCTATTATGTTATTTTAGGTCAACATCATCCACCTATGCCCTATAATTAAATCAATGATACAAATATTTAATTCACCACAAAATCAATAATGTGGCACACCACAAATTATTTGTCTTTATAAAATAACAAAAGTTACATTTATTTTAGCAGATACGTACCTGTTTTTTATGACCACAGTTTTAAATGGGCCTCCTAACGCATTTAATTGGTAGGTTAGGTCTTTCCACATTTCTCGATGACCTTCCTTGAGGAGAACAATTGATTCCACCTGTGGGTGGGTAAATATGTTAATTGGGCTGTAGAAGCTTTCGTCCGGTTCATTGTGACAACAAACTAAAACAAAACACCATATTTTTAAGATAAATGTGTACACTATTGTTGAAATTGAGAAGTTCACTTTAATAGATGAGCCACCACAATTTTCCAATGTCACTAGTTATGAGTAATAATTTATTACTACGACGATGACGCGATGATCATAATATATTATTTAAATTGCAATAAAACTATTTAAAAATGTTTGTTTACATTGAATTACCTTAGCAAGTTTTTAACATGTTTTCAATAACACGCAAGCGCGGAGCGTGTTATTTTGACAGTTCGAAACATGGCGTGTGACGAGCCTTGTCATGTTTTCAAATCTGACAGTGGCATACAGAATTCCATTCCACGCCAATAACACGTATGTTTGATAACACGTCTTGTTTCGTGTTTAAATTGTCATAGCGAATAAGGGCCCTGATCCTACGCAGCGGTAACCTGGTCGTACCGCATCCGTTAAGATTGGTTGTTTCAATGATTATTAACCTCATAACTGTATCTATCTATATCATCTCGCCAGATCCCTTGCGGGGTAGGCAAAGAGTATAGAGTTCCAACAGGTTCTTTCTTTACATACCTCTCTGGCTTCCTCCACTCTCATAGTTGTCTCATACACGCACTCCGATTACGGAGACTCTTGACTTGCCCTTCAGATAAGACACGGTCTATTTGGACATGGTAAAATAGTCTAGGTCTTCTCCCGTCCCTATAGCCTTCTATTTTGGCATTGTAAATCTGTTTTGTTATTCTTTATTTCGACATTATTTCATAACTGTATATATCATATAAACAAAAGGCCTCTTTGTGATTTTGACAGTACGATATAATATATTTCATTATTCTTCAGCCGAGATGTCTAATGTAGGACAAAGACCCCTTTAAGATCATCATATGTATAAACATATCAAGCTTTGATTTATAGTTTCGATATAAGGCAACCCCTATTGATATTGTAGAAATAAAAACAAGTCAAATGGTGAATCAAGAGTCTTCGTAACCGGCGAGCATGTATAAGAGGAAGTATGAGAGTGGAGCCAGAAGGGTCTTTGGAAATGACCTGTTGAAACTATGTAGTATCTGACTACCTGTGTGACGATATAGAAGCAAAAATAAAACATCGAATCAAGTTTCTTTCAACATTACGGTAGATTGATCAAGCACAAAATACGCTATGATATACCTAATTAACCTAATACCTAATTAATTATGTTAAGTCATATGATCAAATCAATTCAGTACAGACGTAAAATCAGTAAGTATTATCTCAGAACGCTTGTCTCACAGATAAAGTATATATTGAGTCGGTTACGAGAGGTATAAAAGCACGTTTTAATGGCAGCTTCCAAGGCGTTATTTATTTTTATTCACTTGCCCGCCTCCCTCGTATAACAAGATATCGCATTCCCTTGAACCACCGGAGTAATATGTACTTACAGCGTAAGCGTAACATTGTTCTGTGTTCTCAAAGTCTCTTATTCGGTACGACGAATTAAATACGTAACGCAATGCGTTAAGAGTACTTTTCTTTCTCACAAAACTTAGCCTGGATTATTCCCGAGTCATAGGTGGGTTTACATACATGAAATTCACATACACAAACACCCAGACCGAAACAAATATTCGTGGGTTACGCAAAGATTTATTCCGTGCGGGCATCGAACCCGCGACTACGCGATCCATTGGGCGGAGCGGCTAAAGCTCTTAACCACTGGACCAAGTCATCCGCCAAGTTCGTGAAATGATCGTTTGATGGTACGCCAGTGTCATACAGAATACCATAACACGACCATTTGGAGATGTCATCGTAAGGCGCCGCGTTTGGTCTTAGCGAATAAGGGCCAAGGTCGTCTTGTTGGGCTACTAAAATAGGTTCCATTACAACGGTCACATGATGTTTAACACGTTTGTGTACCTGTTTCTACCGGACGAGTTATTTTGTGGTTGTATTAAGAGTTGTTAGTTACGAACATATTGACGTTATCGTAACGCCATCGAATTGATATGTCATTATTTTTTATACTACAAAGGACATCGTCGAAAATGGCTCCAGAACCAACAAACATGTGATCTATACCATAATTATTTATCTGTTTTATTATAGTAGTTGCAAACGTCTGTATCAAACGGACAATTTGCGATCTAAAACGAATATTTCAAAGTACTGTAAATAGTTACATGAAAGTGGCCAACGTCTTTTCAGAATGTCAACGTTGATATCTAATTACGGTTGATGTCAATCCTATCAATCAGTCATATTTAATCGATTTCATTTAATATTGATCGACTTGATTATTGCTAGTGTATTTTTACATAACGATTTTACAAATGTATTGTTAGGTACTAAATGATAAACTTGATAGTATATTTGACGCTGACATCCCACAGTGCCTGAAAACCAAGGCATTCATCTCAATGTGTCTTGCCCATCCTTACTTACGGTGCCGAGACCTGGTCGCTTACTAAAGGTAGCCTTTATAAAATCAAAGTGGCATAAAGAGCGATGGAGCGAGCCATGTTGGGCATCTCCCTTGTCGACCGAATACCAAACATAGAAATCCGAAGGCGGACTAAAGTTGAAGATGTGGGAAAACGGATCACAAGGTTAAAGTGGAGATGGGCAGGACACTTGATGAGGCGTGAAGATGGCAGGTGAGCCTAGGCCGTAACAGAGTGGTGGCCCAGAACAGGACGCCGACCCATAGGCAGACCATCGGCTAGATGGAGCGATGACATCGTGAGAGTGGCTGGCAAATGGTGGAATAGATTAGCACAGGAATCGGAACGAATGGCATGATATAGGAGAGGCCTACACTCAGCAGTGGGTAGATACAGGCTGATTGATGATGATGATGATGATGAAATGATAATCTCAAAATCTAATATTTTTTTGCAATAATGCAATTCCCCCGCTTGTCCGTTTAATGATAAATGCATAAAGATAATTTACAGGTAACATACATGCATTATTTCATTGCTGTTGGTTCTGGGGCAAATCATATATGGACGCAGAACAATGTCCATTACTGAATAAAGGTCGAAAAATCATTAAATTTCTTTAATGATTTTTCGAAATTGTTCTGCGCCCATACATGATTTGCCCCAGAACCAACACTAATGAAAAATACTTGTATGATTTCAAAAAAAAACATAAATTCTCTTAAGGCATTTATTATTAAACGGACAAGCGGGGGAATCGCAAGATTCCACAAAAAGTATTAGATTTTGAGGTTGTAATTCAGCAGCCATTAATGCATATGTGGTTATATTGTGTGTTGACATTCAGTAAAGATAGAGAGAAACACTTTGATATAAGTACTTACAATACTTTGAAATATTCGTTTTAGACTGCAAATTGTCCATTAGATACGGATATTTGCCATTATTTTAATAAAATAGATAAAAAATGATGGCATGGGTTAAATTTTTGTTGGTTCTGGGGCAATTTTCGGCAATGTCCTTTAACAGCCTGCGATTGTGGTGCGACCCCGACCTTACAGACTATGTTGCACCTGCTGTTCTGCCCCTTGTGCCGCGCTCAGCTCTTCCCCTGTACAGGTGTACAGGGAAAGAGCTGAGCGCGGCCACAAATTGCGCGATGGGGCTAGCCACTTACTTAACAGGACAAATATGAAACATTGATACGAAAAGGAGACTAAATAAGGATGAAAGGGACTACGTTACTATAAATGGTTTGTACCTAGCTTTCAGGTAGATATAATATACGGTTATTGTTGTCAAGCAGTGTTACCAACCTAGTGAAGTGAGACTGCCTTGTAAAATGGAAACGATTACTGTGTTCAAACACCGGAAAGCATCAGTGTTGACATTTAGCGGGTGACTTTTATAAAAGGGTAGCCATTTTTAACACTAGGGAATACAAATCTGTATGTCGGGATATAAAAGTAATGGCTCGTTGGTCTAGTGGCGAATAATGCGAGCAGATATCACGAAGGCCTGGGTTCGAATTCTAGATTGTATAAAATTATTTTTTTCGATAAAACAATTTCTAGTATCAGTCCGGAGTGCGGCATTGTGTCCGGTGTATTAACTATACGCTCACCCCTATTACATGGGACCCAACATCGTCGGCAAGTACAATACACCTCTGCCACCCCCGCTTGGGGAATATAGGCGGTTTTTATAAAATAATCTATGTGATGTCGAGATATTATATGGAGCGTTAGCTTATTTCTTTAACACCGGTTCTAGTTGAATTTACCTATAATTTTTTTAAACCCACCTGCTTACTTAATTTGTTGTATATTAATCGTGTGTTTGAAATTTTTAACAGTAAATTTTCCAACCTACCTTATCACATGCGTACAAAAGGTCAGCCAGTCTACCAGGTAGTGGGTGTCTTGAAAGCACCTGCTTCGTTGTATATTTGGGTTTTAAT
The DNA here is from genome assembly GCA_905147815.2 of Phalera bucephala. Taxonomy (NCBI): domain Eukaryota; kingdom Metazoa; phylum Arthropoda; class Insecta; order Lepidoptera; family Notodontidae; genus Phalera; species Phalera bucephala. The sequence goes on along the minus strand of LR990617.1, from coordinate 9,716,804 downwards.
GACATATTTGGTTCGGGCATACATATAAAAAGAATGTCGGAAGAAAGTATGACAAAACAGTGGTAGAGTGGAAGGATGTAGGTACTGGGGAAGACATAGACTATCTTACTGTTGCCAAATAAACCGTGTCTTATCTGAAGGGCAAGTCAAGAGTCTCCGTAGCCGGCGAGTGTATTTCAGACGAACTATCACAGTGGAGGGAGTCAGAAGTCTGTAAGGAAAGAAACTGTTGGGGCTCTGTACTCTCTTCTTACTCCGCAAGATGATTTGCTTTGAGATATATATAAATTTAGTCTTGTAAAATATGTAAAATCGTAATAACAGAATTATGATTATCTTTATAGTCAAGAGTCTCCGTAACCGGCGAGCGTGTATGAGACGAACTATGAGAGTCGAGGAAGCCAGAGAGGTATGTAAGGAAAGAAACTGTTGGAACTCTGTACTCTCTCTCTCTCTGCCTACCCCGCAAGGGATCTGGCGTGAGGTTATAGATAGATAGATGATTATCTTAAATGTTTAATTGAGTCATTGTTATTTGAAGAAAGGATTGACCAAAGACTTATCGTTTCTTGAGTATTCACTTAGCTTTGTATGATGTTATCACATTTCCTTCTTAATATATTTCTCAGATGTTGTGAATTGTGCATTACGTTGGCGGAATGTAGCTGCATAAAGTATGTTTCAAATATGCGCAAATTTTCACGTGGGCAGAAAAGCAATTGCATTTATGTTTACGTAATGTAACAAGCGTTGTATCCAACTACCGTCTGTGACGTGTATGAACGTTATCCAGGCGCTTTTGTGTTGTTAAACTTGTATAACATTGTTTGGTTCCCTTAAAAATATGCGGTCGGCATTCTTACCGGTCTCTCTGTTTACCCTTCCCCGTCTAGCGGGCTTAAAATAATTACACAAGTGCGTTGGCGCAACCCACCCTTTAGAGCCCTTATTTGATGACAAAACGCGGCGCGTACCGATAACTTCGTGAAATGATCATATAATGTGTTTGACGGACGACTCTAGTTTAGTGGTTAAAAGCTTGAGGCCGCCTACTGGATTTAGTCGTCGCGGGTTTGATCCCCGCAAAGGATAAATCTTTGTGTGATTTACAAATATTTGTTCCGGTCTGGGTGTGAATTTCAAGTTTGTAAACGTACCCAAGACACAGGAATAATTCCTAGTATTTCAAAAAAATGGTATTCTGTATAGCACACTATAGCCACTATAGCAGTGATAGCCTAGTGGTTAGACCGTTGGCCTGCAAAGTCTCGGGTTCAAACCCAGGCATTAAAAATTAACTATCACTTGCTTTAATGGTGAAAGAAAACATCGTGAGGAAACCTGCACGCCTAAGTGTTTTTCAAAGGTGTGTGAAGTTTGCCAACCCGCATTGGGCCAGCGTGGTGGACTATGGCCTAAACCCTCTCAGTTTGAGAGGAGGCTCGTGCCCAACAGTGGTGCAGTTTCTTAACAGGGCTAAAATTATTATTATGTATGCCTCTGGAATACCATTAAACGTCCTTTTCACGAAGTTATCGTAACGCACCGCGTTATGTATTTAATTGGTCATAGCAAAAAAGGGCCCAGAGTTCGTTGCGCTCGCGTTTCTCTTCACCTCATCTACCTGACATTTTCGTGAAAGAGTAAAAGTGATCAAAACTTTTAACTGGTTTTCGACTTGAATTCGCGATGCTGCTTTCACTTTCGATTTTATTCATATACCTATCTTTTTTATTAGTCCGATTATTGTTTATTTAGTTATATTAATACATTGCATTTATTTACCTCACTTCTTTTTTGAATGTAGGCCCTCATTAGGAATTATTTCTGTGGCGTGAGTGCGTTTATAAACATTAAATTCACATACACACACGAAAGAAAGAACTATTTGTGGGTCAAACAACGATTCGTGTCTTGCGGGGATCGAACCCGCTTAAGCTCTCAACCATGGACCAAGCTTTCGCTACATTTTTGTATATATGTATATATATATTTTTTAAACATAGCCTCACACTAGGATTTATTCCTGTGTCGTGGGTGCGTTTACAAACATGAAAATTACCATACAAAAATACCCAGACCGGAACAAATAATTGTGGATCACACAAAGATTTGCCCAGTGCGGGAACCGAACCCGCGACTATAAGACACAGTGGGCGGAGCCGCTTATTAAGCTCTTAACCACTGTGCTATATCGTCCGTCAATTTTTCTGGGATACAAATTAATTTATTGTGGATGTCTCTCACGACAGAATAGGTTTTTACTCTATGGACTCATGTGTATTCTGCTGTGAAGCTTCACTAGTCCGACCGCGCCATGTTGATTACTGGACCACGTTCATAAATTCAAACTGTGAATAGTAAATAAACGGTCCGCAGCGGAGGACGCAGGCGTGCGTGTGCGCATGCCTGTCTTCGCGCCACGCCGCGCTCAGTACTCTAGCATCTCTGAATGGAGACAGTCACGCGGTCTTCCGTTCTCTATAATTACGCTGTAAATTCAAACAAACCCGTGAATGTGGATTAAGTTTATAACCCAACAAATGTGGATTATTGGAACAGTGTTGTGATCGCAGTTCCCTACACCATTGTGACGTGTACATTTATTTCTGTGTCATTCTATTTTCGTGATATTCTCCGTGTGAATAAACAGCAATGTTGTTTAATTTAACTTTAATCCACTTGACTACTATTTAATTAAGTAGTGTTTTTTCTACGTGTAGAGTCGCTAGTTGTAGAGGTCACAATGTTACAACGGTGTTTTTGAAAATTGACTAAAATATATGCAAAGATACAAATTGAAGGTTGAACACGTGATTATATTCAAGAAATACTTCTTGTTTATCTACATACTTACACACCGCGTATGTATTACAAAACCCATGCAAGATATTTCATAAATATTTATGTATATCATCGACACACTACCCAATAACATTTAAATGTTAAACTCGTTAATTCGTGTACACTAGCGTAAAGTACGCTTATCACAAGCTTCACAAGTAGCAAATTTCGAACGACATATCCTAAAGTATAAAGATGTATAAAGGATGTAGGTGCCGGGGAAGACCTAGACTATTTTACCATGACCAAATAGACCGTGTCTTATCTGAAGGGCAAGTCAAGAGTCTCCGTAACCGGCGAGTGTGTATGAGACGAACTATGAGAGTGGAGGAAGCCAGAGAGGTATGTAAGGAAAGAACCTGTTGGAACTCTGTACTCTCTCCCATCCCGCGCAAGGGAGCTGGCGTGATGATAGATAGATAGATATCCTGAAGTAAATTCAATTGCAGACACTTATATACAAAACATACATAATTATGAAATAATAATTCACCGATCCACATAATATACCCTTCTACAAAAAGCAACCATACCAATAGTTTTGAAGAATTTTCCACCCCGTAAGCACCAAGCTGCGGCCTTTGACTATGGATGCACCTCTCCCCAACGGAGAGAAAGAGAAATCTTGCACCAAAATAATATAAAATAACAACCATTCACTTTCTTTCCAAAACTTACAATAGGCCTTGCACATGCTGGGGTCAGTTTGCTGCTTGAGTTTCTTCATTTTAAGCAATTGATCTCAGTAAGTGACTTAACCTAAACTTCTCGTAAAGGGCTTTCACGTGTTGGACCCATGTCCCCATGTAAGCTTTGCAAAGGTCCGAGTAAAAACGTGAATCTCAGCGAAATGCTAATACCATTATTTTGAAGTGACCAGGTCTCATAATGTTAGTAAAACTTAAATATTGTAGTATATTATATTCCGTATCACAGACAGGCGATTCAATGCTGCACCATCCCGTGAGAGATGCCTCTGTAGTGTATTGTAGTCAATGCTTTATTTAAAGCAAGCTCGGTATAGAACAACGTCGGTATTGTGGGCCGCTCAACATAATGAGTGAGATTAATAACTCGGTTCACGGGTTCACTCGTACGCCGGTCTAGTTGCCCCAATGGCCATATCCGTCGCAAATCGCCGGCTTCCTTCGAGCGTCTTCGCGCCACTCGCTCCATTATAAACATGATTTATACCTGAACCATCATTAGTTAACATGTCAGCGATTGTCGTCGGCGGATGCATTTTATTTGCTCTAACAACCTATGTATAAACAGTATTACTGGACAAAAGCTTAATGCGTCTATGTGTAAAGAGTTTAACTTTATGCTCGGTAAATGGAATGTTTGTTTTGGAGCGACACTTGTTTTATACCTGATTTACATTTTGCCAACTCACGACGGTAGTTCAATCATGTAAATTCGTCAATTGTGCTGTCATCCCCTTTCGTCCTCGTCCCGGGATTATCTTCATTGACGATCTCACTTTTTGCATGGTAGAATGTTTACATTACGCTAACAGAGTCAGTGCTGCCAGTTTGAAACCTTAGTTTTCCTTGCAATGTTGGAGAAGAAAACATTTTTAGAGATTGACTTGTGAATGAGAATAACAAGCGTAAGACGGCTTCCTAGCCGTCGAAAATACTTTTTATAAAAATATCCCCATTATTTCATGATACAGATAGATCCCCATTATTAGAAAATAATGGGGATATTTTTATAAAAAATATTTTTATGACAAAGAACTAAGACACTGTCAAGGAACTGTTCTATTCGGGATGAAGCGTGATATAAATTCAGTACTTAAAATGAGTTGTCAAACAACTCTTCTCACGATGAGTCTTAAGAACAGGTTCTCTTGTATTTATATGTCTGTATTTGTTAATGCACTAAAACTCAATCTATCATAACAATGTCAATATAACTCAGATAATAGGATTTCCTAGTAACCGCACCCATATTTATTTCATTTTCTAGTCATCGCTCCAAGCTTACATTGAATTATCGCCAAAACATACCTCCCTTATCGCCAAAGATTCAAACAGAAATCTCAGAAAGGTCGACATTGACAGCATTTGCTTATCAACATAACTTTATCATGATTTTCGTGATACACTTCTCGATTATGACAGAAAGGCCAAAATAAAGACTGCTATACAAAAAAGATACACGCAATATTGTGATTTAACTTCTTCAGCCATTTCGTGCTGATAATCTGAAAATGATTTAGGTGGCACGTCACGCGACTGCCGGTCGGGGCCGTAGTGTTCTTTATCTGGGGAAAATCTCTCTCGCGATGAAATATATTGGCTGTGCGCCAAATTTTGTCCACGTACATGTTCCCATTATACTTGCCAGTGTAGGTAGTGGGTACATTGAATCAGGTTGATTACCATGCATCGCCTTAACCTTATATTGTTTGTATTTTTTCTCGTTTAATAAATTCACGCCCACGTTAACCAAGCAATCTGCAATAACTGCTAAAAATATTTGCGTCTCGATATCAAGTTTTCAATTGCTTTGCGTACGAAATAAGAGCTTCCATTGTTCAGTGTTAGATGAATAAAAGGCAACTATAGTTATTGTAAAATATTACATCGTTCCGGGTGGTCGGGCGCCTTGAGACGACCTTCGGAATAATGAGGAGTTGGAAGTTTAGTTTATAAGGGGAACGAGCTCTGATGGTCGATAGGCGAAAATAACCACGTATTTTAACGTTCTGAATTTTAAATCCATAAAAAGGGCCTCAAAATGCTCGTCTAACATTAAAAATAATAAACATCGTGAAAGTTCAACGATTCCACAATTTACACTCCGCAACTCAATTGACGTCGTCTACTCCCACGCAGAACTTTCCACTGAGACAATGGCTCGTTGAAGATTTCACTGTTTTTGTCAACGCACCAACCTACCACAATCCGCCGGTAATTAAATCCAGACGTAACAGCAGCTTCCTTGATTCATGTTTTACATTTGTTTTACGAATTCTTATATAAAAGCTTGTGAATCCCACACTCTGATGCCGCAGTCGTCGACTTCCCACTTTTTTATTACCAATCACATCCGGATTATTGCACAACCACCATCCCGTTAAAGAACGCGTACGCAATGATGTTCGGTTCCTTACCAAAGTATTACAGAAGCATGACAAAGTTGAAACTTAAATAAATCGTATCTTGAACGTTAACCACCAAATCATTACGACGCGACTTCCGCAGCTATAATGAAACCATCACTTTAATTGTTGATGATCAGATAAGTTTAAAACGAGTTTTTTAAACGTTGCTCCGTTTGATTTCCTTCATAGCTACTTATGTAGAACAGGTGTATTTAATGAAGCCCACATCAATCTATTTGAAATATTAGGCCCGTAATTAAAATGACATGGGTACCTAATTAAACGCAGGTTAGTTTTATGGTCAAGTGCGTAAATTGGTTTCGGCAGTTTCGGTATGGTTGTAGAAATGATCAGGGCCAGCCGATAGCCCTGTTAATTATAGCCTTCAGATCTTTTCAGACAATTGAAAAAATTAGCAAGTTCACGAGAACATACTAAATAAATTGTTCTTTGCGAAACGTTGGGTTCGGAAGTATTTATAGTTTTAACGAGCCTGTTCCTACAATGGGTTGGTACTAAAAAGTTACGACACTAAAAACTTTGAAACATAACACACGAGTCACGGGGATATGTGAATAGGTCCACAGCGGCGCAAAGATGTGTTCCTTTTGTTCGTCCGCCATTCATTAGCCGAATGTGTCGTGGTAGGCCCCCATTCTTCGGGAGTGCATTGAACCGACTGTCATGTTTCCTGGCTCCTCGTATGTAACGTGTTTTACGGGTTGTCATCGTGTTTTTGGTACACACGGAATGTTGCAATCGTTCAGTACACGGAGATTTTTCACACGCCGAGATAAGACGTGATATCCTTTTTGCTCGAAGTAAATGGTTTATTCTGTGGGATAATTACTTAATACCTTTGTACTATGCTATATATCCCCGTATGCAACTTTAAGACAAATGCGATTGGATATATTTGTCAATTTGCTCCAGGTGCACAAAACATCAAAGTAATCCTGTAAATGATAATTGGCGGTCAACTTACACGGTATTGTAACTAAAATGGTTATTGCTCTATTATTCCTTATAAAAGTAACTTTAATGATTATGAAAACTGTATATAGGTCACTTTTGAATTTATCAATAAATAATGAGAACAAATTCGGTGGTCCGTTATCAGTTTTTAAAACCAATTATTATATGTTATCTCTAAACGTATTGTAGTGTTGCGTAAAGTTATTTATAAATTAATATTGTTGTTTTTTGTGATATCTTCAATAATGAAGTGGTTATGTCGTTATGTTACTGGAATTTTGAATTTTACAAAATAAATTATCCTTCCTGTTAATGACTAATTATTTCTAATTATAGGTACGGATAGTTGTATTTTAAACGAATTCAATAAAACTTTCTACTAATTATTATATTATCGCCGCTCAATATTTTATTAAAAAAAGCAATAAAAGAGTAGCCCTGCACTATTAATTATTCATGTGTTGGGTATGTTTAAAGACATTAAATTCACATATACAAACATCTAGACTGAAACAAATATTTATGGGTCACACAAACGTTAATCCCGTGCGGGGATCAAACCCGTGATAACTCAATCCAGTAGGTGGAGCGGCTGTAGCTCTTAACCACTTGACCAAGCCTTCGAAAATTCTAAACATTATACATTGAAATTGTTGGTTATTCACATGTAGTTCACTGGCTCATTGGATCATTGAATCCTTACGATTACAGAGTCCTTCACGATAACGAATGATAAACTGAACGACAGCATGAAATAAACAGTGTTATCTGAAAAGGCGTACAATCGACGTGTGACATTGTCCGTCGGTACATATCTGTGAATTTCAAGAACCTTGAAGATAGACAGGCGTGGCGTCACGAGTGAAAAAAGTGCACAATGACTCAATGTAAATCTTAGTGTGTTCAAGTGTAATAGTAAATGAATTAGGGAATTGCGTTTTTACGTGGTAGAGTTATATCTTGTGAGGATTGCGGGACATGTGTGAGGATGAGTACAGAGAGGCGCCTCTCCCGGAGTTTTCACTCTTGCCTGAAGGGCTCCTCGACGGAAGAGGCAGCGGATGAAGAGGAAAGCTGCTATCACTCTCTCGGAGGCCGACATTCCATCAACAGACAGCCACAAGTATACGTGGAGGATTTGTCCAACGTCTCCTTAGCCGATTTTGAAACAACCCAGGATGAGAACAATGGTTTGTATAACTATTATTTTTATCTTTTAATTGCACATCAAGGCTAAAACTATTGAGAAATTATTGCAACACTGCGTTAGGTTATGACGAATCCGCTGCATAGTGGGAAAGCCAATGTCATTTTTTGTGTTGTCTTTACCTAAGTTGGTGTGATGACGTCAGTTTACACTGATTTTAGCCGTACATGTAAAGTAATGATTATAGTCCACCAAAATAACTAAGAGATTTTGAAATCATTTTTTTTGGTAATACACACAGTTAGAAATTTATTTCATATAATAAGTTAATTACTAACGACCGCCTGCGACTTTGTTTGCAGTATCCTTATATCAGTAATGCAGAATAACACACAAGCTATATTTTTGAGGTGCTCGTAGCGCTGTACGACCGCGGTGTTCTTACCGATCACTAAGGTTAAGCAGCGTTCGACTTGGTCGGCCTGAGATCGGTGACCGTTGTGGCATTTTCATATCCGAGCGTCTCCGTGCTTCGGAAGGCACGTTAAGGCGTTGGTCCCGGCTACCACTTAATGTGGTAGTCGTTAAGCCAAGTTGGAAGCCTTATAGGCGGCTTGATAAGTTCCAACAGCAGGTGATCACAAACCTGCCTACACTAATATGCACTGGGTCCGCGTGGTGGAGTATGACCTGATCTCTCTCACCTCGATTTGTGAAAGAAGGCCTTTGCCCATCAGCAGGCAGTATAGGGTGATAGTGTATATTTTTTAACTTATGTGCTATTCTAATGTATTATCTATATCTCTGTAAAGTATGATCAAAATCCGTTTAGTATTTTTAACGAACATCCATACATCCGTCCACTAAAAATCTTCCCGCTTATAATATTAGTGGGATTCATGAGGCCAATGAAATATTTGAATTTGTATTTCACATGAAATCATTCAATACGTGAGCGTGAAACGAAACTACATACATCATACATGATTTTTGTTACAACATAATTATATTCGCGATATATAATCTATTTACCAAACATTGACTTGTTGGGTAGCAAACGTTTGACCTTTCCATTTTTATTAATTTTGTTTGACCGCCTCGTTGGTCTGGTGGCAAAGCGCATCGCTTTGTGATCACGAGGTCCTGGGTTCAAATCCTAGGTCGGACAGATGTAGTTTTTCTAACAAAAAATTCCCAGTATGAGTCCGGAGTCTGGAATTGTGCCCGGTATATGGCAATAGGCTCGCCCCCTATTACATGGGACCTAACATCGTCCGCGAAACGTGGGTGTACTCAGTACACCTCTACCACCCCCTCTGGGGAATATAGGCGTGACGGTGTGTTTTATTAATTTTGTATCAAGTAGGTGACTTAATAACTCTATAAAGTCCTTTATATACAAATTTGTATTTTGGTACAAATTATTCTGTAGAGGTTTATATTTGTAGCCGATCATAAATTATGTTTTAGTTTAACCTACATAGTTCTCCTTGGCACACTTGAACTAATTCGTAATAGCCCTTATTTACAAGTTTGTTTGACGTTGTAGTTGATGAAAATGATGTATTGCTTTCTTGAGGAACATAAATTCTAAAACAAACTATTAATGCGCTTTTATAAGCTTGACATGTAACTATGTATTTTCCCAGACATTTTCACAATACAATTATTTCGTAAATAACTCAATTCTTATTTTAAACTTGTCACAAATTATTATTCTTTAGTGAACTAATAACCAACATTTAGCTATAGAACAAACTCTTCAAACTCCTCTTTAGTTCTGCGCTTCGTGTTTTTTTTTTTTTAGTTTTTTTTTTTTAACTTTTATTTATTTATATTTGACGAGGTTGCTTTAGATTTTCTAGTAACGTGTGATTGTTGTTTTTGTGCAAAATAAAATATAATTCTTTCATTAAAACTTGACTTAAAAATATGTCTGTTGCCTTTTCATGGCTGAAAAAGCCGTTATTGTTTTATGAGCACATGGCAACTAAAATAAGTTTAATTATGCACTTGCTGTTTATGTTTCTTTATAATATTATTATTCAGTCATTTTTTTTAGTTTCAATAACATAAATATATATTTATATTATTGAAATAATATGTTTCATTTTTAAAACGAAGCCCTAGGAATTATTTCTGTGCTGTGAGTGGGTTTACAGACATGAAAATTGTATACACAAATACCGAGATTAAGCTCTTAACCATTGGTCCAAATCGTCGGTATGAAAGAGATAACAATTTTCCATATATCTAACTTTTCATTTAATGTATACTGGGCATATAAGGAAGGTATTATGAACATTTACTGGATATCAGATGCTTGAGACGCGATATAACTGTCAGAACCAACCGCTAACCGCAGATTGTGAGTCGCCGCTATTAAAGCTATATGACACGTGTGTTATTCAATACTTAGATAAAGAGAGTTATTTTTATATCTAGGTTTATGTAGAGACATGTGATCGGGTCATTATTGGCTACCTGTGGGAAATCATTTATCTTTCTTCAGTTTCGTTGTGGAAATACAACAATTATCTTTATAATTTCTGTATAAATTCTCTATTACCTAGAGTTTGAGAGAAGTAATGGTTAGCTTAAAATAGGCTACCTGTGAGAAATAATTTTACATTCTTCAGTTCTATTGCCAGTAATACAGACTAATTTATACTTAGTTTTTATAATTTTACTCACCACGATTAGAGATATGATGTTTTTCTCAGCAGTGGTATCCCACTCAAGTATATACTATTATTTATTTGTTTGGACTTACTTAACAAGTTACAGTCATCTTTTTCGATAAATGTAACAGATATTGTATAAATCACTGTAACTCTAAATACCTGTGTATAGTATGTTTCATATAGGTATATATACAAATAAATGAGAGTAAATATACTTAAGGATAGTTATGAATATAAAAAAATACCTTTGAATAACAAATGATAATGTGGCCACAGATATGCTAATAAATATTAGCTGTGATAGTAACGGTTAATGCAAGAAAGCTTTAGTTAATCTCTCTATCTATCTATATCATCACGCCAGATCCCTTGCGGGATAGGCAGAAAGTACAGAGTTCCAGTAGGTTCTTTCCTTACATACCTTATACTGGTTTCCTTCACTCTCATAGTTCGTCTCATACACGCTTGCCGGTTACGGAGACTCGCTACGCGTTAATTAATACTTACATTAAAGTGAAGATTATTATGAGTGGACATATAGAAATGAAGATGATCATGATAGATATAAGATGATAGATAATGATGAAGAAGAGGGTGGACACATACAAAGAGGACTGTAGGCATAGAACCTATCGGAACTCTGTACTCTGTGCCTACAAATTAAACTTTTAAAACTTTAGACAAGTTTCGATAATGAATACGTTCAAGTACAATAATGTTATCAAGGTTTTTCGGGATCTAAACATCGATTGTTTACTGGCCTATATTAAATGGGTCGTTCATATGTAGTCATAAGCTATTGTCATGTTAGGCTAAACTATGAAATAATCCAAGAAAAACGGGCCTCTTTTATCTCAAACGATACTTAAGAAAATATTTTTGAATAGCGTTGAAAATTAGCGCTACAATGATCGGTCCTTCATTGCTAATATTCACAACATCAAGGTGATAACATCAGCGATGCGATCTTGACATTGATTCGTTATATTCGCGTGGGTATGACTCATTACACCGGATAAGTATATTACGTCTGCCTCCGCTGCTTACACTATTGTGGGCTGAGTGACGTAGGTGTATGAACTCTTATAAATTCATTATCTTCGTTGATTGCCTGTTGCGACGCTTCTTGCCGTTTTAAGTGGAATTCACAAGGGAGAGGCATCTGTATGTTTAGCTAAGAGATCAGAGGGCTTCGAAATCTATTAGCCAGCAGTGTTCTTCTCTGATTCAAAATAGAGGCTATCTTATTATGAGTCAGAGAAAGCCTTCTAATGAAAGCTAAGTTCTTTTAGTAACATACCTTTTATTTTGATGCTTGGTAACCAACATTGTTCAACCAAAACTATTTTTGTTGACTATTTTGAAAACCTTTACGACTGTCGTAATAATGAATATTCTTTATCTTATATGAGAAGGATTTAAAGAGAATAATTAGGCTAACTTACACGCTATTACATTATTTAAATCGATGCTACGCAATATATCGTTGTCTCACGTATGTATGTACGTAGGTTGTTCCATTACAATAGGAATAGCATCCTCAACCGTAGGATCAGTGTGGTTTTTATGTGGTTTCCTTTGTTTATAGCTCCTCCATTTGTTTATTGTTCTGCTTTAAATGTACGTTCTCTTAATGATGTCTTCCGTTGCGAGAAGATCGCGGTATGTGTGTTGCTATTTAATGGTATTTGATAGTACGGTACAAAAAGTATTTCTATGTCATTAGGTATGTAATATTTTTACAATTCACATATTTCATTGAACCATAAATATTTTTTATCACTATATACTTACCGCATAATATTGTCCCTTTGTCTTGGGGTGCTTTCTTTAATACTACAAAAGCCAACTGTTTCGTAATATTACAGACATATTTTTTGCATCATTTCATAATGTGTTAATTAGCACGTTAATAAAGACATTACAGCTTAAGTAGTATTCTGAAGAAAGGCGTTAACACTAAGTTTAACGCAGATGAAGCAGGAACATATATATATAAGACTAATTTTGAACACATTATTTATATTATAAATTCACATCACATTTGTTAGAAAAAACTTAATGTGTTTACGTTTATGTCACGTTCAAAGTTAAATCATATAGCGCACCTCCGCACCTGCGTCTGCGCCTCTAGCGCCAGTCACGCCGCGTATGCGCAACCGGCTGACATCCGTTTCCTGTATTCTTGTCCCTTTCAACCCTTCTCGGTACCAGGTACCGCTTCCGGCCTGGGTTTTAATAATATCAAGGTTAAATAAACAATAAGTATGTTTTTTTGATGGAACCCGGAAGGTCTTTCTCTACGGGTTTGGGTTGCGAACAAAATTTTTAAAATAATTGTGTATGATATTATGAGATGCACACATTTATTGTCAAAATATAAATAGGTGTAGTACATTGATACAAAAAAAAGATATGAATGATGCTCCTGTACCTTAAAACTAAGTATTCTTTCGTCTAAACATTACGTTAGATATTAAAAGTGTATGACTCCCTTATAAATACATGGATTAAAGTTATTTTTTTAGATACACCTTAAAAAAATACTGTTATCTGTGCACCTTAAGGATAAGAAATACGTCCCACCTGTATATTTTAAAAACAACCTTCATTAAGTATGAAAACAGCAATTCACATCACATACTTCAGCAACAAAACCACTCCCCTTCTTATTTACGAAGTCACGTACAAACAAGATATTTCGTTAATTATTAGCATCCGTCTTGGCGTCGATATTGTCAATCCTGGGCCCTTATTCGCTGTGACCAATTAAACACATAACGTGGCATGTTACGATAACTCCGTGAAATGATCGATTGATAGTAGTCCAAAATGCCCTTACATGATCATTTCTCGAAGGTATCGTAACGCCTCGCGTTTGGTCTTAGCGAATAAGGGTCCTGTATAGAATTACCCGCGGTGTGACGCGGGGCTGGTTTTTGTGTACCATCCATTACGAACGGAAGCCGTGTGGCCAACATACCTGCCCCTTTGTTATGCAGGAACGCGTCTTGAATGAGATTTAGAGGGGCCAGGAAATAGGTACACGTGCTAATTGCCCGCGCAAACATATGCGGTGTGGACTGCGTTTACTTTCTCGCTTTTCTCACCATTTTATAACATTCCTTATCGCATTACGAGTTATCACGATAAGTTTGAAGTGTTGTCTTGGCACCGCGTGCTGAGTTCAATTATAAAGTAAATTGTCACAATTAAAACGTCGGTCTTGCTCAGCTGCGCGCGGTGAGAACGCATGAGATCATTCGTGAGCTCATCGAAATATCGCTAATTATCGTTACAATATTTATGTTTTTATCTGACAGCTAGCGGCGAAATAAACTTAATTAAGTTTGCAAAACAAAATGCCACTTATTATTATAATCAACTATTATACTCTAATCATGAAGACTTGAACGTCAAACTGTAACCCAAGAAGTTAAAAAAAAACTCATTTTTGAACATTTAACCACTGTTCGAACTTTATCACGACTTATGAATTTCTAGTTATAAGTAGTTTCAATATAGACACGAATTTTTAAACCTCTAACTTTTGCTCAGAAGTTAACACGTTTCTTTTGGTTTCTAGCTATAGTTGAAAATATGATACAATTTTTATTTAAGTAACTAACATTAAAGTCGTTTTGGTTTCTTTAGTTGTAGATATTAAATAATAACTATATACACTCCTCCATTCTTGCTTCAGATATCGTATGTAAATAATGCAATAATATTACAAATAGCACAAATATTATAAAATTGGTGAGAAACCTTGATTACGTCTCACGTTTAATGATCTATTGTGTGGTGTGGGAGATCTTCTTTTTAAATTTAGAATACTTTAGTGTTCTTTTTACCTATCTCTACATAGGTAGAGCCATGAAGAAGTTTAAAAAAATCTTTTTCTTCATGTTGTCATAAACTTACATAAGTTTTCCTTTGTCTAATCTTTGCAAGTATACTATTAATCACTTCCTAAGTAGTACACGCAAAACAAAAACAGATGTCCCGGAGATTTATTATTTAATGACTATTAATCATTAAAGTTGCTTAATAAGTGTTTTTATCTTCGTTTGTTAATGTTCAATGATATGTCTCGTACATTGCACTCTATGAGTCTATTTTTATTGTTCTCTTGGCAGTGCTCTAGTTTTTGGCCATAAATTATTGCTATCAGCCGCGAACCACCAGCTATTTTTAACAAAATAGATTTGTTAAGTTGGTCTATTAGTATGTACGTAATTCACTTACTGGATCAGGTAGTGGCGGGATTAATAAAGGTCACGGGAAAAATCAACGTGTGACGTAGAAATATTCATGCCAGTCTGGGTGTTTTATCCTTGTAAACGCACCTACTGCACAATGTTTTAGATAAGGATATATGTAGCTATATAATATATGTAGTGTACACCTGTAGAGAACCACATTCTGATACCAAATATCAGATTAAATCTAAGCTACAGGAATATCTCTCTAAACTCACTTATCGCAATACTGAGGGTCTGTTGCTGGGAATTTTTAACAGATAAACATTTAGGGCTTCTTTGAAAGAACACGTTAAACAAACTTTACCTACACCAACACTTATTCACACCCTTTCACAATCATCAGGCACTAATCTACAGATTACAGACACATTATAATTCGCATAACATCCATGTTGTTACTTTTAATTCTATTATTTATTTCTTATTTCTCTTGTACTTGCTCTGTTTCGTCCTCATCATCTCAGCCTATACGTGTCCACTGCTGAACATAGGCCTCCCCAATGGCTTTCCAGCGTAACCGTTTCGATGCCATCTGCATCCAACGACTTCCTACGATTTTCTCAAGATCGTCGATCCATCAGGCAGGCGGTCGTCCTACGCTGCGCTTGCTAATACGTGGTCTCCACTCTAGAATCTTTGTGCCCCAACTTTGTGTCCGATCTTCGTGCTATGTGGTCCGCCCCTTCAGCTTGATAATCTTAAGAGCTATGTCGGTGACCTTGGTTCTTCTACGAATCTCCTCATTCCTGATTCGATCACGTAGAGAAACGCCGAGCATAGCTCTCTCCATAGCTCGCTGAGCAACTCTGAGCTTTTTTGTGAGACCTATTGTAAGAGACCACGTCTCTGATCCATATATCATCACTGGTAACACACATTGACTACTTGCTCTGTTTGATTATAGTTTACTGGCGTATTATTCAAGTTCCATCTCGGAACAAATAATAACCTTATATGCACATAGTATTTCAAAGGGAGACTGGCTTTTAAGATACAGGTACATAAACCTAGTTTAAAAGTCAGAGTTTTTGAGGCTGTACGCTATTTTAAGCTGTATGTATTTAATATTGTATGTTGTATGCATTTTTAGAGATATAAAGATTTATTATTATTACATACCACAAAGACTGATAGACCGCCAAGCCAATCCTCTAAAAATGACCTAATATCATTTTTATATTATTTTGTATATCATAGAAATGTAGTATTTTTCTAATATGAGATTTCTTAATTGTCTAACTTTTCTCATGTACACAAATACCAATTGATTACTGAAAAATGACATTATGAAAATATTACCTACATGTTCGTAGAATTATTAGTTGTGATTTAACTGTACCACAGTATCGAGAACAGTTACAAGGCTAGTTACAAATACCGCTAATAATAACATTATTTATATTATTTTAATGAACACACAACGTTTTGCTCGTTATTTTTACAGAAATCTTAAAAGAAGTGGTGCGGAGTTAGCTACTGTAGTTATCGTGGTTACCACTGTTATCGCATGTGAAAAGTATGCCGTACGCAGGAAATGATAGTTTGTATGTTAATTGGTACATGTTTTGCAATGACTGATAGTACTACACTCATTTTAATCTGCATAATAATCGCCCATGGATGTTTTCATGTTTTATTTCACATTACTTAATGGTATTCAATGATTAAGTTGATCATTACTACACATATATTACTTAATGGCATGGTCTAATGACATATTCTTTATTTGTTTCAGGTAAGTGATAATTGAGCGATGAACTTCGCCATTATATTTATGCTACTGGTGTCGCCATCTATGTTCCAACAAAGTAAGTAAAGTTCTGCTACTTGACACTAGGTGGCAGGTGTTGTCATAATATTATAGAGCTCCTTATGTAAGTTTTAAAAAATGACGTATTATTAAATAAATAAAATAAAGAACTTGACTAATATTAAGTCCCTATACTAAAATAAGATACCACAATAATTTTGTAAAAAGTAGTTTTATGGCCGCATTTACTTATACGCGAGCAAAGATTATTTCATGATATTATCGAATAAATTACATTAAAAACATTGTTGATCACTGTATGTCATTCCGTTCAGTATAGTAATTAATGGATAGATGGTTGGAACTAACTAACGTCAAATAAGTATAATAGACTGCTTCGTTGGTCTAGTACCGAGGCGCGGCAGTGTGGTGGCAACCAAGAGATTTTGGATTCAAAATCTAGGTCAGAAAAAGTGTCTTCGGGGGTTTTCTGTCGAATAATACTCAGTATCACTCCGGATTGTGGGTTGCACCTGGGTAACAAATAGGCAATATGCTCACCCCCTATAACACCGAGATATGTCTCGGTGAGGTATAAACATGTTATAACATAGGCCACCCGCTTGAGAAGTGTCGGCGTGGCGATGATTAATAATATTTTTATGAATTAATATTGTATGAGTTATGTTATGCACATATTACTGTTGCAATTTTAAAACCTCATGATTACT
This sequence comes from Phalera bucephala, assembly GCA_905147815.2. Taxonomy (NCBI): domain Eukaryota; kingdom Metazoa; phylum Arthropoda; class Insecta; order Lepidoptera; family Notodontidae; genus Phalera; species Phalera bucephala. The sequence goes on along the minus strand of LR990617.1, from coordinate 9,699,293 downwards.
TTTAAAAATCAAAGATCTAGGTGTAAATAAGTACACAGTTTCCTTGATGCGGACCACGAACAATACAATCGGGAACCAGTTTAGTAGGTTCATGACCGGCGCGATCGCCTCTCGCATAATGCGGAGCCTTCGCCGTGATTTATTCATGTACCCGTGCCCTGCAGCAAATAAAAACAGGCTGAGAAACAACCGTATTCATCACCAATCTTTGTAGACCCTTACAAACTCTATAAAAAGCTCATTAGCTGTATATTTAAGAAGATCAAATTTTAATGGTCGCCTAAAGGATACGTATGCGGTGCGTATTGCTATTTGAATGCGGAAATGTTCAACCTTTTTATATCAAATGCTACTTTTAGGTTTTGTTACTTTTTAGTATTGTTTGGATTATATTACTTTTGGTTGGTTCGAAGGTTGGTATATAAAAGCTTATTGAACTCCAGTATTTTCAGGGAAAAATCAGCGAAATTCTTTCTTCTACTAATGCATAGGTATTATAGTTAAAAAATATTGAAAATGTTTTTCTCAATAACGTAAAATACATTTAAATTCGCATATCTTTTTCTATTCATTAATCTAATAATATCATCATGTTAAGTGCTTTATAGTATTAAACTTTTTCCCTTCATTGTGTTTTTCACTCTGCGCTATTATTTTAGATAGGTACATTTATTGAATGCATATTTAATACTTCCGTAGTGGTTGAATATCACATGGCCTTTAAAATTTATGATGATAACTTAAAACTACTTTGACACAAATTAGTTGGCTTATCGCGAGTCATCACGGCTTGCATTCATTCTGTCCCTAATTATGCAGATGGCTTTCATCATCATTATCCTTAAATTCCGATTACGTATTTCCTCAAAGTCACTGGCTCTACATAATCACTTTCTCATCGGGATATTTGTATCTCGATGCTCATTTGTTGATCTCAATATCGGTATTGTAATTTATATCGCGGAAATGTGGTCTCTATATGTAGAGTTTACATTTTATTTTTTTATTAATTTTACGGTTAAAAATATCGCATCTCATGTCGGAAAGTAAAATATTGCTATTTTTTAATTCCTTTGCGTCGAGTTTACACTTTATTAGAGCTTTTGTTGCGTAGGGTTAGTGTCATTTTGAGTAAATGGAGACATTTGGTACTGAGTACTTGCCACATCCTCTAGATGTAACTTTATCGTGTATGATTTTATTATACCGATTCATTTTTATTGTTTTTTACTTATGGTACACTAACACAACAGCTCAAAACATTTTACTAAAATAATAAAGGATACTAATGCATAGGTATTATAGTTCACAAATATTGAAATGTTTTTCTCAATAACGTAACATACATTAAAATTCGCATATCCTTTTCTATTCATAAATCTAATAATATCATCATGTAAAGCGCATTAGCATTGAGCTTTGAATAGCTTTTTTCATTTTAACCATCCTGTTGAACTAGTGAGTAACGCTGGTAGAGTACTCACCCGAAGACGCCCGAAGTTCGCCGGAGATCGCCGAAGCCATCAAACATGGCGGCGGGAGCGCGCTAAGCGCTTGTCAACAAAGTTACTCGAGTTTGGCCGCCCGGTCGGTAGTGCGCTTTCGCGTTAGTTCCGTAACCGCAAATGTTATAAGTGGATTTTGTGCTTAAAAGTGTGAAAGTGAATGAAACACGCGTTTTTTGTTACTTCAAAGTTTGTGTTTTTTTTTTTCTGATACAGCGTTTTGAAGTTAAAGTGGTATGCAATCGTGTTTGTGAGAATGTTGGAGTATTGTGAGCCTATCGCGTAGTACGCTTTTCCATATTGTAGATGTTATATGATAATATTATTCGACTAGTGTTAAAACGATGAATTAATAATATTATGTATTTAATTTATTGCTGAATGATATAAAAAATCTTTATAGGAAAATCATGCTTCTAAAGTAATATATAGTAAATAATAAAATATGATAACGTCAATAAAATTAATTATACACATGATCACTCTACAACTCTACCGTAAATCATTAACAGAGATGATGCACTTACTTTCACCAAAAGTAAACTCTACTGCATTTGTAAGTGAAAACTACGTCCAAACTTATTAGCATACTTGTACCATCATGGCATTTCCTCTTAAGTTATAGCCGTATTATATTATGGGGTGTTATACGATTCTTTAATCGTTCAACCCCTGGAGCGTCGCACGTGCTTAGTTTTTAACTTGTTGCGTAAAAAAAACAGACCCTCACATTTCCCTTTATATTGTCAAGGCAAACAATGACGTATATCTTGGACAAAAACATTGCTTTTAATGAGAATCCTTTAAATCTTTATTTTAGATAGAGCTTTTTGTCTTACTAAAGGAATCAAATTATGTACCGGTTTCTCAAAGGTACCTGTAGGCTATCTGGCGAAACATAAGTCCCATGAAGAATTTATTATGTTATATACCACAGTCTAAAAAAGTCAGAGTTAATACCATTCCGCTTTACAGTGACTCTTATTTCTCGTTCTTCATTGCCTTAAAAAAGGCAATAAAAGGGAGCATCAATAATACTCACAACAAAACCTCATTTCCAATTCCAAACGGTAGGCACGTATCGAAATAAACGATATTCCCATCACATATCTCAAATATGTCGGAGCAATATGAGTAAATAGAGGAAACATTCATTTTATCGATGCCGGGATGGTTCGATAAATAAAGACGGCGTATTATAATAAAGGTCGCTATAGGTCCCCGACGGTAAACATTCCTAGTGTTTATGTCTGGTCGAACCGGACGACGCATCGTGAATTCTCAAGTTCCTTGGAAGTTTTTGTTTGAGTGACCGGCATCCAACACCAGTGTAGCTGCGTCATCGAGAGGGATGGGAGGGCAGACACCTATAAAATATATAGGTTGGCGTTTAGGTAGAAATGTTTGTTACATAACACATCAAAGTCACGTTCCATATTCACTGGTGAATTATTCTTTACGAGTCACCAAAAAAATTGCTTAGATTTATTTTGTTGCTCTCATCTTCAATCATAGTCGTATAACATGCGATTCGCATATATTTCGTATCACGTCCTATTTTTATATATTATTATATCAATATTTATATATATACCTTGACCTCGAAATAAAAGAAATAAATTAAGACAATTATTCTTTCACCCAAGCGCATAAAATACTAACTGAAAAATAAACAACAGATTTAAATTAATCACTTTGTTTTTCAGTCTAATACGTTCTTAATGATGTAGAGGAACTCACTAAAGGTGACAAGAACAGCTAATCCAGCGCATTGTAATCCATTCAATGGACACTTGATAAATCCTCGTCACAGCATCCCGCTGCAGCCTTTCGGCATTAATCAGCTTATGGAGTTCGCAACGCTCCGTTCCAAATGATCCCTCAAAGCTTCTGAGATAAACAGTATTTACCCATGCAATTTAAACATGAATTAATAATCTACATTTATGTTTTCTTCAACTACGTTAGAACCTTATAAAGTGTGTCAAGCCTAGATAGAGCAATTTACCCACGGCATAATTATATGCCTTCAATTCATAATATTAAATAGGCGGTTTGACCTTGTTTAAATTAACAGCAGATATTTTTCATTAATTATTTTATGAATAAAGCAATTGCATGTTAGCAATAGTGAGTCCTTTCATGAAATGTCTGCTGTAAGAACTAAAGATCAATATAAATGATAAAGCAATGAGTAAATTCACATTAAAATTCTGTGGAATGTCGTATGTGTTGTCTGTACCATTAAAAAAGCTGAGTGGGATATCGTGTAAATCCTGTCTTACCTATGCACCCACGCGAGATCCACTGGACTTTCTAAACACGGGATGTTGCGTCGATGAACTGATATTTAAAAAGTGGTTTCATATGAGTCACTGATTCGAGTCCCATCGAAGTCTGGGTCACATTCCGGGGCTGCCGCCAGCGGCGCAACGCCAAACCGGCCCCACGCGACTCCATGCGTAGGTACTTTTTTTCTTATACCCTTCAACTTTACGTAATACTTTCGTCGAAGTGCTAAACTTGCCATAAGCGTATGTATTTTAATAAATTCTGATTAAATTTCGTATAATTCAGTTTTTATTTAGCAACAGTTGCTGTATTTTTTTATTTCGCAGTAAAACATTGCAGAATTTTGTTCAAGTGCATTTAACGTAGAATACGTTACAACGGTATTGGGACCGTTATACAATTTTATTTACGTGCGTTAAGGAAACGGTTTTTATGTGGAGCTATATTTCGGCCCGCATAATTTCCATAATACGGAAATGCACAATCTGCATTATCCAGTTCATACTCCATGGAACACCCAAAGAGTTTTCCAAACGATTACCCCATTTCGGTTATGGAGTAGGCTAGTATTCCAAACACCATTTTAGTCCTGTGGGCCTCGATTCCCGGTCGCATGGGTACGGTCTTTGTCTACCATCTGTCGGTCGGCAGGTGTCCTTTTACATACTAAGCAGGTGATTTGAATTCGCCTTTCTTTTATAAACCGCTTTTTGTGTAAAATGAGGAACGATTCAACGCGTAAGAGTTGTTCTTTCCGTAACATTTCATAATTTACCGACAAACGTAGAGGCAGATTTGCTTTGTTTCTACTTATTTGACAGTTATGAATGTAAGAATTATGTGTCATGCATACATTTCCTTGTTTTTCTGCTTTCAAAACTTTTGCAGGTAACAAGTTTTTACTTTATTTTTATAGTTTTATTAGGGTTTAAGGGAATTACACCGTCACGCCTATATTCCCTAATCCGGGGTGGCAAATGTGTGCTGAGGGCATCTACTTTTCGCCGACGATGTTAGGTCCCATGTAATCGGGGGCGAGCCTATTGCCACATACCAGACACAGTTTCAGACTCTGGACTCATACTTAGAAGTTTTCGTTAGAAAAACTACGTATATCTGGCCTAGGATTTGAACCTAGGACCTCGTGATCGTGTTTTGCTCGTAGACCAACGAAGCAGCCGAAAAGTAGAGACTTACAACCTGTAAAAAATTAGAAAAATAGCTCTTTTATTTTAGGTTACATCATTCATGTCTTACAAGCACTGCAAACATCTAACAATGTTAATTCATTTAGTATTCCATTGGCGAATGATATTAGCGGAATATTTATTACGTACGCCAAATTCAGTTCATGGTGTCTGATCATAAACATTGAATATTAATCACAAGTTCCAGTCTTATTGATCTTCCCATCAAGAGATAGTTATATCATTTTTAAGCATCGGTAATTTTAACTATAAATTTTGAAAAATAAATCCAGTTTTCGTGTACAGCACTTTTTAAATTCTTCTTTTAAGCGCAGTTTGTTTGTAATATGCGTTTGTACAAATTATTCATATGTAGAGATAACACAAGGCTATCGTTATTTTTTCTTTTACACTTTTCTTTTCATTGGTTATATTAAACCGTGTATTAAATATTCTTAATGTGTGACAAAAAACGGGCTTATTTTTCTTTTATGATCATTGAAGTTTTGATTTCGAACCGATTATCGAATGAACAAAAATAATATTGGAAACTAGTTTTTGTTTGTCTTCTCTGACAGTAGTTACAAAACCGGTTCAATAAATCATAATAAAATATTCATTATTTTGCACACAATTTTGCTACTGATGTAAATATTTATTTTTGTTATCAATACTGTTTTTGTAAACGTAATCAATGTTACTGTAATAATATTTCTTAATGTTCAGTTCACGATCCCTTCTTTGAAGTAAAACCCGTGTGCAATGGTGCATTTAACGTGTAAAGTATTGCCTATTGTTTCTGCATTACGGTTCATTTGGTAAGATTGCGTCGGCGCACAAGTCGTACTGACATGACCGTGTTTACCACAACTAAGCGTTCTGTTAGTAAATGCGACGGTACATAATGATTTGATTTGTAATAATGATTGGAAAAGGACCCACCATCTATCTTCAAGTTTCTTATAATATTATAAGGAACTTGAAGATGGATGAACTTAAGACAAGTCTGTTTGACAATGGACATTAATTGCTCAAATGTATAAATAATTTTAGAGCATAATAAAACAAACCGATAGATTTTTTTTAGGGTTAGGTTAACAATAATACCACCTTAATTTTTCAATTTTAAAAGGTACTTTTTGTTTATATCTAGCCTGAGATGGCTAAAATATTTACAGCGTCTGTGCCCATGCGTAAATTGGTCAGGTTAATAAGAACTAAGCTTATATTTATTTGTGAAATGTAAGTATTTACATTATTAAAGGTCTCGCCACATAGCCGACGCAGCGCGACGGGAGCGCGACGGTGGCGCGGCTTTGGGAGTTGTAATGTATTGAAATGTACGGGAGACGCCACACAGCGCAGTTACGCTCGGCGCGAAGGCAAACGTCACAACGAGCTTTTCTGTCGCGCTTCCGTCGCGCTCCATGCCGTCGGCTGTTGGACCAATAAATGTGCAATATCTGGATCTTATATAAATAGTCAAAAAAAAGATAGATTAATAACACTATGGGCTCTTCTCTACAAATAGAAAGAGAAATACAAGTAAATTTTCTCTACCAGAAAAGCAAAATTGATCTATAGGAAGACCTGTACTATCAATAAATATTATATTAGTAAACTTTCAAAATGTTTTGTTTATAAATACCATAATAATATTATAAATTGTATTAGCTCTGTTAAGAAACTGCCCCACCGTTGGGCACGGGCCTCCTCTCATACTGAGAGGGCTATAGTCCACCACGCTGGCCCAGTGTGGGTTGGCGAACTTTACACACCTTTGGAATACTCGCATGCAAGTTTTTCTTCACCGTTAAAGCAAGTGAATTAATTTTTAATACGCACATGCATTCGTAAAGACAGAGGTGCGTGCCTGGGTTTGAACCCGAGGCCTCTGACTTTGCAGTCCATATGTCCAACCACTAGGCTATCACTGCTTTTTCATTAACTCATATATCATAAACTGTTTTTTTATTATATTATAAAAAACACCGTCACGCCTATATTCCCCAAGCGGGGGTGGCAGAGGTGTACTGAGTACACCCACGTTTCGCCGACGATGTTAGGTCCCACGGAATAGGGGGCGAGCCTATTACCATACACACTTTTCTCACCTAGTATTTGAACCCAGGACCTCGTGATCACAAAGCGATGCGCTTTGCCACTAGACCAACGAGGAAGTCATATAAATACCATAATACTGATAAAAGTATTAAACAGTGTAGCAACTCGTTTATAAATAAGTTATAAAACACAAAAAAACACCCAAGGTCTGACTACTGACCAACCACATGGAAACATTTGGCAGGAAATCGGGTTATCTCAATGACAACTAAATTGCCATACGCTTCCTCCCGATGTTTATAACTTAATTTAATTATGACTTGTTGTTTACTGGATTGAGGCGTAATAATAAATAACAATATTAGCAATTTATGTCATTTAGGCCTGTTTAGTTCATTAGCCTCTCGGCTGCTTCGAATGCGAATAGTGAAGGCATGAACATGAGTCATCCGATCTATGAGCAAAATGTTTCGGCAATCGGCATTTGGGTCTTGATTCATCTTGCACTAAATGAGTAAACCATTACTAGGTTGCAAAAATGCACTAAGGAAACCTTTGACACACATCTATTTAACTTAGAAGAATATCCGCGATTTGCTTTTGAAAATATTCTAGCAGCCGAGTCTTCAAACTAACTTTTGGATACAGGTACTTTTAAGGTAGGTACTTAGCTTTATACTAACTTAGCTTACTATTTAGTAAATGTTGTGTTGCTTTAGTTTAGTCTGAATGCTAATAAACTATGTCTTTAGTAAGAAAGGAAATGGCTCTTGGACACGAAGACAAATATATTATAATAAATGTCAAATTCCAAACATGAACGCGTCCTGTTCAAATAAATACAAAGTTGGTGTATAAATTAAATTACCGCTAACACTCATTGGAAAAAGTAGAGGGCGGCATTTGCCCAGCAGTCAGACAATAGTTCGTAATAAAATATTATTAGAGTACATATACATATGCCACGAGGTTCTGGGTTCAAATCCTAGGTCGTACAAATATAGTTTTTCTATCGAAAAATTCCTAGTCTCAGTCCGGTGTCTGGAGTTGTGCCCGTTATAGTGCAATAAGCTCGCCCCATATTACATGGGACCTAACATCGTCGGCGAAAAGTGGGTTTACACAGTACACCAACCCTACTTGGGGAATGTACGTTCGTAATTGAACATTAGAAGTACACAGCACAAGGTTGAACTAATGCGGCAAATTGCTAGACAGACGAAGCTAAGAAGTAGGTACGGTTTAATTTAATCCATTTTCTATGGTTAGCTCATCCTTAGATTCATCCTCCTTAATTTCTCGCTTCAATTAATATCAGTCATTAAATGTAAAGAATCGGTCATCTCTCATGGAAACTGATTAATTTAGAGCCGGAACTACACTGCTACTTAATTCGATTTTTTGCTACCATTCCAAGGTGTGCACCTGTTTTACTCATTTTTTATTATCATAATTAGTTACTGTAAAAAATGGAGTCCATAATTCGTAAATCATCTTTATTTTATAGGACCATTAGAATATTATATATATATACTGGTAACATTAAATAATTGTTTATGATTAGCTAATTACTGTTAGATAAACCAAAATAATAGATAATAGGTGTCAATGAAGATACTGATGAAATAATGTGCATCATGAAGGGATTTCTAAGTGGTTTGATGTAGAAACGTGTTAACCATTATTTTGCATGTAAATAGGACTTATTACGATATTGACCTTTTAGCGATCATTAACCAACATTCTAATTTAACGTTGAGAGCATCAAACCGAGGAATTTTTGAAGTAGATCGTCTATTTACATCGCTGACTATTAGACGACCGTTTAAACCTAGTTTTGTGCTAAGTTTATTCTCCGTAGTAATAATATCAATATTACAAAGTAATTTTGACAGCTAGGCAATGGTCAAATAGTTGGCTCCTACGCTACTACTACTAATCATCAAATTGTAATCGCATATGAGCGACAGTGATAGGGAATATACCAAAAGCAATGAATTAAAACCATATTAGTAAAGAAAAATTTCTTCTTCAATGAAACTATAAAATGAAACTGGAACAAATGTAATAAAAATATTGTATTTTCTTTAGTTAATTAACTACGTGTTAGTATTTAAGGTATTTTATAATTATTCACTTATCATTATTTAGTAAGCGACGAGTATGAGACGAACTATGAAGATGTAGGAAGCTAAAGTAGCCTGTGAGGAAATAACATGTTGGTACAATGTGCGCTCTATCTACCCCACAAGGGGCAAGGCGTGATGATATAGATAAATAGAGAGAGAATTATTTACTATTTCATTCATAGAGTCTTAATTCTGGCTCACAGTCGAGCTCAAGGTTTGGTGCACAAATGCCGCCTTATGCAAGTTTAGTGCAGTTTGAATAAGTAGCAACATGAAGTGGCGTCATGTAGTCTGATCGTGACCTTGTTGGTGGTGAATGTTGGGCTATCTAGGACTGCGACCGAGCCTCGTCACGACTTGTTCTACGTCTTATTTTCTTTTGTACACTCATGTCTTATTCACACACAAAAATTTACACTTTGTAATGGCCAAACTTCCGTGTCACAGACAAAGACAGTTAGATTTTTTTGTCACATTTCTTGTTTTAGATTTAGGAAATCCGTTTAGAATTGTTTCTTTTCATTCTTGATATCGATAAAATAATCACCGTCACGCCTATATTCCCCAAGCAAAAGTGACATAGGTGTACTGTATACCCCCACTTTTCGTCGACGACGTTAGGTTCCGATGTAATAGGGGGCGAGGCTATTGTCTTTATACCAGGCACATTATCAGACTCCGGACACTTTTTAGGACCTAGGATTCGTAGCCAGCCCTCGTGACCGCTATATCTATGTAAAATTTTATTAGTTACCCATAAATAAATCTTTCTATTTATATTTTTATATCTGAGATTCTTGTGTTGCTAAGATAAGTTTCTATATACAAGATGCGATGCTGGAAGGTAACGTGCGTAAAATCTTTGATGAGCATGTAAATATTTGCCTCCACACATTTCTTTGTCCAAACAAAGTCTGTCGTAGTGTAGAAAATCGTTATTGCGCAACGGACGCCACCGTACTTGGGCAAAACACGTTCCGTTGCTTGGAAGTTTTGTTTGCATCTTTGATTTGTTCTTGTTTAGGCCATCTTTGAACCTACATATCTCAAGCTAAGATAGGGAAATGCATTTTTATTTGGACGCAATAATATAATTTACAATTGTTAATAAGTAGTCTCTTTAGTAGTAAGTCTCTTCTACATTAAAAAATATTAGTTTAGGATCCCCTTAGTTCTAGATCCCTTCAGTTACAATATTGACTCTTAGGTTTTGATAAATATTACATAATGAAATTACTATTGCGGAATTCATTTAGGTAAGTTTATGTATAAAATCCGAAGAAAACCGCAATAAATTCAAAAAAAAATGTTATTTCTTTCATTTACTCGCGTTCATTAATGACAGTTATAACTGTCCTCTTTAGGATCCAGTACCTTTACGTTGAATCTAATTGTAATAAGTAGGTTTATTATTCAGAGGTCTAAAGCCTAACCTTAAACCTCGAGCTAATGTTAAAGTTAATTATAAGGTATGTTTAGAAGATAACTTCTTTAAAACTGAAATGATTTTTAGTTGATGATATTTGTTTACATAAACATAAATAAACCCAGTTTTTAGGCCTTTACGAATTTGTGTTAGTTGAGAAATATCGATAATTAAATAAAATGACGCAATGTTAAGTCAGTTTTATGTACAAGATACACCCATGAAATTCTGTGCATCTTACAACAAATGTTCCGAAATCTGTGATCTTTCATATCCGAGTGCTCTTAAATGTGTTGTTGGTACAAACTGCACTTGATAGTCACGCTCTTGCCCTCGTTCCACTGTATTGCCGATGTGCACGGTACACAGGGTTGCCTGCCACCGTACGTTATTATATCCCTACTAATATTATAAATTCGAAAGTAACTCTGTCTGTCTGTTTGTTTGCCTGTTAACTTTCACGCTCAAACTGCTGAACAGATTCTGATCAAAGTTAACAAGGACATTGATTTCATCCAGGGCAAGGGCATACCCTTTGTGTAAAAGAAAAAGGCAAGGGTGTGAAATACACGCCTGAAAATAACGCGAATGAAGTTGCTGGTATAGCTAGTATTATATATTTTATTCTAACTTAATCAAACTCAGCTCACAGTTGAAGGCAACGGAATCGTTGTTTACTTATATGATTATAAAAAAAATTATGAAGGAACAAATTGCGCTCCTTCATTAGCTCGTAGCGGTCGAGGTAGCGCCATCTACCGGGTCTATGTTACTTCTGAATAATGTGGCTTTCTAATGGTCAAAGAATTATTAAAACAGTTCCATAGTTACAGAGTTTATTGATTACAAACAAATCTTTCCTCCTAATATTATATGATATTTATTAGTATTGGACCTCGTGATCACAAAGCGATGCGCTTTGCCACTAGACCAACGAGGAAGTCATATAAATACCATAATAATGATAAAAGTATTAAACAGTGTAGCAACTCGTTTATAAATAAGTTATAAAACACAAAAAAAAAACACCCAAGGTCTGACTACTGACCAACCACATGGAAACATTTGGCAGGAAATCGGGTTATCTCAATGACAACTAAATTGCCATACGCTTCCTCCCGATGTTTATAACTTAATTTAATTATGACTTGTTGTTTACTGGATTGAGGCGTAATAATAAAGAACAATATTAGCAATTTATGTCATTTAGGCCTGTTTAGTTCATTAGCCTCTCGGCTGCTTCGAATGCGAATAGTGCAGGCATGAACATGAGTCATCCGATCTCTGAGCAAAATGTTTCGGCAATCGGCATTTGGGTCTTGATTCATCTTGCACTAAATGAGTAAACCATTACTAGGTTGCAAAAATGCACTAAGGAAACCTTTGACACACATCTATTTAACTTAGAAGAATATCCGCGATTTGCTTTTGAAAATATTCTAGCAGCCGAGTATTCAAACTAACTTTTGGATACAGGTTCTTTTAAGGTAGGTACTTAGCTTTATACTAACTTAGCTGACTATTTAGTAAATGTTGTCGGTTGCTTTAGTTTAGTCTGAATGCTAATAAACTATGTCTTTAGTAAGAAAGGAAATGGCTCTTGGACACGAAGACAAATATATTATAATAAATGTCACATTCCAAACATGAACGCGTCCTGTTCAATAAATAAAATGTTGGTGTATAAATTAAATTACCGCTAACACTCATTGGAAAAAGTAGAGGAAGGCATTTGCCCAGCAGTCAGACAATAGTTCGTAATAAAATATTATTAGAGTACATATACATATGCCACGAGGTTCTGGGTTCAAATCCTAGGTCGTACAAATATAGTTTTTCTATCGAAAAATTCCTAGTCTCAGTCCGGTGTCTGGAGTTGTGCCCGTTATAGTGCAATAAGCTCGCCCCATATTACATGGGACCTAACATCGTCGGCGAAAAGTGGGTTTACACAGTACACCAACCCTACTTGGGGAATGTACGTTCGTAATTGAACATTAGAAGTACACAGCACAAGGTTGAACTAATGCGGCAGATTGCTAGACAGACGAAGCTAAGAAGTAGGTACGGTTTAATTTAATCCATTTTCTATGGTTAGATCATCCTTAGATTCATCCTCCTTAATTTCTCGCTTCAATTAGTATCAGTCATTAAATGTAAAGAATCGGTCATCTCTCATGGAAACTGATTAATTTAGAGCCGGAACTACACTGCTACTTAATTCGATTTTTTGCTACCATTCCAAGGTGTGCACCTGTTTTACTCATTTTTTATTATCATAATTAGTTACTGAAAAAAATGAAGTCCATAATTCGTAAATCATCTTTATTTTATAGGACCATTAGAATATTATTTATACTGGTAACATATAATAATTGTTTATGATTAGCTAATTACTGTTAGATAAACCAAAATAATATATAATGAGTGTCAATGAAGATACTGATGAAATAATGTGCATCATGAAGGGATTTCTAAGTGGTTTGATGTAGAAACGTGTTAACCATTATTTTGCATGTAAATAGGACTTATTACGATATTGACCTTTTAGCGATCATTAACCAACATTCTAATTTAACGTTGAGAGCATCAAACCGAGGAATTTTTGAAGTAGATCGTCTATTTACATCGCTGACTATTAGACGACCGTTTAAACCTAGTTTTGTGCTAAGTTTATTCTCCGTAGTAATAATATCAATATTACAAAGTAATTTTGACAGCTAGGCAATGGTCAAATAGTTGGCTCCTACGCTACTACTACTAATCATCAAATTGTAATCGCATATGAGCGACAGTGATAGGGAATATACCAAAAGCAATGAATTAAAACCATATTAGTAAAGAAAAATTTCTTCTTCAATGAAACTATAAAATGAAACTGGAACAAATGTAATAAAAATATTGTATTTTCTTTAGTTAATTAACTACGTGTTAGTATTTAAGGTATTTTATAATTATTCACTTATCATTATTTAGTAAGCGACGAGTATGAGACGAACTATGAAGATGTAGGAAGCTAAAGTAGCCTGTGAGGAAATAACATGTTGGTACAATGTGCGCTCTATCTACCCCACAAGGGGCAAGGCGTGATGATATAGATAAATAGAGAGAGAATTATTTACTATTTCATTCATAGAGTCTTAATTCTGGCTCACAGTCGAGCTCAAGGTTTGGTGCACAAATGCCGCCTTATGCAAGTTTAGTGCAGTTTGAATAAGTAGCAACATGAAGTGGCGTCATGTAGTCTGATCGTGACCTTGTTGGTGGTGAATGTTGGGCTATCTAGGACTGCGACCGAGCCTCGTCACGACTTGTTCTACGTCTTATTTTCTTTTGTACACTCATGTCTTATTCACACACAAAAATTTACACTTTGTAATGGCCAAACTTCCGTGTCACAGACAAAGACAGTTAGATTTTTTTGTCACATTTCTTGTTTTAGATTTAGGAAATCCGTTTAGAATTGTTTCTTTTCATTCTTGATATCGATAAAATAATCACCGTCACGCCTATATTCCCCAAGCAAAAGTGACATAGGTGTACCGTATACCCCCACTTTTCGTCGACGACGTTAGGTTCCGATGTAATAGGGGGCGAGGCTATTGCCATTATACCAGGCACATTATCAGACTCCGGACACTTTTTAGGACCTAGGATTCGTAGCCAGCCCACTTGACCGCTATATCTATGTAAAATTTAATTAGTTACCCTTAAATAAATCTTTCTATTTATATTTTTATATCTGAGATTCTTGTGTTGCTAAGATAAGTTTCTATATACAAGATGCGATGCTGGAAGGTAACGTGCGTAAAATCTTTGATGAGCATGTAAATATTTGCCTCCACACTTTTCTTTGTCCAAACAAAGTCTGTCGTAGCGTAGAAAATCGTTATTGCGCAACGGACGCCACCGTACTTGGGCAGAACACGTTCCGTTGTTTGGAAGCTTTGTTTGCATCTTTGATTTGTTCTTGTTTAGGCCATCTTTGAACCTACATATGTCAAGCTAAGAATGGGAAATGCATTTTTATTTAGATGCAATACCATAATTTACAATTGTTAATAAGTAGTCCCTTCAGTAAGCCCCTTTTACATTAAAAAAAATATTTTAGGATCCCCTTAGTTTTAGATCCCTTCAGTTACAATACTGACTTTGGGTTTTGGTAAATATTACATAATGAAATTACTATAGCGGAATTCATTTAGGCAAGTTTTTATATAAAATCCGAAGAAAGCTGCAATACACATAATAGGCTACATTAATAGGCGATAACTGTCCTCGTTAGGATCCGGTACCTTTACGTTGAATCTAATTGTAATAAGTAGGTTTATTATTCAGCGGTCTAAAGCCTAACCGTAACCTCGAGCTAATGTTAAACTTAATTCTAAGGTATGTTTAGAAGGTAACTTGTTAAGGTAAGTTGATGATATTTGTTTACATAAACATAAATTAACACAGTTTTTAGGCCTTTACGAATTTGTGTTAGTTGAGAAATATCGATAATTAAATAAAATGACGCAATGTTTAGTCAGTTTTATGTACAAGATACACCCATGAAATTCTGTGCATCTTACAACAAATGTTCCGAAATCTGTGATCTTTCATATCCGAGTGCTCTTAAATGTGTTGTTGGTACAAACTGCACTTGATAGTCACGCTCTTGCCCTCGTTCCACTGTATTGCCGATGTGCACGGTACACAGGGTTGCCTGCCACCGTACGTTATTATATCCCTACTAATATTATAAATTCGAAAGTAACTCTGTCTGTCTGTTTGTTTGCCTGTTAACTTTCACGCTCAAACTGCTGAACAGATTCTGATCAAAGTTAACAAGGACATTGATTTCATCCAGGGCAAGGGCATACCCTTTGTGTAAAAGAAAAAGGCAAGGGTGTGAAATACACGCCTGAAAATAACGCGAATGAAGTTGCTGGTACAGCTAGTATTATAAATTTTATTCTAACTTAATTAAACTCAGCTCATAGTTGAAGGCAACGGAATCGTTGTTTACTTATATGATTATAAAAATATTTATGAAGTAACAAACTGCGCTCCTTCATTAGCTCGAAGCGGTCGAGGTAGCGCCACCTACCGGGTCTATGTTACTTCTGAATAATGTGGCTTTCTAATGGTCAAAGAATTATTAAAACAGTTCCATAGTTACAGAGTTTATTGATTACAAACAAATCTGTCCTCCTAATATTATATAATATTAGTATACACAGGATTTTGATTTTATTTGCAATGGTTGTTTTTTTTTTTTAATTCAAAGATTTATAAATCGTTTTTATTTATAATCAAAGATGAGAGTCTCTTTCAGGCCTAGCTTGGTTTGTTTCATGTAGATTATATGTCACTTTTATACCTTTAACCCTATTTTATACCTTTGAAATACTATCCTTTTTGTTACCAATATATCAGTGCACGTAAATCTTTAACGTACCCTATGGTGCCATTATTCTTTGAAACGTGATCAGTCAACTCCTAGTTAAGTTCCCTTTTTATACACAAGAGGTCAGCCCTAGTGACGCGTAACTAAGGGCTTTTAACGTGACCCGCGCTGCCCTACATCCCGGGGCTCTGATGACAGCACACGTGCTCCTTCATATTCCTCAACTGGTCCATATCCGAAGCTAAACAACTTTATCTCTTAGTAACATCATTGCATACGTGTTTGGGAGCTCTGTGGGTTTGAATAAGTTCTTGTATATTGGAATATGTATATATACAAGGTGTAACATAAAAAATGCAAGACCTGAAAGTAGGTTCTTCAAATTTTAATGTATTTTATATTGTTTCAAAATGTTCAAATATATTGTTACTATTTGTTTATACAATTCAAAGCAATATGGAGAATAAATACATTTCTAAATGTATTTCTGAATATGCACGCGTACAAGTTTTATTTTTATTTAGGGTATAAAAGTGCTGAAAAAAGAGGTAAAAAACATTAAATTTGTAAATTTGGTTTTCTTATTGAATTTGTGAAGCACTAAGCTAATCGGGGTATCTGAGGTCTTGCGTTAATTACGATACACCTTGTATAATGAAGACATCTTAGACTAGTTGTCACATTTTTGCTATTTGACATTTATACTTATATTATAGATACGAAAGTATCTCTGTCTACCTGTCTGTCTGTTACTTTTTCACGCCCAAGCCGCTGACTCTTCAGCGGTTTGCGACATTTTGATCAAATTCGGCAACAATATATATATTATTAAGGTGGAATAAGCTACGTTTTGTTTAAAAAAATCATAAATGGATGTGAAATACACCTTAAAATAACGCGAACGAAGTTGCGGGTGCAGCTTGTATTTTATAAAGAAACTTGGCAGTTCGAAATTTATACTTATAATGTTCTGAACATAGACATTGTAATAGCCTGTGGTTTGGAACATCTCTTACTTAACAACCATCCTTTTCAGTGGTCCTAGTATTGAGATAATAATAATATACGCATCTCACCAGAAAAACACATACATGTTTTTAGATTTAGGGCTAATCTTAAAGCAAATACTAGCAAATAATTAATTTACTCTGGTTGGTCAACTATTGAATGGGACCAACGTTTGAATCATGTATGTACGTATATCGGTTTGATACATATCCTATTCCAACGTATTCGTTAAAACGCTTACGAATCATTTATCGCCCACTACGTCTCTGAAAAAAAACATCTCTACAACTAGTGCAAAACAGAACAGAGTAATAGAAAGTGGTCGGACCGGTCAACAACAATACAAACACAATATCTACAAACAATATTTGTACAGCTGGTCCAATTTGCTGGTAGACCGAGATAACTGTACGTATGGGCGAGTCCACACCAACATGGTCTGATCGACACATCTGTACAAGTTACTCATGAAGCAATATTTAAGCTAACGGAACATAACCTGCGCCTTTATTCGCTATAAATCGCGGCACGTTACGGTAACTTCTTGAAATGATCTTGTAATGGTATTCTGTATGGCATTGGATCAGAGTTGGGCACAAATTAATTGTGAAAACCATTTTATTGCAATTAAATATTTCGGATGTTATTTTTGGTTGTATGTTCCTGATGTTTCAAGTGCTCTACGCACACATTCACGGGAGGGACCGAGGCGTTTGACGTTCAAAATTCATTATTATTTCGGAGCGGGTTCCTTAAGGGGAGGGCTTGAAAATTAGTTTATTTCAATTGAGCGATCCTACAATTAAAAATTCATTGAAAAACGCCCAACACTGCCATGGAGTTTATTTCGCGAAGTTATCGTAACACGCCGTGTTTGGTTATAGCAAATACGGGCCCTGCAGTTTTTACCTAGAGTTCTCCAAGCACTTATAAAGGAGTGATTAAAAGCAATCAGGCGATGTCTTACAGAGAAATAAGATAAATGGCTCTATTAAATACGGAAGAGTTATAGGAAAATGAGACTTAAAAGGTGGTACTTGAATGTGAATTGAAGAAAAGTCGTAAATTTAAACAGTGTTAGACTTTAAGCGTTAACGCTATCCATTGATATAATTATATTTTAAAGACACATTAAGATCAAAATCGCAGGAAAAAATAGTTATAGATTTGGAAAATTTCTGTTTCTTGAACTTACAGTCTGTCTTTTTAGGATCAGCCAAAAGGCGTCCACTAATTTATTGACCGTGTGACCGTGATGACCTTTGAAAGGCTGTCATGGGGACATGGGTCCCACACGTAGAGGCCCATTTTCATATTTAATAATAATAATAGTAACTCTGTTAAGTAACTGCCCCACTGTTGGGCACGGGCCTCCTCCCAAACTGAGAGTGTTTAGGCCGTAGTCCACCACGCTGGGCTAGTGCAGGCACCTTCGAGAAACTCTTAGGCATGCAGGTTTCCTCGTGATGTTTTCCTTAACCATTAAAAGAACTGATAGTTAACTTTTTTTTAATACGCACATGCTTTCGTAAAAACAGAGGTGCGTGCCTGGGTTTGAACCGGAGACCCCTGACTTTGCAGTCCAACGGTCTAACCACTAGGCTATCACTGCTATATTAACATATTTATTATGATTTAAGACAAGGACCTAATCCAGTACCTATTTATTTTCTCAATCGACTAACGTTATTTTAACATAATATTTACAAGTCTAGTTCTTATAAAGCTTTTACTAGCTTTGGAGAAATAATGTTTTTTAACATTATATAATTTAGCGTTCTAAAGTCGGCTGTCATAAAATTGTTAGCACCAACTAATGTTGTTAATTTCCGGTTTAGTCATCAGTATTATTCTAAAGTATAGCTAATGTTGTCTAGACTTAGCGTTGCCTAGTCATTTTATAATGTACTAGTTGTTGCCCGGGGCTTCGCACACTTTTATTTTGTAATTTAACATAGGTGGGTATTAAATGAAATCGTGTATTTTCGGAGTTAAAAGTAGCCTACAATCTATCTATCTATATCATAACGCCAGATCTTTTGCGTGGAAGGCAGAGAGTACAGAGTTTAATCAGGTTATTCCCTTACAGATCTCTCTGAATTCCTATATTCTCATAGTTCGTTAGCCTAAAAATGGTCTCTGAAAAGGCTTCTATCTTCCAAAGACATTCCCTGAAAATAAGGTCAGCCATTCCGGACATTAGCCCAGACAAACATACAGACAGATAAAAATTTTAATAATACGTATTTGGGTTCTAGCGTCGTGCAAATGGCGATAGTGTGATCTTTAAAGTCTTTATTGCGAAATCACAGACAAACACCTCAGATTTTATATAAATGTCTATCCGTTTCCAATTATAAATAGTACTTCGTATCAATGATTGAACACTGCACTATAATTATCTTAATTTCTTGATAGGGTAAGTTGAATGATTTATAGATCGTATATTAAAGCTTGCATTGCAATGAGAGAATGTAATATAAATGCAAGTTGTCTCCATAAACGTCGCACTATAGTATAAATACTGTTGTTTAGTATCCTCGCGGAATATACAGAAATAGCTATACTGGTGGTACTAAACACAAATCCATGAATAAAAAACTGAAATGATATTTTTTTGGTTATATCAATTTTTATTTATAAATTAGAAAAAGAACACTTATATTGTTGTCCCACTTGTGTGACATATCCATATTATTAAACAGCGCACTTTAAAAATAATTATTAGCACTTCATCTATTTCCATATATGTATTCTAAATAAAAACCTGCATTCCTGTAAACTACCTGTATGTGTGTATAAAATATACGTCATTGTTTTTCGAAGATTCTAATTCTTTTGTAGATAATGATTTTTTTAACAGCTGTTACAGAAATCCTTCAAAATTGTTATGAAATCCTACCGTACCTACTTACAATTTTCTTGTGAAAACAAAAGCTTATTACTAAAAAACGGACTATTTATTCTAAGTTATGGATAAACTTTTACGTTCCAACTTTGTAAATCATTTACCCAATAAAGCCCTTACAAATTCGAAGTTTAACAACTTTCAGGAATATCTAAGGATTCCAGAGATACGGAATACGTTCTGAAACTTATAAACTACGGGATTCGACAGAGATCAAATGAGGTCCCTTGGGAGCTTCCCAAATAATGATGCAAAAATGTGTATCGATTATTTAAATTAGTCTTAAAGTTTGAATCCAGGGCGCTCGGAGTACTGGATTGCAAAGTTGCGAGTACGATCCCCGTACAGGACAAATTTTTATTTAACCCACAAGCATTTGTTTCGGTCTGGGTGATTATTTGTAAGGACACGCGACTCAGAAAAAATCATACTAGTTTTTTTTTTTACTTTTATTTCTATTAAAATTCAAAATTAGACGTTTGAATTAAGTATATTTTCCAGCTGCTAGTACCTAACGTTTCAGGTGCTTTAAAACACCACGTCACGGTCACGGGAGGTACTATAAAATTGTGTTATTTCATGTTTAATATTCGCGAAAATCTAAGTATCCATAAATAAGACCTGTGTTAAATAGAAAACATGTTATAGGAACAACGTTCTGAACATAGTGATTACTTTATACAAGTCCGTTTCATGATAGAAATGTAGATAGGTAATATGAATTTAGTATTATTGCAGCTGGGTCAAGGTTTATTGACAGCCAAGTGTAATTAAATGTTTCTGTAACAAATACACTCTTGGAAACGCTCACGATTGGATCAAATAGAAAAAAAATAGTATTATACAGACCATGTACTACGGTAACAAGACTACGTTAACTAAAGTAACCGGACTTAATTAAGAATTCTTAATTAAATTACGGAAATATTTTTACTGCCTCGTTGGTCTGGTGGCAAAGCGCATCGCTTTGTGATAACGAGGTCCTGGGTTCAAATCCTAGGTCGGACAAATGTAGTTTTTCTAACAAAAAAATCCCAGTATGAGTCCGGAGTCTGGAATTGTGCCCGGTATATGGCAATAGGCTCGCCCCCTATTACATGGGACCTAATATCGTCGGCGAAACGTGGGTGAAATCAGTACACCTCTGCCACCCCCTCTGGGGAATATAGGCGTGACGGTGTTTTTTTAATTTTTTTTTTTATCACAAACTTATTGAATCCACATCGTATAGTACCTAAATATAATTTGCACGAAAATAAGTCAAGATAAGTTTGTGATCAGAAACGCTATTTTAGACCTCACTATTTATTATATGCATGAATGCATCACACATTAAATAAATAATACAAAAAGACAATGCTCGTAATTAAATCGAATGTCACAACGTCAATATAGAGATACTGTGGTATACTGTGGTAAGATCGATTTAAAATCCTTATTACATCAAATTGCAATCGTATCAATATCTTAGTAATGGGACTTACGTAAGTATGGGGCCCAAAATTGGCAACTAAGGGCCCTTTCATGTTGTCCATGATTGATGTGCGAACGTCTTCCCACATCAGAATTGGGTGATTTGGTTTGATGAATGGCCTGATTACTATTGGGGTTCGTAACACTGCACTAAGCTCTCGAGTTTCTTCGATAAGAATATTTCACTGTACAGTTTGGTAAACACACTGCATTTACAAGTATACTTTTTGTGTCTCAAGTATGTATGCTGATTATATTTTTATTTCTAGTGATGTAACAACTTTCAAATTGTAGTTACATACATATACAATATTTCGTTTCCAATATATAAAATGAATGAATAGCTAGTCAAAACACTTACTGTTCTTGGAATCCGAATATCCCTTATTATTTGTTTATTTATAAATAAATAAACACCGTCACGCCTATATTCCGCAAGCGGGGGTGGCAGAGGAGTATTGAGTGCACCTACGTTTCGCCGACGATGGTAGGTCCCATGCAATAGGGGGCGAGCCTATTGCCATATACCAGACTCCGGACTCATACTGGGAATTTTTCGTTAGAAAAACTACATTTGTGCGACCTAGGATTCGAACCCAGGACCTCGTGATCACAAAGCGCGGTGCTTTGCCACTTAACCAACGAGGCAGTCAACATTATTCACAATGTTATATCATAGCCCTGCAAAACTGTTCAACCAGTTTGACCGAGGGGTCAGTTGTCTCATATAAGATAAACAAACTTAATATGATAATGATTTTAAATATTACAGGTGCATCTTAGGTAATATTTCGTTTCGATTATTATACTGCTTACGAATGAACGTTCCCTTTTTATACTATCAAAAAAACAAAACTTAATTTCAAATGCACAAATGCGTCCATGTGTACATCAGAAAACGTGCCATTAGTTACCGATGGCGCCATGTTGTGTTGGCTTTATGCCTACGAACAAACCGGTATCGGAGTGTCCGGTCGACAAACCTGTATCTATTGCCGGCAATATTACGAGTCGACTCGAGGAAGTATCTACTGGCATATCCGTATAAAGCACGATTCAGACTTTCCTTTTTTACCTGGGGAAATCCTGCATAGGATTTTCGCTAGGAAAAAGCTCGGGTAAGCTCGCGAGGCGTGTGGGTTTTCTACCGTCTAAAACCCCAGGGTGACCGACATCAACACTTTGGAGGGGCTCCGGAATCGCCATATGGAACACACCAGTGCACCTCTTGGCCGCGCTCCGAAGAGCCCGCCATCAGGGAAAGACTTGATAAAGCGCTCCCCTCTGCACCGATGAAGATTTTCCTAACCTAACTCCTAAATCGGACAATGTACAGCACAATCATCCTAACTTAACCTAACTTTATTATTAGAAATCGGACACCCTATCGTCCTTGTCTTAAGCCCGAAGTTGGAAAATGTTAGAGAGAGAACGTCTCATAAATAGGATGTTCTACAAATACTAAATAAGAAAAGTGTGGATCGTGATTTAGCCCTAAACGTACAAAAGAAAAGAACTAACGCCTTTCACTTTACGAATCACTCGATATCGGTTCGAGACCCTTTGATAAAATCTCTGATTGCCCAAGTTTCGTCTCTCGTCCGATAAAACCTGATTTTCTTTTCTTTTTCGAATTGTAACGCTGCCTTTCGTTTGTAGTGAAAATTGATAAGTAGTCCTAATTTCAATAATTGTTTTAGTTTGTGATTGAAGGCATATCATGTTTTTGGGCGTGGTTCACCTATAAAGTACAAAATCGATTGCCTTATGTTTCGTTATTGTAGCGGTTTATGTAAGGTTATAAATCAGTGGTAGAGTTATGGCAGGTTATTCCGTCTTAGTAATATTCCTAAAATATCTTAATGTAAATCATAATGAACGTAGGTAGGGATATGAATTGTTACTATTTGTAAGTACTCGTTCTAATCTATCTATCTATCTATATCGTAACGCCAAATCCCTTGCGGGGTAGGCAGAGAGTACAGAGTTCCAATACACGCTCGCCGGTTACGAAGACTCTTGACTTGAAACTTTGATACAACATTACAGCAATGCTATTTGTACCTTTGTATATTGAAAACCTAGATCTTGTATAAGAACATCATAAAAAAGTTATCTTGAGTTATGCAACATCACTATAATATACCTTAAAAAATAATTAAATATTGTTGAAATATTAGGTTCATTCTTAACGACAATTAGTGACAGGCACAGGCTTAGAAAAATGACAAAAATAAACGGAACTCATTATTCGAAGACAAGTAGTTAGTTTTTTTTTTGGTGATGAGAATTTTTGTTACTCTAAAGATTAACATACGTGCCAGTTAATCAGAATGCTCAGAAGAATTTACGTTTACAACCATTTAACGTAAGCTGAAGACTTGGCAAAGATAAAGCACGTGGGCTCCTATCAGCAACCTAGGTAACCATCGGAGTACCAAATAAATGGAATTACGTATAGTTTTGACTTACGTAGTATTTTGTACTAAAATATGTTTATGATTGCGCAACAGTAACGGTTCTGTGGTTTCATGGCATTCGTTGCACCGGCGGGCATGCGGTCGGAATTACTTGCGAAAGTCCAAAGGAAACTTTCGTAACTGGACTCTGATTCGCTGTCACCATTTAAAAACGTAACGCAGCACGTTATAATAATATAGTGAAATTAGTAATCGCTTAATGGTACGGTCAGCAACTTAAGTCGCTTACCATTGTTAGTTTTTCAAATATCTTGTACAGTTGTACAAAGCATCTTTTGGCGAGCGGACAAAATCGCAACTGACATTGTCATCGAGTGAAATGGCACTTCATGATAATCGCAGAGTTGCCGCTTGCTATAAAATTTACTCAAGTTCCTTTTTAAATTAGTAACCGTAAAAGGTCGGACAAGTGTAGCTTTTCTAACGAAAACTTCCTAGTACGAGTCCGGAGTCTGGAATTGTGCCCGGTATATTGCAATAGGCTCGCCCCCTATTACATGGGACCTAACATCGTCGGCGAAACGTGGATGTACTCAGTACACCACTGCCACCCCCGCTTGGGGAATATAGGCGTGACCGTGTGTGACCCTTATTTCACACAAACGTCCTTGTGACACTATACACTAGTGTTATGAATGTTGATGTTTTGAAGTCTTATATGAAGGACAAGCCAAGAGTCTCCGTAACCGAAGGGCATGTATGAGACGAACTATGAGAGTGGAGGAAGTCCGAGAGATATGTAAGGAAAGAACCAGTTGGAACTCTGTACTCTCTGCCTACCCCGCAAGCGATCTGGTGTGATGTTATAAATAGATAGATGTTTTGAATACGTTGCTAATAATTTGGGTTTTGACAATGTTTACTAACGTTTGTAATATAACGAGAATTACTAGTGAAAAACTGAGAATGTTAACCGACTTACGTTGCTGACAGTATTTCAGTAGTAAAATAAAATAAAATCACACGGACATTTCACAAAGTTATCGTAACGCACCGCATTTGGTCTTAGCAAATAAGGAATATGCTTTAGATTCCACGCGTCTGGCGCCGGCAAGCCTAATCATAGTTACAAATATTTCACTTCTAATACCGTTTGACAACTAAGAATGAATTGAGCTATATTTAAAGAATGGCATTCAGTTTTGGATTTGAAGGTAACGTTGAAAATTCTTGAAACCAAATAGTAATTCTTGGGAAGATATTTTTGGTATTGAGATTTTTAGAGTCTTTAGTACAAACGAAGTACGAAGTAAAGTCTAGGCTTCTGTCAATACGAGTAGAGATGAGTGCGACGAGGATATTTTGGCCCATGGATGACATTTACAGGGAGCATTGGTGTGATATAAGGGTTATCATTTAGTAAAATTCTCTTACTTCCAGGGAAATATTTCAGTAGGAGGACTCGCACGGTTCATCAATCAATCAGCCTATCGCAGTCCACTGCTGGACATAGGCCTCTCCTAACACACGCCATTGCACACGGTCCTTCGCCTTCCGCATCCAGTCTGTCCCAGCGACCTTTTTGAGGTCGTCGGTCCATCTAGCTGGGGGCCGTCCTACCTTACGCTTACCAAGTCGCGGTCTCCACTCTAGGACACGCTTGCTCCATCGGCCGTCAGTCCTTCTACAGATGTAACCTGCCCATTGCCACTTTAGGTTACTGAGTCTGCGAGCTATGTCGGTAACTTAGGTTCTTTGTCGGATTACCTCGTTACGAATTTTATCCTTCAAAGAGACGCCGAGCATAGCTCGCTCCATAGCCCGCTGTGCGACTTTACTCGCACGGTTACAGATTAAAAAAAACTTGGTTAAATTTCATAGCAAATGGCAACTTTGCGACTGTCATGAAGTGACATTTCACTTGATGACAGCGGAAGTCGATTTTGGCCGCGGACCACAAGATCCTTGTTGGATTGTGGCTATAGTTAGCGAGAGCATTTTTTCGATTTGTCCCACAGTTTCGACCCACATAATAATAAAATATTCATACGGATCACATTCCATTCCTGTTTTGTCTCAAAACTACAATTTATTATAACAACAACAACATATCATTACGCCAGATCCCTTGCGGGGTAGGCAGAGAGTACAGAGTTCCAACAGGTTCTTTCCTTACATACCTCTCTGGCTTCCTCCACTCTCATAGTTCGTCTCATACACGCTCGCCGGTTACGGAGACTCTTGACTTGTCCTTCAGATACGACTCGGTCTATTTGGTCATGGTAAGTTAGTCTAGGTCTTCCCCGGTACCTACAATTTATTATTTAATATTTTATTATTTAAGGCAGTGATAGCCTAGTGGTTAGACGGTTGGACTGCAAAGTCAAAGGTCTCGGGTTTAAACCCAGGCACGCACCTCTGTCTTTTCGAAAGCATGTGCGTATTAAAAATTAATTATCACTTGCTTTAACGGTGAAGGAAAACATCGTGAGGAAACCTGCATGCCTAAGAGTTTCTCGAAGGTGTGTAAAGTTCGCCAACCCGCACTGGGCCAGCGTGGTGGACTATGGCCTAAGCCCTCTTAGTTTGAGAGGAGGCCCGTGCCCAACAGTGAGACAGTTTCTTAACAGGGCTAATATTATTATTATTATTTTATTATTGTTTCGTAATTTAACATCAACTCATAACTATATATTATTAAATTAGTAATGTATTCATAACTCCCAAAATAGTTTTATCAATGTTTACGTGATGTTTTCAATAATAATGAAGTCACTCTAAGGTGCAACATAATAAGGAAATATTTAAGTTAGCCATTATTAAAAGCGTTATATTACCTGACACGATTATTACAGAAAACCTACATTCTGTATAAGGGGAAAATGCGTACTAATTGCTACCTAATTATTGATATTTTGCATCCTCATTGCTATTAATTAATATTATTACTTAGGTATTATAAAGGACTTATTTCCATATACTTAGACAATAACATTGGTTATAATAAAATAATTTATTTTCCTTTAATATTTTATCCGACTAAAAACTAAGCCAAAACTCTTTCAAGGATTTTTTTATGATTACACAATTTATCAAGATCACCCAAAGGGCAATGGAACGAGCTGTGCTCGGAGTTTCTCTGCGAGATCGAATCAGAAATGAGGAGATCCGCAGAGAAACGGGAGCACCAAAGTCACCGATATAGCTCTCAGAATTGCCAAACTTCAGTGGCAGTGGGTGGGGCACATCGCTCGTAGAACTGACGGCCGTTGGGGTAGAAAGGTTCTCGAGTGGCGACCTCGTACCGGAGTGCGAGAGATGTGGAGTGGGCAGGTCCCCCACAAGATAGAGCGATGACCTGGTGAAGGTCGCAGTTAGAAGCTGGATGCGTACAGCACAAAGCCGGTCATTGTGGCGATCTTTGGGGGAGGCTTTTGTCCTGCATTGGCCGTCTTTCGGCTGATGATGATGACATAATTTATTTCTCTTTACAATAAAAACATAACTAATTTAAATGAACAATTTACAGTCAGGTGATTGAGGAACTGGTGTCTATTATAGGGGTTAACTTGTATTAGAGGTTACCAGGACCTCAGCCCATGGAATCATGACTATATATTATTAAAAAAAGTCCTCCCGCCGTGTATGTCTTTCTAAACGCGGTAAACTCAATAACTACCGAACGGATTTTTATACGGTTTTCACCAATGGACGGAGTGATTCAAGGGGAAGGCTTATGTGTATAATTCACCCGTGCGAATCCGGAGCGGGTCGCTAGTATGTTATAAAGTAACTAAAAAATGCTTAACATTGCTAAATAAAGAGATTCAAGTGTAAGCCAAGCCGTTAGTTTGTATTCTCCAATCACGAAGCAAAATACATGGAGAGAACTTCATGTTCGTAGAATTTATAATCCATCCCACAAGAGTCGAACAAATTGCTCCGAAACAGGCATCTCGGTTGTTATTCGCTTGGGCTGGGCCCTCATTAGTTACCAAATAAATATATAACGCGACGCGTTATGGCAATGTGCTATTAGTAACGCGACCCACAATCAAGATTTTATGTCAGACTGAAGGAACCAGCGTCCGGTGTCAGCTGGTGTAGCCCCTCAATCCACCGCTGTTTTTTTTTTCTTTTAAATAGCGTTTAATGGTACAGAATACCATAACACGATCATTTCACGGAGCTATCGTAACGCATCGCGTTTGGTCATACAAATAATGGCCCTATGTATGTCGGTTCGCGTGAGAAAAATGTCGTCGCCCCCATATGTAGTTGTTTTATTTTCGTGTTCATAATTCACACACTGTATTACCGAGTGTTAGAAGAACAGATGATTTAAATGTGCTCTGTTTGTTTTATTGTGGTTGAAATTGGCCTCAAAATTTTATAAAGAAACCACTTCGTTGACGAAGTCGCAGTTTTAGGCATTGGTGAGTAACTTTTTCCGAAGCCCATTAATAGATAGGTTGGAAATCAGGTTAGTCGGATGATTTCGGGTGTCATATTAAAGACTATGATAGTCATTTTTGTTTTTGTATTAGACCTACAGTATATTAGTGGTAGTTTAGCGTTGGGTTTCGGATGTCCTAGAGGCAGAGGTTATGCATTAATTATATCGGTGATCCGTCGAATAAGGCTCTAGTGGACCATAATAAGATCTAAGAATAACTTTACTTATCTATTTTAAATTACAAATAAAAATTGAATGCTATTTCCATAAATATATATGTTCACATATATTTCACTGTACATTGCAGGGAGGATCAGAAAATTTTATTCAGCGGCCATTTTCCATAGGAAGCTTTGAAAGTTACAAAGCTTATTTCATAATTATGTGAATAAATAGTCTATAACTTAAGAAGTACCCGCTTATATAAGCAGATATTCAACTTTCCACTAAGCTAAAAGACCCATTCGTCCAGGTTATAGTATGTGGCGGCTGCACGGCCGCTGCCTTGAATCATGATTGTCCACGCACACGTTAGTCACGGCACCGCGCCATCGGCGATTGAACAATTTGAGCGAACCAAACGCGACACGTTACGATTACTTCGTGGAATAGTTTTAAATTATAATTTTTTTTTTATTCAATTATCCAACTTCGATTTTATATCACATTAATATCCATTGTCGGGGATAGTGCAAAACTGCGTAACTAACAATAGACAACGGCGTAACAACAATGGCGTAAAGTAGGTACGGAACTTTACAGGAGAGCCAAAAAAAAAAAATATTTCCTATTCTATCTATATCTTCTGTACTTTTAGATATCAAAAAGGTAAAAAATGCAATTTTTTTAAATATTAAGGAGTTTAGCCACGTATTAGATATGTAAAATCTAAGAGAAAATGTTTAGTTCTTTGACTTCTACTACAAACCTTGCTATACCTAATTAACGCCATATTGTCGACGTTACGTTCTTAATTATTAATGAACGCACACTTTGTTGTGCGGTAGTATCTTTACTAGTTATAGAAAACTGTATGACATATATCAACGCCTTCCTATAAACAGAGATATTCTTCCTATAAGAGAATAATAATATTGGGTTTTCAGTTGAAATGCTCATAAAATAAAACTATTTTTCGGATTTTATCGCGGTATATTACAAAAGGCATAGTTGTTCCGGGGTACCCTCAATCTTCTTAATTATTTTTGTTGGTCCGATGTATCCAGAATGATCATTGTGCTTCGATCGGACAACTATGCCTTTTGGACGTCTAACACTTAGGTCCTTCCCGTGACCATGGGTGCTGCAAGACGTCGGGAACAACGCGATAAAATCCGAAAAATAGTTTTATTTCATGCGTTATATTCGCGTAAATCTAAGAACTCAATATGTATTGGTCATGCAATGCTATTCTGTATGGCATTGAAGTACCATTAAAAGATTATTTCAAAAAGCGTAACGCGTCGCGTTACGTGTTTAAGTGGTCACTGCGAATAAAGGCCCAGATATTCGCTCATAATAACGTGTATTTTATTTTTATTTTACATCCCATCCTTGGCGTATTACTTAAGTATTCGAGGAATGCAGAAAAATGTACTGAGTTAAACGTATTGCGTTTTAATTGTATCGTAAAACATTGTTATGTTCGTAAATGTATTTGATAACGAATACGTCTCTATCTATATCATCACGCCACATCCCTTGCGGGAAGGCAGAGAGTAGAGTTCCAACCGGTTTTATCCTTATAGGCCTCTCTAGCTTTCTCCATAATAGTTCGACAATACACGTTCGCGGTTACGGAGACTCTTGAATCGCCCTTCAGATAAGACACGGTCTATTTGGTCATAGTAAGACAATTTACATCTTCCCTGGTACCTATAACGAATATGTATCAAATTATTATTTATTAAATAAAAAATATATATTTTATCTACACCTTATTAATCGTATATAAATCTGAGATTGTGTTGTCACAATTTATTTTGATTATAATATTTCACTCCGTATTCGCCTTTGATGTTAAGCTAAAATGATTGAAATACTTCAAGTTATTAAATTTACGCGTTTACTTAAGTTCGGATCTTGGAATCCTTTTGAGGAGAAAATACCGTTTCTGGAGCGTACCTACTTAACTTTGTTGGAGGAGATAAGGGAAACGCAAACATATTGTTGTATTCAGAAGTTACATGATCGAAATTATTAAAATTGAGACCTACTTATACGTTATGAATTATAAATTCTGTAAATAAGGAAAATACACAAACGTATTGTTAGATTATTATCTGAAATGTCCGGTATATATTTCACGTATTCTTGGATTACGTATTTCTGTACTCTTTGCCTAACTCGCAAGGGTTCTGGCGTGTTGATATAGATAGATAGCTTTTAGATAAGAAGATATTCTAATTATGACAACAATAATAAAGAGAACAATACGTATACAATAAAGTTAAAAAGAAATGTTGGCACTCCAAATAGTAACGTAAAGTATACACTCTGCATCGATTAGCGAAGTATATGATAAATATCTTGATTATTATATGATATTATAAAAAGGTAGTAAACATTATAAAACATAATAAAAATAGACCAAAGAAACATAATACATAAATAACTCTATAAATACTGCCGGTAGTCCAGTGTCTAACGTATATTAGTTACCACAAATATAAATCTACAATCTACACATCTATTAGCAAATATATGGTAAATATTTTGAGTACTTTCGGATAAAAAGGTAGTGTATATTATAAGAATATAACAAAAAAGGGAACGAAAGAAACACGATACATAATTAAACCAACAAATGCTGTTGCAAATCTAACTTAATCAGTAAACAGAACTCTACATCTGTAAGGCCCCCTTGCACGGACCAAAGTTAGCATAACTAACGCATAGTTATTGAGTAACACGAGGTTATAACGTTAAATTGCGTTCAACTTAACAGATATACAATGCGAAAGTAGAAGGATGTATTTACCGGTGAGGACTATTTTACCATGACCAAATAGACCGAGTCTTATCTGAAGGACAAGTCAAGAGTCTCCGTAACCGGCGTGTATGAGACGAACTATGAGAGTGGAGGAAGCCAAAGATGTATGTAAGGAAAGAACCTGTTGGAACTCTACTCTCTGCCTACCCCGCAAGGATCTGGCGTATTGATATAGATAAAACTTAACGTTATAACCTTTAGCTAGTCAATAGGTAGCCCTAACCCTGGTTCGTAGGTCCAATTAGCCCTGAGCCATCTAGTTCTTCAATCGAATTAACAACTCACGCTAGTTGATCAACATATTTTTTTTATCTAACGTTCAATCTCGTACATAAAGTGTTTTTTAGTAGATAATCTTTATGCTACTACATTCTGATGCTTAACCACTGCATTCGTTCCGCAAGCTTCACTTTCAACGTGTGATCTCTTGCCCTTATTCGCTACGATTAAACGCAACGCGTTACGAAATAACTTCATGAAATGATCACGAAATGATTCTGAACTACTTGTAGCGCTGTGCAACCGTGGTGTTCTTAGCGTTCACCACGGTAAAGCAGCGTTCGGTCGGTCGACCTGAGATGGGTGACCATTTGGGCATTTTCATATTTCAGCATCTCCGTGGTTCAAAAGACACGTTAGGCCGTTGGTCTCGTTTTCCACGTAATATGGTAGTCGTTAAGCCAAGTTGAAAGTCTAGGCAGCTTCATAAGTTCCAACAGCAGGTTTGTAGCCACAAACGTGTTTTCTACCAAATCTCACTGGGTCCGCGTAGTGGAGTATGACATCTCTCTTGGCCAGCAGTAGGATAGTATAGGCTTGTAAAAATACAATGAATAATGGTATTCTGAATTACCATTAAATAGTCATTCAACGAAGTCATCGTAACGCGCTGCGATACGTATTTTATTGGTTAAAGCGAATAAGTGCCCCGATCTTGTTCGCTCCTCGCTTCGTTCACGACATCCGGTATTTTATATTGCATTTCTTTGAACACGGTACAACGAACTTGCAGGATTGTATGTGGAACAATTACAAGGATGTTATCGGATTTCTTTCCCTTTTTTCAAGTTCGGACGCAATGATTTAATGTTGTAAACTATTTTAGTCAGGGGCTGCCTTAAAGAGTTTAAGTTTCATACTTTTCAATTGTTTTATGTGTGGTTAAATTTTGCCACGTCACGGCTTTGGTCACGAAAATTGTCTTTGAATTGCGCAATGTAGGATAATGGTAAATATCAGAGTGTTTTAATGTTGAAGTTCTATTAATTCGCGTTTGCTGCACTTTTGAGAACTCTGTTATATTCACGTATCTAGTATTAATTAGTGACATCATTAAAGAGACTTCAACGGAAACAGGTGTGACCTGGAAACTCCTAATGGAAAGCTACTTCAATATAATTTACGAGCAAAACCAGGTTTGCATAAATTGTAGACTATACGCCCTTTCTCGTTTCGTGTCTTGTAACAAAATGTACGGCACACACGCATTCGTTAATTAAATTAAACTGATTCGTATGTCGTAAGCTAATTGTGGTGTTCGCCTGCCTATATGGTGGGTTTAGGCCATCTCTAAATATATTCGCACGACACCCACCACTCCTCGCTGTATAAACACAAATGGCAAACACATATGTTGCCCCTAATATTATTCCTATTTTCGCACACGCGTTAACGGCCCTCTACTTTCATGACATGAAATGGACGATTTAAGATACATTTACAAACAAAACATTGATTCATTAAGAATGTTAATCTTAAAATTACAAGAAATATACTCATACTTTCTTCGAAATAGAAATCTTTAGTTTATTCTACTTCGGTCCAAGCCAGATTACACTTAGTTGTAATTGTTTAGCACTATTTCGTTTGGCCTCCTTCTATTGATTCGTTACGATAATTTCATTGGTCGCTGGTGGTGCACAATCTTATCGCTCTTTTGATAAAACAACACAGTTAATTTACACCGATCAATACTTACCTGTACCTCACCCACTTATGAATCACTTTATCATTCTCGTTGTAATACTTTTTCGAGGCACTTGTTTTCTTTCAAGGCTCTAATCTCAGCATACAATCTTTGATAACATTATGACGCAGTTTTACGACTGCACAGTACTCCAACATTCGGTCTGTTGTTTTCTAGAATCAGAACAGTGTGGCAAAAATATAAAGTGAGCAGACAGCAGCAAATAAGTTGAGAACTGTGGCATGCAAATTAAAAGGAGAGATTAGGAAAGGAACAGTGAATCAAATGGCGGCAGGGATGCGGCGAGCCGGCTCCGGGGAGATCAAGCGGCGTTAACGCAGCGTGCATCCGCCGCGCGCCTCTGCGCTTGCGCCGCGCCGACGCTATGTCGAGTGCGCTGTCACCGAGCGCCTCGGCCGCCGGCGACGATCCGGCGAGACGTCGCTCCGTCTTCTACGTGCCATTATTCGAAAGCTTCGACAACTATTTACCCCTGACGCCAGAAGAAAAAGACGCCCTAATATCTGGACAAAACATAGACGGCGTCCCCGCCAAACCTAAAAGGAGGAATGCGTCAGAGAGCGGGAGATTGCACATCCCATCTCGGGGTGATTCATCCTTCACGGAAAGTGAAAGCGACATGAGCGCGTTTAGTCCAGAAAGGCGATTGCGACGGCCTTTGTCATCTACGGTGAGCTCGAATGAAGCGCTAACTAGAGTAGGTCACCGAGATCTCACCAGTCCTAGACTTGTCGCGCAAAGTACAATAATGAAGAACTCCAAGCCCAGATTACGAAGTACAACATCATGTGAACCACGCTATGATAGAATATTTTATCCGATAGGTGGTTCGATCTCGTCCAGCAAGCTTAATAATTCGACCACTAATATCGGAAACCAAACTATATCTAATACTTCAATAATGAACTCCAATCTGTCGTTGATACCAGACTCACCGAAACTATTATCACCTGCAAGGGAAAAATCAAAAACACTGCCACAAAATCTCACAGTGCCATCGCCTATTAGAGGCAGCAGTAGCTCTACGTCAATATTTAGAACGCCAAGGATAACGGTCACTCCCGACAGTCCGAACAAGAGTCCTGGTAAAATGTCAGGATTAAACTTTATCCGTCGATCTCGAAGCACGAAGTTATCTCGAAGTAACTCATTATTGCGAAGTATTACTGCTAGACATATTGAAGAGGGATTGGAGGAACACATTGCTGTCGTTACAGACTTGATTGAGGATTATGATAACTTTGTAGACAGTAATGGCGGCGAGGCAGAAGTAATTGGCGCGCTCATTAAAAAAAATGAGGCACAGGTGGCGAACAGCCCGATGAGTATTCGACGCGCGTACCTCGACGTTGACGATGATGTCGCCGTACATTCTGGTAAGAATATATTTCAATAAAAAATATTACCTCAAGTATTCTAACCTTGATTAGGTTGTTATTTATTGCCCATATTGATCCATTGACCATAATTTATGCTTAGTATAATAGAAGCAGTCAGTTGAACCTAGTTGCGTAAAGTGAAATATAAAGCCCTGGGGCTTTTGACATTGATCGTCGAGCAATAAACAACACTGAATGACTGCGATCCTTTCTAAAATGTATTATTAGCTACCTTTGTAAAATTATGAGTCAGACGAATATTATGAAAGCCAAGAGTCTGCCATTATTTTTTAAATCTATATTCTATTGTGATTGTGATAGGGTTTTTTTCTGTATAATTTACAACAAAAGAGGTACATTTTCCATCAGCAGGGATATATTATACTGGGCACTTATAGATAAGACAAAATAGACTATAATATACTGGGCACTTATAGATAAGACAAAACAGTTCACAGCAGAAAGCCCTTGTGGAACTTTCTAACATCACCTATTTAGGATGAGTTAACATTTTCGAACTGTTGTGCTCCTACTCATCTTGGCAGCGTTGTTGCTAATTACGCACCGACTAATGCAAGCAAGGGGCCTTCAACAATACGTCATGCTTAAAGTTAACATTACGAAAAGTGGAAGTCATCTCGTTATTCGGATCCCATTATAACTAAGTGGCTGTCGTTATAAACAATGCTTTGTATAAATAGTACTTACTGAAACGTTGAACGGTGCATGATTTATGGTCATTAGTGTTGGGACGGAAAACATGTAGTACTCTTCATAAAGGAGGTTATAAATATAAGATAAGGGGTTAAAATTTGTCATTGTATTCCCTTTAAAGTTGCTTAAAGGAAGCTTTCAATACATCGAATTGTGATCATGGTTATTGAGGTGTAATCTTTTAATTTATTTAGAAAGTTCTAAACGTATCCATGAATATATTTGCGTTTACAATACGGCTCTTCATTTATGTTAAACAAAGGAAAAAATCCATTCATTTCTGTATAAATAAAGCAAGTTCTCACGGGGATAATAATAAAGTAAACATGTGTCTAATATTACGATTATATTATTAAAAATTCAGTTAGAAGCATGCACGGTGGCACGTAAATCATTGCCAACAAAGCGTTTTCCTTAACGATTGTGCAGTTTACGGTATAAAAAGACTTCATGGAATCCAGTAGTGCTTTAGCGTACATTCCCCTTATGTCATCCACAAGTTTGTACGAGTACGTGCACTGGGAACCGCACGCTGTGAACTCCCGTAATATATTTGTATCTGTACAAAAATTCTGAGTTAAAAATTGATTTCTAAGTAGCCGTGTGCCTGATGATATTTTAGTTAAAAAAATCAGTCAAAAGACGTTTACTACAGGACAAATGCCTCCCCTAAAGATCGTTACAGTGAACTCTTGTGCAAACTTTCATGTTTCTAGACTCATTGATTTAAACTGGCTGCTGTCTGCTAGTCTGTCAGTGTTATAGAGTTTTAAGTAGATTTGTCATAAGTTTTATGTTTGCAAAGATAGTTTTGGTGCCATACGAGGGGACTAGAAGAGTTACGAATTAGCACCGACGAGAAGCTTTTAATCATGCATTTTATTTTTCGTATTGTGGATGTTCAGGATAGTCAAAATCAAAATCAAAAGTTTTTTATTCATCGTAGTAGTAGTAGTATTCGTAGACCAAGAGCCACTTACGAATAGTCAAATATAGAAAATTATAGATTACTTAAGACTCTACCACCCGTTCGGAAAGTCATTCCTGTGGAGAAGAAGGGCAAGAAACGCCACGGTTACTCTTTTTTAAATATGAGAGTTTTAAAATTCTTTTTGTATACATTGCATTCATGGGGTATGGGAGAACAGAGCAAAACCAGCTAAATAGATGTGCTTAAGTATAGATTAAACATAAGTGTACTTAGATTCATGGTATCAGTCAGTGTCTACATAGTCCTCTCATTAACAAAACAGGGACTTTGTAAAGGTATATAATAAAAAGTATAATAATAATAGTAAGAGAAAGGGTTACTATAAAATATGTAAAGAGAGCGTACAAAATAATTGGTTTTAGCTCCAGTGTGCTTCCGAACGAGACAAAATTCAACAGTACTACGGTACATGTTTAATCAGTCAAAGGATAGAGGACGGACTAGTCCCCACCAGCAGCACCCGTTCACGAGTATGACTTGAGAAGCAGCCATCACCCCCCTCGATTATAATAGAGGGAAGAGAGTGACCCGCTCCACAGAGCCGCCACTAGTAGTTCTTTTCCAATAGTTCCTTTACAGTTTAATAGAGTGCTTCTAAAGTCTCACTTCAGCAATATAGTCGTGTTACTAATTCAATAACAAATGTGTTTACATCTACCAGCTGTTACACAAAACAATGTTAACATTAACATAAAATATTCGTCACGCGTCTTACCCCAGCTAGGTTTCGCTCAAAAACTAAGTCGGTCAGTTCTTCACAATGTTTTTCGTAATGCGCATAAAAAATGTTGTAAACGTACCGTCACTATCGCGCTTGTCGCGTTGCACTTCCTCGCTCGTTATCGCGGCCTTATCAACTACGCGTTACGATTGCGCGGAATATCGACCCTTGCACTCGGACCTTTTAAAATAAGAACTTTTTAAAAAGAATGCCTCGTATTGAACCGGGACTCCAAATACTAACTATAGTCCTTTTCACGAGTCATGTTTACGGTGATGTTTCATCAAATTCCATTTCACGCATTTTTTATTATGGAATATTTAAAATAGGGAATCCAGGAAATAAACAAGTGTATTAAGATAAACCAAAATTCTATTTTAATTTGCATTTATAACATATACTGTTCATAAATTTGTGTTATTACTTAAAAATCTTCAAACTTTATATAGCTCTATTTCTTCATTATGTAAATTGTAACGGTTTACGTTTTAGGGACTGACACAATGAAATCGTTATAATCAATCAATTGTTTTTAAAACTGTACAAAATCGGTGGCCGATTTCTTTATGAAAATTATTGTATGTATCCGAATAAAAAACATGGTATGATCAATGTCAAGAAATTAATAAAAAATACGTGGGTGCGCCATTTTGACACATTAAAAGAGTTTCATAGACTTTTTTAATAATATTTCACGTGAACGACGAATTGAGCGATTTGACAGATGAAATTTCTGAAGAATCGCTTGATTCGTAAATAAATAATCAGATTTTGTGTTTTGTTTTTCTTTTTGTTCCTAAATTATTGTTATTAAAATGGATTCTTTCTTCGTTACAAATTATCCCGATACGATTTTTCAATCGACTCTTTTTGATTCAATTTAATCATTACGACATTTCTAGAAACGTTGAATCCCAAACGTCACCCTACCCATGTCTTATGAAAAAGACTATAATAGCTTACAGTTTCCTTCTCTGTATGGTTTGGTTTGTTTATGAAAAAATATAAAATAATATTGTCCCTTAACTAGGGCCGAGGGTGCGTTTACAAACGTTCACATGCAGAAACACGCAGACTGGAACAATTATTTGTGGGTGGTGCCAAAGTTTGTCTCGTGATGGAGTCAAACCCCATCAAACAGGGCTTGATCCAGTAAGCCGAGTGGCTTATGCTGAGATTAGACCAAGTTGTCAATTTCTTGTGTGGAATTCCTCAAACGCAAATAAACGAGCAAAATCTATTTAATATCAATCAATCGGCTCGTAAGGATACCCTTTAGTTAATGACTCTCATTCGGTACTTTTAAATAATCTATCTATCTATATCATCACGCCAGCTCCCTCGCGGGGTAGGCAGAGAGTACAGAGTTCCAACAGGTTCTTTAAATAATTAGATAAATAATAAAAATTACTCAAAAGAAAACATGTTTTGCATTCACAACTTTGACGCATTGCCTCTTCGGTGACTGGGTGGTCGGGCATTTACGACTCCGAAATATAAAAGCAACATTGTAGTAAGTTATTGTAGCAATACAGGTATAAGGCAGTGTAATTAGACCATTAAGTGTAGCCCATATGGCATACCTATGGAAAAAATGTGTTTTATAATCCAATATTACATATAAACACATGCACTGAAATATTAAACAAGTGTAATGAGTTACTTCTTTAACGAACTTTGGTTCTTTTTTTTATTTCTTTTACGGAACTTCCACTGTTTAGAATTTTAAATACTCGTACATGCTATTTATTGGCTGATTGTTTGATAACCCTTATTTTGCCAGCCTGTCAAACTCAAACACACTCAAACTCATATTATTTATTATGTGTAAACCCTGCTTACTTACTAATGGTCATATTTATATCGATTTAAACTAACTAATCTACCACCAGATCGGAATGCGGCCTCTACTGAGAAGAACCGACGAGAAACTCACCGGGCTTGTCTTTTTTGTCTAATTCTCCATTCATTTTACTTTTCATTATGTTCTGTATAAATACATACATTTTTATATTATACAAAATCAATAATGTGATCCAGTTCCGGTGTGATTTACGACTCAGATATAACACTAATAATAATATTTTTAAATATATGTAATAATGATAAGCTAAACGATTCTGGGTGGACCAGTGTACTAACCGTGTAACATTAATGTCCACCAAAATGATCTGAAATAGTGTTCTTTTATTATTACAACAAAATAATAAAACAACATAGAAAGAAAGTGTCCTTGATGATGCGAAATAATAGTTAAACACAGGTTAGGTTAGGGACAATGTAAAAAGAAGATAGAGGCCTTCACCTAAAAGAAATCCTGAACTGGAAATTAATACTTATTCTTACATCTTCATATTGCGCAACAGTCTGCTCGATAGATTTTCCAATTATTCTTTCACTTTTACTTGACTTTTACGACTACCACAGAGAGTGGGAGTGACATTATTCTATTACCACATAGGAAACTATGGATCCCGGCACTGTACAAACAAAATGAACGTCTAATGTTACATGCACTTGCACTAAAAGGGTCACCCAAGCATGGCACAAAGCGTGTGTAAGCTTAAAGTCCATAACTCATAAGTCAAAAAGTGCGACATGTATCGATCACATAAACCGAAGTAATAACGGTAATGGGTAGAGCCCATGTAGAGCGAACATCTGTTGCGTTCGCACGGCATGTCGTGTCGTTGACATTGCGACTGTACTGACACTATCTTATTTGACAAATTTTGATTGTCCACTAGCTAAGTCTAACTTTGTTCGCGTTATTTTCAGGCCTATATT
This sequence comes from Phalera bucephala, assembly GCA_905147815.2. Taxonomy (NCBI): domain Eukaryota; kingdom Metazoa; phylum Arthropoda; class Insecta; order Lepidoptera; family Notodontidae; genus Phalera; species Phalera bucephala. Next base: position 9,659,462 of record LR990617.1, on the reverse strand, counting down.
TCACACACTAAAATTTTTTTCATGATGATATGTAGCCTGGCCTTCTAGATAAGATCTATGTCCTCGCCGAATTTGAACAAAATCTGTTCAGCGGTTTGTGCGTGAAAAGGTAATAGACAAACATACAGATAGTTACGTACTTTATTTCATTTCCTTGTAACATAAGAGAAATATAAGTTGCTAAGTGCAAAGCTGCAATCTGTAGCTTGAGTGTATGAAGAATGAGTTACGAACGGGATGCCTGCCGATTGTCTCCTAGCGAGGCAGTTTATATTCCTTTGCTGAGATCGTCTAATCAAAAGTCGTACAAGGCAGTGTCGAGGACCAAAGGGGCCCTGGCCCAGTAGCGGGACATTAAGAAAGGCTGGAAAAAAATAAAGTGCTTTAAACTATCAATGTTTCAAGCGGTATTTAAACCGAACAAAATGTCTTTAAAAATACAATTTTATTAGGTAAATATTAAATGATATATTAATTGGTATACGAGATATCAAATAAACAATAATTATATGATAGTGTGTGACTAACGAAGCGTGAAGCTTTATCCATTAGCACGAAACACTATGACCGCTGTTATTCATTTATATTTTCATCATAATTATTTATCGTAAAGTGCTATGGAGTTAAATTTTTATAAATATAAAGTCATCGATTACTACCAATCGATGACTTTATATTTATAAAAACAAAATAATTGGTTGAAAGATTTCATTTTTAAATTTTAGTATAGGGACGACGGATTCGACCGGGATATATCTTCACATGACCTACAAATATTTGTTATGGGGCGAGTGTGAAACTTGTATTTATAAACTTAACCAAAATGTGAGTTAAACTTTAAAAAAAGTGTAAGTGATGTTTTCTTGCTAAAAGCATTTGAAGCTATTGCTTCAAAAATATAATAACAATAGTACAGGGTCCGGGATAATATCCTATATATATAATAAACACTAACAAAAATTGCATTATCTGTTAAATTCGATTTTAGGACACGGGTGGACTGCGACAGTCATTTGTCAAAACATTTTTTTTTCATTTGCCGGCGCATGCGCAACGGTCACGGGCGGCGTGCACGCAACTTCCGCCGGAAACCACGCCATACATGGCTACTGCTATGTGATCGATATCGCATTACATACCTGTCTATATGGCAATTCATCGGTAATATGAAACCTCTCAAACATAATGCATATTATTGTCAATATAGTGGTTTCAAGCACAGCCATTTTCTCGCAAGGTTGCCGCTAAATCAGTGTCAATTGAGTTGTTCTAGCTAACGGATATGAGGCATTATTTCTTTGATAATTGCCTTGGGTGGATCAGTGGTGCTGCGTGTACGAAAATTTTATTAAATAAACAAGCTTTATCAATATCACATTTTAAACATAACTTTGGGATGCAGTACATAAGTACTAATAATAATTATAAATAATTGAAAAAAAATAACCGCGTTCTTAACCCCTTCGGAGAATGAGACCATTGCCATAATTTTTTGTTTTTTTTTCCACAGACACGTCATACGAGAAGGCATGTCGGCGCGGCTCCGCCCCAAGCACGCCGGTGCCCGGCGCACAGGCACAACACAGCCCCTCCCGTCTCGCATCGTTCTTCTTCTCAAAACGCTCCTTCAGAAGCAACCCCCTTAAAAGGACGAAGTCGGCCACGAAATTTGAAAAGGAAGCCCTAGCGGCGGTTCCCACTCATCCACCCACACATGCATTGCGGACGTCAAGGTAATTATTGAAATTGCTTTTTAATCTGTGTCAAGGTACAGCGTAAATAATTAGCTAAGGTCGGTATTGTAGTCTTAGATGAGAATACGAAGACCGTGGTACACAAAACTATCCCTGAACTTAAGAACTTGCTCCTGTGGTTAATGTAGATAGGTCTTTTCTGTCTAGCGAGTTAAGTACATGATTTTTTATTGCCTCGTTGGTCTAGTGCCGAATACTGCGAGTTGCGATCACGAGGTCGTGACTTCAAATCCTAGGTCTGATAAATAAATCTATAAATAGTATCAGTCCGGGGTCTGGAATTGCGCCCGATACACGGTAATAGGCTCGCCCCTATCACATAGGACCTAACGTCGTTAGCAACAGTGGATGTATACAGTACACCTCTGCTACCCACGCATTGTGAATATAGGCGTGATGTTGATTATATTTTAATTCATGTGTATAGTGTTAAAAATTACTGCTGCGGAATTTCGACACTCCATCCGCATCCGATACACATGTGAATGTAACTTTATTTTGCTAATTTACATATAATATATGATTATCATACTACTAATCTACGATATTCTCGTTTTCAGGCGGCAATTAATTCTTTCTTACACGTATTGTTGTTTAATTTTGAAACTTTAATAAAAATAACTCACTGCCACACCATTTACGTAATAACTTTATGAGTTCATATTCTAGATACAAATGGCAGATATTGCGTTTCTTTGAACGTGTTCACAAAGAAATCGCGAAGAATCTACGCAATATTTTCTTTTAGGAAACATTTTATCTATGATATGTTTAAAATAGACGTTTTCTGTATTTGGTACTAGTAGTGCCTTTGTTTGTTTACTATCTAATATTTATTATATAGTAAACAAACAAAGGATATAGATTATATACGCAAGTGGTATGCGTATATAATCTATATACGCATACCACTTGCGCGGGTTATCCGCGCAAGTGGTATGCGTATATAGCTCGAACGTTTACTGTTACCGTGTACAAGTACCTTATTGAAACGTTTCATGGTAAAGATGAAATGTATGTTACGCCCAATAATGCTTTTCCTCGCCTTTTACTATTTATTGAGGAAGTATTAATTATAATTTCTTCGGCCAGTGGCGATCATAAAATAGCCCTACTATATGACTGATCCATAAAGTTATCGCGATGGTAGCTTACTCACTTCGGTTACGTTAAAAGCCTCATGTATTAATTTACTTATGGCTGCCTTAAATATAAATTGGCTTACTACCAGTAGTATTTTAACAAGTTTCATATAAGATATATCAAAATTATACCGGTAGTAGACAAATCTAACTTTGAATTAAATATTGTAACTGGCCATAAGTCATTTTAAATAGTAATGGCTGCATAATGTATAGGGAAAACTTAAATATAATATTACTTGCTTCTGCCGCGCAACTTCCTCCGCATTGACTCTAGACAAAAAATTATTTTTTTTTCGGGATAAAAAGTATTCTATGTATTCCAGGGAATGAACTATCTGTGCGCCAAATTTGATCCAAATCCGTTCTGCCATTTTTGCGTGATTGAGTAACAAAAATCTAGACTTCCAAATATACAAACTTTCACATTTATAATATTAGTAGGATTATAGTATTAGTAGCATTAATAGCATTAATATCATATGATTCGTATAGCCATTTGATTTAACATAACATATACATTAACTTATAGATATTATATAATAGATCTTAGTAGAGAAATACAAATACAGAAGTAGACTGTCGGTTCCTTTTCATTACATTTATTAAAATAAAATTGCATACTTTTTATACCCCCACGTTTATAACGAGTATTCATTCGACTGACAGTTGTAACATAACTTGCAAAATTATATCAAGTACAAGCATAAGCGCCACATTGCTGTGTCAGTAAATTATTTAATCTATGCAACTATGACACGTATTTTTTAACAGTCAGCAAACAATTATAACAACGGTTCTCAGTTTGCTCTTGAAGCTTATAGTTACTGAATGATAAAATAGTAATTGCTCAAGCGCTTAATAACATTTCTTCTTGTGATCGTTGTAAAAACATTTTATAGGAGAAGAAGCTGTATAACGTTGTATATATATCAAGTAGCTTGCTTGGAACATTAAGCTCATCTTCTTATTAGGTGAGCTGTTATGAATTATTCTATGTAGAGTATTCCGGTACTCTTAGCGATCAACGAGATTAAACAGGGTTCGCCTCGCGGCTAATTAATTATTAAAAAAAAACATATAATATAAATATGTACATAGGTACTCTAAACAGTCATTAAATAGCTCCCTAAAATAAACTATAACTTTTGTCTAAACAAAAAAATCAGCAGCGGCACTCCGGGAATGCCGACAGAAGTGAAAACATACATATATACAGAGGTGTCGGTAACGGTAACAGTGTCGCGAGATCAATGGTTTTTTCCCATCTCGAAAAATGCCAACGTACATGTGTATGTACATACACAATATATGTACATACTTATATACAGAGGTGTTGGTAACGGTAACAGTGTCGCGAGTTCAATTGTTTTTTCCCATCTCAAAAAATGCCCAACGCGCCTAAAGAAGTTTTCACTTCGATAATAAACTTAAAAGAAAACCTAATGAAATCAAAACCATTGAAGTTAACCAAATCTTTGTAATTTTTACGTTTTTAAATGCTTTTTTGGCCTATGCAAATTTGACTTTGACTTTCTAGCCCTTCGAGAATACAGTCATGGTGATATATGCGTAAAAACAAGGCAGGGCTCATTCAAATTAATGGAAATTATTCAGTGAAGTGTCAAGTGTACTTGCCGTGACAGTAAAACGTTATTCAGTCTGTACCTGTGGTGTAATTTAATGGGTAGGAGTGTCGCCCCGCCCTGTCGGCCCGAAGCTATTTACCGAATGTTCTTAATTACTTCCCTGCCAGTCCAAACATGACAGCTTCATTGGAACCTAATTAAACAGAAAAGTGAAACTGGCAAGCAATTAACCCGTGCTTTAAGGTAAAGTTTCATAAGAGAGCGGTCACACTAAAGGCCGTATGTGCCGTGAGATTTATTACGTTTAATAACGTTTGGGGAAGACGAGAATTGACGGTAACGTTGTTTACTTATAACAAGTTAGCGTTGATTTTTTAATGGTGCACTGCCTAATACGCCCGAATAACAGATGATTATTGGAGAATCTACGGCTTATTTGTTAGAAGAAATTGTATGTTTTACTCACTATGAGATACACGTAGTGCAGTGCGACCGTGTCCTTAGCTATCACGAAGAATTAGCAGCGTTCGGCTCTCGGTTACTTCTTGATGTGGTAGTCGTAAGGCAAGATCGAAGCCTTAGGCGGCTTGATAAAATTCAAAAGTAGATGCCTACATACGTGCCTCTACTAATCGGTACTGGGCCCGCGTTGTAGAGTAGAACCTAATCTCTCTTAGCTAGATTTGCAAGAGAAGGCTTTTGCGCAGAAATGAAGACAGTATATATAGGTTGATTTATATAACTTGGATAGCGATATAAATTAAATCAAAGTATTATGCGATAGATGATAAGAACTTTATCTTTACGTAGCCTTTTACAGTAGTTAGCCTACAAACATGACATACGAGGAAATATGGATCATAAGTATTTGACGGACGATTTAGCGCAGTGGTTAAGAGCTTAAGCCGCTCCGCCCACTGTGTCTAATAGTCGCGGGTTCGATTCCCGCTCGGGACAAATCTTTGTGTGATCCACAATTATTTGTTCCGGTCTGGGTATTTGTGTATGTGAATTTTCATGTTTGTAAACGCACCCACGACACAGGAATAAATCCTAGTGTGGGGCTACGTTTTTAAAAAAAAAAAAAAATTACTTAAGACCTAACTACTACGCTATAGAATAGTTTCCGGTCAGAATATTATAAGAGCTTTCACTACACAGGACCCTTATTCGCTTACAACAACATGTAACATGGCGCGGTACTAAAACTTCGTGATATGGCCGTTTAATGGTAATTCAGTGGCCTACAGAATACTATCATTTTCATCAATTTGACGGACGATTTAGCGCAGTGGTTGAGAGCTTAAGCCGCTCCACTGTGTCTAATAGTCGCGGGTTCGATTCCCGCACGGGACAAATCTTTGTGTGATCCACAATTATTTGTTCCGCTCTGGGTATTTGTGTATGTGAACTTTCATGTTTGTCAACGCACCCACGATACAGGAATAAATCCTAGAGTGGGGCTACGTTTTTAAAAAACAGAAGAAACAGAAAAACAGAAGAAAAAAAAGATATCGTAACGTGCCGCGTTTGGTAATAGCGAATAAGGGCCTAGTAGTATGCCATAAAATAAATTACATATACTTACAGATTATGTAAGGAGCTAGAGTGCGGAATTTCGCTGCGTTCTGTATTTTTTCTTGTTACCTTGCCAAACGGCTCTTGGCTCAGCCCAGCCATCTTTGTGGTAGAAACCTACAAGGTTACTTTAAGCCAAGGACCTTTACTACTTGTGTTTTCGTTCACTCGTCCGTTAAGTCACTTGTGCGTGTTAAATTTTTGTGATTCATACTTGTTATAGAAAATAGAAATTATTTTCGCTTCAAAATATTGAAGCGAAAATAATTTCTAGTTCTAATTAATCCCTGAATAATAATTCATTAAATAATGTAGGTATGTTACCAAAGAGGGTAACCAAAAACTTTTTAGTAAAACTTTTTTAATTTTACTTTACCGTGAAATAGAAACAGAGCTATAATCCACGTCTCTTTACAGCAAAGTAAATTTTTTGTAGCTTTGTTAAAGAGATTGTTTCAGGCGTCCAGCTCTGCCAAAATTAAAATAATTTGTTCCTTCTTCTTATTTTAATGAACGGCCCCACACTGTAACAGTGTATTTCGCCAATGTCAAGTAATAATGGATTATAACAGTAAATTATTAAAAAATGGTCTATTCTCGCCATTCCGGCAAAAACCCACCTGTTTCTTACCAAATAATAACATTGACGTCTTATATATTCAGTGCCTTAGGCCTTACTTTAAGCTCAAGTGCGTTAGATGAATACTAACGAGATAGACAAAATGTATACAGATTAATGATTACAATTGCATTTTGTAATATTCAGTCATGATTCAAGAATAAAACTGTAATCGTAACCGTTGAAGTTTACAAAATGTAATTGTTAATCATTCATACACTATCACGCCTATATTCCCCAAGCGGGGGGGGGTGGGGGGGGGGTGGACAGCGCAAAGCCCGTCGCCGTAAAGATCTTTAGGGAGACCTTTGTCCTTCAATGGACGTCTTTCGGCATATTCTATGAACACAAAACTCAAACATAAATACACACTTGACGAATAATTTCTCCTATAATATATATAATATAATCAAATTGGTTTGTTTCAGGTCCCACGAAAGCCTTCTGTCCGCGCACTCGCCCGCCGTCTCCACTATGGATTTGGGACCGCCTAATCAAGTAAGTATTCATGGCAGACACGTGAATTATATGTCTGTGGTATTCATTGAAATATACATTTCCATACAGTATACGAGGGAGGCGCTCGTGGCGCTGTGCGACCGCGGTGTTTTTACCGATCACCAAGGTTAAGCAGCGTTCGACTCGGTCGGCCTGAGATGGGTGACCGTTTGTGGAATTTTCATATTCGAGCGTCTCCGTGCTTCGGAAGGCACGTTAAGCCGTTGGTCCCGGTTACCACTTAATGTGGTAGTCGTTAAGCCGAGTTGGAAGCCTTAGAGGCGGCTTCATAAGTTCCAACAGCAGGTGGCCACAAACCTGCCTCCACCAATCCGCACTGGGTCCGCGTGGTGGAGTATGACCTAATCTCTCTCACCTCGATTTGTGCGAGAAGGCCTTTGCCCAGCAGTGGGCAGTACAGGCTGATATTATATATACAGGGGTAGCCCGAACTGATTGACATTAGCGTGAATGTGTCGAGAAAGCATGCCGTCACGTTTATCTTTATTAAGTAATTTGTTTGTGTGCAAAGGATGTCATATCATTTCGATAGCGTTAGGCTAACGTCAGTCTGTTTCGCTTCGTCAGCTAAGTTCTGAGCTCATTTACTTGAAACGTAATGGTGTTTTATAGTTCTTTTTTACGAGAGAACTTACGTTATATTTGACGCATTACAGGTAAAGGTTATAATTGAGAAGTACTGTGATTACGGTATTAGTGACGTCAATTAGCGTGATAAATTTCGACGTATCAAGCCATTGGAAGTGGTATAAGATAACGTAATTATACTTACGTTCATTCATAAGAGCACGAACGAAAGAAAACACTTATCTTTCTTTTTATAATAATAATTATAATATAATATTAGCCCTGTTAAGAAACTGTCCCACTGTTAGGCACGGGCCTCCTCTCAAACTGAGAGGGTTTAGGCCATAGTTCACCACGCTGGCCCAGTGCGGGTAGGCGAACTTCACACACCTTCGAGAATCTCTTAGGCATGCAGGTTTCCTAACGATGTTTTCCTTTACCGTTAAAGCAAGTGAAAGTTAATTTTTAATACGCAAATGCTTCGGAAAAGACAGAGGTGCATACCTGGGTTCAAACCTGAAGCCTCTGACTTGTCTAACCACTAGGCTATCACAGCTTATCTTCCTTTTTACTTCATCTAAAATCTGAGAGGGCTAATGTAGTAAATAGACACCTAAATGTCTATTCCCAGAACCACCCCCGTTCTGCAAAGGCGTACTGAGTACACACACATATCGCTGACGGTATTAAGTCCAAATGTTATACTATAGGGTAAGCATTTGCACCAGCCACAATTTCATAATCCGGACTATGAATTTTTCGATAGAAAAACAAGTCCGATAACGGATTCGATCCCGAGATCGTTCCTTTCATGATCGTCACCTGCACTTCGCTCCATACTTGCTGCAAGATAGCCAATATAAAAGCGTTTTGAAATCATTTTTACATATCTATTATTAAAAATGCGTTATATCGTTTCCAGGTGGAAATCCGCTCGCTCCACTCGTCCGTGCTAGGCAGGCCGCACTGCTTCGCCTTAAGTGCGGAGAGCAGGGCGCCCCGGTACTTTGCCTGCGCCTCGCGGAAGGAACGAGACCGGTGGATATACAGGTACGTTTCATATTTCCTTAATTACGTAAGTATGAGAATATAGTTAGATTGAAATATTCAAAATATATAACACTAAATTTACGTTCCAAAGGGATTCCGGAGATTATGATCACTCCAATCAAAAGTTGTTATAGTATTTTTTTCATCACAGCACAAAGAATATGTTTGCGATGTTTACTATACACAAAGTTATCGGTAATTTATTAATAACGTCTTGAGGACAAATTCTGTACACCATGAGAAACAGCGGTTTTACTGATTTTATTTAATTTTAGCGTATAAAAACAACTGCTTCATAGAAAAAACCCACTTCCCAAAATGGAACAGCTGTTTATTTTTTCGATCATTATAAGGATATACGGAAGATGCCCTTAGAATGTTATTCATTAATTACTAATAACATTATATATATAGTAGATTATAAAATATGTATAAACAAGTAAATATATATAAAATAAACGCATACTCAGCTTACGGCAAGCGGCGCGGCCAGACGAGATGCGCACTCGCCGGAGCGAGCGAACCGTCAAGTTGTGGCTTCTCGAGGCCAAGGCGATACCGCCCAAGAAGCGGTACTACTGCGAGATACTCCTCGACGAAACCTTATATGCCAGGTGAGATAATTTATATCTATTCATAGGGGTATTCATATTTTGAGAAAATGTTTGAAGAATATTTTCATCTTCCTTCTCACCACAATCATCAACGATTGATTGGTATATATAGATAGATATAAGCTAATTAGCATCTGAGTAACTGCTGAGTTTAAGCGTCTAGGAATATTGGTATAATTTATACTGATGTTAAATTCCTGTCTGTCTCATAATGCCAACAAGATCGCAAAACGACAAGTCAATGTTTATTGTCAAACAAATAATTGAGTGACAAAATTGTTAAAACACGTCCGTGACATTCTAGAAACACATTGAAATAGGTAATAACCATATTTTAAATTGTTACTTACTCATTAGAACTAACGGTAAAAGGCAAGAGAAGTGTTTTGCCACTAAATTGACTTTCTACAAGCGTTAATAAAAATCAGATAATTGTAAGGAAGTGACATTTTACAACGCAAGTCTCTTGGTCAGAACAAGGTGCTCTTGATGACGGAAATAGAATAGATACAAAATGCTTGCAACTTGGTCAGACCACAGTCATAGCTCTGAGGGAACAGCACGAACAGCTTGGCGTTACCGTTACGCTATCGAGTTGATATGCCTTCCTTTTTTTATATTGTACATTAACTAAATTAAACGTGACGGCACGCTTTCTCGAAAACGTTACGATATCGTAAAAGTGGTTTAAGCTCCGTATGTCTTAAATGAGAGCTTAGAAAGAAAAAATTGACATTACCGTGACGGTAGCGAATTGATATGCTATCTCTCTCTCTCTCTCTCTCTCTCTCTCTCTCTCTCTCTATTATCACGCCAGATCCCTTACGTGGTAGGCAGAGAGTACAGAGTTCCAACAGGTTGACATGCTATCCCTGTCACATAACAATTTTACTAAATAAACGTGAGTGTGACAGCAATATTACTCGCTAACGTCAAAGTTTTCGTGCTTAGCCCTCTGAGCCACACGCAGCGTGCATTGCATAAAGGCAACAAAGCAGTGCCTACCTTAGTATAAGACATTGAATGTTATTAATTATTATGCTTATAGTATATCCTAGGTCGGACAAATGTAGTTTTCCTAATGAAAAAATCCTAGTATGAGTCTGGGGTCTGGAATTGTGCCCGGTATATGGCAATAGGCTCGCCCCCTATTACATGGGACCTAACATCATCGGCGAAAAACGAGTATTCTCGATACACCTCTGCCACCCCCGCTTGGGGAATATAGGCGTGACGGTGTATATTTTTTTTATGCTTATAGTACGTATGATGAATGATATTATTTTATTTATGTAGTAATGTTTAAAGGTAGTTGAACTAAATACTTATGCGCTTAGGCTTAATGTAGGCTTTGCTTAATTACCTATATGTACGCCACCTAACCTTTATTTTGTTGCTTACAGATCGTCCTCAAAGCTGAAGACCGAGCTGTGCTTCTGGGGCGAGGTGTACGAGTTCAGCTGCCTGCCGGCGGTGCGCGCGATCCACGTCAACGTGTACCGGGAGCCCGAGCGACGCTCGCGCAAGCGAGACAAACACGCCCTTGTGGGTACGTACCAACCACACAAATTGTAATAATAACACACTAGTAATAATAAACTCTACAACATAGGCATGTCGATTAATTCTAAGAATAATCGATTATTGGATCGATTCGAATCGAACGCGCAGGAATCGATTCTAGATTAAATCGAAGATTAAAAAATCGATTCTCGATAAAACGATTCGAAGTCGATTGTTATTAATATGCAGATTGATTGAAACTATTTTTTTGGATCCCTCTTTTTATAATTTTTTAAAGCATCAAATTCAAAGATTATGAAAAAGACAACTAACTTAAAATAAACTCATATTTGATACGTAGTATTTTTTACAATAAACGTGTTTTGCCAGTATTTATATCCAATACCCCTTTTTTAAATGAATCGTGAATCGATCTTATTCGACGGCTTTTGGAATCGATCTACTGAATCAATTCAGTGGTTCAGATCGATCTAAAAAATCGAGTATTTGTCTCGAAAAAACACGATTTCTCAATTAAGCGATTTTATAATCGACATGCCTATTACACCACTATGACGGATGGTTTAGTCCAGTGGTTAAGAGCTTAAGCTGCTCCCTCAACTCTATCGAGAAGCCACGGGTTCGATCCCCGCACGGGAAAAATCTTTGTGTGACCCACAAATATTTGATTCGGTCTGGAAGTTTGTGTATGCGAATTTCATGTTTGTAAATGCACCCACGAATATATTCTAGTGTGGGGTTTCGTTTTTTAAATCGTAATAAAGAAACACTAGAAGTGATAACAGAACGATTTCCTTCGAAACCACTGTCATCGCTTTGCTATACATGCACAGTTTAAAAAGGTAGACACGGACTCAGATACACTCATATTATCGCTGCACAGTTATAAGTTTTGGTACATATGGTACATATACAGTCCTGAAGCATTTTGTGATCATTTTCTCACACGTGTGATGATAAGTTCACGCGGCTATAAAACTTGTAACATATATAATAACGGACGCACAGAGCTACGAGTGTCTCATTGTGACAACTTTTATGGTACAAACCCATCATAACTTCGACAATGGACCCTTATACCTACGATTAGACACCTCTTCTTGTATCTCCGTATAGTTTTACTTATTCAATAAATGTTTCGCTGCCAATGACGTCAGAATGAAGCCTTTATCACACAGTCGCGTTATGATTAATATTAAAACAAAGAGTTACCGCAATATGTTTACCTTAAATTCGTCCATTCTGACACGACGGTTGTAACTCTAACTCTATATATAGGTAAACATGACGAGGCTTGAAAGTCTTTTCTAATTCGTCTATTCTAGGTTTAACAAAAGTTATACAAAATACAGCCTAAAAACTGGTTTCTGTAAAACTTGTCCTTGTTGTATGAAAAAGATTTAACGCATCACGTTTCCCCATTGTATTGTATAAAAAATATCTGTCGCAAATATTAGAGGCGAATGCCCTGTTCAATTTAAATACACACTTTTTATTGATCTCCATCAAAATTATTTATCTTGTGTACAAAAACGTACTCTATTATATTCTATCTATCTATCTATCTATAACCTCACGCCAGATCCCTTGCGGGGTAGGCAGAGAGTACAGAGTTCCAACAGGTTCTTTCCTTACATACCTCTCTGGCTTCCTCGACTCTCATAGTTCGTCTCATACACGCTCGCCGGTTACGGAGACTCTTGACTTTTCCATCAGATAAGACTCGGTTTATTTGGTCGTGGTAAGATAGTCTAGGTCTTCCCCGGTACCTGCATCCTTCCACTTTCACATTGTATATCTGTTTTGTCATTCTTTCCTCTGGCATTCTTTCTATATGCCCGAACCAACGGAGCATGCCCTTTCTCATCTTTACACCGATACTATCTTTCATACCTACTCGCTGTCTTACAATGCTGTTGCTAATGCGGTCGGTCAGCTTCACTCCGCACATCTTCCGCAGAGCTCGCATTTCTACCGCATTTATCCTACTTTCATTCTCCTTCTTACATACCCAGCTCTCGCTACCATATAACAGCGTTGGGACAAGAACTCCGTTATGTATGGCCAGCTGCGCCTTATGGCTTAAGTGCCGGCTCCCGAGTAGCTTTCCCATCGCACCATTCACTCTGTTCCCTGCACTCACTCTTCTCTCTATGTCAGCGGTGTATTTCCCATCCTTACTGAAGGCGCATCCAAGATATACAAACTCATTCACTTGCTCCAGCACATCGTTACCAACCACAATCCTTACATTCGTTCTATTATATTCAAGGTACAATAAATAAATTTTCAGTAAACGAACAAGCTTCGATGTTGCACGTTGCCTCCGCAAAGTTTAATTTTACCATGGCATTTATATTCAATAGAGGTTGCCTGTATAATACATTACAAAATACGATTATGATCAGAAGAAATAGCGTAAATAATATTAAAGCTATAAGCGAAAGCTACATTGTTGCAACAATTTATGTCGTGCAAGGAGGACCACATACTGTGTGATTTAAATTTATAATAAGTAGGTACTTGTCCCATACAAAGTTAATAATCGAATTCCATTTATTAGTTAATATCAGTAGCATCCTAGACCAGGGATTCCCAAAGTGGTCGATAACGACCCCTTGGGGTCGATATCGGTTTCCCAGGGGTCGCCATAAACGAAAACTAATTTTGGGGGTCGACGAGGTCTAAAAATCTGCCCCTATTAATTAACACAAGTTTTTATTTGAAATACTTTCAAGATACTGTATAAGTAATACATTACGTATAACCAACTTGTTATAAGAATGACTAATATTTTAGTTGGTGTCAAGTTTACTCATTTAACCACCGCAAAGGTTTAAATTGGTAAGTATTTTGTATCAATAAGAAAAAAAACTAGAGATAGGATTTTTAAAGTAATTTGGTTATGGGGGTCTGAGTATCAGTTCATTTTGGAAAAGGGGTCCCTTGCCCAAAATAGTTCTTTCCTAGATGGCCCAGGGGGAATGTCCAATTCGGTTTTTGGTTACGTGTTATAAATGGGAGCTAGAAAAATATTTCTCTGCAATTTCTACTACAATTCTGTGATTGTAGAACGTGACGTGTTTCTATTTTGACATTTTCTAAAGCATTTGGCACTGCTACTGGTAGGTATTATTTACTCGTAAATTTTGCAGGTATAGGTATTTCAAACACTTTTTAATGTTTATGTATGAAGGAAATCTTACGGTATTATGCACTCTCGGATCTGACAGCTAAAGCTCAAATGACAAGTCTACTTAAAGAATACTAAATTTATCAAGATTATTTTTCACACGAGCAGCTTATTTTTTTAAACGCACACTAGGATTATTCCTGTTCCGTGGGTAGGTGCGTTTACAAATATAAAATTTACTTACACAAATATACAGAAAAACAAATATTTGTCCCGTGCAAGGACCGGCTACCCCTCGACCCAGTGGGCGGAGCGTCTTAAGCTCCTTACCACTGGCCTAAATCGTTTACATACACGAGCAGTAAATCTTCATGTATACTCTATGTAAACTATATTGTAAGCTATTTAGCTTAATATAAAGATAAGTAATTCTAAGGTTATTTCTTTCTTACCAGGTACAGTACGCATCCCGGTCGACGACGTATCATCCCGATACCTCAACGAACGGTGGTACCCTCTAACGGAGAACGAAAAGCCCCAGTCGCCGGCCACGCCTGCGCCCGCGCTGCGCATCAAGTGCAGATACCAGAGCGTCGATGTACTGCCAATTGATAGTTACGCACGGTTCCTCGACTACCTGAAGAGGAATTACAGGCGGCTTTGTGAATATTTGGAGCCTGTTATTGGTGAGTTATATTGGCGGCCTATATGATATTCCTGCGTCATACCTTGTCTTACAAATCGAGGTAAGAGAGATTAAGTCATTCTTCACCATGGGATACTAGTGTGCATTGGTATGTGCAGGTTTGCCACCTCCTATTTAAACTTGAAGGCATGCAACTTGGCTTAATGACTATTAAGCAACAGCCGGGACCAACGGCTTACCGTACCTTTTGAAACATAGTCACTTGAAAATAAAATTGCCCCTAACGGTTATCCATGTCAGACCGAGCCGAACACCGATTAACATTATTCAGTTCCTAGATTTACGCGAATACGCGGATTTTATCGCGGTATTAGTTTTGGTTTTTAAGTTCATCTAAACGCCTTGAACTTAAAAACAAAATAAACCTACTTGACTTTGTAATTTAACAAAAGATCTTTCTACCCCTAGGTGTAAAAGCGAAGGAAGACATTGGGTGTGCGTTGGTGCTGTGCATGGCAGGCGCGGGGCTGGCTCCGCGGTACCTCGCCGACGTGGTCGCGCTGGACGTGCGCCGGACCGGCGACCACTCACTCACCTTCCGCGGGAACTCGCTCGCTACTAAGAGCATGGAGGCTTATTTGAAACTAGTTGGTGATCAGTATCTGCAGGTGAGTGCTTTACTGCATGCATTATAGATAAAAAAATAATTAAATACGCTTCCATCTAAATGTGGTAGTGTGGTAAAGTGGCACTTATTGCTGATGATGTCGTTAAGCAGAGCTCAACTTTAGTCTTTCGACTATCATTAAGAATTTATCGATAGAAAATCGACACTGTCCGTATTAGAATTCAAACCCAGGACCACATCGATATCCGCTCTATGCGCCATATTTATGTGGGGCTACAATAATTATTTTACTTTTGTGTAATAATTGTGGGTCATAAGTACAAAAAATTATCCCGTGTTGTATTGACCGAACCAAATTCTGAATAAGTGTTGGACGGCGTTTTTGTGATTATCTATGCTCTCTTTTGATTAAGCGCTTAGCATTCACAGATTGACGTTAGCTTAACGCTATCGGGTTGATGTGCTATACTTTTCCACCTAGAAATTTACTAAAAATAAAGATGAACCATGACGCTTTTGAGGTAACGTTACTTTTACGTCAATTTTTTTATATGTAGGTGTTTGTACCACTATCTTACAGCGAATACATTAAGGGTACGCCCAAATCAACGTGTTCAGCCGCGGCCGCGGTGGCGTGCACAGTGGTGATCAGTTCCTGCAGTAATATTTATATGGAAATTTTCACACCAACGCGTCCTATGCCCTGCACACGCTATCTGGGCGGCGTCTGTACGCGCATTCATAGGAAGATACTGATCGGCACCCTGACCGCCGCTGGGGACGTCACCGCGGCCGAGGCTAAACGCGTTGGTTTGGCCGTACCGTAGCCGTAGGGTTGTTTGTGAGTGCGTATGTATAAATGATCTGCATTGTTGGTCGAGAAACCTTTACAGCTTTACCAAGTAAGAGAACGCTAAGCTCCAGCCGCAAGGGTAGGGGCCCCTCTACCCACTAACTAGCTCAAGGAAGAACGGTCTCGGATTGAGCTATCGCTGTGAAAACCGCGACATAAAGCATGCCAGAGGCGCATTTGACATATGTAAACACTTGAGTATCTTAGTACTAGCGGTCCGAATTAGGATCGCGCACACAGGCGCGCGCTCTACGTGGCTACACGGAAGTGTTCAGCGGGTTCTGAGATGTTGCGGGACGTCGAGTAGCGCGCGCGTCTGTGAGCATGATTCTTACTCAAACCGCGAAGTTATATAACAGAAGTTACTGCCCGCAACTTCGACCACGTTGACTTTAGACAGAAACCTTTCATTTATCCGGGATAAAAATATCCTATGTGTTAATCCAGGTAATAAATTATCTGTGTGCCAAATATCATCCAAATCCATTTAGCCGTTTTTACATGATTGAATAACAAATATCTAAACATACAAATGTTAACATTTATAATACTAGTTTCTGCGCGCGACTGCGTCGTCTTTGACTTTAGACAGGAACCATTAATTTTTCCGGGATAAAAAGAATCCTGTGTGTTAATCCAGGTCATAAACTAGATGTGTGCTAAATTTCATCCAAATCCGTTCAACCGTTTTGATTAGATTAAGTAACAAACATCCAAACATCTAAACATACAAACTAATATAAGTAGGAAGTAGAATGTTATTCTAACAGCTATTCTATTGTTGGTGTTACGAATTGTGTTGTTGTTGTAGGAGACGCTAGGCGAGGCGGTATCCGCAGCTGCAGGTCCAGGCGCGGCGGAGTGCGAGGTGGACCCGCTGCGCGCAGGCGGCGCGGCGGCGCTGCGGCGGCAACAGGCGGCGCTGCGCGACGCCGTGGCGCTCGCCTGGCGGTCCATCGCCGCCTCCGCGCCACGCTTCCCGCCACCGCTCAGGGACTGCTTTGCTACCTTCCGCGAGAGGTGACACTACACTACTTTTTATAGTTGTTGCAAAAGTGAAACTACAGATAGTATCGATACAATCGTGTCTTCGGAAAAAAGAAGACTATCGGTATCGTTACCATCAATAATACAGATCGGCTAATACTATTGGATGCAGACAATACTGCCGACACTATGGATAGATATTGATACGCAATAGTATCGGTACTATCGACAGCTTTGCAACTCTACTACTTTTATCGTCAACTAAATGGTTATATCTTGATTTGTTGTTATTTTCTTAGCACAGTTTTTTTAAGCTCGTGTAATTTCGTACCTACCACTTGTGCAATAGCACATGGTGTAATAACACCACCCTAAGGTAGACTGGCAGAAAAAACTTCAGCTGCAAACTACTAAATAGTTAACAAAGAACTAGACATGAATCAGGCCACCGCGCTAATATAAATCACGGTATTAAGCAAAGAAGTAGCAACTAAACTCCTCGGGCATGTATACAAACCCTTTTCAAGCGCGTACACGTGCACAATGAAGGGAGGAGTTTCTTTGAATAATTGTTCATACAAACTTTAACCTTTTATTTCATTACAGGCTGACGGCGATGGGACGGGAAGACATATCAGACAACTTGATCAGCGCATCCATTTTTCTTCGCTTCCTCTGCCCGGCTATACTGTCTCCAAGCCTCTTTGGAATCACACATGGTTTGTATATCAAAAGAATGGTAGTTAGGTAATGCCCACCTCGTTGGTTTAGGAGCATCAGGTCAAAAAAAGTGTAGTTGAAGGTTTTTCTATCATAATATACTCAGTTGGAGTCCGGAGTCCAGAATGTATATAGAAGTAATAATTCATTTGAATCTATATCTACATATATCTCACTCCAGATCCCTTGCGCCTGCGTGTTGATGAAGAGTACATGGTTCCAACAGGTTCTTTACCTTACAGACTTCTCTTACTTTCACCACTCTCATAATGCGTCTCATACACGCTTGCCGGTTACGGAGACTTATAATTTCATTATATTATTCTATCTATATCATTATGCCAGATCCCTTGCGGAGTAGACAGGGAGTACAAAATTCCAACAGGTTCTTTCCGATTATTCATTTTAAAAAGGTATTATTTTATTTGCAGAGTACCCGAACGAACGTGCTGCGCGGAACTTGACGCTGGTGGCGAAGACTCTGCAGACACTGGCCAACTTTACGCGCTTCCAGGGCAAGGAGGCGTTCATGGAGTTCCTCAACGACTTTCTCGAGCAGGAGGCGCCCAACATGAAAGCGTTCCTCAGAGCCATATCTGTAAGTACTGAAAGATATTTTAATAATATATTTCTATCGAAAATATTCTCAGTCCGGACCGAATAGAATCATCCCCTATTCACTACTGGGATATAACAATGTCGACGAAATTGGTGTTCTACACAATACTTGTCTGCCGCCATTGCAACAGCATGAATTATTCTTTTAAATAGTAGAATTCAAAATCATTTAAAATAGAGTTTTGGTCCACCGCTACATACACACACATACACACACAACACACACACACATACACACTCACACTAGCGCACTCTCTTATTTTTCCTTTATTATTTATTTATTTCTTTATTTTTTAAAAAAAAAACGTAGCCCCACACTAGGATTTATTCCTGTGTCGTGGGTGCGTTTACAAACATGAAAATTCACAAACAAATACCCAGACCGGAACAAATAATTGTGGATCACACAAAGATTTGTCCCGTGCGGGAATCGAACCCGCGACTATTCGACACAGTGGGCGGAGCCGCTCAAGCTCTTAACCACTGCGCTGAATCGTCCGCTTTATATACATAAATATATTTTGTTGTCGTTGGTCTGGTGGCAAAGCTCTTCGCTTTGTGATCACGAGGTCCTGGGTTCAAATCCTAAGTCGGACAAATGTAGTTTTTCTAACGAAAAACTCCCAGTATGAGTCCGGAGTCTGGAATTGTGCCCGATATATGGCAATAGGCTCGCCCCCTATTACATGGGACCTAACATCATCGGCGAAACGTGGGTGTACTCAGTACACCTCTGCCACTCCCGCTGGGGAATATAGGCGTGACGGTGTGTTATTCTTACCTTTTCAATGTTTTAAAAGATTTTAAATAGAAAGAAGTATGAATTTGTTATATTATAAGGCTTCACGTGGAATCACTTCCCTCCAAAATACAGGATGTTGAATCCTAGTTTGGAGGAAAGGGACTATATTTTACATTGATATCAAATTGTAAGGCTATTTGTTAATCTAATCTAAATTTAATGTTACTTTTTCTGGCTTTAATAAAAGAATTTATTATTATTTCTTGTCATATTAATGATCATTTCCCAATTATCGAGATTTTTTTATTGGCACAAAAATAAATTTACAACAATTTTAGTGCAAAGAAAATCGAAACAAACCTCTAGATAGATATATTTAAATTTAGCTGTTCGACTACTAAACATTATTTCTTCCATCCAGCCGGCAGGTCAAAGGCCTATAAAAATCTTTCTATAGACTGTAAAACCAAGTTAAGTGATCACTTTTTCTACTTTCTGTCCATAGACGCGTCCACAAGAGCACCAACAGCAGACCCAACTGCAACAGCAACAAGATGGCAGCAAACGCAACTCTGCCGCGTCCCAGGGTTCTGCTACCGGCTCGGAAGGATCCAGATGCGACGCAACTGGGATAGTGGAAGCCGACCCAGAGTGGGCACCACATGTTGACCTGGGCAAGCAACTAGCAACGCTACATGCACTTCTGGTTGATAGTCTGCCAAAATTGCCTGCTGCGAAAATACAGGTTGGTATTTTGAAATTGCTAATAATATCAGGCTACGCTGTCCCACTGGTGAAACTGACTGACTGAGAGTCATACTCTACCACTCGGACTCGGTGCGGATTGGTGGAGGCAAGTTTGTACCCACCTACTGTTGGAACTTATTAAGCCGCCCATAAGGCTTCCAAACTTGGCTTAACGACTACCATATTAAGTGATAACCGAGACTAACGGCTTTACGTGGCTTCTGAAGCACGGAGACGCTCGACTATGATAATGCCACAAACGGACACCCATCTCAGACCGACCGAGCTGCAGGTTGCTTAACCTTGGTGATCGCTTAAAACACCGCGGTCGCACAGCGGTATTAACACCTTATTTAAATGCTATGCATAATGCTTGAAATTGTTAATTTTCAGTAATTTTATGACACAGCTATTATGTTCTATATCATCACGCAAGATACCTTGCAGGGTAGGCAGAGAGTACATTGTTCCAATAGGTCTTGCTCACATACCTCTCAGGCTTTCTCCACTCGTATCGTCTCATACACGATGGCCGGTTACGAAGACTCTTGACTTGCCCTTTAGATAAGGCACGGTCTAAGTGATCATAGTAAGATAGTTTAAGTCCTTCCCCTAACATATATTCGCAAGATATCTCAAATCTCACCAGTTCTATTACCAGTAGTAACACGGGTAATATTTTTTTCCCGTATTACGACTGACATGCGCAGTAGTAATGCGGGAAGCTTTCTTTTATACAAGGCAAAGAATTACCGAACTTTCATGAGGCCATGTTGGAATCATGGCTGTTCACGTTACGTATAGTTGGAGAACATTAGATTTTAAATATAAATTAAAAATAATAGTTTTATTAAGTAAAATAAACATTTTTTGACCGTCTATTGCTAAAGGTATCTGATTTATAGATTAAAATACTCTATTATTAAAATTAATTTTCAGGAGTTGGACCCGCTTACGGACATATTAGACGAATTGAGCAAACGATTAGTGAGCAACGACATTGGACCGCCGGCACCGATTACTGATAACATCTTTAGGTTCAATGATCCAACATGTAATACGCCAACAAAACCCGCCACGGAACCTGCAATTAATGGACAACTGAACAGTAACTTCGCTCATAGCTCACCAATCATGAACAAAAACGGCGTCCAATTCAACATCAGCCCATCAAAATCAAATGCCGAAGAGTCTAAATACAAGCCTGGCTTCGCAGCCGCTACTAAGTCTCCCAGTTTCAATTTGCGATCAGCAACGTTGCCAAGGAATGGATATGGGTCCATTCAAGCCAATCAAAACGTCAACCCAGATAGGTACAGCTCACAGTACAACAATCAAGAACACTGCGTCAATCTAAAGGTAGTGCAAATAGGCTTTGGCTCTGATCAATATCCCAAAGGCATCAGCAACGGAATCGGCGAAAGTCTCGAACGAAGATTCCAAGAGAGGTACAAACCAAACAACCAAAACCAACAGAATCATTTCCACAACTCAAATTACAACAGTACAGAAAGATCTCCCAGCAATGATAGCATTAACCACAATAACTATTGCTCCAACGATATGCAGAACATTATTAAGGAAACCGCGACGCTAGAAGAGCTCTCTGATTTGCTGAAATATGCAGACGATTCAGATATAGTTGATGATAAACTCATGATGAACAAAAAAAATTTGTCCCAATCCATGTCCAATAATAACAACATCGTCAACGGAAATAAGACGAACTACACCACTAATGGGTCTAACGTATCGATTAGCGGTTTGTCAAACGTCGCCAGCTCGGGCTACCAAAGTATCGCCACGTATAGCCAAAGCTCCAGTCCCATCGAAAATACGACGCATCATCACCAAGCTTACGAGAACGGCGGGCAGCCGATGAGCCGATACTCCCAGATCAACTACCAAAAACAAAGAGACAAACAGTATTACGATAATAAAAATGAAAAATTCTATCCAAAGAGCCCAGTGCAACAGAAAATTGAATATGACATTCAGAAGTACGGCATCCAAAACTTCACAACTGCTGACAACGCGCCGGCAAACACCAACATCAGTTCGAAGGTAGCCCCGCTCGTGTTCACGAATCCAGTTTACAACATGGATGACAATCGTCAGTCGCAGGAGAAGAAGATTAATGAAAACAGAAACTCAAAACGTTGTCCATGTGGCTCATCCAGTTCATCAATAGATGAGGAGGGTTTGAGCACAGATAACGTAGAGACAAACTCGGAAGAGGGTTCTACTAACTTCAACGAGGATAGTAGAAACTATGACCAACAGAACCGCAACAAAACCCACCGAAAACTCACCAGAGATAACTGTAATTATGAAGATTTATACCAGAGGAGCAGTCACAGTAATTCTCCGAGAATAAGGGACGACGAATCGTCCAGTAACTCGCCCAGTCTACGGAAGAGTAGCAAGACGCGAATGCCCAGAACCAACCCTATGCTCTCTTATTCCACGAATCAGAATCAAATCAATTTCAAACACTTCGGTCAGAGGGGAGAAACATTGTACGAGAGTAAGCCTCACCACATTTCGACAGACTCCGGCTACCCGATGAGCAGATCCGACTCGAACGTGGAGGAAGTGAACAAAGAGATGTACAGGTTACAAATATCGCGAAGTCAGAAAGCGTTGTATAATATGGAGAACTCGAAGAATTCTCCGGAGAAATATTCTATAGCGGAGAGCACAATACCGGAGACAAATTATCCGTTGGATCGGACGTATTCCGGCGCGAAAATGTCGAGTAGTCGGTTAAATGAGGATTTGGAGAGGCATCAAGATTATTACGGGGTGCGAGAAAGGAGGGAATCGCCTCCGAGAGGTGCGTTCGGGCGTGATGCCGCACCGGCTGACGGTTGCGCTGGCGGCGCCGCCAATGGAGCGCGCTTACAACGACGGCTCAGCCTGGAGTCGGCACGCGGTCTCAGCGATAGCTCCGATGAAGTGGAGGATACTTTGTACAGCACCACGGGAAGGCGACGCGTTTCCAAACATCATAGGACTATTGAACAGGTAAATAACGTGAAATTATTAACATTGCTTTATATTCTCGCAATTTCCATTTCCGCTTTTTGGTTCACTGTCATTGCGAGCGGGTTGAATATAACTCAAGGATTATATTTATTTTGATATTATATTACTTTTTTATTGTTTACAGTATGAACGTGAAATCGAAAGGTTAAAATGTTCAGTGGAGCTGTTACGAGGAAGATTGGGAACGACGGAACCCGGGCAAGATCACACCGATGCCAAAATGAAGGCTATTATTTCAAGGTAAATAATACTGCAATAAGAATGCATCCTTACCTAATTATATCGTTTTGAGTAGTGCAATTAAATGGAGTCTTGTATAACTCTCAACTCGCAACACTAAATTTCATAGAAGTGCTTCCATTAAGAAAGTGTTAAGCAGAAAGTGCTTAGCGAGTAAAAATAGTTAAAAACGGACTTACGCCGCCTTTGCAGTGAAAGGCAAATAATCAAAAATCTTTCTTATTAGAAGTGACTCCGTTCCATTTCCCGCTCATTATCAAATTACAGTGGAAGCCCGGATTTATTCTCTAACTAGCGCCCATAACAGAAAGTAAAATACATTCATACAATCTTTCTTTATATAATCAAACAAACCCCACTGATGCATCCCCACCGGTCTATCCATCCATATACCACCACCAAACTATCCACCAAAGTTTATTGAGCTAAATGTAACTGCCACTAATGGGGATATCTAGTAAGGCTAAGTATAACCGACGCAAAATATAGGGATAACATAGAAGTCGCTGATAATAAGCACGTAACTCAATTTTCCAGGTTAATGTGCGTCGAAGAGGAGCTAAGGCGCGAGCAACGCAAAATGGCCGCGGCTCTATCCCACAAGCAGAGGGTGATAGAGGCGCAGGAGCACCGCATTGCGGCGCTGGATGAGGCCAACACGCGCCTGCTGTCCGCGCTCGTGCACCTGCAGCAGCGCGCGCCGCACCCCGCGCCCCCGCCCGCGCACCCGCACGCGCCGCCCCACGCGCCCGCACACGCGCAGCACTCGCACCAAGAACTACAGATATAACGTATGATACTCCAACGGTCGGCAAAACATGCTCTTTTTGAATGCATACGTCAAAAACATTTTGAGATCATATATAATTAGCTTGTAACTACCCACTGCTAAGTGTAGACCGTAGGCCTCTCCTTTATCATGCTATTGGCCATTTTGATATTACTTACTCTATTCGGGATGTTCGGAATTTGTTTATAATATTCTTAAACTTAAAAAGCGAACGAAAATGTGACTTCATAATAATAAATAGCCTTTTGAACGGTTCTTGTGTCAGTTCTTTTGTGGAACCGTTTTGTGTCCTAAGGAAATCAACAAGGAGTTTGGTGATCTCAAAATGTTTTGTGATGTTTTTAAGTTTTCATTGAAAAAATTAAAGGCACTGTTATGATCTATGTATTCAGTTTAACGACTTTAGAAATGGCATTCAATATAATTGGATTTTCAATTTTGCAGTATTTTCGTGCAATGGTGTTTATTAGATTAGTTTCATATATTAGTACCCACTACATTATTATATTTACATGCCGGATAATCTGTGAAAATGTTTTGGTATTGCCGAAGTAAAGGTGCGTAGAAAATGTAGATTTTTTACTAGACTTTATATTTAATTATAAAATAATTTGTTTACAAAATGAAATAACCTTTACGTAACTTTTGAAGTATTGTTCAGACGTCTTACTCAATTCGAATTTTAATACCGGTCTATAGTATTTTTTCCTTATACTTGTACGGATCCTTTTTTAAATCGTCTCTAAAAGTGTTCGCACAAAATCATGCTATGTATTTTAGGCCTTTTTTGTAATAAACTTACTGATTTTAGACTTCAAACTATCATGCACAATGATTTATCACACACTCAATCAATATAATTGAAGCTATTATAAATCTTTAATTGTATATATTCATTTATTTTAACTTCATGAAATGCTAAAACGTATAATTATTAGTGTTGTAACATACTAATTGTTTAAAATCATTTCGTGTATCACAATCATTATTGTTTTGCCATTTATGTTTAATATTATTTGTTACATTGTTTCTTTAGTTTCTAATAAAGGATGCTTTAAACGACATTAACTTTGTACAACAGTATTTTTGTGAATTCGGTTAACGTTCGCTTCGCGTGTCGACATGTTTGTTTTGTTTCTATAACAATGATACCAAAGACGATGGAATATCCCTTAGACTATAGTTGTGGCGGCTTAGACTAGACTTATCTAGATGAGCATTGCTAAAAAATGGCGCCAAACGCGACCTCAGTTACGCACTATACAAGGTGTAACATAGTAAAGACCCTGATTAGATAATTGCTTTATAAATTCAAAACGAAAACTATTTTTCCAAATTTAAAGGTTTTTACCCTTTTTTAACCACTTTTATATTTCAAATTAACAAAGAAACAAACGTGTGCGTTTTGAGAAATCCATTTGAAATCTCCTTATAGCTATAAATCAAGAATATATTGATTTTTTTATAGCGCACTGAAGTAGTAAAAGAATATTTTGCAAATTGAAAAAAATGTAAGGTACTTTAAAAATTGTTGAAATCAATTCAGTTATCGATTAAGAACAAACTATTTTCAGGTCTTGCGTTTATTATGTTACACCTTGTGTATGCGTGATGCCAGTGTTCTAATTTTTTAATATTTGTTCAAAGATGTCAGTTTGTGCGTGCGCGTGCGTGTGCGTGCTACAATATATCTACCCAATAAGTAGATACATTTAATGCCGTTTCCGCGCGCACAATGCTCCATCTAGTCGAGTAATTCATCTAAGTGTGGCGATAATCCTGAACCCGCTGCAGTTACAGTCCTAGTGTTGTATTTTTTAAAATAAAACGTTATAGATTTTATAATAATTATATAAGACTTGTATAATAATATTCTTAAGTAATACGTTAAGCGAAATGTGGTAGAAATGAAATTTATTTTTAATACCTTTGGAGTATTATACTATGGAATATAATTAAATAATAAAATTGTACCTAGTTCGGAAAGTAAGTTCTGATCCACGACTCGAGTATTCTGCAGCGTAGTTACAGTGAACGTGTAATTTAAGCCATAACTTCAGGTTGATATACCTGGTATATGTTAAAACTTATCACATTAAATTATAAATTATGTAATTATTGATTTTTATTTGTGCCTTTAAAATGTAATTGCATTTTTCTCATGAAGCCAAATGATTGAGCTTTTTTGGATGAATTATCTAATTAAATATATATTTAGAGACTTTGGTAATGGTCATCCACATAACAGCATGGAAACTTATTTTTGCAAGCGAAATTGATCGAATGGACTCAGCATAATTCCTAGTGTGGGGGTAAGTCTATTCCAAAAGAGTTGGGTCTTGCCCTAAAATATAGTATAGGTTGTTATCAAATTACGGTTAAAGATGTCAATCCTATCAATCGGTTATATTTAATCGATTAGATTCAACCATAATTTATTCAACTCTTGCTTATATATTTTTACATAACGATTTTACAGATGTATCGTTGGCTACTAGATAATAACCTCAAATCTAATACATTTTTTTGCAGTAATGCGATTTACCGTTTAATTATAAATCTATGAAGATTATTTACAAGTTACTAGAAATCATAGTCATTTTTTCATTGTTGTTGGTTCTGGGGCGAATCATGTATGGTCGCAGAACAATGCCCTTTGTTTAATCAGTTACAGTATGTCGCCCGAAGTGATTTTATCCATAATACTTCCTAACAAACCTCTACACACTGTGCCTTCTGTTTCTCAATACAAGCGATGCAGCAACAAGAGACAGGTCGCGCGATGTCGTTAGTCCTTACGAGCAACGTCGCCTAATGACACCAACGATCCGTGTCGCAGTACCGGGTGGCCATTCCGACTATTTGACCCCTAATAAATAAGAGTTTTATTAAATGCCATGCCTGGTTCGACTGACTTTGGGTGGCTCCGCGGGAACGTCGCTGAAGTCTCTTGTAGCGTTCATATTACTCGTGCGATGTCGGTGGCGTATCGAATAAATTCAACTTCTGAATTGGATACGCTACAATGTGGTAGGTACGACCGTACGTACAAGAACATAGGAAGAATGATGAAGAAAAAAGGATGTATTTATTGTACACACAACAACAATGTAACATTATTGAGTTTTTGGTTCAACTCCAGCCGGGGTACAGATATACCGTTTTTTTGACAAAACCAATTTTCGCTCCAACGCCTCTTTTGCACTGTAAGGATGCATTAACTGTAAATCTTCCAATCTTGCAAACAAATAAGAAAAGTATATTTCACGAAATTTTTTGTCCGGTATCTGCGCTTGGTACATCGATGGCCAAAGTAGATTATTAACATAAGCGTATGATCTGTACGTCTCCAGTCTGTATTTAAACGTGAAACGTTTAAATTTCTCATTCAAATTTCGTTTTTCTGCCCAAGTTGTATTTCCCGCGTAAGTTGGGTCTTTAGGAGGTGCAATGTGTCCAAAACCTCTATTAACCAACGTTTCGAAACACTGCCAGTACATTCCGCTCTTACGTAACATTTCTGACCTCTCCGATACCGTAAACGGTCCATAAATCCTTCGCCGCATCCATTCTTTAAGTTCCGGAACTAAATGCAAATCTGGCAATCGAGCTGCAGTATTTACCCGCTTCATCAGACGCAGAGCGCATTTAAGGTAATCTTCTGGTCGAGGATCCTGCCCCAAGCAAGTCGTAGAGTCTTTCCTCTTCTTCTTCTTTTTGTCCTTTTTGTCTTTATTAGTACCGTCGTCAACATGCAGTACACTGTCAGTATCCCAAAGAGCCTTGAATTCCTTATCCACATGCAACCGTTTAGGGTCCAATTCGAATATAGTATGATAGTTGAATTGCATCGGAGTGTGACGTGTAGGTTTCACGAAAAAAGGCAGCTCTTCAGGTAAAAACGAACCTTCATTTCCATAGTCAAAGTGGTGACCACAGAAACACTTATTGTTTTTTATGTAATGGAATACTTTGTCTTGCCATGTCTTTACGCAATCGCAACGGTCAGGTTTCGGTGGCGGCGGCCGTTCACGGAAACCACAATGTATGTTAATGCATTCAGTACCCATGTATCTATATCCTCCATGAATAAGATCTCCTTCTACAGGCAGTATGGTAACATTCCCCAAGACGTATACTGTTTTTCCGCCAATATTATAAACACCGTTAATGGTGTATTGAGAGTTGCCTGTGTTAGGGCGAGGTGGTACTGGCTTCCTTCTACGTGGTGGCTTTTTTCGAGTAGCAGAACCCAAGCCGTAAGTTCTTTTGCCATCCGATAAGCTCATCTTAGATGCACGTAGTTTGCGTGAGACTGATCTGCGAGCCTTTAAGGAAAATTCTTGCGTGGGGGAACTGTAGGGCTCAATTTTCATAACGCCAGCAATCTTGTCACAGTAAGACCGCGGTAGCTTTTTTTTTGGCGGTGGAGGAGGAGGAGGTGGCGGTGGCGGTTTCGGTATAACAGGGTTTTCTTCATAAGGTTCATTGAGATCGTCCAGGTTAGGCAAAGGAGGTGGACGGTAACGTATCCGCTTAGGTCTTTCGTACAAGTATGCTACCAGTTTTTGTAGGTAAGGGGACTTGAGAGGAGGTTTATTCTTCGATATTGGTTTCGGTTTAGGTGTTTTAGCTTGTGGCTCAGGGCGAAAACGTTCTCGTAGCAAATGTATCAAGTTTTCGAGGCCCAAATACAATATACCAGATAATATGAGCTTAGCGTTTAAGGTATATGATGCACGTTTTCCATCTATGGTGTAGCCGTAAGTTTCTAAGTATAGTTGCGCGAGCATTTCCTTAGGGTCATGGTTGCATAAGTAGAGACAGTTCATAAGATCGACAGTGTGTGGACGAGGATACAGTCCGAGTTGGCGCATAATGACTGCGGATCTAACGGGACGACCTTCAAGCAAATCCTGATATATGGAAAACTTCAGCTTGTCTAAGGCGATTCTTTGTGGCACACTGAGCGCTTGGTACCATTTAGGCCCTATGGCATTTTTTAATAAACGCATTATGGTTTTCTCTTTCTGCTTTCGTATTTCTTTAAGCTCGTCCATAAATATCCGTCTCTCACGTGTTTTTCGTGCATATATGACTTGAAGTCGGCGCTGGACGTGTTCTTCGTGGCACGTCTCCGGGCCAAGTTTTTTTTGCCTCATGATTCTTGCTGAGTAATAATTACGTTGATTCAGGAAATGTCAATATTCGTATTTTTTGCACCTAAGGTGTACAGATTTACTGCAATTTAGAGAAAAAAAATATATCCTCAGATAATTGAGTGCTACTGTGACACTAATATTATGGAAACATCAACATTTATTTTTAAAAACAGTCCGTGCTAAAATCTATTGGTGCGCAGCACACCAAATAGTTTTTATTAACATTATAGTATTTTTTTTTTCCTGTTGGAACTATATACTCTCTGCCTACCCCGTGAGGGATCTTGCGTGATGATATAGATATATAGATAGATTATTATTTTCATTCTAAAGATTAAGAGATCATAAGTAAGTTTAGTCAAGATATTTATTTGTATAGGCCGAAAGAAGCGTACAAAACAAACGTAGAAAATATAACTTCCACCGAATCGGGACGCAGCACATCTTACAAATATTATAAATGTGAAAGTTTATATGTTTGGATGTTTGTTACTCAATTACGCAAAAACGGCTAAACGGATTTGTATGAAATTTGGCACATAGATAATTTATCACCTGAAAACATATAGGATATGAAATAAAACTATATTTCGGATTTTATCGCGGTTTATTTTGATTTTTAAGTTCCTGACGTTTCTAGTGCCTTGCAGCACCCATGGTCACGGGAAGGACTGAGGTGTTAGACGTCCAAAAGGCATAGGTGTTCCGGGGTACCCTCAAACTACTTAATTATTTTTGTTGGTCCGATCTACGCAGAATGAGCTTACGGTGTCTTGAGGTCTGGCAGTGTTATGCTTGGTTTTAGATTTGATTATATTAATTACCGGATCCCAAGTCGATGGAAGCACCCAGCCATCTTCTCTATCTACTGAAATTAGGATGTTTTTAATTTCATTAGCCTCGCGAACCATCCTTGGTAGGAATCGGTGTTCTTTCACTAGGATTTGTGATCTATCAAATCTGATGTTATGGCGGGTGCGGTCAAGGACATCTTCACAGACTGCAGACTTCTTTGAGAGACGGTGTTTCAGGTCAGCTATGTGTTCCTTAACCTGAGTTTTTACCGGTCTTTTTGTTTGTCCTATATAAGAGAGACCAAATTCACAATTAAGCTTGTATACTCCTGCATCTTGTAGAAGGATGTGAACAATTGACTGATCTTCTTCGGTGGCTTATAAAATGTTTTAATTGAGGCACGCTTTATGGTGGATGGTTCGCGAGGCTATTGAAATTAAAAACATCCTAATTTCAGTAGAGAAGATGGCTGGGTGCTTTCATCGACTTGGGATCCGGTAATTAATATAATCAAATCCAAAACCAAGCATAACACTGCACGGCCTCAAGGCACCGTGAGCTCATTCTGGGTAGATCGGACCAACAAAAATAATTAAGGAGTTTGAGGGTACCCCGGAATAACTATGCCTTTTGGACGTCTAACACCTCAGTCCTTCCCGTGACCATGGGTGCTGCAAATCACTCGAAACGTCGGGAACTTAAAAATCAAAATAAACCATTTCATGTGTAATATTCGCGTAAATCGAAGAACTCAGTACATATAGGATACTTTTTTATCCCGGAACTATGTAAGGTTCTACATTTAATAGATCTCTATCTATATCACCACATCAGATACCTATCGAAGACAATCTAAAAACGCAAGCTTCAATACCTTTCCAACGATAATTTATTCAGTTACAACGCCATCTATTGGCGAATAGCCGCAACTGAAGAAAATTTGTACCAAAAAATATTTACACCAAAATGTTATTCATAATAAATTACCCCGTCCACATATAAATACAGTGACAAATAACGGTGTCTACAACATGTAGATTTTATTTATACATGCACGCACGTCGGGGGCGAGTGTGACGCGTGGGTCGGCATAGCTCGATCAGCTGTATGAAACTCGGCCGGTCGTAGACCCTCGCTCCAGGGTGAACGCCCCTCGGTCATCCATCACCTGAATAATTTCTCACCTCATTCATACACAATGGCGAATCCATCTCCATATTTAAGCTCCATACATTATTCCGGAAACGATCAATCAACTGAAAAGTTTGGCGTGTCGCGTCGTCATGTAAAATCGAATGACCGGGCGGTAAACTTGGACAGTGGATAAGTTTCTTGTACAGTCTGTAGGCATACAGTAATATGTAACTAATTGTTAATTGAATCCAAAATAAATTTAAATCAAATACCTCT
The DNA here is from genome assembly GCA_905147815.2 of Phalera bucephala. Taxonomy (NCBI): domain Eukaryota; kingdom Metazoa; phylum Arthropoda; class Insecta; order Lepidoptera; family Notodontidae; genus Phalera; species Phalera bucephala. The sequence goes on along the minus strand of LR990617.1, from coordinate 9,627,987 downwards.
GAAAAAAAAAAAGAAAAAAAGGATTGTTGTGTTACATTTGAAGACTCGGTGATTTTTTTTTAACTCGGTGATTTGTTCTAAATCTATTTAGTGCATACACAGAAGTGATACAATACTAACTCTGATAATATATATCTAAATAGTTTCTGCTCGCGATTTCGTCAGCGTTGATTTTAGTCAGGAACCTTAACTTTTTCCGGGATAAAAAGTATCCTATGTGTTATCCAGGCAATACACTATCTGTGTACTAAATTTTATCAAAATCCGTTCAACCGTTGATTGAGTAGCAAACATCTAAACATACAAACTTTCACATTTATAATACTATTTATTTTTGTGAAGAAAACCAAGATTATGGTTTTTGAAAGGGAAGAAACCAGAACGAATGTAAGGATTGTGGTTGGTAACGATGTGCTGGAGCAAGTGAATGAGTTTGTATATCTTGGATGCGCCTTCAGTAAGGATGGGAAATACACCGCTGACATAGAGAGAAGAGTGAGTGCAGGGAACAGAGTGAATGGTGCGATGGGAAAGCTACTCGGGAGCCGGCACTTAAGCCATAAGGCGCAGCTGGCCATACATAACGGAGTTCTTGTCCCAACGCTGTTATATGGTAGCGAGAGCTGGGTATGTAAGAAGGAGAATGAAAGTAGGATAAATGCGGTAGAAATGCGAGCTCTGCGGAAGATGTGCGGAGTGAAGCTGACCGACCGCATTAGCAACAGCATAGTAAGACAGCGAGTAGGTATGAAAGATAGTATCGGTGTAAAGATGAGAAAGGGCATGCTCCGTTGGTTCGGGCATATAGAAAGAATGCCAGAGGAAAGAATGACAAAACAGATATACAATGTGAAAGTGGAAGGATGCAGGTACTGGGGAAGAACTAGACTATCTTACCACGACCAAATAAACCGAGTCTTATCTGATGGAAAAGTCAAGAGTCTCCGTAACCGGCGAGCGTGTATGAGACGAACTATGAGAGTCGAGGAAGCCAGAGAGGTATGTAAGGAAAGAACCTGTTGGAACTCTGTACTCTCTGCCTACCCCGCAAGGGATCTGGCGTGAGGTTATAGATAGAGATAGATAGATAATACTATTTATTTATATATGTAATAAGTTTGAATCAATTTCAATGCTCTAGAGCTATCAACGGGCTTTTAAACATTTAATTTTAATAAGCCAAGTCGTTTACCCACAGCTTCGTAAGAGTCTTAGAGATGTCCGGAGTATCTATAAACATAAGATTTGGTACATTCCTTCAAAGTAATAAGATCTCAGTGTGACATGTGATTATTTTATTTATTTATTTTTTTTAAAAAATGTATCCCCAGGATTTATTCCTGTGTCGTGGGTGCGTTTACAAACATGAAAATTCACATACACAAATACCCAGACCGGAACAAATAACTGTGGATCACACAAAGATTTGTCCCGTGCGGGAATCGAACCCGCGACTATTAGACGCAGTGGGTGGAGCGGCTTAAGCTCTTAACCACCGCGCTAAATCGTCCGCCAAACAGGCACACGCTATTTCAAATGCGTTTCGAATACTAGTAGTTTTCCCTGGGACATGGAGGTCTTGTTACGCCGTTCTCTGATGAGCAATATATCTATGATGTTATTACAAAAAAAAATTAAGGTAGAATAATATAGAAAAGCGAGTATTAAATGCTCGCTTTTCTGACAAGGCTATCACTGTTAAATAGATAAATATATTTTGAAAATACAATTTCTCAAAAATTAAGTTTTTGGGAAACTAATCGCGTCCCTTTAGAACCGAGCAGCGCGGGTAGAGGGTCTTTAACTTTCCCTCCGGAAAGTTAAAGAGATCGAAGTATCGTATTTCTTAAATCTACCACAAGAACGCCGCTGTTTTAATATTCACCAGATAGAGCGTACTTTTTAATGGCCCTCTATGACCGTAACTCAATTTCTTAGATTTTTTAAGTTAAGTCTATACCGTTCTGAAGGTGGCGAGATGTAAGATTTATTAGATTATTTAAATTATAAAATGAAGATGAAACGTCCAATAAACATAAAGCGAATATTGCTGCCAACTATTGAGAACGCGGAACATGCAAATTATTTTAGACTATAAGAAAATTATAGACCTAATGTACATAAGTAAGTGCGTATCAATAGCAACCGACATTAGCATTGTATTATGCAGGACACTTGAGTTCAGGCGCTCATAGCGCTTAAAACGTGTGTTCTCAACGCTCATCATTGTCAAGCAGCATTATGCTCTGTCGATCTAAGATGCTCTCTGTTTGTGACATTTCTATTTTTGAACATCTTCGTGCTTTGGAAGGTACGTTAAGTCATCGGGCTCGGATACTACCCTATGAAATACTTTTAAAATCTCGGTAACTCGATAACAAATGTATGTGGGCTAGCATTTAATAATCCGCATAACCCTCGACCATCGATAAACCATGTTACGTCCAATACGTAAATACCAAAATTATAGCGCACTGAGGATAGAACGTCACCTGAAGTTTTTTTTATTAAGGACTGGTCAGCGATTGACCTCTATCCCACCTGATGGAAAGTGACGATTTATAGATAGATAGATAGATAGAGTACTCTTTATTGTACACCAATGAAATTACAATTAATAAACAACTAATTACAGACTAATATGTACAATTGGCGGTCTTATAGCTAAAAGCTATTTCTTCCAGACAACCAATACAATGGAAGAATCAACATAAGTAATACAGGGCAGTTGGTGGCGTACATTAAAAACTTAGATAATACATTACAATCGAATTACTTACATATTACTTATATATTCTATACACATACACATTTCACATACAACTAACATATAGTAACAGTGCTCGGAAAGTTCATAAGTGTAGAAAGTGATTGTGAACCAGTTTTTTAAAGGACGCTAACGATTGCGCGCGTCGGACTGTCACAGGCAATGCATTCCACAAACGAACGGCTTGATTAGTAAAGGATTTATCGAAAAAGTTTGTAGAATGCATTGGTGTTTCCAGCTTCAGGTTCTCCGATGACCTCAGCAACCTTGAATGTGTTTCATGAAGGAATTTAAATCTTCCTTTGAGGTAAGAGGGAGTTAACGGATTAAACAGAATACTGTAAAGAAGAGATAATATATGAGCATGCCGGCGAAGGCGGATTGGTAACCACTTGAGTTTTACACGAAATTCAGAAACGTGATCATATTTGCGTAACCCAAATATGAATCTAATACAAAAATTTTGAAGTCACTCAAGTTTATTATATTGGTTCTCTGTAAGATCGGGATAGCTAACGTCTGCATAGTCGATTATAGGAAGGAGAAGGGATTGTGCGAGTGCAATTTTAGTGGCAGTAGGGAGAAAATTACGCAACCTTCTCAAGGACGCCGCAGAAGCAAAAAGTTTGCGACTCAGTTCTTGAAGTTGTGGGCCCCAAGTAAGGTTTGTATCAATATAAATTCCCAAATTTTTAACGGCTTTACTTATTGGTATTGTACTATCATCAAACTTAATTTGGGGAATTTCCGACCAATCAATCCGAGAAGTCATCCGAGAACTACCAATAATAATGACTTGCGTCTTAGTCGGATTGACTTTGAGGCCAAATGTTTTACTCCAGGTACTTATTTCGGTCAGATCACTATTAATTGTTTTAACAGCTTCCGACAACCTGGCTAACGGTGCTTGCGTGTAGATTTGAAGATCATCTGCATAAAGGTGATAAGAAGATTGTAATTGGTTGGGAATAGAGTTAATAAAAATAGCGAAAAGTAAAGGAGAGAGAACGCCACCCTGTGGAACACCGGCACTAGTGTTGCACCAAGAAGAGTAGGTTTCTTCAATGCGAACGCGTTGCCGGCGCCCAAACAGGTAGTTACGAAACCAATCAATAGCCGTTGGAGATATGTTAATAGAGCGAAGAATACCGAGTAGAATGTCAAAGTCCACAGTATTAAAAGCATTACTGAAGTCGAGCAATGCAAGTATAGTGAGATTACTGTTTTCCATTGCTGACCTTATATCATCCGTAATATTCACAAGAGCGGTAACGGTACTATGACCAGGACGGAAGCCGGACTGAAAAGGGTTAAGAAGGGAGTTCTTATTTAGGAATCGACTCAGTTGATCGTGGACAAGGCGCTCAAGAACTTTTGAAAGGAAAGGTAATATGGATATGGGACGATAATCAGAGAAGGATGTGGGATTGGATTTTTTGGGGAGAGGGGTTATTTGGGCTTCTTTCCAAGAAGACGGGAAGTGGCCGCTGGATATGGAATGATTACAGATATGGCAAATTATAGGAAGGATTTCATCAAGGATAGGAAGGATAATATTACGGCTGATACAGTCACTGCCGACTGCATTGGACGTGATTGTTTCTATGCTCTTTTTAACATCACAAGCGGAGAATTGACTGAAGACAAAAGGAGAAAAATCGGGTGCTGGAATGGATGAAAGATGATTTAGAGTAGTTGATTTTAAGGTCTTATCTAAGTGAGACGAAGCAGAGAAATGTTTATTGAGGAGATTTATATCTAAGTTCTTAGACATGTTGTCTTGACGCGACTTGCCGACACCCATTGATTTAAGAAATTTCCAGACTTTAGCTGGATTTCCGTTTTGTACAGAACTATGGATATGTTGGCGTTGAGCATCCCTACACACCTTATTGCAGTGATTTCTAATGGCAACATAGTTATTCCAATTAAAATCTGTGGATCTAGCTTTGAATTTGGATTTAGTTGCCACTTTTTTGCTCATCAACAATTTGATATCATCAGTCAGCCAAGGAGCAGGAAGATGTTTAACTTTAACTGGGCGAATAGGTGCATGCTGATCGAACAACCGAATTAGCGTAGATGTGAAAAAATTTACTTTATCATCCAGTGACTCAGACGCTACCAAATATTCCCAGTTAATTTTCGCAGCATCTTCTCGAAGCATCGTCAGGTTAATGCCACTAAAATTGCGCTGCAATAGAATTTTTGCTTTGGCCTTAGGTGGCCGGACTTTATAGGATAGAAATAGTAAGTCGTGATACGAAAAGGCGTCAGCTGAGCACTGGCCATGCTTAGCGACATGTTCGGTTGAAGAAACAAAAATAAGGTCAAGAAGTGACGGAGTTGAGTTAGGAAAATTATGGGTAGCTTGAAGTGGAAGAACGGATAGGTCACAGGAGTCAAGAATAGAATAGAGATTACGGGAGCGATAATCGTTTTTGAGCAGACAAGTGTTGAAATCACCCATGATAATGCTATGACTGTAAGAAGGGAGTAATTTTTCCAACAAAATTTCAAAAGAAGAAAAAAAGTCTATACGTGAGGAAGGACAGTAATATACACCAAGAAGCAGTTTAGTGTGATGAAGCTCAATCTCAATAAAAAGATGCTCACCAGCATTAGGCGGAGGGGGTTGTGGCGACAATTCAATTAAAGAAAAGGGTATATTTGATCGCAGATATATCGCCACACCTCCACCGCCACCAATTGAACGATCGTTCCTGATGAGATTAAAACCCGGCAACAAAAAGAGGGTCGACGGGAGACACGGCTTCAGCCAGGATTCGGAGACGAGGATAGCATGGATATTTTTACAGTCAAAGCTCGCTAGCATATCGGAATAGTGAGCCGGAATACTCTGAGCATTGATGTGAACGGCATTAAAGTTTCTAAGGACATCAGAGAACGTCGTCGTCAGAGTGTCAGTGAGGGATGGGACACTAACAAAACTTACATCACTACTCTCCGCAGAAAAGAACGATTCTGAATCACTGTTTCTACCTTGATCAGACATTTTACTCTATATAATGTTTATAAAATGTATATGTACACAAAACAATTAATGCAACTATGTAATGCAACTAATACAACTAATAATTAATTTATAATTCAGCTAGCTATACGCAACTATATAATAGCATCCGCCTGCCGAAGTGTTTAATAAAATAAAGAAATGAAAAGGAAAAAAATAATAATAAAATTATCAAAAACCACACATATAAAAAAAAAATAAAAAATATCCCTGATAAAAACAACAAAATCATGCCACAAGTCAATGCCGCACGATAACGGAACGCAACACTATTTTATTTAGTTTCTAATAAAATATTCGATTTATATTATTTAGTTTCTAATAAAATATTCGTACTTTACACGTTATCCTTTGATTTTGATTTTTTTTTTCTTTGCACGTAGTTTTTATATCGATAACCTCCTAATATCAGTCCGTAGTGTGAAATTGTACACGGTATATATAGATTTGCCATCTATTGCATGGGACCTAACATTGTCCGCGAAAAGTGGATGTATATAGATCCCATCTGCCATCCCTGCTTGGGGAATATAGGCGTTATAGTGTTTTATTTTTCTTCTAAAACGAAGTTCTCCGTTTTTTTAGTCACTTAGTCTACATGTGTTTTATAAAGTTTTAAACTGATATTAAAACAATGTCTATTATTTACTTACAGGGTGCACGCCCGTGACAATGACACGGCGACTTCTGAACGCGGCGCATTGTTTAATATGACGTGATTCATTGATTAAATTATAGCCAATGAGGGATGACTTAATTGTATGAAGATTAATGTCCACATAATACTTAATTTGCTTAAAATCAAATACCTTTTACCGTACTATAAAGAATGTGGCAATAGAATTACAAATGAGAATTAAAAACAATTTGAATTAATATTTATATATTCCGTGCTTCGGAAGGCACGTTAAGCCGTTGGTCCCGGCTACCACTTAACGTGGTAGTCGTTAAGCCGAGTTGGAAGCCTTAAAGGCGATTTGATAAGTTCCAACAGCAGGTGGCCACAAACCTGCCTTCACCAATCCCCACTGGGTCCGCGTGGTGAAGTATGACCTAATCTCTCTCACCACGATTTGTGAGAGAAGGCCTTTATCCAGCAGTGGGCAGTATACGCTGATATTATTAATATTACGTCTTGAACCGTGTCTTGTCATAATGGCAACTCAAGAGTCTCCGTAACCGGCGAGCGTAACTACGAGAGCGGAGGAAGCCAGAGAGGTTGTAAGGAAGGAACCTGTTAAACTCTGTACTCTCTGCATATCCCGCAAGGTATCTAGCCTGATGATATAGATAGATGGAATATTGCATTATGTTAGGTCGTGCAGGGAAATTGGATTAACAAAGTATAAACCTGTCTCTGTCGGTCTGTATCGTTATCTCCTTATCTTTTGCAGGGTATGTAGGGAGTACAAAGGTCCAACAAGTTCTGTCCTTAGATACTACTATCGCTTTATCCACTATGATAGTTGGTTTCATACCTGTACAATCTTGGTTTAGGCTATTAGTAGTGTACGAGTATGTCTCGGTAATAATTCACCATGAGGTGAATTATTGCAATGGTGCAAGATGTGCGAGGCAAGAATCACACCAAAAAAAACTTTAGAAAATGAGTCGTATTCCCTTTGCCTGCGGTAGCTCATTCATTTATTTTTTTCGTTTGGAGGGGTTAATAAGATCTTTATCAGATAGTAATACTAAATTACTAAAAATATGATATGGAATTTACTATTATTATATTATTAATAAAACGTTATTAGCAAAAATAACCTTAAACTATGTAATTAATAAAAACAATATGCAAGTACTTAGTACCATATTTACTTACATGGTTGTTTGATAAGGAATCATACTGGCCTTCGTACTGCTTTACGGTAGGCCAGGCATCCTCGTCTTCAAAGACCCAGCCACACAAAATAATTTTATTTAAAAATTTACAACTACGTAATATTAACTACATTGTATTATTTGCAGGTAATTATAATGTTTGCTGCGATAAAAGTAAAAAAAAATGATAGTAGATTTATAAGTTGAATTCATAGACCTAAAAATAGTAAAGACATTTTTTTCTACCCTTCGATGCATCTTACGTGCTATTTATATGTAAAATTGTTTTTTTGGAAGGTAAATAAATTTGAAGGTTGAAAATTTTTCATGGTGATTGTTTTTATTTAGTATACTTAGTTTATGAACTGTCCCACCGTAGGGCACAGGCCTCCTCTCAAACTGAGAGGGTTTTAGGCCTAGTCCACCACGCTGGCCTAGTGCGGGCTGGCGAACTTCACACACCTTCGAGAAACTCTTAGGCATGCAGGTTTCCTCACGATGTTTTCCTTCACCGTTAAAGCGAGTGATAATTAATTTTTAATACGCACATGCTTTCGAAAAGACAGAGGTGCGTGCCTGGGATTGAACCCGAGACCTCTGCAGTCCAACGGCCTAACCACTAGGCTATCACTACTGTCTGTGTTTATGAAAACTGTGTGTGTTTATGAAACCAAAAACAATAGACATCGTAATTTTCTGCGTTTTTAATTTTCTATCTATATCATCACGCCAGCTCCCTCGCGGGGTAGGCAGAGAGTACAGAGTTCCAATAGGTTCTTTCCTTACATACCTCTCTGGTTTCCTCCACTCTCATAGTTAGTCTCATACACACTCGCCGGTTACGGAGACTCGGTTTTTAATTTTAGTTATATTAATTATGGTTTCTTATTACGGTGAATTGAGGACTCCAGAATAGACCACCGGTTTAGTGTTTCGGGTGAGACTAATTTCCATCACATATAACAACTGAGGAGAACATAAATATTTGTTACAGTAGTATCCAAGTTCCAAAATCAGTTAGAGTACGAAACTATTTAAGTTACTTTTTTAACTACACTGTAAGCCGTGTAAGCGTCTCTTGTCTTTAGCGTATTTTACGAAGGAAATTTCCACATTAACTTTCTTGTATTTCCATAGCACGTTAGATGTTTATCGGTCGTCCAATGCCTAGGCAGGGCTGCTGTCGTGTCGGGGCGCTCATGAGTCGGCGTTCACTTTCCACGTGTCAGGAAGTATCCAAAGCCACTTTCACTCCATTCAAGATCAACCCGCTCGTTCCGCCTAGCGCTGCGGCTGCGCTATTCTTAACAATAACAACCCATTGTTTGCTATTTCGCAATTTTATTTCGATTCCACAGTCCGTGAACTTTAAATTACTTGCATTTTCCATTTAATTAAGTAATTCGACTAGGTGTTGAAATATACTATCCACATATATTGTAGGATTTCTGTCTCGTTGGTTTCATAGCGAATAATGCGAAATTACGAGTACCTGGTTTCAAATGCTAGGTCGTGGTACAAATGTAATGTTTCTATAGGGAAAATTCCAGTATCGCTCCAGAGTCTGAGATTGTCCCCAATTGGCAATAGAATCGCCCCCTATTACATGGGACTTAATCAGCTAAAAGTAAGTGTACACGGTACACCTCTACCACCCCCGCTTGGGGAATAGGCGTGTGTATTTGTTTATGTTATTATTTATTAAGGCTATCTTTGAGGAGTTTGTAGCAATTTTCAGGCGTTATTTCTCGTGCTGGTTCAATGACCGAGCTCTTATCTTGTACGCCTGTGTGCATTCACGTGTTTGTGGCTCGTGTGTCGGCTGCGCCCGCGCATGTGCGCCGGTATTGTGAACCGCGCATTATTATGCAACGCTTATGAAGCGGTTAAGCCGTGTTATCGGAAAGCGCATCGAAATGTATATTTAGCGTAAAGATTGTTTATCATCGTACAAATCTGTGGCCAGTTCGCGTGCCAATTTTATTAATAGCCCGTGTTACGATTTGACGCCTTTGACGAATAACTGACGTTGTTTCTCGTCTATGATGCAGTCTATTTGAAAAGGGACCACGTTTATTTTACTTATAATAAAATTATTAACCTTGTCGTATACTAATACTATAAAATAGCTCCTAACATATAATCCTAGTATCTCTGTGGAACAAGTTAACATAGAAAATTCTTAGAAAGAGTAAGTACAATAGACACATTCTTTTGCGTGTGAGAGATAATGTACAATTATTAGCTTTTTTTTTTTTTTTTTTTTTTTAAACGTAGCCCCACACTAGGATTTATTTCTGTGTCGTGGGTGCGTTTACAAACATGAAAATTCACAAACACAAATACCCAGACCGGAACAAATAATTGTGGATCACACAACGATTTGTCCCGTGCGGGAATCGAACCCGCGACTATTAGACACAGTGGGCGGAGCAGCTCAAGCTCTTAACCACTGCGCTAAATCGTCCGTCAAATTGTCCGTCAAATTATTAGCTTAAACTAATATAGATAGTTGAATCATCATGTCGTGCTGACAGGTGGCATCTCTCAGCTTACGAGTGTCTATCACGTGAAACAAAAGCACGGCGACAAGACTGTATCCTTGACAAATAGTCCCTTAAGGGAGCAGGGCGATGCCCAAACATTGGGTGAACAACCTCTTAATGCTTTGAGGAGACATTTATTTTTACCATACAACGCGTATCTACAACTGTGGACATTTCTGTAGAATTAAAGAAGACATAAAAAAACTTATTTTATTCTCGAGTTTTAAATAGATCGCAATAAATCGTGCTGTTTAAAGGCCACACATGAATTTTTCAAAGTCACGCGTGCAGTTTTTACTGCGTGTGCTTACGTATGATTCTTGGAACAACGTCATTGTTCCGGCTCGATGAGTGACATACTCGTGTATTAGTGACTCCATGAACGAAAATATCGGTGTTATCTGGGGCTAATTATAGAAAGCTGAAGACCGTAGCTGCCCGAGTCAAGGGTACGTTCACTCCTCCAAGTTCAAAGGTCACGGAGTTCAGGGCTGAATCGTTCGCCAAATTCTATTTACCTCATCGTCACAATTATGTCTATAAGCCTAAAATTATATCCGGAAACTTGACTACAAACGTTATTGCATTCGACACAGATATTAGTGTAATAAAACATCAATATATTCTTATCAACTTAAAAAATTGTTAATGTTTATGCTGCTTTTGAAATACGGCTATAAAATTCACAGTAATTATTTCATGTATCAGAAAATGGTGACATTTCGACAATGGTTTTCCAGCGGTAGTATCGCGGGGTGCACGTGTGTGCGTGAGCTAGTCCGTGCACGGTGCGGGCTGGCTTGTGTGCGTGCAGGATCGCGTTACAGCTGAAACGCGGGGCGCCTGCCGAAAAGTGCGGTCGTCGACCCGGTCAGGAGCGCGGCCGTAGAGCGCGCGCGTTAAAACTTGATACTTAGTCTCACTTAAGATACCGGAATTGCGTAATACTTGCGGTGTTGGTGTTAGTATGCAATTATAGTCGATAATATTGCGTCAATACGCAATATTATCTATTATGAGGATTATTTGGTCCACATATTTGCAAAAAAGAACTAAGCATTTAATTTCCAGCAATTCAAGAAAAAAGTCTAGTGTTTTTCTACTAAATTAACATGTAGTCACAAATATATTCAATAAATATTCTGTTAGATTCGGTATAAAATTATTTTCGTCATTATTATTTGCCACTTTTTATTTTCAAAATGAATCCATAGTGGTTTTATAAATCATAAAGTAACATATGACTATCAGTTTACTATTTGTGGTAGTTTGACGTGAAATGTGGATATAGTGGTAATGTATAAACATTAGTGTGACGAAACGGAGGTTTACGTGACGTGTGCGTACACGACCCGAAAGAGGGCGACAGAAAGGTCATTCTGATTTTATTTATGAAGATATTCCATAATATTCCAAATATCATCCAAAAATACAACTGTGATAATAGTTGAAGTATACAACAAATTATAAAATAAAAAAAAAACACAAATTATTTGTAAATTTCAACCTGTAATTCGCACATTTTCTACACAAACACCTTTAGAACCGCTCCATCATGTCAAAACCAACACAATTCCTTTTCCCGTTAAGTATCAACACAACACGCGCGCATTACAACGCCGGGTGATATATTTGGTGACATTGAACTGAGTCCATTGCCAACGACCTCACTCCTCGGGGAAGCTCGGTTTGCGTAATCGCTCCTGCGTACTGTACTCCGAGACCCCGGCATAACAAACACACACACGTGTCGGTCACCCGCACACGTGCACACGTACAGATAGGAACCACTCGGACTGAACTCAGATAAATAATTAAATGAGTAATAAAAATATAGTGTATCGGTTGAGTGTGTACTTCATTGAGATTTGCTTAAGTGGGCACGATGTTTGAGTGCAGTTCTAATTTTTTTTACGTCTCATTATAAGAGTAGAGGAAGCCAGAGAGATCTGTAAGGAAAGAACCTGTGGAAACTCTGTACTCTCTACCTGTCCCGCGGGGGACATAGGTCTCATTGTAAGATTTTAATATTTCTGATTCGGTGTGGTACTATTAATCGAAAAAAGAAAACAGAGACCCACCACTAAATTTTTCATTTTTCATATATAAAGTAAACATAATCATTTTTTTCTCCGTCACATTCCATTAAGCAAGTTTCAGCAGTTAGACACAACTTAAACATATGCGTCTATATATTGCTCTAAAGGCCATGTTCCCTGAAGAGGTTAGCAATGGTGTACACAGTACACCTTCGTTTCTCCAAGGAATTTTTTTCACAATAACATTTAAAACACTCCAGGTGCTTTTGCATGTTAAAAATATTTTTATAAACGAAGCCACAATTTCAACGAAAGTCTCGTATTTATCACGAAGTTCATATTTAATCACCTTTTAAATAAGTAGATAAAATTAGAGAAAATGTAGCTGTGCGTAGGCACGAGAATAACCTATTGTACCGTATTTACGAACAGATTTGAACGTCTCGCACGCGCCAACACACATTGAATGTGAAGAAAACCAAAATTATGGTTTTTGAACGGGAAGAAACCAGAACGAATGCAAGGATTGTGGTTGGTAACGATGTGCTGGAGCAAGTGAATGAGTTTGTATATCTTGGATGCGCCTTCAGTAAGGATGGGAAATACACCGCTGATATAGAGAGAAGAGTGAATGCAGGTAATAGAGTGAATGGTGCGATGGGAAGGCTACTTGGGAGCCGGCACTTAAGCCAAAAGGCACAGCTGGCCATGCATAACGGAGTGCTTGTCTCAACGCTGTTATATGGCAGTGAGAGTTGGGTATGTAAGAAGGAGAACGAAAGCAGGATAAATGCGGTCGAAATGCGATCTCTGCGGAAGATGTGCGGAGTCACGCTGACCGACCGTATTCGCAACAGCGTAGTAAGAAAGCGAGTAGGTATGAAAGATAGTATCGGTGTAAAGATGAGAAAGGGTATGCTCCGTTGGTTCGGGCATATAGAAAGGATGCCAGAAGAACGAATGACAAAACAGATATACAATGCGAAAGTGGAAGGATGTAGGTGCCGGGGAAGACCTAGACTATCTTACCATGACCAAATAGACCGTGTCTTAGCTGAAGGGCAAGTCAAGAGTCTCCGTAACCGGCGAGTGTGTATGAGACGAACTATGAGAGTGGGGGAAGCCAGAGAGGTATGTAAGGAAAGAACCTGTTGGAACTCTGTACTCTCTGCCTACCCCGCGAGGGAGCTGGCGTGATGATATAGATAGATAGATAGATAGAGGTAACATCCAAAAGGACCACCATGGCTGGAATCCAAAATAAAGGAAATTTTTGTCGTTTAAAATACGTAGCTCCACCCTGGAAATTATTTATTCTGTGTCCTCACTACATTAACAAATATGTAATTAACATATATGTAAATACACCCGGACCGAAAAAACATATTTGTGGGACACACAAAGATTTGTCCCGTGTGCGATCGAACCCGCGACTACTCAATCCAGTGGACGGATCAGCTTAAGCCCTTCAGTCGATTTCGCAGGTAAGAAAAACTTCATTCATAGATTTTCCAAATATAAAACTAATATACAATTCGGGAAACGGACTCGGTAATACCGGTACCTGAGATTCATGGGTTTTACTTTGACCTTTGGAAAGGTGCACGGGGATATTTGTCCAATACGTAAAGGCCCTTTGCGAGAACTTAATGCGGAAGTTAATATTATTTGCCGCGGAGTTCCTGGCTTAGAATAGGACCAACCCATCTCCAAGCTATCCTGCCGTCCTTCGAAGCCTGGCACCAGCGGAGGAGAGGGCGAGTCACCTATAGACTTACTCAGATAATCACCGGTCACGGTTGCTTCGGTGATTATCTGAGGAAGATCGGACGCGAGGTGACGATGACCTGTCACCACTGCGGTGGGGACCAGGATTCCGGCCAGCACACGCTCGAAGAGTGCCCAGCGTGGGCCTCCGAGCGGCGGATCCTGGTCGACCGGATCGGACCGGACCTCTCCTTGACGGCAATAGTAGCGGCTATGCTGGCAGGGGAATCAGCGTGGGGGCCCGTATCCTCCTTCTGCGAGACTGTGATGTCCCAGAAGGAGGAGGCCGAGCGGGATCGGGAGAGGGCCGATCCTGCTCGACGAAGGCGACGGCGCTGGGGCGGAGGCACAGCCCGCCCAGGCCCCCCAGCCCAATAGCCCGGGGCTTAAAAATACGGGCTAACTCGCGTTCCCCGCCGTAATATCTGGCGGGGGACCTCCCCATGCAACCACATCAGCAGGGGGGCCTTCGGGGTCGCGGACGCAAGGGGCGGGGGCCTCGAGCGTTCTTCACGAGCGACCCCGAGGAGGACGGCGGCGTGGTGTGGCCCACGTCGCCGTGAGCACCGCGTTGGTGCGGGGGGGAGCGTATCGTTAAGTCTTCCCTCGAAGGCGGGCTCTTTAGAGCGTGGCACAAGAGTGCTGATGTCGGCCACCCTGGGGTTTTTAGTCGGTAGGAATCCAACACGCCCCGCGAGCGTCCCGCGAGGCTCGCGGAAGTCCTATGCAGGATTTTCCAAAGGTAAAAAAAAAAAAAGGACCAACCCATCTCATCCCATCGAGTGTCGTACAAGGCGATAAGGGAAAACTAGGGAATGGGCAACAGCGTTCCCTTAACACGTCTACGATCAAAAACTGCGCTCGCCAACCCGCCTGCCAAGCGTGGCGAGTATGGCAAACATCCCTAATCAATATTATGAAAGAAAAGAAAAAACCAGGCCCCTAGTCCCCGGCGGTCCTGTTCGTTCTGGCTACCGTGGCCAGAACGAACAGGACCGCCATGATAACGACAGGACAAAGGGTGCGAAGAATCTCCGGCAGAGATTCGGCTACCACCAACAACGAAAATTGGCCCTGGTGACATACAACTCACGCACGTTGAGGGAAGATGAGAAGCTAGTTGAGCCGGAAGAAGAGATGAACAAATTGCGGTAGAGTATTGTTGGTTTATCGGAGGTCCGAAGAGAGGGCGAGGACACGATAACCTTAAAATCCGGCAACTTGTTTTACTACCGGGAGGGCGAACAGCAATCCCAAGGTGGTGTCGGATTTATCGTCCACAAGTCTCTCATAAACAACGTTGTGTCCATCACTAGTGTGTCGAGCAGGGTCGCGTACCTGATACTCAGAATATCCAAAAGATATCCGCTGAAGGTCATACAGGTCTACGCACCGACCTCGGCATACTCAGATGATAAGGTCGAAATTATGTATGAGGACATTACTAGAGCCATACATACTTCCAAAGAACACTTTATAGTGGTTATGGGTGACTTCAACGCGCGGCTGGGCAAACGGGGCGACGATGAGTTGAGAGTGGGGCAATTTGGATATGGGCAGCGCAACCCCAGGGGTCAGAGGCTGGCCGAATTTCTGGAGAAGGAGGGACTCTTTATGATGAACTCTCTCTTCCAGAAGCCGCCTCATAGGAAATGGACCTGGATGAGCCTTGATAGTTTCACAAAAAATTAAATAGCGACAAATATTTAATGGTGTCTCCGTGATTCACAGGGTAAAAACCGGCAGTGATCACCGAATGGTCAGAGGCACATTAAATATTAATGTCAAAATGGAAAGATCGCGTCTGATGAAGTCTACGCTCCGACCCACTCATGCATATATCCAAAACCCCGAGAACTTTCAACTCGAATTGTCAAACCGCTTCGAATTGCTAGACAGCAGTGCATCAGTGGACGAAATCAACAACAGGCTGGTAGAGACTGTTCATACGGTCGGGTCCAAGTATTTTAAGACCCACCGTAAAAATGGGCATTAAAAACTATCTGAATACACCTGAAACTTCATGGCTGAGCGACGTTTCATGACGCTACAAACCTCCGATGTTGCTAAGTCCTATAAGCAGCTCAATGGACAGATAGTGAAGTCCTTGCGACACGATTTACGGTCATTCAAAACAAAGTGTATTAAGGAGACCATAGTACAGAACAAGGGCTCCAAAGTGCTCGCAAGAGACGCGTCTATTGGGCGAAGCCAGTTGACGAAGCTGAAGATGGATGACGGAAACGTCGATTAGGTCAGAGGTGCACAGGGAGATAGAGAGGTTCTATGGGCAGTTGTATACCTCAGTAGCTGAACCTGTTGTTGACTTGGCAAAAGACCCAAGATCCAAGCTAACCCGACACTACACTGAAGATATCCCGGACATCGGCCTGTACGAGATTAGGATGGCTCTCAAACAACTCAAAAACAACAAAGCGCCGGGCTAAGACGGAATTACCGCAGAGCTTCTGAAAGCGGATGGAACGCTGGTACTTAAAGTCCTTCAGAGACTGTTTAATTCCATCTTACTCGAAGAGTATACGCCGGAAGCATGGAACAGAGGTGTGGTGGTACTGTCTTGATGAAAGGACAACTCTTTGAAGAACTATAGGCCCATCACACTGCTGAGCCATGTTTATAAGTTGTTTTCGAGAGTCATCACGAATCGTCTCGAACGCAGGTTTGATGACTTCCATCCTCCCGAACAAGGCGGTTTCCGGAAAGGCTTTAGTACCATAGACCACATACATACTCTGCGACAGATCATACAGAAGACCGAGGAGTATAATCGGCCACTATGCTTGTGCTTATGCGTTTGTGGACAATGAGAAAGCCTTCGATTCGATTGAGACTTGGGCGGTTCTTAGATCTCTCCAGCGATGCCGCATTGACTATCGGTACATCGAAATGTTGAAGTGCTTGGATAATAACGCCACCATGTCAGTCCGAGTACAGGGGCAGTACACGAAGGCGATCCTCATAAAAACTTGCCCTGCCGTTATCCCTAATAATAAACCAGTCCCTGAATAAGGGTGTTTTTCCGGAAGAATGGAAAAAAGCCCGAATTGTGCCAGTCTACAAAAAAGGTGAACAGAACAATGTACAAAACTAGCATCCCATTTCCATACTTTCCTGTCTCTCAAAACTGTTTGAATCTCTTGTCTGTCCTATATTAACGCACTACATGGATGATACCCTAACAAATGCCCAGCACGGATTTAGGACAGGTCGTTCAGTACACACAAACTTAGTGTCATACGTAACATATTTATTAAGGGAAATCGACAGAGGAAAACAAGTCGATGCAATCTATACCGATTTCTCTAACGCTTTCGACAAAGTTAATCATTCTCTATTAATAGAAAAGCTAAGCGCACTTGGCATACATGGAAACCTAATACGCTGGTTTAACTCTTATCTCGAAAACAGACCTCAGATTATATCCGTAAAAGGATATGACTCTAAAGTTTATTATGCGGATTCCGGAGTACCACAGGGCCCCCATCTCGGACCAGTCCTATTTTCTGTATTTATCAATGACATTGTCCATAGAATTCAGCATTCTGAATTCTTATTATACGCTGACGATCTTAAAATATACAAAACAGTGAACTCATTATCGGGCACGCATCTCATCCAGTGCGACATTGACAACATTAGGGAGTGGTGTCGGACGAACGGTATGACTCCCAATGTGAATAAATGTTGTCATATAAAGTTTACAAGGAAAAAATAACTACGCGGTCCTCATATTGCATTGACAGATCAATACTTAAAGAAATATCTGAAATTAAGGACCTGGGAGTTAATTTGGACAGCAAATTAAACTTTACTCATCACATAAATGAGGTTGTCAAGAAAGCTGCCAATATTATCGGGTTCATAAAACGAAACACTAAGGAATTCCGTCTTCCAAGATCAAAAATAATTCTGTACAACTCTCTTGTACGTAGTCATCTCGAATACGCAAGTGTAGTTTGGAGCCCCATATATACAGTTCAGTCTCAGCGCATAGAAAGCATCCAGCGCATGTTTACTCGACATTTGGTTTTCATGGCGCCAGTAATATCGCATAGAGTCCCATATAACGACCGGCTAAAATATCTCAAAATGGACACACTTAAACACCGAGGTATAATCCATGACATAGTTTTCGTGAATAAGGTTATTAGTGGCAAGATAGATTGCAATTATCTACTGGAAAACATTGCGTTCGCTACACCTAGTTGAATCCCCCGACAACCTATAACTAGATCTTTTCACATACCGCTATTCAGAACCAGTGTTGGACGGAATTCTCCTCTAGCTCGATCCTGTTCAGAGTACAATGCCATTTGCAAAGACTCGACCAACTTTGACATTTTTCACGATACTTTACATAATTTTAAGAAAAAGTTATCTCAACATTTTATTTCTTCATAACTTATATATTATACATTAAAATTCCGTATTGTTTTCATTTCTGGATGATTAACTTTTATGAATGAATTAATTTTCATATATAATAAATTTATTTTTCTTATTATTTTAATAATTAATTAATAACTATTCATTTCATTTCACTGTCAATTAATGTATTTTACCACTTCTCATTAGTGTGATATTTTGTAATTGGTTAATTCTAATGTAATATGGAAAATCTTAATCAATGGTGTGTACATCTCTAATTGATATGCATATAAGAACAATATCTTATCGTCCTATGTGGTAAGATTATAATATGTATATTGTTGATGTGCCTTAAATAATGAAAAGAAAAAAAAAAAGAGGAGTAAGACAGGGAGACGTCATTTCTCCGAAACTGTTTACGGCCATCTTAGAGGACGCCTTCAAGCTCTTGGAATGGCGAGGACTTGGCATTAACATCAATGGCGAATACATCACTCACCTTCGATTTGCCGACGACATTGTGGTCACGGCGGAGTCACTGTAAGATCTAGGACGAATGCTTGTTGACCTCAACAGAGTATCTCAACAAGTGGGTCTTAAAATGAACATGGACAAAACGAAAATAATGTTTAACGTCCATGTCGTACCCACCGCACTCACCCTTGGGAATTCTACTCTTGAAGTTGTCGACGAATACATTTACCTGGGACAGGTAGTCCGGTTAGGTAGGTCAAAACTTGAGAGCGAGGTTAATCAACGAATCCAACTCGGCGGGGCAGCGTTCGGGAAACTGCGCAACATCTTCTCATCCAAAATACCTCAGTGCCTGAAGACTAAAGTTTTGAGTCAATGTGTGTTTCCAGTGATGATATATGGATCAGAGACGTGGTCTCTTACAATAGGTCTCATAAAAAAGCTCAGAGTTGCTCAGCGAGCTATCGAGAGAGGTATGAGCGGCGTTTCTTTACGTGATCGAATCAGGAATGAGGAGATTCGTAGAAGAACCAAGGTCACCGACATAGCCCTTAAGATTAGCAATCTGAAGTGGCAATGGGCGTAGATTGGATGGGCGTTGGGGCAGAAAGATTCTAGAGCAGCGTGAGACGACCGCCTGCCAGATGGACCTACGGTCTTGTGAAAATCGCAGAAAGTTGTTGGATGCAGGTGGCATCGGACCAGTTACGCTGGAAAGCGATTAAGGAGGCCTATGTTCAGCAGTGGACAAGTATAGGCTGAGATGATGATAATATTATTTTTTTAAAAGATAGGAATATTTGTTACCATTATATCACACAAGAATGAAGACTTTGAGAGTGGAGGAAGCTAAAGAGGTCTGTAAGGAAAGAACCTGTTGTAACTCTGTACTCTCGGTCTACGTACCCCAAGAGATCTAACGTGATGATATAGAAAGAGAGAGATGAGAGAAGACAGCATTTTAAATGACTCCATTAAATGCTGTTTATAGGTCTTGTAAATGTTATTCTAGCTCAATAATTGTCCTAAAAGGTTATTACAAATATCGTTTTAAAAGTTGCCCATGACTGTTTTTCTGAGTTGCTTATTTTTATCTCAGACGGTTTTTCACGGCGATATGGAATATTCCATATTATTTTTTGAGGAAAATTAATACCGTATTAATTGTTTCCAAACGTAATCCGTTTATAACCGCTCAATTTGAAAAGTTGGGCATGAGTCTTCAGAACATTTTTTGTTACAATTTTCCGCAAAGCAAATCTGCTTTCAATAAATTATCGCCTTGCATAACACGTATAAACTTGTTTTCGGTTGTTTTTGTTGTCATAACTGGCACGAGTGATAGCTACTATCGAAATCAAGGTAATTGACCCGTACCCGTTGTCTGGGGAAATTGA
Source organism: Phalera bucephala (assembly GCA_905147815.2). NCBI lineage: Eukaryota > Metazoa > Arthropoda > Insecta > Lepidoptera > Notodontidae > Phalera > Phalera bucephala. The sequence continues at coordinate 9,607,750 of LR990617.1, read as the reverse complement.
GACGCGAAGACTGAGCGACATAGTCCCAACGTAACGGTACAACCAGACAGTAATTATTTTACTTTTATTTGTTACTATTTACATCGGCACAGCAGACTTTTTAAACCTTTTTTACCACGCAGAATATTGGTGGTAAAGCATTTGGTCTGTAGCGTCAAGCTGTTTGAATTATTTATGTAGTATTCTCTGATTACAGTGTAATAAAAAATCCTAATTAGAAATTAAATAAAAAAACTCCTATACAACTCTGGCATTAAACCTGGAATCTTGAAATATCCTTTGTAATAAAAAAATACTAAGAATTTAATGGAAATTATGTCAGGCTGGTATGCCTTAATAGGTCATGTACGGAGGAACTCATTGAGGTGTAAGCTCCAGAGATGGAAGTATTAAAGGGCATAACACCCCTTTTAATAAAGCATACCATAGGGTTTCCTAAGCCACACATACCTCTGCTGCCCTTAGACGTCCTATGACAGCCATTTTGATAGCCGCCTTGGGACGTCTTGATATAATTATATCTAGCATACGGTTTCTCGTCTTCCACAAGATGTGCCATCAATAGAATAATGTCACATAACTGTCACTTTTAGTAACAGCCCAGTTCTTTAGCCTCAAGAATTTAATTCCTATAGATTCAGTTTCTGTACCTGCAGGAATTAGTTCCAATATGTTCGAATAACACTCTTCTACATGCAGGATCCATATTCCAACGCAAGCCATCAAAACTACTCAGACCGCTGACTCTATAAATAATCATAATATGTCGTATTTGACGTCAGTACATAAAGAAGCGCTTGAACGGATGAACTTGGATATTAAGGAAGGAACCAAACCACGTCTCATCTTAATATCGCGACACAAGGATGTTGAGAAATTGACAAACAAGTCGCTCTACCATGTAGAGAAGCGTAGGCGTAATTACCAGAAAATTCTGTCAGTATTTATTTACAATAATGTTAAAATGAAATGCCCTTGAAATTTCTTCCTATGTTTTGGATCCTTCCTTGAACTTTAAACATTTAAAATTTAAAAATATTTATTTTAAATATCCGTATAAAATAGTGCTGGTTATGTACTCGTATTTGCATTTTCTTCTAGTTATTCCATGAGCCATTTGCTCTATATCTGTGTATTAATTTTGTAAATATCTCAATGACGCATTAAATTATAATACTATAAGTTAAATGAAGTGCCAACAATAACCATTTCCTATATTTAGAGTGCCTACTATTTTCCTGTTACCTTACGGGGACATCCGCAAAATATTCATACGTCATCTAATACGTACATTTAACATTAAAAAAACGGAGTAATTTGGACATAATCATGTACATCTGTCTTTTAATAAATTTTTTGCAAAATTTTCTCAAATTTCTTCGATCTATCGCTAAATGTTTTGGTTCGCTAGCAAGTGGTTGATTCAAGGTCTCGCTGGGCGCGCCGTTGTAATGGCCCGCGAGGTGCGCTCGCCTAGACCGCGACCACTTTCACTCTCCACCGAGACCATTTGAGACCACTATAGAACCGCTTACACTTGCAGCTGTAACACTCGCATCACTGTTTAGAGCGGACGGGCGAAACCCGACACGTCCCGCCCTCTGCACTTTATGCAACCCTGTCATCGTCTATCACTGCAATTTCTTCAACGTATCCAATTACTAGATCAGGGAGGTCCCCAGATAACGACCTGCACGCTCCAATCTAAACTTAAGACGCTACTTTCCCGATAATACAATAAAAACAAATGGACCGGTGTCGATGACCCCGCACGTAAGATTCGGGCAGATGAAGACTCATACATCCGCATACTTTCATACACACAAATTGCAGTTAGCATGCTGAGAATTTTAATCGCAGCACCGAAATGTACTGGCAAATTGGACTCGGTGAGATGTCAAAATTGAAGCGTGATCCAGACTTTGCATAAACCTGTTGTGACAATGAGGCACAAAGACGGCGGTGCGAATACAAGACATGTGCGATCGGGTCGCGTGAGGAAATCGGCGCTGGCTCGTGTGGTGCGGGTCTGATTCCCGGCGGAAGGGTCCCGGAGGAACGATCCAGGCGGGGTGGTGCGGCAGTGTGCCGGTCAGTCACCGCTCTGCCGGCGCGCCGCGCGCTCGCTGTTGTGTCGTCTTGCGTCGCTCTACGTCGCGGTGCTATTGTTCCGAGTAGCCGACATCTTCTATGTTTATCTGCTACCCTGGTACGCATGGCACGTCTAGTATGAACTTGTGACGTGATCTTTCCATTTTTCAGACTTAGTGCCTCTATCTTTCAGTGGATTGTGACCGTTTATGTGTAAGATAGTGGAGAGTGACTTGCTAACAAGGATTTTTGTTACTGAGGATTTTGTCGGGGATGCTGCAAAGGACATTTCTACTCTAATAAGTCCAGGTCAATTTTAATTTCAAACCAATTTACGTAATTACTGTAAAAATGAGCATAAAGAAAAGACTTTCAATTAAAAAAATATTCTAGAAAGAAACTCTTATACAAATTGTTTTGTTCATTTGCTCCCGCTTCAATGCCTTGAAGCCTTAGGCAAACCTGAAGACTTAAAAAATCTGAAAGTTGTAACTCTACAAACAACGTTTCAGAAAAAAGTGTACCTAATGCTATTTTTATTGGTTTGCTTGTTTTATAAGTGTATTTATTTTGCATCAACATTAAAAACTACATTAACTGCCACAGATAAATATGAAAATATAATGAGAAAATAAACTTATATCTAGTTTATTTATAGCTTATTCTAAATAGTTAATGAATAATATTCGAAACTTTCATTATTCGAAAATTACATTTAAACATATACATGAATGCTAGCAATAGTTAATTTTACGTGTAAAGTGTAAATGTGTCTCGTTAAATTATAACTAATATGCGTAAAATTACGAAGTAGAAAGTAATTATAATTTTCTTCGTTTCACTTGGTATTTACTGTGTCCGTCAATTTATAACATAATTTAGTAAACGATAAAAAAATGTAATGCCATTATATTGACGAATGTCATAGCAAAAGAGATACTGTACATTTTATTAGCAAAGGGTTGCAATCTCCCCTAAAGGTTTGTTCAGGTGTGTTTTATTTAAAGAGTTTTTAAAGAAACGCATTGCTTTTTTCTTAATTTTGCTACAGAAGAAGAAGATTATATCTTATACATTACATATTCTGCAGTCAGAATTTTACTTTACAATGTGTTATAATGTTATTTAATTGTTTGTTTATAATTATTGTATAGGATGTACTCGTTACGAGTTAATTGACCAGTTGCGGACTACGAACTGTACCTGAATTAATAACTTCAAGTATCGTACGTAGATATATTTGATTTTTGAATTTATCACTTCTTGATTATTACTAATGCTAATTTTAAATAGTTAGTGGGCGTATTAAAAAGATCACGCTCACATTTTCATTCAGATTTAGATGGAATCATCAGGCGTTTTTAAAATACAACATCGGACTGTTAATTTATTTATATTTATAAAAGTCATACAACTGGAATACAATATTTGAAGTTATGTGTCTCACATACATCTAATAATATGAATATATACATAAGGTTTCCAAAATTGTACAAACTAGGTAGTCATATAATTATTCGTGTCCACATGTCTTATTTTCAAGATCGGACGCAAAGATTTTTTTTTCAGCTTGGATTTTCAGACTGGTTTTTCAAACTAAGTATACAAATGTTATATAAATAATTTAATATCGATTTGAAGATATCGCGGTAGAAAAAATAATGGTTCGATTTGAAAAATGAATCTGGATGTCCGATATATATATACTTAACGTCTATGGTCCATCTAGCCCAAGGTCTTATGGGGTCTATATTTTAACTTTAATTAAATTTGTATGACAAACATGAAGGGTAGTGATAAACTGGCCCAAGTACGCTACGGTATGCTACACTTTTTCATAATCTGGATGATATTTGAAAAAAAACACAGTGTTACTCAAATGCCATAGGTGCGGGTGGCAGGGGTGTATAGTTTACACCTACATTTCGTAATATAATAGAAGGCGAGCCTTTTGTTATTATATATACCTGGAACAATATCACAGTGCTAATTACAATTTTCCTATTGAAGAGCCCCGATAATATTTTCGCCGTCCTAGGATTTATACCTAGAATTACGAGACCTCTAGCCGTAATATAGCGCAGTGGTTAAGAGCTTAAGCCGCTCCACCCACTGTGTCTAATAGTCACAGGCTCGATTCCCGCACGGGACAAATCTTTGTGTGTTCCATAATTATTTGTGTATGTAAATTTTCATGTTTGTAAATGCACCCACGACACAGGAATAAATCCTAGTGTGGGGCTGTTTTTTTTTAAATATATATACGCTACGAATACAACGAAGCACTCATGTCATTCGAACTTCTCATTTTGAATTAAAAAGTCGTCGCTTACGACAAGTGTAACGTAACACGTACATGTGTGCGCATAATTGCGTACCGTAGCGTTTGCAGACCAGTTTGTTTCCACCTTAATTTAGTATTTTCATTCTAAAATTAAAACATAACTTTCCTACAGCCACGAGATCGCCTTACCTTCGCTCCGCACCTGTAGAAATGAAGGAAAAAGGCTGAACGGATCCCCACACGGCCAACGAATAAAAATGTGAGTACTAGCTATATTTTTTTTTATTGCCGAAACCTTTTTTCCACTTGGACGGGTTCACAGGTCTACTCAAAGCCCATAGAATATATATACATGTATGGTGTCCGCATATGTAATATTGAAGTTATATGTGCATAAAATGGCCCAAGTTCTAGTAGGTATAACTACTTTAAAAATAGGAGACAACTGAAAGTGGTTTGTTCATCATCACCCTATACAATAGTATAGGGTGTTTTAAAGTATAAAGGTTTAAAAGAATGAAGGAGGCGGGAGACGTGTGTAGCGACGTGTGCTTCTCTCGTAAGGGTTCTGATATGAAAAGAAAGAAGGAATAAAGATAATATTGTCATTGTGGTAATTATTTTGTGATTACATAGTAGGTATCTTATAGTAGATATGTATGTGAGTGTCCATTTGGGGGACTTTAAAGACCAATAGAACGTGTCTTATCTGAAGAGCAAGTCAAGAGTCACCGTAATGTCTATTCCCAGTTGTTGCTACCGGTTATGTCACTACAAGCGACAAATTGGAAAAAAACTACTATGAGAGAGAAGGAATGAAGGAAGAAGAATGAACAATGAGAGAGAAAGAAGCCAGAAAGGTCAGTAAGGAAAGAACCTGTCGGAACTCCGTACTCTCTGCCTACCCCACAAGGGATCTAGCTTATCTAGCGTGATGATATAGACTATGAAGACGGAGCATGTAAGCTGTACTAGTAGTTTCAGGAAGACAATATTAAGGGGTTGTTGGAAGAAGGACAATAATGTTTAAAAGGGCGGTATTTATGGGATGCGTAGCCCTAGTCAATTATGATATTGCTTTCTTTAGAAGGCTAGACGTCAGATAGGCGCCCGGTCGTAAAACAACGCTAAAGATTAACATATCTTACAATGGCTAAGATGCTTCTTAGGCATTCTATTTTTTAAACAACTCGTTAGAGCGTCACGTTAAAAAACTTTGGATGTGTCAAATAAGTAAATTTAAAAGAGAAACAAAAGACTACTCTTTTAACTCTTTAAAATATTGGTTACTACAGCTTATTCAATCTACAGTCTTTAGTGAAATAAGTTAGAGATAAATTCATTAATAATACAAAGGAAAGAAAATATTCAAAATTGCATTCCTGATGTTTACATAGGCCGACGCTTTTACACCGACCCCACACCATGGGAAACAGTAAAGATTATTATGATTATAGTAAAGTATTGAGTTCTTAGATTTACGCGAATATTACATATGAAATAAAACTATTTTCGGAACATTCTGCGTAGATCGGACCTACAAAAACAGTTATGAAGTTTGAGGATCCCGGAACAACCTTATGGATGTCTAACACCTTAGTCATTCCCATGACCATGGGTGCTGTAAAGCACTCAATAGTCAGGAACTTAAAATCAAAAACTTCAAAACCGCTATAAAATCTGAAAAATAGTTTTATTTTAAATAGTAGAGTGAAGGAAGCCAGAGAGATCTGTAAGGAAAGAACTTGTCGGAACTCTGTACCCTCTGCCTACCCTGCAAGGAAACTGGCGTGATGATATAGATAGATAGATAGTAAAGTATGTAATGTATTACTGGATTTACTTGAAGTTTATACGTGAAGCCGTTTTCCAAAAAAAATAATAGATACAAAAGCAGGGTTTTATTCTCATAAGGTTTCCATTTGTTCTTTAGATGCACGGAACCCTACAAATACACGCGATAAAGTTGCCACACTATCTTCCTGATATATTTATAAATACTTGTTCCGTACCTATTTACTAGGTAATTGACTAATTATATTTAATTACCAAAGAAGGCAGCGCAAATAACAACTTGTCCTGACGGCAGTCACACCTAAATAACCTGGAATTGTCAGTCAATGTCAGTTCGCGAACGCGATCAATTTTCACGTTGGATTTGTAGTTTTAAACATGGTGCAATACGCATGTACTAACCGTGTTTATTAATCTAGTTGAACTTATATCTTACTACTTGTTTCGAATGCGAACTTTATAGAATGATCTTTTTCCTTTCGTGCCGTGCGTCTGTTGAACTCAATTCCACACTGCGTCCGTGTAAGCTTTTGAAGTTTTCAGAAGAATCGGGGAATATTGTTCGCCTGAATATTGATTTATTTAATGTATGTATGTAATAAGCAGTGATAGCCTAGGGATTAGACCGTTGGACTACAAAGTCAAAGGCCTCGGGTTCAAACCTAGGCACGCACCTGTGTCTTTTCGAAAGCATGTGCGTATTAGAAATTAATTATCACTTGCTTTAACGGTGAAGGAAAACATCATGAGGAAATCTGCATGCCTAAGAGTTTCTCGAAGGTGTGTGAAGTTCGCCAACCCGCACTGTGCCAGCGTGGTGGACTCTGGCCTAGGCCTCTCAGTTTGAGAGGAGGCCCGTGCCCAACAGTAGGACAGTTTCTTAACAGGGCTAATATTATTATATTATTATTATGTATATATATATACATATATATATATATATATATATATATATATATATATATATATATATATATATATATATATATATATATATATATATATATATGTATATATATATATATATATATATATATATATATCCTATAAACACATATCTTAATTTATCTATATCATCATGCCCGCCCTTGCGGTGTAGGTAGAGAGTACAGAGCTCCAACAGGTTATTTCCTTACAGACCTCTCTGGCGTCCACTCTCTTATTAGTATTTATGTAATTACGTATATTATGTTTTTTTTTTCTATTCACTTGTTTTAGTCTGCTCTTGGCACTGTTGGTTAAAACTGCTTTCGAATTCAGATACTCACCTGATATATGGCAATAGGCTGGCCCCCTATGTGGGTGTACACAATACACCTCTGCCACTCCAATTGTGAATATAGGTGTGACGGTGTTTATTTTGTTTTTTATTTCCATTTCTACGTCCTTGCACACTTCCAAAGGAATGAGGTGAATATAAACCTGATGTAACCAATAAACTAAGATACTCACTTTTCACTCCCTAAAACATGCGCTGTTTAAGATGAATTTGTTAAAATATGGATTTTGGAAAAATGTTATGTATTCCAAACGTTTCTGCCAACCTCTTCTGGTAGTTTATGTAATGTTATAGTGCAAAAATACTTACATTACTTTGTTAATATTATAAATTTAATACATCGCTCGCAAAACCAACGTGAGATAAAATACTAACAATATAATAATAATATCAGCCTACAATGTCTCCTGCTGAGCAAAAAGCTTTTCTCACAAGTCGAGGTGAGCCAGATTTGGTCATACTCCAGCACGCGGACCTAGTGTGGATTGGAGGAAGCAGGATTGTGGCCAATGACTATGATAATGCAGAGCACACATTGTTCGAATGCACTAGATTGAATGGCATACGTACTGATCTCGAAACAAGCTTAGGAACCAATATAAACAAATGCAACATAGTGCCTCTAATGCTAGGAAGTAAAGAAAATTGGGAAGTAATAGCAAACTACATGGAACAAATAATAAAAATTAAGGAAAATGAGGAAGTAAAATTAAAGCATCCCCACCCTGAAGTAAATACCGAAAGGGTACCGGACGGAGGTGGAGAATATGGAGGGGTTATAGCCGGTAAGAGTCCGGCACTATCTAGAATAACTGGTGTCCATTAGGATTTCCCCTACTAGGAAAAAAAAGGTTAGTCCATAAGGCTTCCAACTCGGATTAACGACCACCACATTTAGTGATAACCGGGACCAACGGTTTAACGTGCCTTCCGAAGCACGGAGACGCTCGAATACAAAATACCACAAATGGTTACCCATCTCAGGCCAACCGAGTAGAACGCTGCTTAACCTTGGCTAAGAACACCGCGGTCGCTCAACGCTACGAGCGCTAGTAAGAATATGTGAGTTTAAAATTGTATAAGTATGGAAATTAGTTTCTACATTTGATTTTATACCGAAGGTAGCAGTTAAGACTATTAAATCTTTTAGTCCTAGTAAGTAAAACAAAGATGTTATATTAATTTAGTTCCTTTTAAATACTTTATTTGCCGACTTTCCACGTACTTATCAAGGAAGCTTTTGATCTAGCTACATTTCTAAGAAATGTTATTACCGCTTTGACCCAACACCAGTCCATGTTAACTTAGACATGTTTGGCCCATTTCGGTAGTCGAACTTACTCACACGCGTGGGCATTTTAGCCAATTTGTTCACTACCATCGCTATTTTAATATTCATATTCAGTTGCACGCTCTCAATTTTAGATATTAGTTGAAACTATAAATGTGTTCTAAACAAAATTGTTCTGCGAAACTATTAGTGGCTGCGCTATACACACGCACAACGCATTTTGCGTCATGCGCACGTAATATTAGGTCTATTGACATGTATGTTAGGATATATAATGGCGTGTCAGAGTTGGATGTATTGTTGCAGGAATAATGCACTGACGGCAGTAGTTTACGAGGTCTTTCACCGGCCACATTATATAGGTCAGTTAGATTAGCAACGCTCCCCGCATGTACTACTAGCTACTCGTAGCGATCGTTGTGATATAACGTCACGTTCTATACATGCTTACTACCGCGAGCGAAGTTAGATAAAAATAGACGGAAATATTCGAATATGGAAAAATAGCGTTTCGGATTTGGTTGGTGCATTTCATTCGTTTCTAGTATCAGAATGGAATCTATCTAGTATCAAAGAGCCGTAATCATTGTGCTAAAAATTGCACTTAAATGCGTATCTGAGTACATTTTCGGCTATTTATTATTGTAAATAGTGTCTAGTTACCCGCAAGGGTTCTGACGTGATGATAGACAGATATTATTATAAGCATTATTAAATTACACACACCTCTAATATAACAAAATCTTTGTCCTATCATAAAATAAACAGTTAACTTAGGCGATAATTATTTCTAAGACTTATTCTGAACTTTAAACGTAACCTTTGCTCATTTTCCATAATAGTCTCATCTATATATAAAAATGCACAAAGATATTTTAAGAATCCCTCTTTCTTAGTGGATACCCATCCATTAGTCCTCAGAAGAAATGTTTATGAATAAATTAAGCGTTAGCAAGAAGAAAATGATAATCAAGACAAGGGCATGCTCTTCTGTACCGAAAGCTCTAGATCAGGGATTCCCAAAGTGGTCCATATCATTGTTGTACTTTACTCACTTAACCAGCCGCAAAGTTTTTAAATTGGTAAGTATTTTGTATCAATAGGAAAAAAACTAGAGATAGGAATTTTAAAGGTATTTGGCTATGGGGGTCTGAGGTATTAGTTCATTTTGGAAAAGGGGTCTCTTGCCCAAAATAGTTTGGGAATCCCTGCTCTAGATGCATAATATTTGGCAGAGAGTTACTTTTAAAGAGAACGGAGTGCTACAAGAATTGTTTCTCAAAAACATAGAGTTCTTCATTCGCATAGTTTGTCACACAAATACCCACTTGTTATATAGGATTAAGTTTGCAAGAGAAAGAGATCGCGATCGTGGTCTTAATAAAACAACCGGAACAATCCCACTTCTGAGCAAAGGTTTACAGATCGAGGTGAGATATTAAGTCATATTCCACCACGAGGACCCAGCATGTATTAGTGGAGATCGTGATCTAATTTCTGCTATAAACTCGTTTTATTGAAGAATTTAGAGACAGCTACTAACCGATTTTTAATTAGCTATAATCTATTCCTAAAAGGAGTTAAAATGCAAAATGTGTTTGTACTCAATATTATACAACATCTTTCTCAGGAAATCTCACATACTTTACATATAAGGAGGCATCGAATACTAGGTTAGTGATTGGCTACGCACGCAGTTCCTAAGGTCTAACGCGCCCTCGATACGAGAAGCATTGTTTCTATTCCTTATCGTGTTGTTACTGCAGCATATTATAACCATTAATTTACGGTTTTTATGTCCCACATCTTGAGCAATAAATGGCACTCCACTGATATGGAAATTAAATTTAGATTTGTAATAAAATTATGCTTCATGTGCATAATTCTCATTACTGGTTAGGAATAGATGAAAAAATCTTAATTTGATCGATTCTTGACTTTGATAGAAGTAATTTTGTTCTTAAATAGCCATTAAATTAGCCAAAACTTAGTAAGTCTATGTCGGTCAGCACAGGGTTCCAACAGGTTTGTCCTCACACAATTCTCTCACTCTCTTCTCTCTTGTTCTCGCTCTTTGTCCAGAAATTTGAAGATTTAGCTCAATTGCTTGTAATTTTACCAGTCCTGTAAATACACACCATTCTTTATCTTATCGGCAACTAAAATGACAGGTCGCTGAACTGTACGCTACAGGTTGAAATGTCTCACTAGGAAATTTGGGAAACAAATTTTCCTCAAGCGCGGATCGGAATTTGCTGGTTAGGATATTATTTTGATTATTATTACTTGAAATCACTGTCAACACTATGTACGGTACCCAAAATAAAAAGTAATCAAACTCAGTAAAGCTTGAAGTTTGGGTACCGAAACAGCCAGCCAGCTGTTGCTTGTCATTCTTATAAGCTTTTATTTAAAATGTAATATTTATTAGTTTGTTTAGGTCAAATATTGCAAACTGAATTAGAACCACTTGCTCTTATCCTACTATCAATGCATTTTTATAGTAAGCATGATTCTGTAACCAGGATTGGCTCCCAACGATGGATCTCCTCAACGGCCATCAGTATAGACACGAAATTTTATATACACATCTAATTTGATTGGCCGTTTTAAAATCTGGCTGCATAAAAGCTTCATTTAAAAAATGTGTTTTTACTATAAATTTATCGATACATATTTCGTAGTTGCTCTAGTCTCTGGTAAACTTCAATTTAAACTCAGTTTTAAGAATAAGTTCTACATGATTGAGTGGTGAGTGAGCTTTCAAACTGATATGTCCGTGGTTGGGTCAGCGGATAGAATGGATTTATTGTGAAAATGACGGCGTTCCGCAAGCCTCCAGACTAAGCCCGGCCCACTTTTGGGAGGTCGCCGCCCGATCGTGAACTCTACGCTCTGCTCTATCGCTGTCGCCTTGGTATTTTTTCTGATTCGTCCTTGTTCAGGTGCAGATATTCTCATATATAATGAAATTATTAAGAAATTTATTTATTTCTAGAAAAAAAATGTAACTGAAAAATAAGCGTTTACGTCAAACTTTTAAGTAAATTTTGTCTATATTTTAACGCAGACACACACGGAACAGGCCATGTTATGTTGAAATCAATGCAAATGTGTTTTTTTTCTTCTTAGTCGTATGTAAATAAATATTTTAAGATTTTGCGAAACGTATTTATTAGGTTTTAAAAATTCGATATTTACCAATGGGTTCTTCCTATATTTGATATATAACCTATGCATGCGACTGGTATGCAACAAACTGACGTGAATTTCCGACTAGGAGTATTTCAAAATAATAACAAAGAATGTTTAAGATTGTTCATTTGATTTAATTTGCTTATTACCGTCGCATAGAGGTGTAAAAAATATATATGTATTAGTACAGATCTTGTTAAATTATTAGTAGGGCCATTATCAAAATTGTAGTTTTGTAGAATTATTTTGTCTTTTAGGCTTAAGCTAAAAGTGCCGAAAAATTATAGTTTTTTAGAGATATCGTGATATATTTTCCCTGGTGTATAAATCTGGCAAATTGTGTGCCCCAAAATCGCCGTGTCGAGAGAAAGATTTCGTGAGCTACCCTATTGCGATTCGGCCAGCCGCACGAGTCTGTGCGAAGGGGTCAATGTCCCTGAATGGTATATAGGTCAACTGAAGGCGCCTCGTCGTCTGTATTATGTCAGCCTGGTAGTTCTGCGCTAATGGTACGCGAATTTGGCTTTAACGGTGCTTCAATGAAAAACTCTTTCAGAACACGTTTCTAAAACAGGATTCTACAATTTTATTCCTATTCTTTAGCGACTTTTGCGTCGTGTACGACATTCATATATCACCCAACCGGTTATTTTCGATGAATTATTTATTCACTACGAGCACGAAAGGGGTAAAATTATAACTGAATTGTATACCATTTCATGTAAAATATCAAATCAATCTGGTATAGAAAGCTAGACGATCGCTCTTTGTCATTCAAAAGTGCAACATCTGATATTTCAGCTAACAATGAAACCGCGGATAATGGTCAATGACCCCGCTGGAGGAAGTGGGACTGGTTTATAATTGTCAATTTTCTACATGTCTGATCACGACCTAAGGTTCGATGAGATACCTTAATTCGAATGCTTAGCAGCTGCTACGCATCATGAGGCAGCGAACACTTAACCTCGTTTGTTGGTTAACTGCATTATAACGCGATTGAGTTGGAAAGGTCGGGTATGGTTGGGGGAGTGGTTAGGGACGTGATACGTTTGTATTTAGGAGAATTATAGTAATGCATGGAGTGGTGGGCTGCTGCGCGCGGGCAAAAGGGAAAGTGTTGGGGCTTCCTGCTCGCACGCGGAAGCGTTTAGTTCGTTATACGTAACTGCATTTCGCGTCGCCGCACCAACTCGTGTTGCAACGATGAGGCTGACTAATGAGATAGATATATTAATTACGGTCTTATATGTGAGCTAGATTTATCGCGACGCATTAATTTGTTGCCAGTTATTCATGTTCCTTAATAAGCCATTCTTATAGGTTATCCTTACTTAATTAGCGGCGTAAATCTTGTAGCGCTGCTGATTCATATATTTGTTATTGATACGAATACACATCACAGTAGTTTAATAATTTTATTTCAAATCGGCTCTTTAGTTATAAAACATTGTGGGATGTATAGTTTTGACTTAGTATATGAATTAAATATACCGATTCTACAGATCACTAACATGACTGGTTAATATTTAAAAAGTGATCTCCAGTACGGTAGAGAAAACTTTCGAACTATAACTTAATAAATAAATTATATTAGCCCTGTTAAGAAACTGTCCCACTGTTGGGCACGGGCCTCCTCTCGAACTGAGAGGGTTTAGGCCATAGTCCACCACGCTGGCCTAGTGCGGGTTGGCGAACTTCACACACCTTCGAGAAACTCTTAGGCATGCAGGTTTCCTCACGATGTTTTCCTTCACCGTTAAAGCAAGTGATAATTAATTTTTAATACGCACATGCTTTCGAAAAGACAGAGGTGCGTGCCTGGGTTTGAACCCGAGACCTTTGACTTGCAGTCCAACGGTCTAACCACTAGGCTATCACTGCTTATGCAACTTTAACTTAGTTTACTAGAATACGTTCAACCAATAAACTCGAAACGAGACTCGACTACTTTTTCACACTAATGTCATGCTTCAAGAGATGCCTTATTCAATGAAGACATTATAATAACAAGGTATCAAAGTGCTTGTACAGGGTTACTTGTAAAACATTAATGACCTCTCAGGACTATATTACTAACATCTTAAATAATAACCAACAACCTTTGTATTAGGATTTTTTTAATGTTAGCAAAAAGACGAGTGATTCCATAAATTTTGTCGAATGCAATGACAAATAAAACATATGGATTTGACATAGCAGGCACGTTTGATAGAAGAACAAAGAGAAAGTTCAATGGCGAACCGGCTTCAAAGTGTATCTGGGTGTCATCTCATTTGTTTCATTTCCATAATATATAAGACATTTCTATGTTACAGCTGTTTCTTTCGATAAAATTAAAAAATCTCAGAGCAAAAGTTGTCATTTATGATGTTAGTTAGTATAAAGTCCTGCGAGGATATTAGCGTTTTACAAGTAACCCTATGTAATATCGCTTGCGGCAGTAGGAACGGTTCGCCAGGGTCAATCTCCCGTGCCATTCCATCATCATCGGTTTTACTTTCAACGGCGTCGCGTCGGGCGCTCTCTCCGCCGCGGAACCGGCGATCATTGCACGGCGATATAACAGTAGTATTTTTACACGAAACTGTTATTATTACGTCTACAATGGAGATTAAATGAAAGTCTTTGAGAAAATTGTGTGTTGGCTTAGTACTATTAATGGTGGAAATGGGTAATAATGATTGATTTCGGGTTATTAATTTAAAGATGAGAAAGATTTTTTTATTAGCATTTATTTTTATTAAAACTAGTGGTCGCCCATTGGTCGAAATACGACCATAATTAATTTAAATTATAAGTTTGAACATTATTAAGGTTCCATTGTCAAAGACTATACTTCTATAATCACAGATTTCGCCAAGGGTACACTGTTAATATGCCTATTTTATTCAAACAAATTATAGGAAATTTAAATAAAAAGAAAAAAATTATTAAAATAAAGAATACCTTTTTTTATTGTAACAAAAAACCATGCAATAAAGAAAATGCTGTCCAGTGTACTTGACATACATATTTCGATAATTTAATTAATGATATAAAACTTCTTTGTAAGCGATGTTTTTTGTAAAATCTCTTTCATCGTTTGCTGGTTATGTTTGACATTCAGTAAGACTATAGACAAATAATTTGAAGTGTATTGTGTCAAATACATGGTAGTGTGTGTAATGTATTTTTTTATTGATTTAATATATGTTTCATGCATAATTTAAAAAAATATTAGCATTCTGCACTCCTTCTCTATATAAACTATAAGTGTGGGAAATTTCATACTCCTCCGTCCGCGCAATTTTTGTAAAAATTATTGTAAAATGGAGTACAAAGTTTTTGCTTCAAGTATTAATATAATGATGATGATGATACCGAATATAACTTTATTAAGAAATTTTTAATCGACTTAAATCAAAACACTATATCCTGACGTCAAACTCCTTCAACAGTAAGCAAATAACTACAGAGTTCTAACATGTTCTTTCCTTACTTCTCTCGCTTGATTCACTCTCATTGCTAAAATAAATATAAGAGATATGAGAAAGAGAATAAATATAAGAGAAATAGTAGAAATTAAAGACAAAAAATGAATAAAAGTAGAAAATTGTAAAATATCGCACAAATAATCTATCTACTTTTCTACTTAGTAATTAGTAAATAAAAAATATGGTACCATAGGTATTACAAATTAATACCGCCTAAATACCGCATTACCATAAACAAAGGACAACCAATCAGATACCATTACACTAACCGTTCGAAATTCTATTTATATTATTGTCTAGCGTCGTTCGGTGTGGGCTGCGCTTACGCAGGCGTGCGCGCCTCCCTTCCGCGTTTGCCTTGCACTTTCTCCGCTACACTGCACTATGAATGTTTACTGTAGGGCTATCACAGTCGGCACGACAAGACAAATGTCATGGATTTTGTCGCCCTAGGCATGAGATAACTGTTCTGTATCGATTTGTATCGTATTGAGTTAAGTCCATCTTGGCCTGTCTGTGTTCTGCGGTATTCTGCTGAAAATTCAAGGGTCCAGAGTCAGGACCCAGATTACCAAACTTAAGTACGTGCTGCCCTTCACGGCTTCGACAAGTCTTTTTTTTCTTGCGTATATCAATAAACGGCCGGGCGTAATGTGGTCTTATTTCGAATATAGTTCGATCCAACTATAATCAACGCTAAAGTTTACTAAAACTACAATAATAAAAACATCTGAGGTCATGAATAATTGAAAATTAATTTCGACAGTTGCTAACTACTAGAGGGTATGGATGCGTAAGTATATCAATATTCTGATTTTGACTGGTGTATAAGCAAGATTATTTTGACTTGCGTTCAAGACTCGAATCACGGGCCGACAAAATTTTGTCCACCGCGGCCAAAAAGTGTTGTCGCCCGTGCTAGCCCTGCTGCACAATTACTTCGAAGGAAATCCTCAGCACTCGGCTCGGTAGCGAGAAATCTAATGCGAACATTCTGATTTTGATTGCGCATTGTCTTACTTGCAAATACAATCATATTCAATCCGCAAACGTACAAAGGGTCATCCGTTCATTATTATTGCAGCTACATAAAAGACGTGCATGTATGCAGAGAAAGTTCAGGTTCCTATTTAATGAAACTGACAATGCTACTTATTTGTCAGGAAATTACAAATTCATCACATTTTCACGACATACGTTGTTTAATAAAGCAGCACTTTTTATTATTGACAAATTTAACAAATTTTTACATCGGGCAGAAAGGGCAGCCCTAACCGTTGTAGCTACAGGAAAAAGGGTCTCAGGAGGCTATCCTTAACTTTTTGAGATATTTTGAACTACATTCACAGATTTTTAAAAAAATGAGCTATTTACACAAACCTTGCCAGTCCAAAAATTCTGAAAGGTGAAGCTATTATTATTTAGCAAATGTGGGAGATATTAATGTGAAGATAAAATAAGATTTTTGCTTTTACATAAATAGTTCTAAAATTGCGACAGGAAAGGAAATTACTTCGAGAATTAACTGAACGTTTCCATTAAAAATATTTGCGTCCCACGAGCAGAGATATTGCCTCAAATATGTTGGATGTTTTTGTATTATAAGTATGTACGTACTAACCTCGTGTTTTTTGTCCATTTAGTGAAATAATAAATGTGCGTTGTTATGCAACCTGAATTAATAATACCGTTGATATTATAGGTAAATTTGGCTTTATGTATCTGTTTTACAGGTATTCAGGTACACCAATAAAATATTGTATAACTACGCTAAATTATAAGAAAAGAAAATCAGTGTACTTCCTTGCTCACTGATGTCCTACTTATAATATTGCGCTGGCCAGTTTCATGGCTATTTCTCTGCTCACTGCCGCAGTTTACATTTTCGCGTTGACCAGCTCACTGCCACCGTTTAGGTTCTCATGCGGCAAGTTTAATGGCTATAAGCTGCTTACTGCCGCCGTTTACATTCTCGCGCTGGCCAGTTTCATAACCATTTATCTGCTCACTGTCACGTTTACAATCTCGCGTGGCAAATTTCACGATAATTTCTCTGTTTACTCCCGCCGTTTGCATTCTTGCGCCGCAAGTTTCTTAGTCATTTCTCAGCTAACTGTCACCGTTTAGACTCTCGCGCGGCAAGTTTGATGGCCATTTCTCTTCTCACTGCCACCGTTTAAATTCTCGCGCTGGCCAGTTTCATGGTCATTTCTCAGCTCACTGACACCGTTTACATGCTCACGCTGGCCAGTTTCATGGTCATTTCTCTGCTCACATCTACCATTTACATGCTCACGCTGGTCAGTTTCATGGCCATTTCTCTGCTCACTACCGACGTTAACGATCTCGCACTGGCGATTGTCATGGCCCTTTCGCTGCTCACTGTCGCCGTTTAGATTCTTGCGCTGGCCAGTTTCATGGTCATTTCTTTGCCCATTACTAACGTTTACACTCTTTATGGTCCTTTCTCTGCTCACTGCTGCCTTTCATTTTCTCGCATTGGATAGTCACATGACCTTTTCTCTGCTCACATCACCATTTATCTAGTCATTTCATTTTCATTACGCAAGCTTTTGAAGATTAAACAGCTTTGTAGCCCAACATCAATATTAATTTAACGATATTATATAGTATAAATTGTAATGCAATATCGTTAAGCCCAGTCTAAAATTACTTTTACAGTGTTACGAATGTCCCTCCGTTGATGTTCGAAAAGTTATATATTTTAGAACACTTTCATTGCGGAAGAAAATCTTGCTAGTACTGATTGCTTAACAATCGGTTAGGAAGCACTAAAAGTAAACTAAGTGAGTATTCGTCATCTCTGATAGCAATATTAATTATGAATTGATTACTTCCCCGTGTATTCTCTTACAGCACTGTTCGACTTTCACCGCTTTCCTAATACTCTTTATACGTATGACGTGGTTAATTTAAATGGACATTAAGTGAATGTAAAGAAGTAATGAACATACCTGAGCAAGAAGGAAAATTGCATCGAAAAGTACCCGACTGCTTGCTATAAATAAAGGAATGTAGAAATGAAAACAATATTATTATCCTTACAGACAGACCATCAATAAATACATCATATTTTACAATATCAAGGCTAAAATGGATCAGCATGCCAGCGACGACGGTGTTTTTTTTTAATATAGTCTTAAAATGATCAGAAAGATCAAGAAGAGTAACAGTAAGTTACGGAGAGGAAAATATAATTACTGAAAAATATAATACCACTACTCTTGACCTCTCTAAGAATGTAAATGTTTTTATTTTAAAAGCTGTGGAGTTTCTTGTCCTTCTTTACCACACGAATAATTTTCCGGTGCTAGTCTTTCTATGTTTTTTTACGATCCATAAGTATTTTAATTATCATTAGCCGAAAACACATTCACTGCAGGTCAGAAACCCCTCCAAATATCACCACAACGACCGGCTTTATGCTATGCGCCTCCACCTTTTAGCCGCGACCATCACCAGGTCGCGTGTGTGTGTGTGTGTGAATGATCTACGCTGTTGGCCACAGCAGGCTTACAGCTTCAACGGACAAGAGGGCGAGCGGGCAGCCACTACGCTCGAGCCTGAAGGGAAAGGGGGCAACTAGCTCAAGGGCGCCTCAAGAAGGAACCGCCTCGAGTTGGGCGGATCATCAGGTCATACGGTTCACCTTGTGGAGGTCCTAAACAGGACCACGTCTTACATCTTTTAATTATTCAAAATAATTGAACTAAGTAATTTAATAATTTCCATAAATGACCAAATACACCGTGTCTTATCTGAAGAGCAAGCCAAGAGTCTATAACCGGCAAGCATACATGACACGAACTATGAGATTGGGGGAAGCCTGAGCGGTCTCTTAGAAAAGAACCTGTTGGAACTCTGTACTCTTTGCCTACCACGCAAGGATTCTAGCGTTGTGATATGGATAGACGGAGTTATGTCTATAAATCAAAGTGGAGGAAGCGATAGACGTCTATCAAAAAAAAATCTTGTTGGAACTCTATACTCTATACCTAGGTACCTTACGAGGAATCAGGCACGACGTTATAGATAGATAGATATAATATAGTTTTTAGCCGACAGAAAATGTGTTCGTTTTAAATTAAATAATTTAAATTTACTGATAAACGCAACGGCGACCTTCAGCCTACATTCATAACGTTCTTTCATATCTTCTTATACATAATTTATCCTTAAACGCTTTTCACATATTTTAAACGGTCATTCCTGCTGCTCAATTTAAATTCTGTAAGCCTACGTCAAATTTATTTTTATATGTATTTCTGATGTAGTATAGTATAATTAAATAAATAAAATATCTCACTGAGTTTTCCCCGTAGAGTCTGCGTTACGATGCGGTAATAGACATAAAAAAAATTGGCGTTTGTATGTTTGGGCCCGTACAAATAAATGATATTTAACTTTAGAAAAGAAAAATTTCAGTAACAGTCATACAATAATCTTGTGGCCGGTGGTCACAATCGGGGCAAACGCTGTCATCAAGTGACATGACAGTCGCAGAGTTACCATTTGCTATGAAATTACAAAACTTCTTTTTTTAATTAGTAAGCCATAAGCTTACCACCACACCACCTTGTGACCCACCTGTTGAAATATTTTCCTAGAAGTAGGAAAATTTTACTAAATGATAACCAACGCCTGACGAACTCCAACGCCCCCCTCAATGTTATCCACGAGCCAAACTATTCTTGTCTAGCTATACTATTGTTTTAAATAGTCAAAGAAAGTTCTAAATATTGGGACTCATAAATACACGTCTTAAGTTCATTGTGATTTCACATTCCATTTACAGGGTGTAATATGAAATACATGATATTAAACCTTACCGTATCGTAACCTCACGAGGTCAAATGTCAAAATACGATGAACTACACATATATTACCTGTATAATTTTACTCCTTTATCCTACGTCACCCCCATTCATAAACATTTCAGGAATATGAATACATTCCAAACGGCTATGTATGAATAAATAACGGGGAATGCTGTTGACCGTGCTTACCCGGATCAAGATTCAATGCCCTGAATGGTGATATAGTATGTTGCGTAGGTGCGTTGTATGACAGCGTAGACGCTAGCGAGACGGTGACGTCACGGGATCGCCGCCCGGCCGAGTTCATCGCCTCCCCAGCCCAGGTGCGTTCACACTACACTTCAGAACAACAATTATTTTCCGTTTTCCGCACAACTTATTGCTTTATCCTGTAGAAGGCGGTATGGGTGGGTGGTATAGTTCCCGGGAACGGTCGGTTGATGGCACGTGTCGTCATCGCATTCGGTCTTCCGCAATGACAAATGATTTCGGGGTTACGTACGAAATAAATAAAACATGTCTCCAGTGTTATGTGAGCAGTATATCAACTTATCGAAGTATCTCAGAATTATAAATGATTGTTATTACTATATTAATTTATCAACATAATAATTATGTATTAGAATCTCAGAATGTGTCATAGACCATGATCTATGAAATATACTGGACCAATAAGGTAGAGACATTTTTATACTTTATATCATAATAAACAGTATAAAAATACCTCTGCCTTATTGGTCCAGTCGTGTATGGTGTTTCTGGCTATCCCTATGTCTTATGTTCGAGCCCAAAATCGAAGTGTTATCAGGGTTGTTATTGAATAAAATCTTAGAAGGCTCGCCCTCTATTACAATGGGATCTAATATCGTCGGCAAATTGTAGGTGTATGCAGGAAACTTTATCTTCCCCGCTTGCAGAATGTAGGCAGGAAGGTATTTATTACGATTTTTGTTTATGCAAATTCCAGACCTTTGACATTATAAATTATTTACAAAAGAAGAATAAACAATGTATGTACATAAATATTATAAAATAATTCACATAAGAAATATTATTCAATAACTCTCAACGAAATAAATATTCCTTTACCCATCATATGCAAACAAAAACAAACCAAAAATATGGTCTTATGCATTCCATATTACGTACATAAGAATGCAGCCGCTAATTTTTTATCAAAAGTTTCTTAAATAAATCATTAACCACATCATAAAGAGGTGTTCAATTTTAATTTTGATCGATTTGAATAATATGAGAATCGGAGCGGTAGCGCGCAACGTCCGCTAGAGAGAGACGGGTGTATGTCTGTGAGCACCGCACAGCTGTGCTAAGGACGGTCGTTGCCCCCGCGGACGGCCGCTAGTGAACTTCGAATTATCGTATGCGTTTATTTATTGTGTTCGGCCACTCTCGGAGAGATTCCCGCTCATTAATTCGATAGTTACATTGTATTGTATTAGTGATTGACAAATCAAGATCTTGGGGAAGCTGTGCAGGTAATTATTTAATAATAAGCCTTATTGCAGCTTGCGACGGGCGCATGTTACTTGTGTGGTCGACGTCTCGCGAATTGTTTGGGTTCATTCATAGTTTACGGCTTAGCTCTGCTTAGGTTTAGGAATTGTTACTACTTATGAAATGTCTTAACTTTGGTTATCTTTACTGATAAATGGTAAATAAGCTATTCCACCAGTTATCCCAAAATTGGCAGGCAGGCTAGAAAAGGCATTCATAAACATAATTAGAAATTTAATCTGTTCTAGTCTGATTGTAGTATTTTTTTATACTTCGCACGTTCTTAAGCCCTTTTAAGGTCTCAAAATATGATCGTAATATACAAAACTTGCGTAACTAATATAGGAACACCCAAATTATTCAGAAAATAAAAAATTGCAAGAATTTGCTACTCGGCTTATCTGATTCCTAGTCTTTGAGGAGAAATTTATCATTGATATTTAAACATTATATATTTACTCTTATTTTCCATAAATGATAACCACGTTACCAATGTGTAATCACAGACCACATAAATAAAATTTACCTAATAAAATACAGATAGCCGTTATCCTATGAATATGTATTACAATAAGAGGCATTCGTAGCGCTGCAGAACTGCGCTGTTCTAAGCGATCAATAACGTTAAATAACGTTCCGCTCGGTCGATCTGAGATGGGTGACCGTTTATGGTATTGCATTTTTGGCTTCTCCGTGCTTCTGGGCATACGTTAAGCATCCCGGCAACCACTTGAAGTAGTAATCGTTAAGCCGAGTAGGACGCCTTAGAACGGCTTGATAAACTCGAAGACCAGGACACAAACCTGCCTCTACCAATCAACTGGGTCCGCGTGCTGGAGCTTGCTTCAGCATCTTTCTCTCTCTCTCCACCTAATCTCTCTCATCCTGTTGTGAGAAAATGCCCAACAGTAGAACAGTATCAACCTACATATTATAAAACTTTATTCCCGGCGAGCGTGTATGAGAGTGGAGGAAACCAAAAAAGCCTGTGAGGAAAGAACCTGTTAGAACTCTATACACTCTATCCACCCGGCAAGGGATCTGGCGTAATGACATAGATAGATTATTATATGGATTACCAAAACTATTACCTTATATAACCTTTACCAATATCCAAATTCAGTGGGGAAAATCAGAAAAGTTTGTAAGGAAAGCACTTGTTGGAACTCTGTATTCTCTGCCTACCTTGCAAGGGATGTAGAGTGATGACATAGCTTATATACCTATTACAAAACATTACTCACTTAATTCATTGTACACGCAAATTATTAGAAATAGTTAAATCCCAACCATTTATATCCGAATACCCAAATACAAAATACCACTAAAATATCCTCAAATGCTCAGATAATAAGGTACACTCACGTTGACATTGAAAATGACGTCACGCACGCTCGCCGGTTCGGTACATAGCCTAAATTCTTTTCCTAATAGGTTCGCGGTCGGGTCATTGCCCGTGTCGGTACCAACACACTCGCACTTCGCATTTACTCATTAAACCAAATATTAATTAACAATGGCTACAAAGACAGTGATTAATAATTTCTGGTAATAGAATTCTTTTTTATCGGTCATGTCTTTGACCCCACTTTGCGGTGACAATGATATTTTTATCGGAATAACACCACGCCTATGTTTATTTGCTAGATACTCTTTTTCCTGCCATTTATAAATATTTTATTTATAAAACAATGATGACAAAATTAGCGGTTACTGACACCGTCACGCCTATATTCCCCAAGCGGGGGTGGCAGAGTTGTACCGAATACACCCACGTTTCGCCGACGTCACTGATAAACAAGATGAAAATTAAAAGACTTAAAACGTTTACCTATGTTTTTGGACGATTTTAATCTCTTTTCAGGGGATAGTAAGGTTAAAACAGTATTTTTAAATGAGGTATACTGGTCTATTAGGATATAGCAGGATAACTATTTTTGTTTTCACTGTCATATAAATTTTCTCACGATATTTATCATGGTTATTAAGATAAGATCATATTTAAATTTTGATTCTAAAAAGAATTACGATAATTGGCTTTTTTAAGTCTCCCTTTATTTTTGTTTTAGAGTTATACTATTTAATGTTAACTTTTTATTTTGACAAGGTCTTTTTCATCTTGATTTGTGATAGGAAGCCATCGCCAGCTGTAGGATAGTATGGGCTGAAAACTGCCTAAGATGCTAGGTATGTTCTCTATGAGATTTCACCTGTCAAGATTAGGGTTCCACCAATTAACACTCTTTTTTATTTTAATAAGATCTTTCTCAATTTCATGTTACTTAGGTTAGAACCTTTATGAATTATATGTAGGTTAATCTGTAAGGTGTATATTCGTGGGCTAGTAAGTTGTATAACATTATATTTGTAAATTGCTGATTTAAAAATAAAAACACCTCACGCCTATATTACACCCACGTTTTGCCGACGATGTTAGGTCCCACGTAATAGGGGGCCAGCCTATTGCCATATACCGGGCACAATTCCTGACTCCGGACTCATACTAGGAAGTTTTCGTTAGAAAAAACCATATTTTTCCGACCTAGAATTTGAACCCAGGACCTCGTGATCACAAAGCAATGCGCTTTGCCACTAGACCAACAAGGCAGTCAGGTGTTTGAAAAATTGAATAAATTATTATTATATAAGAAAGCCTTTGCCCAGCAGCGGGAAAATATAGGCTGATTTAATAATGACAATAAAAAACCTTCTAATATATAAAGGTCTATAAAATTCCTATCCACTTAAATCTTAAAAATTCTTTATAACATTCCACCTAAATCTCCTTAGTAGCCTCCTGACCGCAGAAGCAAAGACACGTTTAAACAAGCTACAATAAACTTAGCTGTACTTTACACTTTAACACATACGATATGTAGAGTCGTCTATACCCCACATTAGCGCGTAAACATCGGTGTGATTGGACGTTTATCTGTCAATACATATAACCGCACGGTATCTCAGAAAGGCCCTGCGAAGTCACTGTCACGTAGCCCCGTGTATACATAGCTCCCATTGTTGGCGTCGTGTTTACGAACCTTATCGATAATATGTGGAGGCCGGCGGCACACTGGAAGCTGGGAATCGATGCTATAGTATTGATATTCGGTGAACTATTACCTTTTCATGGTGTTAGTGTTGTGGAAAAAAACAGATAGAGTAAGTGTGGTGCTGTTATTGTGAGAAGTGAAAATACTGTGGTGAAAGTTATAAAAAATTTAGTTGAAGCATAGGATTTAGAGTAAGTACTAAATTTAATTAAAATAAAATAACGATATTTTCATTTCGTTTCTGAAAAAAATAACAAAAGTTCCATGAAATATCGAAATCTTTATGATCACACCAGATTCCTTGTGGAAAAGTAGAGAGTACAGAATTCTATTAGATCAAATTCACTATCATAAATCACTGTAGTAATTCGAAATGAATTAATCATTGATTGGGAGCAGTAGTAAACTATTCATTTATTTAAGGAAAACCAACAACTAGATATAAAATAATAGGCAATACATAAATTATCCCGAAACATGAACTTTTTACTTTACGCAATTTTGTTTAACTGCAGGAACTCAATACCTACCATATTTAAAAAAAAACGATAGTCACCAGTCCAAAAAAAACACCATTGAAATATTCCTACCTCGTCACGTATTAGAGAATTTCATCATCAAAGTATAAATAGCGTTCGCCGCTATACTAGCATATCTTGTAGTACAGTAATCGGCGCACAGTCATCGGGTTCAAGTTCGGGCGGGCGACAATGAACTTGGCCGGCCGTGACTCACGCACGCCTCAACCGTCACTGTTACGAAACCATAAACACTGCACATCTGCGCGAATCCACCCGAATGCAATTAAGACACATGACACGAGCATTGTCAACGTACGCCCTTGAACATTCCTATTTGTGATGTCACCATGAACGTTTTGCATGGTAAGCAGAGCTCCTTCTGGAAAGTTCCACGAATGTAATCACTCCAAGTGTTAAACATTTATGAAAGTGTACATACTCGTATTATGCAAGCTGTCAAATTGCTTATACAATGATAGTTTAACCAGTTCACCAGTCAGTTGCAAATGAATCTCGAATATAGATATTCTTTTGGTAATGATAAGATACTAAAGATTCACCACCAGAACCTTGTTCTATAATACCAACTAAAAGTTCTACAATACTGGGTACTTACATAATCCTGTAAAATCTTAGTAATCTTGGTGCTTTTAAAGTGAACGAAAATAGCTACCTAAATGTGAAATCGATTACTCCAATCCATGTCAAACAAATTTCAAGTAAATGTTTAATATTTTTAGAAGATACTTAAATCAGCATACGAACTAACTAAGGACATCATTTATAAAGTACATTTTATGGTGTACGTCTATGTTTTAAAACAAATAAATGTTACCAATTTAATGCCACTATCTTTATATGACAGAAATATATTCCTTGTAAACTATACTAAGGTACCTATGAGGTTAAGATCTGAGGACTCATCTACATATCTAGGGGGTAACCTTTACCTTCCAGGCAAAGGAAGATAAAAATAACTTCGTTGAAACAGAGACATTGCTGTAAAGCGCGCACATCTACTTCTCTTCCTTGCACCAATTAAGAATATAGTAACTTTGTCAAAGAGTGTAAGTGGGTAAATTGTTGTACTTGCTCTGGTTTTAGACTGCACTCAAAATACTAACAGTTCGGCAACGCTTAGTAGCGTTAAATCAACTTTACACTCATCAGCTAGGGGCGTGTTTAATGAGCACGAGGCCTACTTAATGTTGCCAGCTTTTCATATGAAACGGAACTTTCCCGATCAAGAGTTCCGTGACCCGAACGATGTTTCGCGTAGGTTGTGGTATTTTTCTACTGCCTGTAACATTTCTGGGAAATATTTTAATTGGAAATGTATCTTAAGATCTTTTGAAGGATGGAAGACGGCTTCCTTTTGAATGGTATTTGTATAATAACGACCTATTAATACGTATCACGTATCGTATACGTATCGTACTAGGTAAAAACAACGTCGACAAGGAAGTTAAGAGACGGATACAGCTGGGCTGGGCAGCATTTGGAAAACTCCGTCGCTTCTTCTTATCGCCCATACCCCAATGCCTAAAAACGAAAGTTTTTAATCAGTGCGTCCTACCTGTAATGACATACGGAGCCGAAACGTGGCCACTCACTGTGCGGCTTGTCCACCAGTTCAAGGTCGCTCAGCGAGCTATGGAAAGAGCTATGCTCGGAGTTTCTCTTAGGGATCGAATCCGGAATGAAGTTATTCGTCAGAGAACCAAGGTTACCGACATAGCTCAGCGAATTAGCAAGCTGAAGTGGCAGTGGGCAGGTCACATATGCCGCAGAACCGATGGCCGTTGGGGCAGACTGGTTCTTGAGTGGAGACCGCGTGTCGGCAAACGTAGTATAGGGCACCCTGTAGCTAGGTGGGGCGACGATATTCGTAAGGCAGCGGGCAGGGATTGGAGAAGGAGAGCTAGAGATCGAGCTCAGTGGCGTGCAATGGGAGAGGCCTACGTCCAGCAGTGGACTGACACGGGCTGATGATGATGATGATGAATACGTATCAACAAGAACTCATCCAAATGGTTCATTCAAACATTTCGTTATCGCTGTGTATACCTACATTTTGCCGACTATCCTAATAATATTATAAATGTGAAAGTTTGTATCTTTAGATGTTTGGATATTTGTTACGCATAAACGGTTGAAGTGATTTGGATGAAATTTAGCACACAGATAGTTTATTACTTGAATTAACACATAGGATACTTTTGGTCCCGGAAAAATGTTAGGCTCTAGTCAAAAATCAACGCAGACGACGTCGCGGACTGAAACTAGTATTATAAATGTGAAAGTTTGTACGTTTGTTACTCAATCACGCAAAAACGGCTGAACTGATTTGGAGGAAATTTGGCACACAGATAGTTTATTACCTGAATTAACACATAATACTTTTTATCACGGAAAAATTTAAGGTTTCTGTCTAAAGTCAACGCGGACAACGTCACGGGCAGAAACTAGTACTATCTATTCATCATTAGCCAAAAGACGTCCTTAGCAGGGCAATGGCTTCCCCAAAGATGCCAATTCCTATATAATAGGAGGCAACGCTATTGCCGTTGCACTAGGCACAACTTATTCTGAACTCTAGACCAATCTACCTATATTATCACGCCAGATCCACTACGGGGTAGGCAGAGAGTACAAAGTTCCAACAGGTCATTTCACTACAAACCTCTCTGGCTTCCTCCACTCTCATCGTTCCTCTCAGACACGCTCACCAGTTACGGAAACTCTTGTCTTGCCCTTCAGATAAGATCTCTTTGGTCATGGAAAGATAGTCTAGGTCTTCTCTTTTACCTACATCCTTCCATTTTTGCGTTGTATATCTGTTTCATCATTCTTTCTTTCGACATTCTTTCTATATGTCTGAACCACCGAATTGACCTTTTTTTCAGCTTTACACTGATACTTTTTCCAGACATAAAACCTGAGTAACTCTTTATCCGTCCTCAAATTCGAAGCTAGGAACTTATGATCGTTAGCTGAACCCTGCGCTACTAGATCAACGAGGTAGAGAAAATAAATGCTTAAATAAACCGCGACATAATCCAAATAGATTGTTTTAATTATAACTAGCTGAACCCGCAACTTCGTTCGCTTTATTTTCAAGCGTGTATTTCACAGGATTTAGCTTTTTTTTTGACACAAGAGATAGCCTATGTCCTTTCCCCTGGATAAAATCTATTTCTTTGCCAAATTTGATCAAAATCTATTCAGCGATTCGGGCGTGAAAAAGAAGAAGACAGAGTTACTTTTTATAAAGATATACTGTTATGGATTTCTATACTATTATCAATGCGCATTCCAATGCTTTGGTATTAACTTACATTCCGTATAATAGTTATCAGTTACCATATAAAACTATACATAATATTTATTTAAGACTAATTACTAGCCCGGCTAGTTGTTGGCAAGTCGAGCAATTTATCGGTATCCTTGCTTCCAAACGAGTTCAAAGATTCAAGGGCATGTTGTAGTTTACGTAATAAATGTTAAATATCGGTATACAGGGCCCTTATTCGCGATGACCATGAAATAAGTAACGCACCGCGTTACGATAACTTCATGACATGATCGTTTTATGGTACTAAAATGGATTGCAGAGTACCATTTCATGATCATTTCACTACGTCGATAGGTATATTATTCATACAAATTACGGATCACGAACAAAATAACAGCCAATGGCTGCGTTTGGATACGAGTATACTTACGCGTCCATACCTACTCATTGCTAGCAAGTGTAGAAATTAGTTTTAAATTAATAATGACCTGGGGTCTTTTTATTTTGGTAGTTTAAGCAAATTGTAGCATTTTAACGCTTCCTCATGTTGGCCAGGTTTGGATCGAACTAATTTGAAATAAGACTACACCCATAGTTGTGCTCTTATTTCTAGGACCATTTTTTGAACTTACTGTTAATTTCTCCTACTTTGATTTGTGAGAGAAGGCCTTTGCCCAACGGTGGAATAATATAGGCTGATATTATTTACCTTTAATCTTCACTTCACTTTCACTATGATAACGTAACGCGCTGCGTTTGATTATACCGAATAAGGACTTAATAGTGATTTTGAGTAACCTTAGCTTCGTGACAGGGCTCTTGAGAGTACTGATGCTTGTATTAAGGTCGGTATACTTGGTTTAACGGTAACACGAGTGCCACGCGCGGTATAGTTGCATTTTGTTAAGATTTTTTTTTTGTTGTTACGAGCATTATTAGGGGAATTCTGTCATGTCGGGACCCATAGAAAATGGTGGGGGTATAGCACCATTTCTTTCTGTGCTCGTTGTTGTTAGGCGCTCGTAGCGGTAGGGCCAGCCCTACGAGCGCCTAATATACTTGTATTACTAAGGCTTCTAACTTTCACTTAACATGCAATCCTGCAGCACATTTACTAAAACTTAATTTAGGGCTTCCACAGACCCTTGGCTTACAATCTAAGATGTATTCATTTGCTTTTCGCCAAACGCCATTTACCTCCAAGGCAACAAGGACCCCGACACGCTTATTTCCGCAAGTGAGAGTGGCAGAGGTTTACTGTATATACCCACTTTTTGCCGATGATGTTAGGACCCGATGTAATAGAGGGTGAGCCTATTCCCATTATAAATTCAAATTACTTCATAATTTGACCGATTCTCCTTACTTGCTCAGCAAAATAGGTATGCGTTGTCGAAGGTCGACTTCCCGCTGTAAAGAGGTTTTATATGTTCCATTTGCCACAACAAGAAATTCAATGACATCGATATATTTCATTTGTCGCTTTCTAGGTTTAAGAAAGAACTTAGAATAGGCAGCAAATTTGTAAATCGGCTTTTTTTTCAATTTTTCAATTCTACCTACTGTTATTTATTTTCCTTATTGAAAATATTACTGGTGAATGTGTTATAATTTGTGTGTACCTTATTAATTTCTGCATTCTTTGTTCTGTTTGTTTCCTTTACCTTAATAAATAAAAAATTAACAAATATACAGGACACAAAGCCACAGTCCAGACAGATACTGGAATTTTTCTATCGAAAAATTACATTCGCACTCAGGACCTCGTGATCGCTACGCGCATTATTCACCATTAAACCAACGAGGCAGTTTTAACACGTTAACCGCAAACGAAGTCAATGTTGTACAATACTTGATTATGCTACCAAGCTAAGCAAAAATCCCAGATTTTCTTAATTTTAATGGTCTGTTTTTTACCATTTAGTTAGGATATATGCATAATTAGTGTATTTAATTAACGCAAGATGATTTTCGATCCTCTTTTAATGAATTATTAAGCATCGGACAACTTTGATCACCATGGCCTCAGCGGACGAAAAATCGAAAATCCGTTCCATAGGGCCGCGCGTTCACATTGTCGCCCACCTCCACCCGAGACTCTCGTGCTTATGTTAATGGTCTATCCCATGTCCCACGGCTGGGCAAAGGCCTCCCCTTGATGTCTTAACATAAATCGATCCTGGACCAGTAGTATCTATGTCTTTCCCGAAGTATCCAAATTGACACTACATTGTCATCTCGGTCGACCACGACACCTGTGACTGTCTTCAGGGATCCATGCCGTGGCGATAATTGAGCAACTTTGCTGGTTGATACGCAAGACATGCCCCGTCCAATCCTACTACAGCTTTGCTGACTTTACGCCTACATCCATATCCTGAGTGTGAAAGGCAGCCTGGTGTTTCTGATGCAATCCATCCGTTTAGTGCTCTTTGGTAAACCTTAAGTCTGGATTTCTTCTCTTCAGGTAGCGACCAAGTTTGAACACCGTAGGTTACGACGGGTAAGTCTGGCTTGAGGCTCAAGGGAAGGTCGCCCTTCGTCATATCCCTCAAGGACCACGCTCTTCCAGGCGTTCTCTTTCTGTCTAGTGAATCTTGCCGGTTATGAAACGAGACAGTCTGGCCTAAATATGTATATTCATTGACACTATGCACTAGTAGTAATCTGCCTATCAATCTCTACCCTATATTTCGTGCTCTTGGTCATAAGTTGAGTTTTTATCTGTTCATGAATAATCTAGCCTCGAGGCTTGTTGTACTCAGTCTTGGAGCATTTGTTGTTGTTCTGATGGTGTGGATGAAAACAGCACGATAACATCGGCAAAGCGGAGATTAGTCAGTTTACCTATCAATAAGTTTTTGAAGAAGTTTTTAATTTTTTTATAACATTATGTTTAATATCAATTTTCATTTGCTCTAGAGAGGCCTGAATGATATGAGTATATATCTTTTTACATAATTAAACAGCTGTTTCTTCTTTTAAAGGTTGGTTTAATTTATTATGATTCCAGAAAACCGTACAGTGGTTTACATTTTACAGTAGCGTCTAAAAAATCATAATTTTTTTTCTACGTCAAATTCTCTTGCAAGAACCAAGCTATATGGGGTAAACAAGAGGGCCGCGCGGGTCAGCTTATAAGTAAATTATCACGGTGCCGGTGTCCGTCGGCGCAGCAGAGAGTTCCGAACAAGGGCCTGCCGCGCGGTCAACGTTGTCTGACACTTTTTTCATAGGCAATTAACGTGTTAAACATATGTACTTACACATGCATATAAGTACTATGATGCCAGTAAGTCTCCAATGTCAGTGTCAGAGTCGAAGGCGGTTTCGGAGTGTTGTATAAACGCAACGGTACGGCGGTTACAATAATATTTTTGTTTTCGGTCCCTTGCGTCTTTGGTACATTGGTTACCTCCTTGCTCTATTTTGACTGCATAGGAACTGTTGCTAATATTTTGCCAACAATATGACTGTTATTGCTAGCGGTACTCTCGACTATTTGGTGCGGAATTTTAAAGGAAGTTTCTTTTGATCACATTGATGTCGATTTCTAATTGATTATAGAAACGTTATAAGGAGAGCTATAGGTAACTGGTACTGTCATGGGTTAGGATGATTATCATATTTTTTAGACTCCTAACTACTTTCAACATATCTTGCATCAGCCAAAAGACGTCTTTTATAGGACAAAGACCTCCTCTATAGATAGGGCGGGTCAATAAGTCCGTGACTTTTTGAATTTCCCGCCTCTTAATTGAAATGGCAACACTGCTCCTGACAGTTTTCCCCAAGATGGGTGCCGCGTTTGCTCACAATCGACCACAAACGCAACCGTATGACAATTGCGCAGGAATGTTTGGCGTTGTTCAACCGCCATATAGACAAGTTTTTGCGCCGTTTCGTAACCGTGGACGAAACGTAGATCCACCATAACACACCGGAGACCAAACAGCAGGTAAAATAGTGGGTTTCTCGGAGTGAATCGGCGCCAAGGAAGGCAAAGGTGGGTTTGTCAGCCAATAAAGTCATGGCGACCGTTTTTTGGGATGCACGCGGTATAATCCAAATTGACTACTTTCAATAGGGGAAAACATTCAATGGCGAACATTATGCCAACTTATTGGGTTGATTTAATGAGGAATTAAAAAAAACTTACCGCATTTGGCCAAGAAAAAAGTTCTTTTCCACCAGGACAATGCAGGGGTGCACACATGTGCAGTTTCCATGGCAAAAATCCATGAATTGGGCTACGAATTGCTCCCTCATCCACCCTATTCTTTATGTTTAGCCCCAAGTGACTATTTCTTGTTCCCAAACTTGAAGAAATCGCTCGGCGGAAAGAGATTTGACTCTAACGACGAAATCATCTCACAAACAAATGCCTATTTTGATGACCACGACAAATCATATTTTCCGGAAGGGATAAATAAATTGGATAAACGTTGGATTTACTCAAAGAAGCCTATGTTGAAAAATAAAATAACTTTTCCTAATTGTTTCCAGGCATATAATTGCTATTAATAAAAAAAATAAAATTATATACACAAATATAAAATATGAGTTCACAAAATATTTATATTATTTGTACGTAGTAGCGCGAAGATCGGACGGGCGTTGGGGCAGAAAGATTCTAGAGTGGAGACCACGTATTGGCAAGCGCAGCGTGGGACGACCACCTGCCAGATGGACCGACGATCTTGTGAAAATCGCCGGAAGTCGTTGGATGCAGGTGGCATCGGACCGGTTACGCTGGAAAGCGATTGGGGAGGCCTATGTTCAGCAGTGGACAAGTATAGGCTGAGATGATGATGATGATGATGAGTAGAATTAATACAAGGTAAATTTTTCCATACATATACAACGCGAAAGTGGAAGGATTTAGGTACCGGGGATGATCTAGACTATCTTACCACGACCAAATAGACCAAGTCTTATCTGAAGGACAAGTCAAGAGTCTCCGTAACCGGCGAGCGTGTATGAGACGAACTATGAGAGTGGAGGAAGCCAGAGAGGTATGTGAGGAAAGAACCTGTTGGAACTCTGTACTCTCTGCCTACCCCGCAAGGGATCTGGCGTGATGATATAGATAGATAGATAGATATGTTTCCATTGTCCAAACACTTGGTAAAGCCCTTATCATGGGATCCCAAAACACTATTACAACACAAGTTAACTTTAACACTACACAGACAAAGGCGAAAAAGTAGCTCCAAAACTGGGCAATTTGCAGAGAGGACAGTTACTTCCCAATCTGGCAACCAATCCACGGTCAGAATATTACTTAATCGCTCATTTCTAAATTTGTATTCGAATTTAAGTACGACGTTCTTGAGATTATTACCAATACTTGGAAGGACCTTCCTCCCCATGACCATGGGTGCTGGAAAGCACTCAAAACGCCGGGAACTTAAAAATAAAAAAATGAACGCTACAAAATCCGAAAAATAGTCTTATTTCATGTGTAATATTCGCGTAAATCTAAGAACTTAGTATTACTAATACTCTTAATGTTAAGAATGACAAACCAAAATAGAATTTTATTTTTGATAAGTTGTAGTATTTTCCTCAATCGTTATTCAATACTATACGTCTCCATTGTCAGATTTCAATTTAAAACACAATATGAACTGAACAGACGTCATTTGTTTTTTTTTATAAGCGTTCACAATCATTTTAGTTCTTGCCAAAGAGAATGTAATCACTACGGGTTCTTGCAACATATTCAGAAAGCTAATACACACGTATTATATACTTCATAAGCAATAAAATTAAAAAATAAACACCTGGATATTTATATTCTGCCTCGTTGGTCTAGTGGTAAAGAGCATCGCTTGGTGATCACGAGGTCCTGGGTTCAAATCCTAGGTCGGACAAATGAAGTTTTTCTAACGAAAACTTCCCAGTATGAGTCCGGAGTCTGGAATTGTGCCCGGTATAGGCCATAAGAGTCCATTGACATTATACCGCGCCCAATTCTAGATTCCAGACTGATATTGGATTTCTTTCTTTAGAAAAACTACACTGTGTTCAACCTAGAATTCAAACCTGGAACCTGATCCCGCATTTACCCACTAGACTTTGTTTAGTTTTTGTTATACGGAGGGAAGAAGGAAAAATACCCAAATTTCACCAATTACAATAATTTCTAATTTTATCTCTTTCAATAGGTAATTAAATTATTCCAAATGTATGAAAAAGAATGTATGTGCATTCTGATAACTTTGCCAGACGTTTTTTGCTATGCCAATATTTATTTTGTATTTTAGGATTGAAGGCGGAGGACCGTGTGCAATGGCGCGTGTTAGGAGAGGCCTATGTCCAGCAGTGGACTACGATAGGCTGATTGATTGATTGATTTTTGTATCATACAATAGGTTTCTAGTGCGTTTAGTAACTTAAACCACCAAAATGTCCTAGAAACATGTAATCCAAGAGTAATGGCACAGTGTTCGAGGCAATTAACAATAACAAAAACAAGGCAGTTGTTTACGACCTCAGGGTGCCTTTCTTAAAAATTTCGGTGCCTCAAAGATTTAGTCGGAATCTTTTGTAAGCTGATTATAAAAACAATTACACTATTTACTTCTGTAAATATTTGCTGGCGTCTAAATATTCTTAATAAAGAATGGCCGTTGCGCTATAAAGACTGTATTAATGCATAGGTTTTCCAACCAATTAAATTGACCTAATTTCTATGTTTTAGGGAGTTTTTCGTTAAAACCGACAACGTTATAAAGAGGCTACACTGTACTTCCTGCCATTTTATTACATGTTTTTAATTATGACATGCTACAAAAATCGTTCACTTACAATTGTGCCAAAAGTCGGCAATTGTTTGAACTGGTACTTACTACAATGGAAAACCATCAGAATTATTGGTAGTTACCATAAGAATTGGAAAGCATTGAGTTAGTAGATTGAAAACTGTTAAAACTAACAATTATGATGTCAATTATCAACAATTTTATTAAAATTGCAGTAACGGACTGTGGGCCCGGTTCTGTGTTACTTTTGGATAATGTAGCTTTTTAATGGTGAAAGAATTATTAAAATCGGTTCATCGATTACAACCAAACAAATCTTTCCTTTTCCAATATTAGAGTAGTTAAGTAATATTCTGAGCTATTGCATAAAGAAGACAACTGAAAATAATCAAAAAAGTCTACATATATCGTCTACGATAATGCAATAGCTTATAAAACTAATGAAACGATCCCGAAAAGCCGAAGAGGGCCGAAGGTAGGCGGAGGTTCCCGAAGGAATGACAAGCCAGCGCTTTCCTTGGAACGCGGAAAACGTCGGCACATGTTGAAAATACGGGAGGGCATTGACCCCGACCGCCTGGAACTGAATGTACAGCTGTTGGTGGAACTAGCGCGCCGCATCTCGGGATGCGTTTATTTGTGTGGAGCGAGTACTACATTTATCGCGGTGATCTTAGATAAATACGACGTACGGAGGCAACCGCTAGCATTACAAACGCCGGTAGCTTATGATTTTACGTAATCTTACCTTAGCTGTTTGAGTAAGACATGCCTGAAAACCAAAAAAAAGTCATATTAAATAATTCTATCTATGGTATCGCGCCAAAGCCCTTGCGGAATAGTGTTTTCATTCCTGATTCCTCTAAAATTTTATTGGCAAAAATCTTGTTGATTACGTGTGAATCTTTTTTCCGTGTGAAACTCGGGTTATCAGGAAAGTGCTTTATCCTGTAGCGTCTGAAATATAAAGATGATTTTATTACATATGCAAAATTGTAGATTCATCCTCCAAGTCTCTCACTTCCCCTTTAAGATGTAACTGCTTATTTACGTATGGAAAATATTAAAATACAACATGGTCATAATCACAATATTCTGATATGTGAAAGTCATCTTCAATCCCGAACAACCGATTCCCGACTAATTAAATTTCATCAAAGAATAATATGCTTCAATCTGTAATGATTAATCATCCCCCATTTCACATACGCGCCCCACACCACCATTCGTCGTCGGCTTTGATTGATAACTATACTATTAATTACATTATTATCATGGGGGTCATAACGATATCTTTTATCACGATAAGCGACGCATTCAAAGGGAGGCAAAACCTAATTCCAGACTCCAGACAAGTTAGTCTGGAGTCTTTGTAATTTTTCTCTCTATGATCTCCTTTTTTTCTGTCATATTGTGCCCAAAGACCGAGAATCATAGGTGTTAGCGACGCGTCGTTCTCCTTTAATGCGAAATAGTTTGGATGCAGGGTCAGGGTCGTCGATTGGTCATGCTCACTAAAATGTCTTTGCTAGTGGCGGCTCTGTGGAGAAGGTCAAGGCTCTTTCCTCTGTTATGGTCGAGGCGAGAGATGGCTGCTTCTCAAGTCATACTCGTGAACGGGTGCTGCTGGTGGGGACTGGTCCGTTCTCTATCCTTTGACTGATTAAATATGTACCACAGTACTGTTAAATTTTGTCTCGTTCGGCATCACAGTTGAGCTATAACCAATTATGTTGTACGCACTCTTTACATATTTTATAGTAACCCTTACTATTACTATTATACTTTTTTATTATATACCTTTACAAAGTCCCTATTTTGTAAATGAGAGGACTATGTAGACACTATGTGGACTATCTATACTTAAGCACATCCATTTAGCTCATTCTGCAGTGTTCTCCCATACCCCATGAATGCAATGTTTATAAAAAGAATTGTAAAACTCTCATTTTTAAAAAGAGTTACCGTGGATTTTCTTGCCCTTCTTCTCCACAGGAATGACTTTCCAAACGAGTGGTAGGGTCTTAAGTAATCAATAATTTTCTGATTTTGATTTTGTAAACTTGATGCCTAGAGAAACGAATTGAACACGACGCTAGCAATAGGTATTGATGAAAAATGACCATAGGTTTGCTGCTTAACAAGCCGCACCTTCACTATCTTACCATGACCAAATAGACCGTGTCTTAGCTGAAGGGCAAGTCAAGAGTCTCCGTAACCGGCGAGTGTGTATGAGACGAACTATGAGAGTGGAGGAAGCCAGAGAGGTATGTAAGGAAAGAACCTGTTGGAACTCTGTACTCTCTGCCTACCCCGCGAGGGAGCTGGCGTGATGATATAGATAGATAGACCTTCACTTTTGAATTTTATAAACAGAGTAGAGGTCTGCTGTGTACACCAATATGTCACCGGTAAGCAGTTTTATCGGTAACTAATGCCGAAAACCGGTATCCAAGCGCTAGTCATAATCAATATTAGCAGCATATTTAAATATTATATAGATCCAGAAACATAATGGATTTCGTGCATAACAAAAGTATGTAACCGATTATTATTAGTACTTGGTAAATCATTTCTTAAAACTATTTCCACACACTTGTAAAGTATTCGCAGTAGCCAGAACATACATATATCATAGTTCATTACGACGTGCCATCGTCCAATAGCCTCTCTTACAAAGAGAATTTGCCGACAGGCTGATCCAAATCGCTGTTATGTAGTATGCATTTGATTTAGTTCGATATTATCAGGATAGCTGGCTCTGTATAATTCAAAGTCATTTAATAAATTAATATATCGTCAGATAAGCACACTGCATAATCATAAATTGTCTTGAAAGAAGAAACCAACGTGTTGAAGGTACCGACCGCGAAAATCAAGTCCGCAATCACTCGATAAAATACCGTAGCGACCTGCCCTTAGAGACAAAACCCTTATGTAGTTATTATTTGTTAGAATCAGTATATTTTTTATTCATGTCAACCATTACACTATTTATGAATCATCAGAAAAGTAACAAAGACTAGAAGTCTTTGTTACTTTGACAGGAATGGCATTCTAAGGTGGTGGTAGACCACCACTTCGGAATGTCATTCCTGTGGAAATGAAGGCAAAGAAACTCTACGGTTACTCTTTTAAAATGGTATTTTTACTCTATTTAGGGCTATTGAGAGCCAATCCTTTTTAAAGGCGTCCAGCTCGTCCCGCCACCTCCTCCTGGGCCTGCCGCGATGCCGATCAAAATTGAGAGGAACCCAGTTGGTGATTATTTTTACCCAGTATGTGTCCGACATGCGGCAGACATGCCCAGCCCAATCCCATTTCAACTTAACAACTTTTTGGGCCACATCGGCAGTGTCATGGAGCGCAGTACATTATGAAATGAAATGAAAATGGTAAGTTTAATACCTACCATACAGCGTTCCATGTTACGCTGGTAAACAGCTAGTGAGGACTTCTGCGACTTTGTCAAAGACCAGGTCTGTGCGCTGTAAATATGTATGGGGAGAATGCACGTGTCTATTAACTTCCGCTTCAGTTTCAGTGTATGTTGCCCTTAGTTCTTTCATGGACCAATAAATTCTCCAGGCATTTTCTACACGACGTGCGATTTCTTTGTCTTGTCTCGCCTAGAAAGAGACTATTTGGACTGAGTAGATATACTTCTGGATATATGCAATCTCGACACCTTCGACTTGAATTTTGCGTTTAACTGTATTTGTCATGATCTTGGTCTTTGACATGCATCTCTTATACCTTATGTAGTAGAAAAATAATAATTAACACCGTCACGCCTATATACCTCCATTCGAGAGTAGTAGAGTTGTACTATATACATCCACATATCTCCGAAGATGTTAGGTCCAAATGTTATATTATAATAGGGGGACGGACTTTTCGGCATCATACCGAGACCAAATCTTAAATCCAAGCTCACTGAAGCCGCGTGACTGAGATGTTTTCCACAGAAAAAAATATACTTTATATTACAATGGGATAAAGTACGTATAACGATATTGCCACCCGCATATTCGCCTCGGAAGACCAAAGAGGCATCCATGGTGTATACCATTACAAAGACGCCATGAATATTGCGTCCGAGAGAAACTGTAAAGAATTGAAATAGCTACATGTAATACTATGTCCGAAGAATGGCGAGAGACTCGCGTCCGATTACGTTATGACCAAAAATATCGTGGTAGAGATTGGGCGTACGATGTACGTCTGTCTACCTCTTCGGTAAAATGGGCGTAAGAGGTATCTATGCTTATTTACATTATTAATTACTGCCTTGGTTAATTGTCATGATAGCCTAGTGGTTAGACCGTTCGACTGCAAAGTCAAAGGTCTCGGGTTCAAACCCAGGCACGCACCTCTGTCTTTTCGAAAGCATGTGCGTATTAAAAAAAAAACTATAATAATTAATTATCACTTGCTTTAACGGTGAAGGAAAACAGCGTGAGGAAACCTGCATGCCTAAGAGCTTCTCAAAGGTGTGTGAAGTTCGCCAACCAGCACTGGGCCAGCGTGGTGGACTATGGCCTAAACCCTCTCAGTTTGAGAGGAGGCCCGTGCCCAACAGTGGGACAGTTTCTTAACAGGGCTATTATTATTATATTATTATAATTGTCGTAACACGTAATTTTGCAAACATCAGTTATTAGGCTGTTTAACAAGTAGAAAATAAAGTGGAATTAATTATTGCGGTTGTTCCTAATTATTTATTGGATTTAACTTAACATTGGAGTTTTTTCAGGTAAATAAAGCATTTTTTTATTCGAAAAAAAAAACATTTTTAATTTAGTGATAAATCGTATGTTTAATAATAGAATATCCGGAAGACATTTATTTTTGTATATTTTATATAAGGTATGATAAATTTTAATAATGTAACAAAAACAAGGAAACAACAGTGTGATATAAGTAAAGGGAAATGGTTATTTTCTACGTAACGCTATAAGAAAAAAAAATAAAAAATGTAAATTGCGTTACTTAAAATTTAGCGTTCAACTCACTTTATCGTTGTTATAATAATATACATTAGTGTGACAACCCATTACAAAAATGGAAATCTTGCGCAAGTCGGAGTCGCGAAGGCAACGTAATGTAAACTTAACCCAGAAAATCTGTTCAAACGTCCGACCAGAACATTCTAACATGTTCGGGAAGAGATTTATTTAACAAAATTTAAAGCCAATTAAAACCAAGTCCGGGTTTAAACGACACGACGCGCAGATCTTAGTGACAAATATATTTAGAGAGTCGTGGAAAAGTAAGAGTTAATTTTTCATTACCACGAATAAGGTCCGTTAACCCGGTTAGCGAGATCTGGAAGGATATTAATTAATTTTAAATTATAATTATACTAGGTTCTTATTAAAAATATGAAACAACATTATTTTAACAATAATTTATTGAAATAAGCTCGATTTTTATTAACAGCCACGTATATGTAGATAATTATGTTGATGCTTGCCTACAAATAAAGCGGAAAAAAAAATATTTTCCTAATTCTATGCTTGCTTCCGTTGAAACCTAAATATTCGTCGAAACGTCAAATCATAAAATTTCCCGTTTAGGAATAAGACGGATAGAGTTAATAGTTCGTTATAATTCACGGATGTTAAAATTGTGTCAATACAATCATTTACAATGCATCTTCAATATTTCAAAAAGTCTAAACTTTCAGCTTTGTTATAATTAAAGAAAATCTAAATTCTGTGCTTCTCTCCATTATAACTCAATTTATAATTTATATTTCTCTATGTGTTCCGTTACGTATAATTACACGGCTATAGAATAGCGTATTCTTGGTTGCTGAAATAGACTTACCTCTTATTAGGTGGGCTGTTCGACACCATCTTGGTGAAATGTAGGCATTTGGAATCTATCTCTTCCTATAAGAGCTGTCTGAGAGTATCATCGCAATGCTATGTATTTTTGTAATTATTTTATTTTTAAATTAAAAATCAATTAACTTTATTACATTTCATTTCCAGACATTAAAAAATAAACGTATTGTACCGTTGATTGATGTTTAACATTAACTTCACTTTTGAAACCCTCGACGAGAGGCCACATCCACAATCAAACATCCTCTCGTTAAAATAATTTCCTATTAAAAGGATGCGTAACCCAAAAGCTCACTTAGTCACTTCGTTAATTTTGGCAAAGGTGCGCTGCAGTCATTTCTTTCAACTTTTTCACTTACAACGGAACAGAGATGGCATATGTTAAATTCTTTTTACATTTTTTAAACGACGAAATTCCTTCGTGGCTCGGCGCCTAATTCGCTTTGAATATGGAATGATTTGTGACGTGGTTACATTTCATTAGCGTCTGTTTGCTTTTGTGCCCACACGCACGGACACAACCATTCATTTTCATTCATTGAGTAACGGATTGTTTTATTCTTATTGAACTTAATTGCATGTGAGTCATTTGAACTTTTAAAACATGAATAATATCAGCCAATAAATTTCACAGACGTATCCTTAAGTAGACTTACTAGAGCAAATAAAAACTTATTGTATAGCATTCGAAAGCTATTAAATATTTAGGTATACATATGTTTTTGTAATCGAACTTATAATAAAGAATTCCCTCCCAAAATCTCACACGTTTAAAGTAGGATGAGTCATGTCCCAGCAAAAACTTTACAAACTTTAAAAATCGTATTTTAATGTCTCATTTGTATAGACGAGTTTCCGCCTTAAGTGTGCTCATGAAATTTTTAGTGCGCAATAAAAATAAAATTCCGCTTTAAGGACATTATTTAGAATTTCGATAGAGCAAGCCGGAAGAAGGAAGACGGAAGCGCTAGTGGAGGTCGATGAACCGCTTGCCGAGTCAATGTCAGCGTCGGCCGGTCCAAGATTCAGCAAGAACAAGGGTGCGTGGTTCACAGCTCGGGGTAGCAGGGTGCAACTGTCGCGGGGTAACGACCGAGCCGGGGTCGTCGTCCGCCGCCACGCGGCCGCGCGACCGGGCCATCCGATTGATTGGAGCGGGACGGCACTACCGCATCGTAACCTCACAGCGCAACTACCCTCGCTCTTAATAGGGGAAATAGCACTTTGTTTCGTAACAGATAGGGTGTGATTTCGTTTGTACGTTTAATAGCCGATAGAGCGTTTAGTTTGGAGTACGGGGAGGCAACTGACGCACACAGCTGTGTTAAGGGAAGTAGTTTTGCTCAAAATATTGATTTTTCCGCGGGCCTCGGTGGGCCGCGTGGCGGATGAGTGTGTGTGTGCGCTCGTGCGTGTGCGTGCTCGTCTATTTTGGACAGAGCACGTGGTCGTAGTTGTTGCTTGTTGACATGCGTTTTTATTTTTATGGCGGGTTTACGGCTTGATCGGTTAATTGAATTGCATCATTGTTTGTGATTTAAGTTGGCAGTTTTGATTTACGTAATACGTTAAGATAAATGATTTACGTTCACCTACTCGGTAATATCTTAAATGTAGACATCATTCATTTCTATAACCTAGTGCTGTAACTTTTGTCATCGCCTGTCATCGCACTTATTATATAATAAAAATATGCACTTATCAGATTGATCGCCACGTAATTGTATTTTATAGCTGACATAAGCGCAACTTGCAAAGACCAATAGTTATATTTATTTTGCCAAGGGCTTGGTGTAAAAGAGCGTTCGCTCATCGTTCATTGCTCTGCTCAGCCGATTGAATACTCGCAAATTCAATCGGGCCAAATTTTTGTGTTAAATTAAAAAAATAATTATCACTTGCTTTAACGGTGACGAAAAAGATCGTGAGTTTCTCGAAGGTGTGTGAAGTTCGCCAACTCGCACTGGGCCATCGTGGTGAACTATGGCCTAAACCCTTTCAGTTTGAGAG
Organism: Phalera bucephala; assembly: GCA_905147815.2. Lineage (NCBI taxonomy): Eukaryota > Metazoa > Arthropoda > Insecta > Lepidoptera > Notodontidae > Phalera > Phalera bucephala. The sequence goes on along the minus strand of LR990617.1, from coordinate 9,564,492 downwards.
GAGGTCCGTGCCCAACGGTGGGATAGTATCAGTTTCCCACAAATATGTGTTTTGGTCTAAATAATTCGCGTATTTTTTCTGTGTCATAACAAATAATTGTGGATCACACAAAGATTTGTTCCGTGCGGGAATCGAACCCGCGACTATTAAACACAGAGAGCGGAGCGGCTTAATCTCTTAACCACTGCGCTAAATCGTCCGTCAATGATGTGAAATGCATGTGTGCACTTAATACGCACTAACTTTATTATGATTTCTTCTTATTTTTTCTTCTATATCATCACGCCAGATCCCTTGTGGGGTAGGCACAGAGTACAGAGTTCCAACAGGTTCTTTCCTTACATACCTCTCTGGCTTCCTCCACTCTCAAAGTTCGTCTCATACACGCTCAGCGGTTACGGAGACTCGTGATTTTTTCTTAATTCTTAAAAATTTCATTTTTTTTGTATTTGACTATACCTTACACAATCATATGCATGAATTTGTCACAAAACCCCAAAATTGGAAATCTACATCTATTTAGAGATCTCCCATTAATATCTCAAATATTATTTATTAACATAAGATTTTAAACGAAGTTGTCTTCAGAACAATTATTTCCTACTTACTAGGTACGAAATTGTTTTAACAGTATAGGCTAAAATATATGCGAAATATTTCTATTTTTATCCGTTTCCTTTTTTAAACAAAAACAATAGCTTTATTGTGTTCTCATTTTACCATCATAACCATTATTCCATGAAGGAGCCAGGCTTTACTTTCCCAGAAATCTCCATTACATAACATCTCACACAGCCCCCGTAACAGAGTTGCTACTTGTTCGGTGTTTTTATTCCTTCAGCCATTTTTTATTAAGTTAATACATAGACTGCCTCGTTGTTTTAGTGAATAATATGCTTCGCGATCACGAGGTTCTGGGTTCAAGTCCTAGGTCGGACAAATGTAGTTTTCATACTGAGTTCTTAGATTTACGCGAATATTACACATGAAATAAAACTATTTTTTCGGATTTTATCGCGGTTTATTTTTGATTTTTAAGTTCCCGACGTTTCGAGTGCTTTGCAGCACCCATGGTCACAGGAAGGACTCAGGTGTTAGACGTCCAAAAGGCATAGTTGTTCCGGGGTACCCTCAAACTTCTTACTTACAAACGTCGGGAACTTAAAAATCAAAAATAAACCGCGCGATAAAATCTGAAAAAATAGTATATAATATATTTCAAATGTACTTTTGTTATCGAAAAATTCCCAGTATCAGTCTGGAATCTGGAATCGTGCCCGGTATATGACAATAGGCTCGCCCCCAATTACATGGGAACTAATATTGTCTACGAAAAGTGGGTGTACACAGTGCACCTCTGCCACCCCCGCTTGGGGAATATAGGCGTGACGGTGTAATACATGGAAGAAGCCAGAGAAGTCTGTAAGGAAAATACCTGTTAGAACCCTGTACTCTCTGCCTACCCTTCGAACGATCTGCCGTTATGATATATACAAGTTTTAAAATCATTGTAAACCCGCAACAAAGTAACAAAGACAAACATGTGATGAATTAACTTTGTGCCGAGTTTACAATGACCCAAAATATGGATTATTATTGCGCATGGCTGGGGTTATTATTAAGATTTTCTCCAGAATTTAATAAAAAAATCAATCTAGTAGCGCATAGTGCGGCTGGCTATCACGAAGTCCCGAATTCGATTCCTAGATCGGACGAAGTGTAGTTTTTCAATCGAAAGATTTCTCAGTAGCAATCCTGAGTCTGATATTGCATTGGTACTTAATCCCGTTAAGTCTAAAGTCATTTTTCTAGGTACAAGAAAGCAAATTGAAAAAATACTGAATAAAAACCCAGTAGTAAAGATTTTGGATACAAATATTGAACTTGTCAACGAAGCCAAAAATCTAGGCAATACCTTCGACAATTTGATACGTTTTGAGAGTCACGTGCTAAGTCTTGTAAGAAATTGCTTTTACAGGTTCAAAATACTGTATAAGATTCGCAACTTTCTTTCTGAAAAGGCACGAATCACTTTATGCGATTCCCTTATCTTGTCAAGGCTCAACTACGGTGATCTAGTCTATGGTCCTCGGCTGCTATCTCGGACTCAGCGGCTTATTCAGCGCGTGCAAAATGCCTGTTGTAGATATTGTTTTAATATCCCTCCGCGTACACACGTTTCACCTTTTATTAATCGGGCCTCCATGTTAAACATGGAATCACGCAGGCAGTTGAATCTTGCGGCTTTAATGTTTGACCTGACCAAATGGAAACAACCTGACTATCTGTATGGCAATTTTCCGCTTTCCACAATCGCTACGGATCAGATATAGCCAGGTCAACGCGGCTGCCATTGTCGACTCAGTCGACGCAGAGAACAGTAGCATTTAATGGCAGTTTTCGCTACCAGGCGACTAAGTTTTGGAACAATATACCACCTCCTATGCCCACCAAAAAATGCCACTACAAGGGTTACTTTAAACAAATTTAAAATCAGCTTCATTGGAGATGCAAGAACTAGGTTTACGCTTTGATCGTGCTGGTAGCATTCTTCAGTTGTCGTCGGTACTCGCATAGTCCTAACATACATACATACTCACGCCTTTATCCCACTGGAGTAGGCAGAGACTACAGTTTGCCACATATTACGAATCTGATACACCTCTTTCGCTTCATCTACGTTCATACATCTCTTCATACATTTTCGTCGATTTAGAGTGCTACGCACTTGAACCTTTTCCAAGAGACTATTAATTTGGTCGTTATAGGTTTTCCTTGGACGACCTCTTCCGACGCTTCCACTGACATTTGCTCGATATATTCCTTTCGTTAGCCGCCTGTCCCGCATCCTCTCCACATGCCCATACCAATTTAACATACCTCTTTCAATCCTAGTTACCACGTCATCCTTCAACTTACATCGGTTTCTACTCACACTAGTCCTAAAAAAATCTCAATATTTTTTTGCCAGGAATAAATAATCAATCAATCAGCCTATCGCAGTCCACTGCTGGACATAGGCCTCACCTAACACGCGCCATTGCACACGGTCCTCCGCCTTCCGCATCCAGTCTGTCACAACGACCTTCTTGAGGTCGTCGGTCCATGTAGCTGGGGGCCGTCCTACCTTACGCTTACCAAGTCGCGGTCTCCACTCTAGGACACGCTTGCTCCATCGGCCGTTGGTCCTTATGCAGATGTGACCAGCCCATTGCCACTTTAGCTTACTGAGTCTGCGAACTATGTAGGTAACTTTGGTTCTTTTCGGATTACCTCGTTACGAATTTTATCCTTCAAAGAGACGCCGAGCATAGCTCGCTCCATAGCCCGCTGTGTGACTTTGAATTTGTGGACTAGTCCCACTGTGAGTGGCCACGTCTCGGCCCCGTAAGTCATAACAGGTAGGACGCATTGGTTGTAGAGGAATAAATAATATTATATGTATTCTTCTTTTTATGTATATATTTTATCAACAATTTTTAGGTTCATGTCTGAAACGCTGCAAGAGTTTCTTGCTTAAATTTCATGGTTGCAGCTGAAAATCAGCACTTTGCTCCTCGAGCAAATGCCGCGCTGAGTTGTGGCCTTTTTATACCACTGTGACACAAGTACTACAATAAAATTATAATTTAAACTGTACTGCATGATTTTTTTTGTATTTTAGGAAAATATTTTGTACTGTGTTCTTTTGTTACAAATAAACTTCTTATCTATCTATATATCTATATTGTATCCGCTATAATAGCAATTTGCTATTACTATTACGTTGGGACCATCACCAAAGGTATGTACATAGCACACCTCTGCCACCCCCACATGGACAATATAGACGTGTTGGCATTTATTTTCATGTTTAAATAATATTACAATTGCATTTTGCTATCTTCACCGATTACGGGTACAAAATGGAATTTGTAATCCTTAATCTGATTACATTTTGCCCATATCTGGGTGTAACAGTGGTTTTTTGTATCCTTTTTCACTCACACTCACAATTGAAACGAATCGTGAGTGTGAGTGAATCGACATCTCGTATATCAAAATCAATCAATCCATTTAGAACACATAATATGTCAAATAAATACACATATACTCGAAAACATTACCCTTCTTTTGTGGCAGTCGGGTAAGTATGTAATTCTGAATTCCTTTAATTTGTGTTAATTACGTTGTAATAATATGCTGACTTGTTCTTTTAATCATTAACTTAACCATTACAAAGAAATACATTAACGAAACCTATTACGATAAGCCCCAATTATAAACACTAGATTTTTTATACTTTTTAAAGGATTTGCTTTAAATAGATTTCCAAGGTGTACATATGTTAGTTACACAATAAAATATAATATAGTTATACGATATACAATACAATATATAATAATAAAATGACAAATATATTAAACAGCGTTAACGGTACAGTAAGGTGGCCTTGATTAAAGCGATTTCTTCCAGGCAACCTTTAGTTAGAGGACAAAGATCATAGTTATGTGAATTAGATCAACAACAGTGATACTAAATATTTAAAAAAAACGTATGATGTCTATTACAGAAACTCTATGTAATATTGACTCTGCACATTTTATATTTAGACAAAACTGGTTAGCAGTCTTTTGTTCCTTTTGAAATTTTACAGGCATTGATTTTGGATTCGATAATAGCTAGTGTTAAGTAACGTATCACTTGTTACTATTGACTTAATCATTAAATCCGAACAATATGAAATTTTATATCAGATGCGATTTTAGCAGTCAGCAGGCGCGACGAATGAAAAAGAATGTCATATTGAGATATTTCATATGTAACCTGAAAAATGTTCCGTGCTTAGTTAGCAGGGAAACTGGCATAAAAATAAGCAACGAAGGCATATGAACATGGGCCCGCTGTCTATTTCATGTTCAATTATCTGCTTGCTACCGCGGCTTAAATTCTCGTGCTGATGATTTTCATGTCCGATTCCCTACTCACTACCGCGGTTTACATTGTCGTGCTGCCCAGTTTCATGACCGATTCCCTGCTCTCCACCGCGATTTACATTCTCGTGCTTACCTGTTTCATGTCCACTTCCCTGCTCATTGTCATGGGAGGGAACTGAGTGTCATCCAGGAGTCGGGTTCAGTGGACAGGAGACGACTTGCAAATATACGTACACACATATAACCGACTTCTTTCACTGTGTACACCGAATATATTATTAACTGTACGTGTATTTATGTATGTATTGATGCACAAACACAGAGCCGGTTCCGAGAACTTACGCACACACGCTCATCACCTTACCCTTGATTTTGCCAGCTCAAGGTCTCTACCCTCAGTGGTCTTGCACTCACACCCTCACGGGCCCGCATAAGTCTATCCCCCTCTAAAGTGCGGACAATGCCGAATTACCCCGACCGGGAGCCGGGGTCGACGACCCGCAACGACATACGTATTGGTAAATAAACATTGATACTGAATTACATAACTATAAGATATATTTATATAACGTTTCGGTGCCAATGTTTGGACAAACTATTAGGTATATAAGTTGGGTTTAGCTATTATAGGTACATCTTCATTATAAATTTAATAAACCACGCAGTATAGTCATGTTAATTCCTCAATTACCAATGTTTGAGGAAGAGGACTAACAACACCATGCAGAGGAACTTAGAACCTTTAGTTAGTTTTTTAACTAAAATTAGTATTTGACGACGTTTAAGTTTTTTGATGATGAATATATTAGGTGTGTACATATATGTATAATTTTAAATTTCAAGGGGCATTTGTGTCGAAAATTATCGAAACTCTATTCAGTATAATTGATATTCTATATAGGTAAATTAAATTATTTATAAGTATTCACTTATAATTATACAGAATATAATTTGTAAATAAATTATACTGATTAGAGTTTACCGATAATCGTTTATACCTATGTAGGTATTTCGTTGAATAAAAGCGTGCTTTTACAATGTGTTGTATAAGTATTTTAATAAGGTTCTCTATCTTTTCTTAGTCTAGGAATTACATCAGATAATTAACATCTATTCACATTTTACAATATATAATAGTTAATGACTCCAAATTTATGATGAAACTCGTACGTACAAGCAGACAGGGGGGTACATTTATAATTAGCTACATTTATACATATTGCCAGACAATGAAAATTAAGTAGTACTTCTTTATAACAGGGGTGATATCTCATTTGATGAGGTGGAAAAGTCTTCAGTCAATTTAAGAAGGGAGAGAGAACCTTAATAAAAACAGATCTAAGAGATATTTTATTGTTTTAAAGCGTTATTCATTTTTAACAAGATATTATTTTACAGATATATTTTTATATCCTCTTTTTCATTATATAGAAAGAGAAAATGAATTGAACTGAACTTTAAGACAATTGAACTTACAACAGCCAGATTGCTTTAGATATTAATAATTTGTTCTAGCTCTAGACAAACTATACATTAGAGTAGAAATAATAAAATCAAACGAGACGAGATTAGGGTTGACAGTGTTGTGATTGATTCCAGTACATACCAATCCCAAAACATATAAACAGTAAAACATTTAAAACAAAGGACTCCATAAACACATCATCACATCCCAATCAATAACCATTACTTCCATGCCAACATAATCGAACGATTAAAACAAAACTTATTATAGCGAAAAACAAACTCGTCCCATAGCGCGCCATCGAGGCGCTGAACGTTTGATTACGCGATGGTAGTTATTGCCAGTGCATCAGGGTGGGCGTGCCCGACCTACGCCACCCCCCGACCTGCCCCAACACTGCACCGATGCACCCTACTTGTCTAGATACCTAGGCATCTAGATAGACGTCTGGATACGCCACCCTGACTCACACTGACAAAGCCCATGTTGTCTATGTAACCGGGCGCTCGCAGTTGACATCGCCTCTGTCTATACTATGGCGAAATTCGTCTCTTGTTTACGTCGAATGCAATTTGTTTGAATACGCGGAGTGAATAGCTTATTAGGTACCTTTACAGCCCTTTGTTTTAGAGTTCAGTAATCTCTCAGAAATGGTTTCCTTTTGAGTTATTTAAATTTCATGGTAATGAGCAACAGGTTATAATTCGGTAATATTAATTTGGTAAGAATGAACAGGACGAGATGGCGCCACGACTTGGACAGTTTTGTGGGAAAGACATAGGATCCTACTTGCCCAAGATTAATCTATGTGGACACGTCTAGGAGAGGCCTTTGCTCAGCAGCGAGACACTGGGTAGGCTATTAAAAAATATTAACAAATAACATCAGACTAAAAACAGTGCGTATAAGAAGTCTCGAGTTTTAGAAATCTATGTTTAATTGTTTACTTAGAAAATGTCAATTACTATTCCACCCCACTCGGACCAAGCATATCAAGTGTGAGTGTAGGTGGACCTACGGACCATTTTACCTACTCTGTCAGAAAAGAAATATATGTTGTTTTAATTTATTTATATAATTAACTAAGCGAAAATTTGTTCAGTCCATTAAACTTATCTCAATATATACGCTACAGAATTCTTTCCATCACCTTTCACTTACAATTATTATCATAACGACATTTCAGCCTAACATATATCACGCGTTAGCAGCGCGAGCTCAATAATAAATTCTATACGATCAGTCGCATTTCCAGCGCAGTTACGTATAAGTCTGAACCTACCCCAACAAATCCGAGTGCACCCGTACTGAGCTAGACTTGCGTGTGTGCCTAGTGCTTGTATGCACTACGCACACACGTCCGGTATTTACGTGAGTTCAATTATATCGGGGAGGGAGGTTGCCGGTCGTGTAGATACGTATGTTTTATTCGGAATTTGAACTTTTCAGCACACCACCAATAGTGCATCAAGGACAAAAGAACGTAGAATTTCATATTGTTACGAAATGTAATTCATAGTCTCTACTATGTTAAAGTATTTATATCTATCTACCTATATCATCATGCCAGATCCCTTGCGGGGTAGGCACAGAGTTCAGAGTTCCAACAGGTTCGTTCCTTTCTTACCTCGCTGGCTTCCTCCACACTCATAGTTCGTCTCATACACGCTCGCCGGTTACGGAGACTCTTGACTTGTACTTGTTAAAGTATTTATATTAATAAAATGTTATATTGCCTGCCTCGACTGCCTCGTTGGTCTGGTGGCAAAGCGCATCGCTTTGTGATCACGAGGTCCTGGGTTCAAATCCTAGGTCGGACTAATGTAGTTTTTCTAACGAAAAATTCCCAGTATGAGTCCGGAGTCTGGAATTGTGCCCGGTATATGGCAATAGGCTCGCCCCCTATTACATGGGACCTAAAATCGTCGGCGAAACGTGGGTGTACTCAGTACACCTCTGCCACCCCCTCTGGGGAATATAGGCATGACGGTGTGTGTAATTCATAGTCTCTACTATGTTAAAGTATTTCTATCTATCTACCTATATCATCACGCCAGATCCCTTGCGGGGTAGGCACAGAGTACAGAGTTCCAACAGGTTCTTTCCTTACATACCTCTCTGGCTTCCTCGACTCTCATAGTTCGTCTCATACACGCTCGCCGGTTACGGAGACTCTTGACTTGTACTTGTTAAAGTATTTATATTAATAAAATGTTATATTGTGTTGATTGAACTGAAAAATAGAAAAGATTTTAATAATGGTAAGATAGTTAATATCTTTTGTTTCACATTACGATTATACAATGTTCGTTGATTAGTTATTAGTGGAATACCTAAATGTCGATTGTTTGCAATTTGTTTGAAATTATGCATTTCCATCAGAGAACTTTGTAATTTTGTACTGATGCAGCATCTGCAATAAAATTTCCCAAGGATAATAAGATACGGATATGACACTTTTAACAGACGATTTGGCGCAGTCGTTAACCCTCTCTGCGCACTGGGTCGAGTCGCGGGTTCGATTCCCGCACGGGACAAATCTTTGTGTGAACCACAACTATTTGTTTCGGTTTTGTATTTGTGTATGTGAATTTTCATGTTTGTAAACGACACAGGTTTTTTTTTTAAATATAGTAATTAATAAATCATTGAAATAAGTGTTTTCTGCATTTTAATGTATGTAAGCAGTGATAGCCTAGTGGTTAGACTGTTGGACTGCAAAGTCAGAGGTCTCAGGTTCAAACCGAGGCCTGCACCTCTGTCTTTGCAAAAGCATGTGCGTATTAAAAATTAACTATCACTTGCTTTAACGGTGAAGGAAAACATCGTAAGGAAACCTGCATGCCTAAGAGTTTCTCGAAGATGTGTGAAGTTCGCCAACCCGCACTGAGCCAGCGTGGTGGACTAAGGCCTAAATCCTCTCAGTATGAGAGGAGGCCCGTGTCTAACGATGGGACAGTTTCTTAACAGGGCTAATATAATATTATTTATTATTATTAATGTATTATAGGGATCGGGCCTTCCGAAATTTAATAGGTATTTTTTCAGTCACATACGTTCCGCACAAAGTTTTTCAATATTGTAAAGGAATGACAATTTTGAAAAAAAATTATTAATTTGTCCCTCTCTCCTTATCCTCTCCTCTTTAATTTTTTTATCATAACTGTGTGTAACTAAGAAATTATTAATATCACAATACACAGTTCGAATATAATATAACGAACAACATACCTCACAGTACCGTGAGAAGTTAAAATAGTGAAATATATCAATTTTTACGACACTAAAATAACCTTGACGTAAAACGGGTTATTTGAACCGAATCACTTGCTAACCGGAAGCAGTTTGTTGTTTGTAAACGGTCATATGATCCCACATAACAAATGTGCGATACATAAATAAAATACCATAACAAAATAAACAATGTTGCATATATTGCATGCAATACACTAAATTCCATTAATTTATTTGTTATGAATAATTTTCACTAGTTGAAGAAGTAAGCTAAATATAAGAAATTAGATTTGTCTCAGTACCCTGACATCTTAATCTTTCATAAATATAACGTTTCTGATAGAAGTTAATTTTTTCTAACGTGTCCACAAAAACCAAATTTTGGACACTGTAATCAAACATTGCATTGTATAATTTTTTGTCTGCTCATATCTAGCCTAGCGTCAACATAAAATATTTGAAAATGTATGACACATTTTAAAAAGGGGGAAGTATGTACTTTCTTGTCTGGATTCTCACACATTCATAAAAAAAGATTTTCACAATGTTTAGAAATTACACACTAACAAAATATACGATGACACAGCAATTGCCTTGACTTTGCTCCTAAATAACATCAGATCTTAACCTAAAGATATATACCGAAAATCTGTTCAGCGTAGGTATCAAGTTCGGAAGCCTACGCCGTAGCGTCTTGCTACGACGTTCGTGCCGGAACCATTCTCGCTGACTCGACATGAGATTACGTTATAAAATTTTATTTATTGTTCGATTGAAATGAAGGGTTTCATAAGAATAAAATTTTGTTTTTTGATATTATTATTAATTTGACTTATAAAAATAATTAATACATCAGTTTTAAAAAGTTTGACACTGCATATTTTACGTTATTATAATTATTGAAAAAACAGCAATAATAATTAAAAACAAATAAATATAATAATCATCATAAAACTGAATACGATATCATGAAGCTTCAGTTTATTTGCGCCACCTAGTAGCGAATAGTTGAACCGCGCGTTCCGCAATTCGACGGTAGATGGCTGTCGTATTAAATTAATTCAATTTGTACAAAATGAATCAATCAAATCAATCATTTTAGAGAAAGCAATAATTTGAATGTAAAATATTATGTATAAAAAATTAACAAATCATCTTATTTAGAATTGGTGTAAATGTACTAGTATAGCTTAAAAAATGATTTACCAAAAGAGCATTACTTTTTGAAAATTAATTAAGAGTATATCCAAAATGTAATTTAATGTTTACGTTATGTAGGTATCTACCTACTGTTCCATTTTCACGTTCTACCTAAAATGCAATAGACACTTATTGTGGCTGTCGAAACGGAACACATTCTGAGAATCGTCCTATCCTAGGATCTCGACTAAGGAGCTCAGCGAATGATGACTAATTATTTTTGGGCAAATTGCCAGACGGCAGACCGAAATGCGTATATAGGGCGGCCGTCGGCGCCGATGCTCGTGCTAACCACTTCCCAAAGGTTAACGCGCATACCTTGCAGATGACTTCGACTGTCATAAAATATGATGTTGACATATAGGCAGATGGAATCTAACAATAATTTTAACGATCTTCGATTTTGAAATGAGGATGCGATTTCGAAAAAGATATGAATCATGTTTTATTACTTACTTCCTGGTTTTATTTGTACGTTCCTCCTTGTGTAATAAGATAGGATTCTTGAATTTATTAGTTAATCGTTAATTAAACTATAAGACACTCTTTTAATAGTTAATACTGAATATCTTGATTTGACACAGTTTAATATATTTCCAAAGAGAAATTTAATAAGGATTCGCGATATAGAGAGAGAATTAAAAAAAAATTAACACCGTGATGACCAAGTGAGGGTAGTAGGGTAGAGGGGGGGGGGGGGGCAAACCTAATGCCATTAAACCGGGCATAATTCCAGACTGCGTAATTAGTACAATTGTGGACAAATGTTTCATTTGCACAATCCCACATTTTGTCCGATCTAGGATTCAAACCTAGGGACTCGTGGACGACAGCCGACCAACAAGGTAGTCATCGAAGCTATTTAAAACTTGTAGTTTAAAATCAAAATGTTCCTACCAGCCTACGTCATATAACAATACAATCCAAAAAAAGACGGGCATCGTACCACAATACCCGTGTTCCAATTCCAATTTTAAAAAAGTACAACACATTGCGTACACGCACATCAAAGCTTCATTTCGTAACTGTTTCTAAAACACATAGCCACAATATATCAAAACGAGATTTCAGCACCTGATACTTTCTTCAGCGCTGTTATCGCGTTTCAGGATCGCGCCGCGTGGAGCCGAGACCGATCTATCAAGATAACCCAATTTCTATGGGACTTGTGTGCGAGGAACACATAACACTAGAAATTATAACGAGTGATAAATGCGATATTGCATAAAGTTTCGTTATGCCAAACAAACTGTTCACGTGTGACGTACTTGCGTATCCCCCCCCCCCCCACTTACCCCTCGTTCGCACGGGTGCTATTTCAATACGTTGTGCTGAAACATTGTAAGCACTTTTCAGAAAAATATACTGTTATCCGTTTGTTTCATCCCAGCGCTTGATTACCGCGCGTTGTAAAAACGCTGGTTCGAACTTAGGGTATTCGCAGTGACCAAACGCGGCGCGTTGCTGTATCTTTATGAAATGGTGGTGTAACGGCATTTTTTACGCCACTAAAGTAACATTAAACGACCATTTCACGAAGTTCTCGTAACGAGCCGCGTTTGGTCATTACGAATAAGGAGCCAGGAGTGTACCCGAATTAAAGTGGACCATTAAAAAATCTAGTGGACGCACGTTCGTGTTGTGAAAAAACGGCAATGGACGATTTAGTGTCAGCAGGCAAACCATGCATTAGCCATCGTGAGCCCTATAATGCATGTAGGTACTTACAAAGTAACAGTCATAAAGATTGATTACATAGTACGATGTTGCGCAAGGAGAATTAACATTTGGCGATTTTCCTACTGAGTGGCGAGCTTTAAAGGATGACCTTCCTATATGGATTAATGCGTTATTATGGTGTACGATGTTACATAGCTAATTTGTGTGTATCGCAATGGCTGTTACATACTATGCCGGCAGGACGGCCGCCAGACGGGCATGACGATAGCCGCCGTTAAGCAGATTTTTTTTTCTTTTTATAAAACATAGCCCCACAATCGGATTTATTCTTGTATCGTGGGTGCGTTTACAAACATGAACATTCACATACACAAATACCCAGACCGAAACAAATAATTGTGGATCACACAAAGATTTGTTCCGTGCGGGAATCGAACCCGCGACTATTAGACACCGGAGCGGCTTAAGCTCCTAACCACTGCCCTAAATCGTCCGTCAAGTATATGCATGTAACATGCCGAAAAACCTTCGCGGCGATAGGCCGGCGCCGTGGTCGCCGGTTTGTGTGTAGAAGCTATAACAATATCTTCATAGTTAAATGCTTTTGAAGACCTTACGAAAAATGGTATGTACATTGGATTTTATGTATGAGCTCAAACTGAACGCTCATCCTATACTAGCGACAATATATACAAACTTTCATCACCTTAAAGTGTTTTTTTAAGATAAAAAGTAATCTATGTCCTTCTCCCGGATAAAATATATCTCCATGCCAAATTTGATCAAAATCTGTTCAGCGGCTTAGACGTAAAAAGGTAACAGGCAAACAGACAGACAGAGTTACTTTCGAATTTATAATATTAGTACGGATTTTGACCGACGTTTCGTTTTGTCCCAATCATGAATCGAATCCAAAACTTTCAGCTTATGCAGCTGACTTCCGACCGGCCAATTATCAAATAATTAATACCACAAAAATTGCCAAGATTTCCATCTGAACTATACCTACTCTTATGTTTATATCTGAACCAGAAACCGGCTGTCAGTCCGCCAAGTCATCAGTTCTATCCATCTAGGTTTTTAAGGTTAGTTTCACGATTAAATATGAAAGGTCAATGCAATAGAACTTGGCCTCTTGACAGTTGCAACAGAAAAGCTTTGGTAATACTAACATAACATTTCCTTGTGACAAAAATATTAAGCGTGCGAGCGATTGGGACATAGAATACTAACCTATTGCATTTCGTATGTACAAATTTTGTAAATGTGTATTTACTGTTGACTGAATCTAAGATATTTCATTTACCTAGCCATTTTAAATTGATACTAATAGCAAAATAGATCACGCCAGGTCCTCTGGGGGGCAGAGTACAGAGTCCCAGTAGATTCTTTAAATGCATACTAAAATGGTCAGATTTAGGAATAGTCGCCCATCCTAGAGGTTAAAATTGGGAAAATGATTTTCTATAGCCATTGCAAATATTCGTTTCATTTTTATGTCATAACATATAGATATAGATTGATGAAAGTCCATATTTACGTAAAATAAATTTGTTTTTAACACCTTGTCTCACGCTAGAAATTATTCCTATGTTCTGGGTGCATTAGCAAATATGAACTTTGCACGCAAACACAAACCCAAAAGAGTTTGGTTCACACAAAGACGTGTCCCATGCCGTGATTTAACCCGCGTAGACACGATGCGGCCTACGCTTCAATGGAGCTATCGTCAAAATGTTATTAACATTACACTATTCTGTTGGCCATCTCTTGTTTGTTTGATCCCAGTAACCGTTGTCTAACAGCGGGAAATATAGATTAACAGAAAAGTGAGACAACAACATCAGCGAGTACTAACCAGCACACAAGTGTCATGCGCAATACGCTGATACGGTGGCTTATTATAAAAATTTGGTCTCAGTTATTGAGGGTACTCGAGTTCACGCCGGGTTCTAGGCCAGTCTGTCGCAACCGGCAAGTTCGGACTCCTTATCGTTATCAAGATAGGTATTTTGTATATCATGTGCGCATTATACACTCACCCAATTCCTGCAGATAGACGGTAACCTCCTTACTTGTGACCTAGATGGTGAAACACCTTTTTCCTGCTTTAATCAGCGGGTATAACAATAATATTTTTATTCGATTTAAGACTTGAAAGTTTTGTCCGACAAAAATATTTTGATAATATCTTGTTTGGCTAGTTTTGTATAAAGAACAACGTTGAAGGACATTTGTACAAATTAAATTGTAACGTGATTTATTGTAACTGAAATCTATGTTCATAACTAAATAGAGGTATATTTATGTTACTTTGAAAAACCTACATTTTTTTAACATACCCGGAAGTAGTAAAAAACCTTATTATTATTATTAATGAACACTACAAAACTAATTTAAAAAAAAGTGCTTTATTTAATATTCGTGCTAAACGCAAATTTTTGTTACTCTTAGCAAACTTTTCTTAAAAAAAACTACGCGGCTTCTTTTTTAATTGCAGTCGCTTAATCTCATCGAATGTAGTCGCACCCTTGACATACTTAAACATCGTATTTGATATCTTATATATTTTTAACTGTGTTTATGTTCCTAATCTAATTTGACGCGTTCAATTTAACCGTTTTTACAAACACCAGTAGTCAACCCTAGGGCGTATATTAGAAATAGAAAAGTTAAATATGTGTGCGTGTATTGCACTTATAGAGTTATTATGTGTGCAATAAATACTTGATGTATCCATCTCTTTCCTTCTCGACATTTCACTGATAGCTATGGCCTTGTCTAGTCGCATCTAATGCTGGCATTAGTCTGTTTAAACTGAAGCATTAACTTGTCGAGTTACTTGCTCCATTACTTGACCGCTAAAATAAATGCAATCATCCTTTACAGTTAAATATATAAAAGTTTCTCATTGATATATTAAAGTTTCTCATTCTGTCGCGCACCAATTAATATTAATTTAGTAGGTTATGACACCGTATTTGTGTCAGAAAAGTGATGTATAAACAGATGTTGAGTTGTTAAATATATTTTACGGTTACTGGCATTAGGTTTATACGGAAACGTTACACATTTTGTTGAGCATTTAAGTCATAATATATTTTCATTTTGTTTCAGGTGAGTGTAACTTTATATTTGGGACGGCTGAATAAAGGTGTGTATGTTACAAATAATATTTTTATTATTTATTAACGTATTTATTGCCACAATTAGTATAGTTCAAGTGTCTGTATAATAATAACGCGAATTATATTTCCGATTATGTATTAAGAAACACTTGATTTCTTAAGAGTGTCAATACTAACATCGCTTAAAAATTTGTATTCACATACAGTCTTCAGATGTTAGTTTTATACAGACTAGCTATTTAGTGTTTGATGATGATGGTGATTTCAATAAGCATTCATTCAAATTTTAAGTTGATCTATTTAATTCTTAGTTCACGATCTTCAATAGATTTTGGACTCGTCCGTTTGTTACTGTAGGTTAGGACTAATTCAGTCAACTTGTACGAGTGCACTAGCTGATTAAACGTACCTAATGTCCCTGTAGCGAGTGTTGACTGAGCCGGAGTGTTGACCGGTATGTAGGTTACACCGCGCGAACCGGCGAGCACCCCCGCGCGCCCTCCGCACCGCCCCGCGCACCACGCAACTACTTCTATGATCCGTGCACTTTGCAACAAGAAAATGTCAAATGCACACTTCAAGGGAAGTACTGAAACACTCCAGTAAAGACACAGATGAAAAAAGGTTAACGGAATCACCTTGGGAGAGTGCATTTTGAGTTAATTTCATCTCACTCTCAATTTCAGAATTCATGTCGGTAAATGTTCGGAAATATATAAAGTAACCAATGTAAAAGTAACCATGCACCAAACAGTCTGATAAATCGAAGATTATTTGAAAGGTCAAAGTTGCATTCAAACGCATATCTACTAAGTAATAACGGTCGAGTTGGTAACTATAGTTAGGTATTTGGACGCAGGATCACAGAGCAGCGGCAATGTGCCACCGACCAAATCTATTATTGGACGTGGGCATATGTATTATATTTATATCAACCGCTCCCCGTGGTCACTGGGGCAAGTTCGCTGGCTTCTTTAAACTCGCAATAAAAATCGGACAAGTTCGAGCACGAGACCGTGGCCCGTGTAAACACTCCATATTTTTTGCCAATTTTGTTACTTGCCGTGAGATAAGAAAATAAAAAGTTTTTTTTTTTACACAAACATTCTGAATTATCTGTGCTTCCAAATAATTGTCTTGTTTTTATTGAACCTTGACGATTTGTTGCAAATACTGGCAGAGAGTAACAGTAAATCATACGGTTCATTTAAATTATAATGAAACTATTTTGATTGATTACTATCAAATAAAAATAAAATATCCTTAACCATTCGCGTTGGTGCTCGCAACGTGTATTATCTAGTAATGGAAATAATATAAAGCGTATAAAATAAAGATAAACGAGTGACCATCAAATTAGGAGATCGACAACCGGCCGTGACTCTGTTTACAGCTGTATTCTAAAATATGAAGGATTTTTGCGATAAGACGACACAAAATTCACATCTGCATCTACTTACATATATAAATGTGTAAGGTGGAGGAATTACATTGTTCTGATATTTTTTTTATCAAAGATTACTTTTATGTTCAATACCATATTTTTTCTACAAAGTTCTTTTTAAGTTGTGGTTGACTAAAGAATTCATCAGTTGCAAGTGTGTCCTGAAGTCGTTGCCTAAAGTATGGTATAGCGGTGCGCGTGCGAGATAATGTGTTGTGTCGTGGCCTATATTCCATGCTCCCGCGCCGAGTGCATTTTAGTGAAAGTGCGTTCACCGCGACGCCAAGGCTTCAACACCTGCATTCATTGCATCGTTTACGCAGTTCGAAGCTATTCTGAAAACTGAATCACTTTTCATTTTAAGCGAACAACATTCATATACCTATTAGGTATTCTGCAGTAAATAATTCATCACACTGACTATAATGTTTATTAGACATGTTACATTGTTATATTAAAGAAAATAAAAACGAATATCTCAGTGTATAACATTTGTATTTCAATGAGAAAAATATATCCATGTAATTTAATACAACGGTTTTAAATAATTTATGAATCGATTTCAGATATTTTTATACCTTTTAACGTCAATGTATCCATATCTGTAGGTACTTAGCACGTCTCAATTAAATGTCAAGCGATTAAAATCGCAGCCGGACCATAAAACATCGCTTAAAAACTAAATGCGACAAGTTTGGCGAGACGCCAAATACGGCGGGAGACTTCAGTCAAACAATTTACAAAACTGCGTACAATGATCTCTCCTCATTACTATAAATTACCGCTACGAAGTGAAAACAAAGACTTGCTTTCTAAAGTGCAAGCGAAATGTGGTTCTGTTGCGTATCTCGTCCGCGCGCTATAGATCATCTCGGGGGCCAATAATGAATGCGGATGTTTCGCAATGGGCTGTGAGTGTGCCCAGTTACATCTCGCCATTTCGGACACTCGATAGGTACTCGAGTCTATTGATAAAAAACATGATAAAGCGTCTTACTTACACTAAATACAGAAATAAGTGCCAGAAAGCTATTAATAAAAGTAAAAATGTTTATGATCAGAATAGCATATTAGAATGTCATAAGAATATTAAACAGGTATGGGAAAAAATTAACGAACTATTAGGAAATAACAAACAGACCATAGACGCACTTATTCTGTCAAATATGAAAACGCAAGGAAACGCCAGAGATATAACTAATAATTTTGCTACAACTTTTTCAGATGAAGTTAATAATATAATACATAAGTGTAAAGAAAATTGGTTACCTAGAGCAACTTATGTAAAACCTGTTGACGTAAGCATGAGATGGCAACCAGTGACGAGTTTAGATATTAAGAATACAATTAAAAACATGGATATTAACAAGTCACCGGGTAGCGATCTAGTGCGTATGTCCGATTTAAAACTTGTTTGTGATAAGATTAGCTCAGTCCTGGCTAGACTTGTAAATTTATCTGTGAAAAATTATGAGTTCCCTATGAAGTTAAAAGAGGCAATAGTTCGTCCAGTTCATAAAAAAGGTGACCCGAAAAATATATCCAACTACAGACCTATATCTATATTGTCAAGCATAGATAAAATATTTGAGCATTGTGTAGTTAAGCAGTTAGGGGACTATCTAAAGGCTAATAATGTATTAAACAAGTGTCAATACGGTTTTCAAAAGGGCAAAAGTACAAACACTTTATTGGCAAATTTCACAGATGAAATTAATAATTATTTAGGTGATAAAAAGTTTGTAGTAGCAACATTTTTTGATTATAAAAAAGCGTTTGACACTTTACAAACGGAAACCCTACTTAGTGCATTGGCTGAGTGCGGAGTGAGAGAGCCGCTTAATCATTGGTTCCGTGACTATCTCACAGCACGCTCTTATCGTGTGAAAGTGGGCGAGGCGTACAGTGACAGTAAGACAGTGCAGTGCGGCGTACCACAGGGATCGGGGTGTGGGCCTGTCTGCTACCTCATACACGTGAATAGCTTGTGCGGTGTACTAAGGCACTGCTCGGCATTCATGTACGCAGATGATCTTTGCGTGCTGCGCGCGGGCACTGACATCAATGACAGTTGCAGATTAGTGCAACAAGATATAGATGCAGTAGTAAAATGGTCGCATGACAATGGTATCGTGTTAAACGCAGACAAAACAAAATTAATGATTATACACTCACCTTATTTACACTTATCCTTAGAACCCCCCCCTTTTATTCACTCACGACTATTCATGTATGCATAACAATCTAACCAATTGTAATTGTAAACCTATCGAACAGGTTAAATGTATTACTTATTTAGGTATGAAAATTGATGAAAACTTCTCTTGGTCTCAGCACGTAGACTATGTTTGCAATAAATTAAGAATATTACTAGGTAAATTTTACCATCTTAGTTACAGAGTTCCTATTAATACTCTAAGATGTTTATATATGTCTTTAGTTGATTCGATATTTAGTTACGCTCTCGATAGTTACGGTCTTACATTTAAAACAAACCTGGATAAATTAGAAACGCTTCAAATTAGATTTCTAAAACTACTTGTCAATAGAAAGATTAATAATAGCTGTAAGGATAACTATAGAAAGTTATTTCAAATTTGTAAAATTCTTCCAATCAGTTTAAAACACAAATTTCTTTTAATTGTAAACAATCGTGACCGTCGAGAGTTTTTAACTCCAGCAAGCAATGTGTACAGTACGCGCTTGGTGACCGACGGCAGATACAATGTACCAAGGGTAACCAACTACTTCGGTGACAGGGCGCTAAAAAAACGCATCCCATACATTTTGAATAGTCTGCCGGCGGCCATAAGGGGCGAGACAAATATAAAAAAATTTAAAAGGAATCTGAAAAAACATTACCTAAGTTTGTGTTAAGTTAGTGTTACCATTATATTAAGTTTGTAGATTCAACTGACCCCACAGTCAAACTGGTTGCACAGTTTTGTGGGGCGATGTTTTTTATGTTGTGCATTATGTTGTGATCGTAAATAAATAAATAAATAAATAAATGTGATAATCATAAAAAATGAATTGCTATAAAATATCTCGATTAGAAAATTCTATACTGCCTCATTGAATTTCAATTATGGTCGAACAAAATGAAATTTATCGATAGAAAAATTTCCAGTATCGGTCTGCACAGACTCTCGCCCTGGGCCTGGTATTGGCAATTAAGAGTAGCTCGCCCCCTATTACAAAGGACCTAATATGACCAGCAGTGGACTGCTATAGGCTGATGATGATGATGATACCATGGTCGGTGAAAAACGGGTGTACGCAGTACACCTCTAATTAGGTAAACCTACGATTGGCGAATACAGGCGTGACGGTGTTTTTGTGCTTTGGACAATTCTAAATCACGATATAAGTTTCAATGATGCTCACTGTATCAAAATCATATTTTTATGATTCGTATACACTAAAAAGTACTTACGAATAGTCAAGAAAAGAAAGTCTATTGATTACTTAAGACTGCACCACCCTTTTGGAATGTCACTCCTATGAAGAAGAAGGGCAAGGAACTCCATGACCACTATTTTAAAAATGGCAATTAAAAAATATTTTCAAGGCACTATAGTCAACAACGAGTTCGAAACCGACCCTACCACTAAGCCCCACTTACTTTAAGCCAAATGGCTGCCTGATTCTAAATCATAAAAGGAGATGGTTATCTGACCAATTAGATTAATCTTTTACAAACAACATTTCGGTCATGCAACTTGATTTCCCAACCATTTGAAGGTGAATTATGAATACAAAAAGAAACAAAGAGGAATACTTATGAGTTTCAAACTTCCTTTGAATAGAAAAATAGGAAACCCTTGAGTATTCGTCATCATTGTATAAGAATAAATATAAAGGACCCCTCAAAAAGGAGCTTTTCAAAACACAGTTTTCAATGGAAATAAAACACTCATCTTGTGTTTACTAAACATTTGATTATTTCTTTATACCTAAATAGTATGCATTCTACTTGCGGGGGTGGAAGAGGTGAACTGTATGTTTCGTCGACGATATTAGGTTCCATAGTACCAGAAGGCGAGCCTATTACAATTATACCGAGCACAATGACTGACATGGGGCTGCTACTGAGAAATTTTCGAGTGAAAAATTTTAGCAACTTTCGGAAAAAGTGGTGCTGGATCTTAATCCTAGGTCAAAACTTTGGATTTAAACCCAGTACCTCGCAACAATCGGTACTAGACCAAAGAGGCCGTACATTTATCTTCTAAATAACTTATAAAACGAAGTAGTCATTTGTCTACAATATATAAAGGTTAAATCTATTAGGATTTTATATAGTACTATCTCTTTTAACTTTTTGATAGAAGCTATTTAGAAACAAAATACGAGTAAATTTGAATCAATCTATCTCACTAAACTTACGTAACGTAACGTCTTAGCTGAATGCAGCAATTCGCAAAAACATTAATTTTCCAAATGAATCTGATTGGTTCCTAATACATTCAAAGCTATTTGATTGGCTGGCTTAAATTAACTTGCGAGCAGATAATAGGCTGGTGCAGTGTGCTCTTGCGCAGTTTTCATTACTGTAACGTAAGGCCACGTTACGATGCGGATGAGGTCAGGTCACAGACCTTAATGCATATTGCGCTTGCTGGGTAATGGAAGTGTTTTATTAATGGAAGTAATGGATGTCGTGTTAGGGACTAGGGAATGTAAAACTCAATTGTAAAATACCATTAACATATCATAAATCGCTAATAACAATAAAATTCATTTTTAGGCGTCTAGTTTTGTTAGTAGAGTCAAGGGCAATAAAATATAGACACTTTGTTATAATATCCTTACGTAGGTCTTTAGAACAGCGATTTCTAAACTTTTAAGGTAGGTAGGCAGGCATTTTATGGAACCCCACACGACATGATTACAAGTAAAAGATACCTGCAATCCGAACAAATCCGTTGGCAGAGTTCTCGTTGACTACGGTAATGGATTCTTCTCATTGATTCTTTTTCGCTATTCAAAAGTAATATTTGTAATTTTGGAATTACTCAACAGCTAAAAATAATCCGCCGGATTAATGACAACAATGCAATTTCGCGGAACGCGGCACTTTTCTGCCGAATCCTTGGATTTCGCGAAACCCACTTCAGAAATCGCTGCTTTAGAACATTACTGTGACAAAGTACTAAAGTGTCAACTAATTACTGCCCTTGATCTCCAGATTTATGAATTCTAAAGAAAGATATACAAATACAAAAATTTATTTCTTTAACTTAAAATCATATTACAAATTAGCCGTATTTAGATATAAATTATCTATATACATAAACCTAAATTGCCGTGCGTTAATCTCGCAAAAACTCAAAAATGGCTCGATCTATTTGTATTTTCTTTTGTATTGTTCGTCTCAATACGGGGGTAGTTGAGAAAATAAATATAATGAAAAACCCAAAGGAATAGTCAAAAAAATTTTTTGGGATTGCCACTTCTCGTTACTTTTAATAGGTTACGTTCTTATGAAAAGTTACAAAAAAATGTAGGTGGTACAAATTTCATAATTCTATTAACATAAAAGGGTAATGGAAAAATGTAGGTAAAGGGGAAGACCTAGACTATATCATATCATGACCAAATATACCATATCTTATCTGATGAGCAAGTCAAGACTTTCCAAAGATGAAGAGCGGTTATGGTAGTACTATGAGAGTTGAGAAAGCGAGAGATCTGTTTTACAAAAAATCTGTTGAAACTATGGTCTCTGCCCGCCCCGCAAAGGATCTGGCGTGATGATATAAATAGAGCGATGTAACAAAATAATTTATCAATTACAGCTCCCTTTTTCTTGAAATAACTGTAATCACATCAAAATCAATCTCGTAATGAAGAAATAGAACTGGTTATCAATATCGTATAATCTACTGATAATACGTAATTGAGTAATAATCTGTGTCTGTGAAATTCAAGATCCACGCAACTGAACTCAGCCAAACTTTGCTTCAAGAAAACATGTTTACCTACTCATTTTATTTTAGTATTATGTATCTATTTTGACTGACACTAAAATAGTCATAACATGTACGTTTCAGGGTTGGTTTGTAGTAGCATACTGAAGTAGAATAAATTAAATTTTAAGGATTTTAATAATGCACATCGATTTTAATCGTATTTTAGAATTTAACATTCTTTACAGTGTTCTTTCAAATAAACTGTTTCTATTATTATTTTTTCTCGTTAGATATGATTTTTCCTTTTCCGTACACAATATATTCTATGATAGATGCCTTTTTCATGTATTTGGTGGCCCAGAAAGGGATGTAGGCCTAAAGGCAGGCCTGATGGAATGAAAACATCGTGAAGGTGGCCGGACGAACGAATGGCGTGATAGAGGAGAGGCCTACACTCAGTAGTAGGAAGATAAAGGCTGATTGATGATGATGCGATGGCTATTTACGCATTTATTTAAAAAGCAGTTTCAGTTGTAGTTTACTGAGTTTTCTATCAAAAATAGCTCAGTAACAATTCGGCGTCGGGTATTGTTACCGTTAGAATAGGCCATAGGCAATAGTGCATTATATTGGCCATAATGCATTATATTGGGAAAGGTTAATATACATAGTTCGCCCCTACCACTTCTGCTTAAGAAATACCGGCGCAACGGTATTATGCCTATATTCCCCAATTAATGAAACCACTCGTACTTTCTACACACATACATTCTTTCGTGTTATCCATTTTCCCTTTACTTATGGTGGTATGGTTTGTATTCACGCCAGATCCTTTGCGGGGTAAGCGGAGAGTACAGAATTGCCACAGGTTATTTCCTTAAAGACCTCTCTGGCCACCTCCACTCTCATAGTTCGTCTTATACACGCTCGCCGGTTACAGATACTCTTGACTTGCCCTTCATTCTAATACAGCTAAAACCAATGCCAATGAAAAATAAATAGTTAATGAAATTATTTGTTACGTCAACACTTAGCTTTGAAAAGTAAAACGCACACGCTTGCATATTTCGTGTGTTACTGTTTTACTGACACCATTTCATTAGGAAGAGGATCTGATACTCAAGTATGTCTCAAACGACATAGATCTTGATTCTTGAACCTTTATTCTCAGAAGTCATTTTTGTGTTGGCACTGTGTGCGTCCGGAGTTTAAAACCGGGTTTGACTTAAGTTAGAAGAGAATTGCTTGTATATATGACACGTATATACAAGCAGTTCTCTCCTGAGTGGGGAGACATGCTTACCTTTTATAAGGCATATATTGTTATATCCATTAATTGTACTTTATTCCAATGCAAACGCAACTTCTTTATATACGTCCCACATTTTAACATTATAAGACTACATGGACTTTAAAAGGTGTGGAATATATGTAACCATCTGGGTTATTTTCTTATAGCAATATTGGACACATAAGTTGCCTATGGTCACCCAAGTGATTAAAGTGGAATGAACCACTTACACACCTAAATCGAAGCAGACCTCAGATACTTTACAAAACATGATTCAAAAGCTTTGTTGAGTTGTCAATAATTTTAGAAAAGCTAATTTTAAAATTCCCTTCAGCTCTAGTACCAGCCTCTTATTAAACAGATCTGAATCATATTTATATCAAAATCCAAAGAAACTAACTTTATCCACTTCTTTCCCGGGTAGTTAGAGTCCTTATATTATCCATGCATCCGAAATATATAGAAACCTAAGAAACTAAAAGAAAAAATCTATCCTCTTCTTTCCCACGAAATAGAGTCCTTATCTCGCACAGCGCTCATGCATTAGACCGCACGCCCGCGGTCGGCGGCCGGCCTAGTTTCGCGCTAGGAATAGGCGCCGCCCCCGCCTCGCGCCCTGCACCAGCCAAGTACTTGCTCGTTAAAGGACACACAAGCTTTTCATGTGACACGGCTCACGCCCTTTCAAATAGCCCCTTTTATAGCGGCGCCTTTAAAAAAGAAAGTGGAAATCGCCTTTGATTTAAACTTTTTATAGGTCATGGATGGAATGAGGTTTATTTGGGTTTTGTCATTTATTTTCACGTGTTTTATGGTGCGTTACTCACTAACAAAGCATCTTAAAACCTGCTCATACTATACTTATTAAGAATACCTTTCACTGTGAGAAAATGTAGAGAAAATATATACCTTTATAGTAAAAATCTTTTCATCTTATATCTTTCTAATACATCTCCGATGTATTTTACGGAATCTGTGCAGTGATGTGGTAGTAGAATAATGTTACTTCATTTTCCTGTAAAAAAAAACAAAGCATCAGCTTGAAATGGCCACGGATTGAAATAATTTTGATAACGTCGTTATCAAAAATATTTTGAAACATTACACACACTAAACCGCTGTCTTATGCTATCAAAATCTAAAGAAAATATACAGCGTCTCGAATATTTCTAATTACTTTTTTAAAAACATTACATTTCTTTATATTGTGAAAAAATTACATGAACAACCTTGAAAAGTTTTCCAGCATAAAGAAACATTTATTTACATTTACAAGTAGGTAAAGGAAAAATACTTATGTTTAGGTAGTTTCTTATATTCCTTTGGTAGTAGGGATGGCAGTATAATGTCACTAATTACCCTTGATTTAGGTACGTGAAAAGCCCTAATGGAGTAAACTATTAAACATCGTTCATATGAACACATTCTTGCCAATTATTACATATATATCGCTCGTCTTTCCGTGACAATGGTTCATATTCGTCCCGCTCAATGAGTAGCTATCTCAATCGCGCCATTTGTGGCCGCGCTCAACCCTTCTCTTGTGGTGCTCTGCTCTCAGGTGCTGGAGCACAAAGAGCAGACCAGCAGGTGCGACAGTCTGTGAGGTTGCACCAAAATCGGTGGCTGATTTGCTGCCCGAATGAAATACGAGTAGCAACACAACTTAAATAGCAAGAACAGGACATATTAAAGTTCTTTTTCTTCTTCAGCCGTAAGATGTACACTGATACTATACTAAATTGGAGTGCAAACTCAAATAATTATATTTTTGAGTTTTACCACTGTAACATTCGCCGAGCAATATCTTATTCTGAAAATCTTTGGCATCCCTTGAGAACAATCAATGTAATTAGCATAAAGTAACGTGATGCACATGACCTTTAGCATAATGTGATAAGCATTATGGTGCATAGTGAAACCAACCTACAATAAGTAGAAGAAAGTGGACATTGAGAGGTTAGCACGAAAATATTGACATTAGCGTGACGCTAGCGAGTTGATATGCCATCCTTTTCACACCACAAATTTACTTAATACAGATGAATGCGACAGCATGCTTTTTCGATAGTGTTACGCTAAAGTCAATATCTTTATGCTAAGCTCTCTGATGTGGTTGTGACGAGATAGATTTGAAGCTTATGTTTATTGATATAAGGCCGTACAATCTCGAATGGGCAGGCATTGAGTAATTGTTACTTTGGCGTGCATATTGCTGAGATATTAAATAATCAAATTACGTGATCTTATAGACTTTCAGATAATCGTGGTAATCGAATACTAAACACGAAAAAAAAATGTTGCTAGAAGGCGACTATAGTATTTTTTATGAAGGATGGGTACTGTGACAGTTGTAAGTGTCAAAGAAAATTATATTTTATTCAATGGCAATAAGATATTTTATATTGTTGAATTAAATATTAATGTCGTTTTTTTGGCATTTAGAATGGTCACTACCCATCTTATGTGAAAAATACTATTATGTAGCTGTAGTCTTTTTTTCACGATTCATAGGTTCGGTGACGTTTTGAATTTGAAGTTTCTAGAAATGTGGTGATGGTAAAATTGAATAAAATAGAATCGATTGGATATCATATCGAGCTAATTTATAACGAAGAATGAATCGTTTTGAATAACAATAAATTAGGAACAAAAAGAAAACAAAATACCATTTTTTCATTATTTATCAGAAAAATCGTCTGAGAAATCGCTTTGTTGGTCGCTTACGTGAATTATTATATAAAAATCTATGATACTGTCTGTTTTAATATGACTAGATGGCGCATCCACGTGTTTTTATTAATTTCTTGGCTATGACCATACCGTGTCTTTCAGTACGATACGTAGAATCTTATTGGTAAAGAATTTGTACTATTTAAAAAATAATTGACTGATTATAACGATTTCATTGTGTCTGTCCCTAAATTGTTAACCGTTCTAATTTAAATAATTAAGTAATAAAGTTTTAAGAAGTTTTAAGTTTTGTGAATGCAGGTCTAAATAGATTGTTCGTTTATATTATATTCTTGTTAATTTTCTGGATTCCTTATTTTAAATATTCTTGAATTCAATATGCGTAAAATGTTAACTTATGTCTCATGAAAAAGACAATTACAACTAAATTATATGACTTGGCCATTAGTATAAATACAAATATTTATTGTTACGTTTATTAAGTTAAGGTGCATTTTAGTCAGAGTGCATTTAAAAAATAGATAAACTTATTTTGAAAATAAATAACGAATCTACTTAAGAATTTTGAAGTAAATCGAATTCTGAATAAATGGAAAAGATATCTTTTTACAACTGTCTTAAGATTTAAAATTAATTTATAATAAATTTTAGTTGTATAAGATTAATTTATTTTTTATAAAAAATAATAGATTGTTCTACATACATACGTATTCACAAAATACCGAGTCCTGACAGCCTGGTAAATATCAATTTGCTCCGTGGATATGTGAAGCCGACTATACTAATATTTTGAATGTAGGGCCCCTAGGCAATGCAAGTCTCGGGGCCCTTTTACTCTTTTTTAACTCCTAATATATTTTTTACCATAACTCAATTTTATTCATAATATGCTGTTTTTAACCGACTTCAAAAAGGAGGAGGTTCTATGTTCGTCCCTATTTTTTTATGTATGTTGACCAATATTTTATGGATCGATTTTGATGATTCTTTACATTGGGTTCAGTATAGCTCCAAAATGGTGCCATTTTAATTTCATTGGTATTGGACCTTGAACTTTAAAGATGCACCAGGGAACTCCTTAACGGCAAACATCACAAATGTATAGACTCAGTTATTATGGCTACTATATCAATCCTGTAGGTACCTTACTATAGAACTAAGCAGAATAATATAATATAGACATTAGTAATTAATGTACTCATATCTTAAAATTATAAAATAAATAACTTAAAAAAAAGGGAAACCGACTTTAAAAAGCAAATAAATAAATATTTGAATTCGGTGCCAAGCAACAGACTGTACCGACCAACTGGCACCGACTTCAAATATTTAGTTATTTGCTTTTTGGAGTCTATTTTCCTGTTTCTTTAAAGTTATTTACTCGTATTTACTATATCATAAAGGTATACCATCGCCCTATTTAGTAAAAGAAAAATGAAAAGGAATTGTGTGTATTTTTATTGAATCGTTTTTAAGTATAATATTTTCTCATCTCTTCTAACTTTTTAGGTACAAAATCGCACAAAACGTCTTGAAAGCCTTTTCACTATCGACAAAAGAATTTAAACGGTTTTGAGACACTGGTAAAGATGCAGATCACAATGCAGAGTTCTTAATAGCCATTGCAGTAATAACTATAAAAATCTAACTGTAACCCGAATAATTAAGTAAATACAAACATACATTCAAATACTGCTAATAAGGTTAAAATTCATATAAATTTAACTCAAAGAAACCTTTTTTTAATACATTTTATTTCGGGGTCGGGGCCCCTACGCACTTGCCTACACTACCTAATAGATAATCCGGCCCTGTTCCAGGGAATTATTTCAACAGGTGAAGAACTTGGGCAAATTTCATAGCAAATTGCAACTCTGCGACTGTCGTGAAGTGACATTTCACATGTCAATATATCCTTGTAAAACTGCAGTAACTGGAAAAGGTCTTGTTTTATACATGAAAATAGACATTCAATTCTAATGGAATTTATAGTTAAGTTTTACAGGTGGTAGATACTTCCTTTGAATTTATAATCTTAATATACATTTACTGGACGGACGGTGCGTCAACAATACTGTATAATATCACTAGCTGCGCCCTGTGGTTTTACCCGCCGTTTACCGCTCGCCCACCCTGTTACTTCATTTTCGCTTAAAGTGCTGACTTTTTTACTTTTGCTCGGCTCCTAAAGGTAGTAGCTTGATATTAAAGTTGAATCAAGAATTTGGCAATTGAATGCAAAAAAAAATCCGACTGGTACTTTCAGAAATTTAGCGCGTTAGAAATCAAGTATAGAAAAGGTTGCCTTCAACGAACCTTTCTTGAATTTGAACTGCTTTGTTTACAATAACTACGTGTTTACGGCAATAGTTCAACAAGTTGCTTTTAATTTTACGATATACCACAAATTAATCGAGCGGGTCCACGGCCCACAACATAAACAAAAAATCTGTATCAAAGATTAGTTAGAATATTATTGACTAATGGCCAAGTCATATAACTTAAAAATAGATTTTTTTTTCATAAAAAACGTAGTGGGTGCGTTTACAAACATGAAAATGCACATACACAAATACCCAGACCGGAACAAATACTTGTGGATCACACAAAGATTTGTCCCGTGCGGGAATGGAACCCGCATCTATTAGTCAGTGGGGTATAGACTCAGTGGGCGAAGCAGCTTAAGCTCTTAACCATTGCGCTAAATCGTCTGTCAAACCCTACTTCTAGTAAAATTTTGACATATCTTATATGAAAAATTTGCCAAATTGCTACTGACCATAAGCAAAATCCATCTATTAGACGCGAGAGCCATAAGACTGTAAGACATATGTGCGTGCGTGCGTGCGTGTGCTAGAGCAGACTGAGCTAGTCTTCGTAGACAGTTGTCTGTGAAGAAAGTATATTTTTAGTTAAAAATAACCTGAAATATTTCATACAATATTACTACAATGCAACAGGCGAAATATTAAAGTACATGGGTAGGTTATCAACTTTTGTTCGATAGGGCAATTTTTTCCGCCCGTCACTCACCTCTAATACTACAATACCAACTCCATTAAGAAATGACGATAAGGGATACACAGATTCTTTGACACAAAGGTAGTATATAAGTGATACATTTTCTTTTAAAAATCAATAAGGGCTTAAATCAGACCGTATTGTTTAAGAATAGAATACATTTGCAGGTTCATACCAAATATTCATTTAATAGAGTATAAAACTCTACGATTAGATGGCTTAGAACAAACAGACGAAAAAAAAAACTTTCTCTGTATGGTTGTAAATTCCAGAACCCACGTTCATAACTGGCATTTGTCCTCACTAATGGCTGATTTGAATATGCAACTGAAGGATAGATTTGCTTACTGTCAACAGAATTGCGACAGATTTTCCATACAAAATATGTCAAAATTCTATCCGTATTAGGCAAATGTATCCTTCAGATGAAAATTGAAAGCGGCCGTAAACCGATTGAAATTAACGTAAAGATATGGAGTTTATATGCTATCTCTTCCGCACAAAAATAATAAATAAAGATAAGTACGCTTTCTTGACAACACTAACGTCATTGTTCGTGCTTAAGCCTCTGATCTATAAATCGATCAAAATGTTTTGATGAACCTACTGCCATGAGTATATAAGCTGCAGCTTACGAGAAACAATTCTCAATAATCGATAAATAGGTGCTTAGGAGCCAATCATT
This sequence comes from Phalera bucephala, assembly GCA_905147815.2. NCBI lineage: Eukaryota > Metazoa > Arthropoda > Insecta > Lepidoptera > Notodontidae > Phalera > Phalera bucephala. Next base: position 9,533,819 of record LR990617.1, on the reverse strand, counting down.
AAAACAAATACGTTTCACTAAGCACCCCGCCGCAGGGGGCTCAGCAGAGTAGGGTCAGTAAATGGGCGCCTGAAGTGTTATTGAAGTTTTAGCGGACCATTGGCGAGGAAAACATATTGATCCGTTGTATGACACGGTGCAAGGTGAGTGGAAAATTGTTCTAAACAAAAAGCTGAAGGGCCTACCGCCTTCGACCATTTATCGACCGGGAGAGTGACAGCGATGCAATTACTTTACAAAAGAATAAAATGAAATAAAGGACGTATGTGCGAAAAAAAATAATATCTTTTAAAAATACACTATGAAATAAAGAACTGCTTTACAAGAACTTAGCTACAATCATTTGCTATGTTTTTAAATAAATTCTATAGATTAGTTCTTAAGCATTTCACGTTGGAATCAGAAAATGTAAAGCATATAACATCTGTGGCGCGGGCGGGCCTCATCCCGTGCTCTTTTTAGGGCGCGCAAAACGCAGCGCACTTCCGTCACAGACCTGTTACTGGTCGGGCGACAAGCTGCCTATGATCGGCGTCCGCTGGCCACTTCTCACGATGAGCGAAGGTCATCAGCGACGTACGCTCTACGCCTCCGTCCAGCACGCCTCCTACGAGCGGGATTCGCACTGGTCTCTTGCCGCTCACATTCTGCCGCCTCCTTTGCTGTCATTACAGCCTCCAAAAGGCGACCATAGCCGCCCAGGTGCTCTCCCTCTCGGCCATGGCCGATACCACAGCCGTGAGTGAGAGCGCCCTTCCTCCGATCTCAACGGCTAACTGCTGCCGCTCCGCATTCTAAGCCGGACACACCAACAGAGTATGCGAGGCCGAATCTCCTGGATCACCACAATAGTGGAACTCCGCCGTCTCCTCTCTACCAATCCGGCACAGGTATCGGCCGAAGCAGCCGTGCCCAGACAGCACCTGTGTCAGCCTGTAGGTAAGTATTCCGTGCCGCCTCTTAACCCATTACCAGAAAACCGGAAAAATAGCTGCGATGGTGGCGTGTCCGGCACTGGGTTGGCTCAACAGCTCGCGCCACTCCTCCAGGACCGCTCTCTGGAGCTCCTACCGAGTCCAAAACGATCCAACCCTAGCCAACGTGAGGACACATAAAAATGCTACAGTTTGCAACTAAAAGCTGTCATAATATTATTTTATTTTAAGAAATGCATTTTGAGAACAAGCTTTAATGCAGCAGGTAATTGTGCAATTATGCAAAAGACCAATCAATTTCGTGTTACACAAAAAATTTCGTGGCAATGCTGTTGACCGTTGAGATAATCCTTCGTCTGGAGCCAATCCTGGGTGTGCAATCAGGTCATGCTTACTATTAAAATGCATTGTCATCAGAACTTAATCAACACGTCGTATTTTAACTCCGTAGGATAAGAGATATAGGTATATTCCGCTAGCAAGATTTAACCAAAACCAACAAAGTAACAAACATTGCAAGCTAAATAAAAGCTTGTAAAAAAGATCTGAAGCTATAAATAAATGACGGATGATTTAGCGCTGTGGTTAAGAGCTAAAGCCACTCCGCCCACTGTGTCTCATAGTCGCGGGTTCGATTCCCGCACGGGACAAATCTTTGTGTGATCCACAATTATTTGTTTTGGTATGGTTATTTGTGTATGTGAATTTTCATGTTTCTAAACGCACTCACGACACAGGAGTAAATCCTAGTGTGGGGTACTACGGTTTTTTTATAAAACTTATAAACAATTTTAACTATTTTCCGTCGTTGCTAGCTACGAGTATAGATGTGTAAGTATATGCGAACGTGGCTGTTTCTTGACTGACATTTTGTTCGTGATTCTAATTTAGTACGAAGAATAGGTATATCGATGCCCCAAACAGCTGAGTTTTAGTAAATTACTAAATTAACTATAACTAGATACGTTTTTTTTTTTTTTTTTTTTTTTTTTAATAAAAACGTAGCCCCACACTAGGATTTATTCCTGTGTCGTGGGTGCGTTTACAAACATGAAAATTCACAAACAAATACCCAGACCGGAACAAATAATTGTGGATCACACAAAGATTTGTCCCGTGTACGTAAGTAAAGAGTTGATGTAGATTAAAATAATGGTATTTTTTAAGGATGAACAAACGTCATAATAATCCATACTAATATTATACTCGCCCCCTATTACATGGGACCTAACATCGTCGGCGAAAACGTGGGTGTACTCAGTACACCTCTGCCACCCCCTCTGGGGAATATAGGTGTGACGGTGTAATATTATAAATTCCAATGTAACTCTGTCTGTCCGTCTGTCTGTTTGTTTGCCTGTTGCCTTTTTACGCCTAAACCGCTATACAAATTTTGATAAAATTGGGCATGGAGATACATTTTAACCGGGAGATGGACATAGGGTGCTTTTTATCACAAAAAAAGCACTTAAGGGTATGAAATAGGGGATGAAAGTTTGTATGGGGAACTTATCATTATTCAAGTTAAGCATATGCAAATCATACATAGACTTTTAGTAAGAAATAACGTACTACGTGTTTTAGCGTTATTGAAAAACATTCCTCAGGAAAACACTACTATACATATGTCAAATTACAAAATAACCGCGTGCGCAGCCGCGGGTAACAACCAGTATTCTATAAATAACTAATCACGGATGACCGAACTGTTCTGTTAACTATCTATATCATAATCTTTGCGTGCTCTATCTAGATCCCTTCAACGATGGATCGTTGATAATCTAAAATCATTTTATATACTGGAATCCCACAAAGCTATCGAGTAATCCTCAGCGAATCCCAGAGAATGTCAAACTCTCTACTTACATATAAAAAGCGAATGTAAAAATTGGCTCACGGATGGCCCAGTTCGGATTGGTAGAGGCAGGTTTGTGGCCACCTGCTGTTGGAACTTATCACGTCGCCTATAAGGCTTTAAACTTGGCTTAACGACTACCACTTGAAGTGGTAACCGGGTCCGGGACCAACCGACACACGAAAATGTTTAAAAATAGAAACGGTCACCCATCTCAGACTGACCAAGCCAAACGCTGCTTAACCTTGGTGCTTGTTCCGAACACCACGAGACTACATGACTACGAACGCCCCGCAGGTATATGCATAAAACAATCATAATAAATTTAAATAGAAAAACATCCAGTATCAGTTCCGAGCATGGCGTTGTGGTATACTGAATGGCAATAGGCTTATTTCTTAGGGGTTTATTTCTTTTTCATAAATTTCCGGAATAAGATAGAATTCGATTAGAGTTAGCTCGAGCTAAATACCGACGGTTGTTGCGACCGGCAAGCTAGAGCCCATTGCATCACAGAGTACCTAATGAGCGTGTATGAGTTACGGGCTACGGCCGCGCGGCGCAGGCGCGTCGCAGGGCTACCTGGGCTCCAAGTCCGTTATTGCAATTTTAATAACATTTTTGATCATTGACATCATAATTGTCACTTTTGACAGTTTTCAATCTATTAATTCAATGATTTCTTATTCTTATGTTACCTATCAATAATTCTTATGGTTTTCCATAGTCGTAGGTACCAGTTCAAACAATTGCTGACTATTGGCACCATTGTAAATGAACGATTTTTGAAGCATGTCATAATTATGAAAAATTTAAAAAATAGCAGACTTGGGGCACAACTGTAACTAGCTACTTACTTTGCAATAGTAATAATAATTTATTTGCTTAAAATGTGGTCCAGTACAAGCATGGTAGGCGGTTATCTAAAAAAAACAACAAGCAAATTTTGCCATCTACTTATTAATTCGGCATCAGAACTCGTAGCAAGAATAGCTTGACGTCATTGTAACGCTATCGAGTTAATACGCCATCCTTTTTACACTGCAAATTTATTAAATGAAGACAAACCTGACAGTTCACTTTCTGGATAACGATAAGATAATGTCAGTTTGCTTAGCCTTCTGATCCTGGCAATAAAGTATGTACATTTTATCCCGGTAAAAATAGTTATTTAAATTTATATATTATAGTTTTGTGCGTTAATAACAATAGGTAGGAACATCAATATTTTAAATTAAATAACCAACGCATGTACTAGTAATTTACCCATTTCAAAAAAGCTAAAACATCATGTTCCATCTCTTTCCTCAGTTTATAACGTAAGAGTAACGCAAGAAATCGAAACAAGAGCATTATACATATTTCGATAAAAGATTTCTGAAAAAGACCTGTAATAAACGTAAGCCATTTATGCCCGCATAGTGACGCAAACACAACATGAACAAAGTTAATGCAAAACTGAGAAACATACAACTACATTGCCGATTTTGAAAAACATCTGTTCTTTTGATAATTATTATGCAGACCCAAGTCACATCCGTTAGTCAACGTGTTACTGGAACGTTACGATACCTGTATCGTTTAAAAAAATTCCTCCCACCCAATACAAAAGCAATGCTTGTGCAGTCTTTAATCTTTCCTATTTTCGACTATGGTGATGTGTGTTACTTCGACCTGAATGCAGATCAACTCAATAAATTAGACCGGTTACTCAATAACTGCATTCGATTCGTCTTCAATATGCGTAAATACGATCATGTGTCAGAGCAGCGTTCACTTTTAAAGTGGTTTCCTATTCGGCAACGCAGAGCTCTGAGGGCTTTGACAACATTATTCTCTATCCTCCATTCTTCTGTCTCGCCTGCTTATCTTACTTCCCAATTTCAGTACCTATGCTCTACTCATGATAAACCTCTACGTTCCTCAAATAATCGTCTCCTTCAGTGTCCCTCTCATCGGAGTGATTTCATTCACTCTTCCTTCTTTATCCAATCTATCCTTCTATGGAATGGATTGCCTCTAGATCTCAGGATGGGTAACAATCGTCTCACTTTTAGACTGGCAGAAAACGCCTCAGGCATTAAGTCCGCCTATGTACATATGTGCATAAAGAATAAATAAATAAATATTAAATAAAAAAAAATCATGACTTATTTCCCATTATGCCCCACGTGTATACCGAGCCGCGCGGTCTGGCCGAAGAAAGCATACAATCATGAAATCATACAATACTATGTGCATTAAGTATTTACTATAATAGACTTCAACTAAGAACTATGCTAATACGCTGTCAAATGAGTAATAGTAAAAAAGTGAGCTAAAAACAAAGAGAGATTCTAATAGTGTCCAATAATCAAGCACTTTCTCTATAATACAAATAACAGCCTGTATACACCATAGTAGGCAAATCAAAATTAATTTAAAAAACAATACAATATTTCCATATTACTAGAGGTACGTTCTATATCTTATTGGCCTATTAAGAGTCAAAATATGCAATTCATAATTAAGGTTCCCGTTTTTCAAAAAGAACAATAACCCAATAGATCAAGGACCAAAAACTTAAATAATGAATTCCTATCTTATGACGTTTAAGATTTAAAATTTACTATATAAAACCTTTATATTATCTGCTCTATAAAATACATACTACTAAGACATAAAAGGTCTCTCCTATTCCTTTTTTTTGTTATTCCAAGTTAAATAGTGTATTCCTAACAAGCAACCCTAACCAGCTCCGCAAATGCATGCGACGCAGAGCAGTCGTTCGATTATACTCGCCTATGTGTGTGTTCTGTCACTATTCTTTACATGTGGTTGCGTAGATCGCGTGTACGTACACGCACGCACACCGCCGCACCGCAGTCTAGGCGCAGTCGTTGTAATGAGCTAAAATTATTTGCAATTTCCTTTCTGTTCCATCTATATACCCCAACGTTACTAGGAATTCGACACGTGTGGGGCACATGTATGTTTTATAAAATTAGATTTTGGCGAACGAGACAGAAAAACTCCCTTATATTCACCTACCTAAGTATCTTTGACAGCTAATACTATTTATAAATAATTCTAATTTCGTACTAAAAACCGTGAGACTAGATGACGCCGAAATTTAAATGAGCTAATATTTTCACAAACTTTTCCTCTTTATGCGGTCCATTTATATTGTGGGATTCGCTAATTGAAAAAGTAATTAGCCAGTCACGTCTGTCGTACGAAGCGGCATTAATGTAGGTAAACCCTTGAATAGGTGCCACGGACTAGAATTGAAATCGTCTGGGGCATTCCCCGGCTAGATAGGCTGACGACCCCAAGACCTAAGTAAGTAACAATACATTGAAAAGGCCTTCACATTTCAGCTCAAGATTAAAAGCGTAGTATATTTAGGTTCCGAAACGTGTTAACGATCTTTCCTCGGTGTCAACAACATTTTAAACGCTCGCTATCAAGCTATATTTATTACTTAACAATGGCAACAACTAATAAACTGATCCGTCCGTCAAAAAAATAATGATGGAGGTAAGCAAGAAAAAAACGCATGTATTCTCGTACATGGTAAAAATAAACATAACTCTTTAAGGGTACGGAAATATGTTAACAAATCAACGTCGCGTTTAACCTAGATTCGATCTTAAAATTAACGGATCAATACGTCGTGTGACCCGTAAAAAGTCTACGGGGGTACTTGGATGGATCCCTTACCCGTGTAACGCGTGAACTTCGACCCGGGTTTTGGAGGTCATTAACATTTGGGCGGGCGGGCTGCGGAACTGGGTCGGTGCGTCGTCGGCTGCAGCGTTGCCATGGCGACGCCCGCCGACGCCGCCCGACGCCCGCCGAACTTGATGCCTCCAATCTACGGCCCTCGTTGTTTTGATTGAGGCTATATACAGGCTATATTTAGACCCCGAAAAAACTTTGTGTTTGTCTTCTTTTGGGTTATTTAATAGAACCGTCACGAAGTCGGTTGGATATTGTTAGATAATTATGCGGGAACTAGGTAGCTCAGTGTATGTTACACATTAATTGACGATATGTAAACATATGTTTAATAAAATGTGATAAAGTCAAAATCAAAAGTTTTTTATTCATGTAGACCAAAAAATACTTGTGGATAGTCAAGAAAAAAAAAAGGCAAAATATTACTCAAGACACTACCACGCTTTTGAAATATCATTCCTGTAGATAATATTATATGGTAAACAAATGCCCGTAATAACCGCTGAGGATTCATGAAATCAGTTTTCATGTAAGGCAGGATATCAAGTAGGGATGCGACGGTATCGTTATGACGATACTTATACAAATAACGAATGCATCGTATAAACTATAATAATAACAAATGCTATTAAGAATGCTTTACAAATTTTGAATTTACATTTAATAAAAGATCATAATCTTTCATTTAATTAATTAAAAAATTGTTAAATTGGTAACTGTTATCCCCTGTGCCCCGTGTGCTAAGTGTAAGAAGAATAGCGTCACACCCTTTTTTGGTTACAACAAAAGGGTTAGCCCGTATTACGTGTATGCGTATTTTCTGATTTCTCTGAATATCATTATTTATCGTAATGATTTGTACGATACTTAATATTCTAAACTATAAAACCGTAACTTACATCTTACGATTAAGCCATACATACGGTTTCTTTTGGGCAAAGGACTCAAACAAGTGACGCTAATGGGACGCAAAGGCAGGACACATGATATGCATCCACGATGTGTATGAACTTCTTTAAATTTTTAACAATATTGTTTACTAATCTAAGGCATATTATCTGTTACAATTCTAACAATACTAGTAAAGTCAAGGTTCTGGACATGTCTTAAGTAAATGCCACTTAACTTAAACCTTGAAATTTACGAGGGCTTGGTTTTTAATAATAAGGTAAGACCTTAAGGTAAGTCTAGACTTAGCTAGATAATAAATGGCAAATTGTGGACAACTTGTTCACGTGTTTTTTAAGAGCACTTAATTTTATTTACTATTTTTTAACTTAAAAAAAGCTCCGTCGTTATGCGTATATCACCAAATGGGGATAGGAGAGCTGCACTGAGTATACCAATCAATCTAATAGAGGAGGGACGTATTTCTATCATACTGGGCACAATCCCGGTCTTCGGACTATGGCCGAGATTTTATCGCTAGATACTTTGTCCCTCACCATGCACCACTAGTCTAATGAAAGTAACTTGTAAATTATATAATTATATTTTCAACAAATTTGTCATTACAGTTTTCCATGACTGCCTTGTTAGTGTAGCAAATAATACACGTAGCGATCACGTCCTGGTTCAAAGCCTAGATCAGACAAAGTGCAATTTTTCAATGGAAATATTTCCAGTATCAATGTGCCCGGTTTAATAGCAATAAGCTGTCCCCTATTACATTGGATACTAAAATCGTATATACACAGTACACCTCTGCCACCTTCACCTGCGGAAAATACATAAGCGTGACGTTGTCTACAGATTTCTATATTAATATTTTAAAAATAATATTCAGAAGCAGCTTCTGAGTTTTCGCGCCGGTTGCTCCGTGCTTGCGTCACGATCCCCGCTGGCAGAAGGTACCTGAAAATAGGTCAAAAGGGGGCCGGACCACTGTCACTGCCAGCACACAGACGCCGTGGGATCACACACACACCGTACTCGCTAAATCAATGGCGGCACGTGTAAATTTGTGCGACCTTCGAAATTTCGAGAGGTTATCAGTACTGGAGCTGTACCGGACCCAAGAGTGGCGGTGGTTGCCATGGCTACGCTTTGAATTGGAAATGGGTGCGGTGTTTCTCTGGGCGTGTTTAATGTTCTTTAATTAAGATTTATGTGTATGGTTGTGATATTATGTTAAGATAATGTATATATTGCGTAGGTACGTCTTAAGGTCGGGAAATCAATATGATTTCTATAATGTTTCAAATTACCTATAATGATAGATATGTATCGGACTATTATAATTATAGCAAGTTACTATTTCCGGATGTCGTTTACCACCTTTGATATAATCTTGAAATGGCACGCCTATCTTACCCAAGTGAGGTAGTATAAGTGTACTGTGTACACCAATTTTCACCTAGTTAGGCCCCAATGTAACAGGGGTCTACCCTATTGGCATTGTACTGGCCTCATTTCTAGACTCCAGACTGCAGATACTGAGACTTTTTTTGGTAGAAAATTCTATATTATATTAAATATAAAATCATTAACTTTGAAATATATAGGGAACAGTTGACAAAGGACAACGAGTTTTTTTTAATTGACAAGTCAAGAGTCTCCGGAACCGGTAATCATATGTGGACACTTACTCTATAGGTAAAGACGTAAGCTTTCTCAAATTATTACGAACAGTAAAAGTAAATATAGAGAAAAAGATACAGATAACGCATCTCCTATTAGTGGAATGGAAAAAGGACATTTTTAAAATTCACACAACGACTCACTTGACGTCGAAACAAAACAACGTTGCATGCAGCTTTTTTATTTCAAAACTCAAGATAATTGCACACTAACATGAACATTGCTCATTAGCAAAATAATTCTCTGATCTATTTACGCTGTTTTTAGGCTCACCTTAATTACTTTTCGCTATCCCATCAAGCTTACAGATGTGTCGGTGGAAGGAACGATACAAAACGTTGGACAGTTTAAACACCAATGCCGGCACACGCAATTTGAAATTTGACAAAAAAAAAACAAAAACATTGGTATTTATGAAATAATTATAATGATTTATGTTTGCGACAGTTTTAAACAAAAGTGTTATAATTAACAGGAATATGTTACAAACATGCAATGTTTATTTAGGCTGGCCAAAATCTAAAAGCGGTTACAATGAAGTATCATATATTCTCGGTTTGCATGGACAATGATGTGTTTATATTTTGTTAGATTTACACACAACACGACAGCGCGTACGCAGTTATGTAGTAATTTCATGGCTGCCTGTTAAGGTTGCCTTCCTTCGGGTTCTTGTTCTGGAAATCTGAAATATAATTAAACTGGTTCGGTTTCTGTTCTTGCATATGTTCACTAAATATTATAATTTGCTTGATTGATATACCTGTCAAAATTAATTTCATTGTTCAGAACCTACGTATTCATTCAATACACACGTTTAATTTCATAAAATATGTGTCTAATTTGTAACAACCGGTCACTAAAACCACTCCATTTTGAAAAGCTACTTCCATTCTACTTCTTTAAGTGTGATGTCTGCGTTTCGTGTTGCTATTTATCAACGCCCGTGTTAAGAGCCTTCCTTCCCAAGATTGTTGGGTTGCTGAATGAGCGTGTCGCATTAAAATGCAGTGGAGACAAAATTCTTAGGGCCCCTGACATTGGGCGTTGACCTCACTTCGCCTTTTGGCAGTCGCCTTGGCATTGCAGCAGAGCCGCATTCAAAAACCCCGCACCTTAACATTATATAAAGTACCTCTGTCCTTTACCTTCAATCGTAATAATACTGATTATGATTTTTCATCTATGGTATGTTTATTACAATCAGATGTTAATTATAGAAGTTGGCGCGGCATAGTATCTTTGTTCGGTGCTACGTACTTCGTGCTATTGTAAAGGTCAGCGGAGTTAATATCGGCTACTGTCTTGTAGGATCGATGTCGAATAATATTGCGTTAATAGGAGTAGAGTAGTTTGTGTATTGAATAGTCTAGCTAAGATTTCAGTAGAGAAATAGTTCAATGGGTAATTGGTAATAATTTACCAATAATTAACATAACAAATTTCCATTTAATGTTTCGTCATGGCAAGTTTCTCTCCTCCCTAGTATTTCACATACAGAACTGAGTTTATTGTGAATTAACGATTGAATATGATGCACGCCATGTTATCCTAATAGATACTTCCATCCCGCTAAGAAACTATTGATCTTCGGTTTAAATGTCAAACGTCATAGTTCACACCAACTCCATGTAGAATTCTCCTCCATTCTCTAGAATTTCATCGATTGAAAAAATTAAAAAAATATCGACCATCGTAACGTTCGAAATCTATGCGACAGTTAAATTTAGATAAAAATTAGCAATTCAAAATGGAGTGTAGTGGAGGATGCACCAACCACCGATGTTGTGGCAGCGCTTGCGCGGTGCCCCAGTTCCCAGCTCGAGGTCAGGAGTTCATTCCCCGACACGTATTGATCGCCCCGTCGAGGCCGGAAGTGGACTCCGGTGCAGCGGACATTGCTGGAGCGGTTAGCACCACCTCCCGAACTGCCTAAGTGTAGGTGCAAGCCACAGAAATCTTAATGATAAACACTACAAGTGAAATAGCTTACGATTTTGTTCAAAACCACTGTCGCCACTTTCGCATTAATGCGGTTTAAAAAGACACAGACTCACATACACTCATATTATTCTGTATAAAATATTTACAGTTACAAGTTTTATATCATCTTTAGCTACAGTATCACATACATTTGTCCACGCAGTCCATTTTGTGATAATCTTTCAACAAGACAAGTTCACGTGGCTATACTTTTAGGCCCGTATTACGGAACGCAATCAGTCGTGAATCTAGTTTTAACAACTGATTTTTTTAGTAAAACGTTATTAATTTTAATATTCTTTATTGTATACACTGGGATATGTATGTATACAGAATGGGGATGTAAGAAGGGAGAAGGGAATGTATACAGAAGGCGAGCTTAACTCAATTATGAGTTATCTTCCAGCGAACCTTAGAGTGTTGAGAGATGAGAAAGTGAATAAGAGGGCAGTTACACAATAGAATGTTCGTTTTAAAACTATATTGACGACTGATTTTCATTATGTAATACGGGCCTTAGTCTCTTATTATTACAATTTCTATGGCGCAGGCCAATGCTGCATGTAATCTGGTTTCTAGGTAACCCTACCTCAATGTTAGAACGCGATAGTTTACGGTTACCAGTATTTTCTTAGTTGTAATCTATTATCACTAACTACATCATTCTACGAATGACGTGTGCCTGTATTTGTATTATGATTTGCTAAGGATTAAGTAGGTACATATATTATGGAACTTTCTTTATTTACAAGATAAAGTCTATTAAAATAAGGTTCTGTTTTCTTTGCATTTATTTAAGAAAATAGAAGTAGGTGGCTGAAATATTTTCTACTATCTACGCATTTAATCATTTTTTGAATAAATGGTCAGAAAACATGTGAATAGAAAAATATTCTTTGAGCTTAAAGTAAGTCGACCAAGTTATATTGCATTTTTCTCTCACTCATTAATTCTTAAATATACTACAATTTTATATTTTTTATATTAATATTCTTGCGTTCGTTGAATATATTAGAAATCAACTATTATTTATTCAACAAGAGTCATTTGAATAGACTAGTTACACTTGACATTGGCACAAAATACTAGAAGGAAAATAATGGAACTCATGATCTAGCGCCGGCGCACAAACATAACGTCCTTAACATTAGTTCAGATCTAGATTTGAATATTATTTATTAAACTTGCATATTGACCGACTTTCTAAATAAAGAATTTAGGTAGCTTGCGCATATAAATTGTGCAATAAATGACAAGAATATATTAGACAAAATTAATATATTCGCAAATTCAATAACACCGAATGACTAGACGTCAGATTTAGTTTAAGTTTATTTGAATAAATCTGGTCTTCAATTTAATTTTTTACCGTCGATCATTATTAAGATTTTTATATTTTCAACCACTACGGAATTAAAAAATTATACGAAGCCAATCTAGGTAATTCCAATAAATAATTTCGATTGTCCAATAACATCAACACTTCCGAATGTTTCCGATGCCAAACCAAATCATCCGTACCGACCTTGCGCACTAATAACTATTTACATTATCAGAGGCATATTGACGAGGACGTGTGCACACATAAACATACACATCAAAGTAAAACGTCAATGTACTATTGGTATTAGCATAAATACGACGCACACAGCCGTGCGGTATCGGCGGGGGTGTTATCGGCCCTCTATAAGTAGGGCCTGGAGGTGGGTCAATGACGTTCGTTCACCTACTGCAACCCGCACGTGCTGGCCTCGCATCCCCGCTCCTCCCCCCTTGCCTAAACCCCCGCCCCGCCCCTCTACGAAATTTATGATGATTGTTGATAAGCTTTCAAAACACCACCGAATAAGTGCATAATTCACGACCAATAGCGTATTGTAAATATTATGACTTAGTACCAAGAGTAATGCTATCGATTTTTTATGTTTATAAGCTTCTTGTGGAAGGGTTGTACCGCGGATAACATAGATTAATTTAATATTCCATTATCATGTGCTGTAGGAAAGAATACAAGCAAGATCATGTGTGTCCTTTTGACAAGGGTTAATTTGTATGGGATGAATCATTAAGAAACGTAAGTTCTCAGTACCAAATCCGGTATGGAAGTAATAACATTATGTAAGTTAATGATTTTAAGGGATTTATGAATGTAATCAAATAATTAGATTCAGGTAATTTTATTTTAATTAAGCGACTATAATAAAATTGCCAGGCTGTGGAATTTACCACGGCCTGTTATGAGCGTAAGCTGCTTAGATCATTGGTTTTAGTTGTCAAGATATCAATGCCCGTACGGGCAAATCTGTATGACCACAATCATTTTGTTCGTTTTGGGTGTTTGTGAATATATGAAATAGGGCAGGAAATGTTACTATACATAGGATACATACTAAACAACGTATTTTAAAAATGTATGTATGTTTAAATGTGTGTTAATTAAATTAAGAAGTTATTATATGGTAAACAATAACACCAAAAGCGTAGTCTTATTTATAACATTACTCAGTATTCTTAAAAAAAACAAGATATTTTTAAAACATTTCATCAATCGAGAAAAAATTAGTGCTAAAATTTTTTTAACAAATAATCCACGCTCTTTCTCTTGGTAATATTACAAATGATATCTACAGCTACACCATACAATTATTATTATTATTATTCCTACGGCAAAGGCTACCCTCCACACTTTCCACTCCACTCTGTTTAAAGCAATCTTTAAACAGAGTCGTCTTAAATCGTTAATCGTATTGACGGTCGATTTAGCGCAGTGGTTAAGAGCTTAAGTCGCTCCGCCCACTGTGTCTAATAGTCGCGGGTTCGATTCCCGCACGGAACAAATCTTTGTGTGATCCACAATTATTTGTTTTGGTCTGGGTATTTGTGTGTGTGTGAACTTTCATGTTTGTAAACGCACCCACGACACAGGAATAAATCCTAGTGTGGGGCTACGTTTTTTTAAAAAACAAAAAACAATCGGAGGCCAATCACTCATTAAAACGTCCAAATCATCCCGCCATCTCTTTCGGGGCCTGCCGCGATGTCTTTTAAAATTAGGAGGGACCTAGTTGGTTACACCCTACAACAATACCTAAAAATGCTCAATACACTCCAACCTAACCCGAACACCAGACAGGTGCAAACGAGTTCATCATAACATCAACCGGTCAATAGCTACCTGCTGCATTCAATACCACCTCGATATTGATTTATCGTTTGACGTCTCCGCCGCTGACGCACCGACCTATCCCCAGCTGCACTCCAGGCACCCCTACACCTATATAATATGATATAGGTGTACATAGAATTCAATGCCATTTTCCCGAAGTTCGTTACACAGACGATTGTTTTGTATTCTCGTGGGATTTATAGTATACATAAAGGACGGAGTACTTAATAATTCTACCTATCTTTATCATCACGCCAGATCCCTTGCGGGGTAGGCAGAGAGAACAGAGTTCAGACCTCTCTAGCTTCCGCTACTCTCAATGATAATATTTCTACACTGTTTAAAACTAGCTATGTGTGATTTAGTCTATATTTTCACTTATACTCATTTGACATTAAATCACTTCTATATTTGCCGACGCTATTTGGTCCCATGCAGAGATGGGCAAAATGTAATCAGATTAATGATTACAATTGCGTTTTGTAATATTAAATCATGATTCAAGAAAAAACCGTAATCATTGAAGATTACAAAATGTAACCGTAATCATTAATAATCAAGACACCATCACGCCTATATTCCCCAAGCAGGGGTTATTCATTAATCTTATAAAATTTTGCCCTTCTCTGGTCCCAGGTAACGTAGGACTATTGTCATTATACCGGGCACAATGCCAAACTTCGGACTGATACTGGATTTTTTTCTATTTAAAAATCACATTTTTATCCGACCTATCCCTAGATTAGAACCCAGGATCTCGGGATCGCTACGCGCCTTATTCGGCACTAGACCCACAAGGCAATAAATTTATAAAAAAAAAAACCTTCACGCCTATATTCCCCAGAGGGGGTGGCAGAGGTGTACTGAGTACACCCACGTTTCGCCGACGATGTTAGGTTCCATGTAATAGGGGGCGAGCCTATTGGCATATACCGGACACAATTCCAGACTCCGGACTTGTACTGGGAATTTTTCGTTAGAAAAACTACATTTGTCGGACCTAGGATTTTAACCCAGGACCTTGTGATCACAAAGCGATGCGCTTTGCCACCAGACCAACGAGGCAGTCAAATTTATTAATCATAAAACAAAATTCTTTTTAGTGTCTCGTTTTATGAATTAGTGTTTGGTATCACCTGTGTATTCTACTCCTGCAAATCCCGAGGATACGAAATGACAGTCTGTATATTATGTTGGTATGTAGGTAGATTTCAATGCCATTTTCCCGGAGATCGCTATATTTATCAGTCTGGTCTAGCAACGGGTTGTGCGAGGGGCGCGGAGGCGGGCAATGGCGCAGGTACCAGGGTGGGTCAATGACGTTCCTTCACCTCTACCCGCCCTGAAACTAGGGCGGGTACATACCTCGCTATGTGCATCCGATGCACTTTAGACCTTTATGTAAGCCTTAAGGTGGCACTCTTGGGATTTTCCAGGCGTTTTTATGTGGTGTATGATAAACCTTCGTAGATATACTGGGAAGTGTGTAGCTATCAGGCTACATGTATATCGCCACTTTGTCATTCTATAGATGCTCTTTAAAAGTGACATATAGAAATGAAGAACAAAAATATCTCAAACCCAAATTTGTTTCCCTTATCACTTGAATGGCTTGGTTATTTTTTAGTAAAATATGAATTTATATGAGACATGGTTGTGAAAGTATGTGAAAAAAAAAAATATATATATATATATAACTATACGTACTATTACATTTTAACATGCTAATTGAAGTCACAGAACATTCGTGAAACAAATCCGTGAATTCTGTATATCGCTACATCTCGCTTTCCTTTGCGACATGCCAATTACCGAAAACGAGATACAACCAAATCGTAATCGTTAATCTAGAATTAACTATCACTTGCTTTAACGGTGAAGGAAAACATCGTGAGGAAAGAGGGTTTCTCGAAGGTGTGTGAAGTTCGCCGCACTGGGCCGGCGTGGTGGACTATCGCCTAAACCTTCTCAGTTTGAGAGGAGGCCCGTGCCCAACGGTGGGACGGTTTCTTAACAGGGCTAATATTATATTATTATATAATCTAGAATTATAGCACCAATATAGTAAAAAACTGTGTTCAGTAGAAAAGGTAGATTCATGGATACAATAATAATAATTGTAAAGATGTCACAAGGTTTTATTTTTACAATTAATTTATACAACATTACTAATTGTTAAACGATTGTAATATTAATGGATATTTGATATTGATGGATATAAATATATTACGTAAAAATGTAATTGTAGCAATTTACAAATACACCTACCAATGTCTATCTAATTTTCCTACTAAATTTCAATTTCAGGCGACGGTTATATTCTAAGCAACAACAATTTTAATGTAGCGAAGTCTCATAAAAAATCTAGTCAACAATGGACTTCAAAAAGACAAGTAAAGCAAACACATAATAGAATACTTATTCTTTATTCTAGTTAAGCACTAATAATTACTTCTTAATTCAGATATTAGGACGCCAATTACATACCGATAGAACATGTTTACATCAATTTAATTTTGTACGCGCGCTACATGTCCATACATACGCGCCGGGTGACGTAACGCGCTGACAAGTAGAGCCACAGGTAGTAATCCAATGAAAGTGTTTAACAAGAATTAGAACATTATATAAGGACAAAGCTGATGCTTACGATTAACTTATTGCATCCAAGTACCGAGTGCACTATAAGTACCAAACAGTACTGGAGCCTTCGCCCATGTACTCGTAAAAGTAGATAGAATGTCTAAGTCAGCCAGGCCAGTAGGAGCCAAGGCTAGGTTGACGGGCCACACCTTTGCAAAATGAACTTTATATTCGTTGATGGAGAGCAGAAAATCGCTTGAAGTATGTTGTCAATGACGTTCGTTGACTCGAGCGTTCGATGCCGGCGCAGTGCTGTTTTCCTTCTCCGTTTTCATGCATTGATATTAGAAACTATTGAAGTTGTTTGTGTTATTTATTGGCCTTGCAATCCCCATTGATTTTATATCGATTAACAGTAATCTGCGTTACTTTACCAATTGTATTTTTTTCAAACATTAAGCTTAATAAATGCACGAATGATTCTTACGAAATGAACACCTTAATGCATTTGAAATTTAAATATAATTAACCTTGAATACACAATACACCTTAAATACAGATCTTGAGCGATCTGTGTTGCAATGAATCAAATGAATATAAAGTCACACATGAGTGCATGCAATTTTTTTAATATTTTATCCATCTCGTAAGGGACATATGAATGAAATAATCTTAAATATACAAAAAAAATGCAATGGAAATATAATAGGTTGGCATTTAGAATCCAAATCTCGGGGAAGTTGACTTTAAAAACAATATTTATTCAAAGTATAGTATCGTACGGCAACGAGATGATAGTATTTCAAGGTCCGCTGGTACTGTACGTAGATTCCGCGTCCGAACTATCGTATTGAAACACGCAGTTATTTTAAACGGCAGAAGGTTTATTCCATTTGTCGTCTTGCATGCACAGCACCAGTTATCAGAGAGCCCGACCGGATCTCATAATATTGAGAGATAGTGTGAATCGTGCGCACGTCAGAGCTCTCTGTACGTTGGTCGGTGTGTACGTGAGGTGGCTCGGAGCTCGTGACCCAATTTCGCAGCTGCTGGTTTCAGCAGCAGCGTGGGGCGCCGCGGGGGACCAGAAGGGGCGGGGGGCGCGGCGGCGGGCGGCGGGAGGCGGGCGCGTGTCAATGCCGTTCGTTGACTCGAAGCAGCGCAGCGGCATCGACGGCCTCCGCCTTACATAACCACCGACAATGAGCGCTCGCCGAATGCGTGTGATGTACCGTGGGGACCCACTGAACGCCACTGTTGCCGTTAAATTTGATTCCATTTGCTGTAGAACAATCACAGAGGTAGTATAGATATGAATGAAGACCTGTCATTAATTTTATAAAAAAATATTCGATATAATTTTGTTTAGTAGAACATTTAAATCTTTGAAAGTCAGATTTATTGATCATAATTCATAAATGTCCGATCAAAGCCATCCGATATAATCACCGCCAAGGGCTAAATGCGCGTAATATAAACTTGATGATTAGGATGTCATAATTACTCTATAGTTGATATCAGTAACGAATTAAATGAATTTGAACTTGTAATTATCACTAAAACTCACATTCATCAACTATACTTACTTCTGCTACCATTGCAATAATTCGCTTAAGGGAGAGATGTTTAAACTCATCCTCTAACACATTTTTTGCAAAAAAAGGTAACAGAAGTCTAGAAAGTTCTACGAAACAATAGAAAATGATAACTTTTTCTCTAAAAAAAATATTTACAACATATACCTATCACCTTTTTTAATATTTTTGTAGTTGTAATATCATTAAGGTTTAGCTCTCCAACTCCATCGAACAAATCCAATTAAAAAAAAGAAAAACTAATATCAATATAGCATCAAAATTTCCTTTTTACTGACAATATTAAGTATAAAGATAATTACCTCCATATTTCGCTAATGGTAGTTACGACAAAATTCTGGAAACTGTATCAATGAATAGGGCAAGTTTCAATTATGGATTGTGAAAAGCGTTTCCCTGCGCTGTGTACATAGGGGCGCAACAATGGGCGGGCGGGCGCGCCGGCCGGGCCGACCGGGCCGAAAGTGAAAGATGCGCGGGCGCGGGGGCCGCGCGCGGGGGACAGGAGCGAACGCTGGATCAGAGGGCGACGCCGCGCGGCGCCGCTAGCGACCGAGTGCACCGCGTCGCAGCCTCACGCAAACAAAACTTTAGTTACTAACCTACTTCCGTGCGGGCGCCAACCGCGAGCGCGACTCTCGCTCCGTTGCACGCTCGCTCGCCCTACGTACCACTGGCGTTGCGTACCATACTTATGACACGTTACAGTGATGAACTGCTCTATGAAAACGATTAAATAGGACTCGCTAAGGCGTTCCGGCTACGGCCGTTGTATTGAATGGACACAAACACGATTAAGCTGACCGGACGGCAAGGGCAATTGAACAAAATGTTTTATGGTGAGATGACGTTGTGTACGTCTTGTACAGCTTTTTGTTATTTTATTTTTCACGTTGGCATGCACTTTGGAGTCCGTCGTTTCATTCATTCTTTGTTGTTTATTAGACGGCCACGCACACACTGCACGTAAAACACGTGTTTGTCTATGGAGAGAGATAAAAATTTTATCGTTCAAAAGCTTTTAATCCTTGTTAAAAGTATAAGAAAAACCTTTACGAAAAGTGTCATCAGCTAGGCGTTACATGTATATTTTAATTTAATTATTATTATCTTAATTTTAATCAACTATCTTATTTATTAGATCTTAATTATTACTCAAATACGACTGACTATCCATGGATATTACCTATTTTAATGTTTTATTATTTATACCAATAATTATAATAATTTATTTACTTAGTTTGCTGTAACTAGTTTATTTATTGAATCATCATAATTATGTAGCCGCTTATCTATGTGCTAATGTCAACATTTCTTTTTCCTCACTCATTAAAGTTTATTAATCATTATTTCGCTGTACGCTTACTACTATTATACGTCAATTTTATGTAAAAATCTTATTGTGTTATCATAAAAAGTAATAAAATTTTATTATTCGATAGTAAAGCATAAACAAAAAATATTTCTGCAATTGGCGGCCATATTTGATTTGTCTATACGACGACAATGTCGCCCTCTAGCGACCAACGGCTACGTTTTTTATTTATATATTTTTCCATAGACGCTCGCTAATAATAAATACATATAAAAATAATTGAAATGTAGGTTATCTTGCTTTTATCTCTTTGTTTTGACTCCTTTATTTAACATATTACGTTTCACGCTGTATAAGTAGTTCAATACGTCATAACTACAACTACAAAAGACACTTAATGTTTCTTAATTTGGATATTATTGATATTATTGTCTCTGAATTTTATAGCAGACTGTACTTAATATGTATCTATCTATTATATTACTTTTGAGATCGTTGAAATACCTTTGACATTTAGTAAGATAAATCAGTACATGACATTTAAATAAATCAAATAAATAATGTATAGCTCTTTCTGACGTTAAAAGTATTTTAAAAATATTATCAATTATATCCGAGAACAACAAAACCATGATATTTTTTTCTTTTATTTTATTTCATGAGGATAACAAAAGATAACAATATTATCCAGTTAAAATAGACCTAAATCGCGCATTTAGAAAAAAAAAACAAATTATACTTGCTGATTTTAATTTAACAGTCGATAAGTACTTGCTTATTCCATATCTATACACACCCTGCACGTAAAATATTAATTCTATTATATTTTTCATTCTACCTAAGTTAATTTTTTTATTAACTCAATTATTCCCCTAACGAATTTTTTGTGTCTAAAATTATAGTATTTACATATAAGTATTAATCTGAGCTCCGTACAAAAAATCCAGTTTTGTCCAGCCGCAAACTAACAATAACAGTTTGTCCGGTGTTATGATCTCACAGTCATATTCATCACATGACCCAGGGTATTGCTAATTATAAGCGCGGTTACAAAATACGGATATACGTTCACATTCATAGTTACTGTATTTAGTACGACTACTAATGGCCGGTTTCAATAATTAACTCATGGATAGATTTGATTATACTGTCAATAGATATTTTGACAGATTTTCCATACAAAATATGTCAAAATTCTATCCCTAGTAGGCAAATCTATCCTTGAATATTGAAACCGGCCGTTAATAGCATAAATGTATATTAGCAGTTACTGCTTACTTTCCTCACAGTTTTCTCGCTTAATTTTTTTTTTTTTTTTATATATTACTCAACCATGGGCAGTACTTTAAAGTTCGGAATTTAAAATACTTATCATGCAATATCTATTTATTTCTCTCGTCAGCAGTATATAATCGTATCTGTTAAGTTGAAGTACTATATTTTTAACATTCTCAATCCCACTTAAATTATATTCAGCATTTATTTCTTTGTATTTAATCGATTCCAAGTGATTCATATATCTCAAAATAACTGGTAATATTTAATTTCGACTTTTGAATTAACATCTTCTAAATACATGGGTATTCTTACGATGTCATATATCATCTATACTATAATATTATAAAAAGGTAAAGTTTGTGAGTTTGGATGTTCGGGGTGATCTCCGATACTACAAATCCGATTTAATGACTCTTTAACCATTGCAAAGCTACCTTATACACAAGTAACATAGGCTATATAACATAGACGCGGTAGGTGGCGATGGTGTCGACCGGGTACAAAGTCGCGGGAAACTGCTAGTTGTATATATTGACCATAACACATAGGTTGTCACAAGAGAACTGGGTAATTATTTTATTTGCAGTTGGTTACACGACTTGTGAAAGGGTTGAAATTTCTGCGGCTGACGTTGAACTCCGTCGGTATTTCGACAACATTGCTGCAGTCGTCATGGCCAAGGCCTACCGGAGACCATTGACCATGTAACTTTCGAAATTTGTGTCAGTTATTTTTAATGTTAAAATTAATATTTTTTTATGATTGCATAGTAAATAAAAATTAATTTTAATTACATCTTTATGTGGAGTGAGTTCGAAACGTTCCTCAGTTCATAAGCGCCCCGCATTGCTGAATGACGAGACAGCGATCACTTTACTAGTTAGAACCTATCGATCATAGTTCTTATTTTAGATAAAGGTTCTTTCTGGATTGGACCTCAGTAGATAAAATCTCAAATAATCCTCATAGTGGGTTAATGTGATGAGGACTTTAATAAATAAATAAACAAACTTAGCAAAAGTAAAAGTAGTTTAATACAAGATATTTAAAAAATCACTTCTTTTTATTGCTAATTTAATAACACTTGTATAATATATTATATAAATCGTTACATTCACCTGTAACGGTCGCTATTGCAGCACCCAAATTACTCGTCTTTGTTTCAGTAGTAAACACGACAGCAATGACGCGCATTTACGCGTATTGACCAATACTATTCAGAGCGAGAATTATGTGAGTTCATTGCGTGGTAGCTGCTAATTCGTAAGGCGTCGAAATGTGCGTGTCGCGTACGCAAATTGCGTCTGTGTGGGTTGATTGAAGCGTTGCGTTCGCATTTGTGTGAATTTTTGACTAAAACGCGCGCACGGGGCGGTCGTGTGAGCTCCTCGAACGAAACTGGGTCGGTTCAGTGACCCATATGTTTATCTAACGATTGTGCGGCGACGGACGCGAAAGGCCCGCGCCCGTAGCGCCTCGCGGTGTTATCATTATCGATGCGTTCGCGTTTTCGTTCGTTTAGGTTATCTGACGGGCAACCTGTCTCCGGCGCTATACTGATTACTGAAATCACGTTTCACCTACATATGCATTGTTGTTTAAGTCTTGCTTCAATAGTTTCCTACCAGTTGTAAGAAATATTACAACATAGAGTCATAAATATGTGTTTAATTTTCTGTTTAATTAATTACGTACATACTTTTTCACATACAATAACGAATATTACACTAAACAACGTTTATAAATAATACATGTATGAAAAGATAAACATAACCTACTCTCTTATTTTATATAGTCTGTAACCTGATAATTATTTTTTCAGGCCTCCTTATGCTAACAGCTTGTTATATCTCCTTGGCCGTAACTCTGACGGTTATAATTTAAAAATAAAGCTCCTGATTCACACGTTTTCCTTGTTTAAAAATGGAATCTCTTGTGAATCATGTAATACGTTAATCAGCCTTTGGTATATCACCATCGTTATTAGACTTATACTGGCTTTACAGTTACCTAGACCTGATTGAGTCATAAAATAATATATTTGTTTGATTTAAGAATAATTTTCGCTACGTAAAGAATATTTAATTACGGTGAAGAACAGATTTTTTTATGCTTAGATGAGAACATCAACCTATTAGTTGACTTAAGAAATAGTTTTGATATCTGTATAATCTGATTCATCTAGATATGGAAATAATTTTACAATAACAGAGTTTCTATTCATTTATGGTATGTTTAATGTCACGACAAAAGGATTCCGCTCGTACAGTAAATTTCTTACGCACTAATTTGACTATAACTCACTCACTTTCTCTAACATAAAAACCCATTAATGTTAGTTTTTTAATGCCCCCAACGGCGGAATTACTTTAAAGATAAGATCCTTCTCACAAGCTCGTGCAATACGAGCTCGTGCGAGTTGGCGTATACCTCCTAACAAACATGTATTTACCGCCGTGTACGTTCAAACGCGTCTGATTTTGAACCTAATGTATCAGTACGAAGATACAATTAATATTTTCTGACTGTATAAAGCCTTGTATTGCTCCTATTACCGTTTGCTCGCCAAGGACAGTGAAAGTCGAGAGAAAGGATGTGCAATTTTGACGTCACTTAGCCTGCAGCTATTGTTCGAAGCTATAGATAATAGCTACCATAGGTTAGCACATTTGCGAGTACATAGAATACTAATAAAGGCTACGCAATCCATCACGTTATTATCATTTCACTAGGGACGTTTAGGTACAAATTTAATTTTCATATTTGATCGTACCTATGTAAAAGTTATCTTTTCTCACGGTTATAACTGAAATGAGGTTATTGTATTTTAATATTCGCTTTTCAGCATTCTTTTAGTACTTATGAAAAACAATAACGGAGAGAATGATGAGGCATAGTCCATAAAACAGTTTTTTTAGTGCTTTGCATCCCGAACCTGACAGGATACAGCTCTAAAAATATGAGAAAAAACGCATATGTACAATATTTTTTCGTAACGGTTACAACGTATTTTTCTTAAAAATATGAATTCGATCGCGGGGTTCATTTTAAGAAATAATTTATCAATAAAAATATTAGTCTTTACGTATAACCTTTGCAACATTTGGTCAATTCCCATTTAATTTTATTTCCATAGCGATTCACAACCAAAATATATTTTATTGATATAAAGTATCAACAGATGTGGCTAATCGGCCACATGTTTCAAGTACTTGACACAGTAAAGTACCGTCGCAATATTTACAAGCGTGAATTCTTAGCAATTAGTACTGAACCTAAGCCCGTTACCTTCAAACACTTGAAACTACTATCGCCCTTCATTTTCGTTAGCGCCGTCCATACCTTTATGAAGGTGAACGCTGTATCGGCTAAAATCATCATTCACATAGCTTCATCTCGCTCTCGATCGCAGCTGTGCATATTCGAGCGAGTAGGATGCTATAAATTGGTTGTTGTTATTAGCAGTTAGTCTAACACGCTTAGGCTTAAGGTCGCGTTGGACAAAACGTAGATGCGTCAACGAACGCTGGCAAGGTGACGCATTGTCGCTAGGAATGTATTAGGTATTGTAATACTCTATGCTGTGCGTAATAGAGTTGCACTTTGAAAAATTTATATATTTTTAAGCGTAACATATACATTAATGTAGCGGATCTCTTTTATATTATTACCTACTTCGCTTCAATAAACTGAGATGAGAATGGCACAGAAAATAGTGTTCACAACAGACATGCGCCCGGCTGTAGAGACGTTCTTTAAATTTTAAAGATGATAATAGGCGCGAATCTATCGTTAATTTTACAACTTATGTAATGAAGAGTTATGATAAGCTTTCTGCAACTGAGTAAGGGCCTGTAAGATCTTTTCATGAGTAAAACACATTACTTTTTAGTCGCCGTACCATTAAATTCAGATATTCTTTTCTTCTCTATCTATCTATCTATACCATCACGCCAGATCCCTTGCGGGGTAGGCAGAGAGTATAGAGTTCCAACAGGTTTTTCCTTACATGCCTCTTTGGCTCCCTCCACTATATACAATATTCTTTTCTTTTTAAATAAAATTGCCTCACACTTGGATTTATTCCTGTGTTGTTTTTACAGAAATAGATTTCGCATTTATGAATTGTATACTACATAAAAATTTGTCCTGTTCAGTGATCGTACCCGCGACTACCCAATCCTACGTTCCGAGCAGCCTAAGCTTAATTAAACCACTAGACCAAGATGTCAACAACTGCTTACATTTCTTTTCCTTTTGTCAAGATGATTAATTTAAGTATAAAGGTCAAATTAAATACAACATATTTTCAAACGAAGACTAGACATGACTAATCTTTCCGGATATAAAATTAAATCGAAGTCTAAAAAAATAAGCAACACGTATTAGATAAGACTATGTTTTCGCAAAAACAATAACATATTACCATTTAATGATGTGGTCTGGTATATATAACAATCATACATAATATCAACAATGATATTAGATATTTATTCGTTTAGGGCCAAATGTGCGGTGCGAAATCAAAATTTTACAATGAAGCAGACATAACATGCTCTATGAAATAGAAAAAAAATATTAGTTTTTTCTTTTCCTTTGAGTTATATGGCTTTAAACTATTTTTGAAATATGAGTGCTTGGAACGGACAGATTGACATTATTGTAACGTTGTCGAGAAAGCCTGCTAACACATTCATCTGTATTCTGGTTAAGCAGTGTAAAAAGGATAGCATAGGAACTTGAAAGCATTACGGTAACATCATTCAGGACCCTTATTCGCAATGACCAATTAAACATGTAACGCGGCGTTTACGATAACTTCGAGAAATGAATTTTTAACGGTACTCCACTGCCATAAAGAATACCATTACACGATTTCACAAAGTTAACGTAACATGTCACGTTTGGTCATGGCGAGTAAGGACCCTGTTTGTGCAAACCTCTCTGCTTATTCCTTGTTCAAAGATGGTAAATAATCATCTTCACTAATATAATAAAGAGAAAACATTTGTATTTTTGTATGTATGTAACGAATACACTTAAAAGCTACTGGACCGATTTTAATAATTCTTACACCATTAGAAAACTACATGACCCAGAAGTAACATAGGCAAAAAACATAGTCTCGGTAGGTGGCGCTGTTGTCGACCGGGTACGTAGTCGCGGAAAACTGCTAGTCATAAATAATATAATCAACGTTTTCATATCCATTGATAAAAAATGTACTTCCGAAAATGATACTTTCTTCCTTTGAATATAATCTTCATATTAATTGTCAGAGGAATATTTTCATGCAAGTTATTAACTCATGAAACCTACTTACGTACTAATTATATTTGTTAGTTAACATTTATTATGTATTTATGTGTAAGTGTACCTAATGTGCTAAAATAACCTGTTATAAAATAATATTTTTTTTAATATCTCGGCGTAGTAATAAGATTTAAAACAATTATAATATTAATTAGGTGCATATCAGTGCAAGAGTGAAGATAACGTTTTTTTTAGAATTTTTGAATTAATAATCATCACACATCCACTGGAGTAGTAAACAAGTTAATAAATTATCGCAAATAACATTCTGTAAATATTTTGGAAAAGATAATTATTACAATATTTACCTAAGGTATATATTGTTTAAAAAAACGTAGCGTATAAAATAGATATGATAACTTTCTTATCAATATAATTCTACTTATTTAAATAAAATATTTTCATAGCTCAAATTATACTTCATATAGGCGGCAGGTGTGTAAAGTAATATGTGCTTTATATTTATATATAATATTTATAAATAGAAATCCGGAGTCTGGAATTGTGCCCGGTATATGGCAATAGGCTCGCCCCCTATTACATGGGCCCTAACATCGTCGGCGAAACGTGGGTGTACTCAGTACACCTCTGCCACCTCCTCTGGGGAATATAGGCGTGACGGTGATTTATATTAACTAATATGTTATATTCCGTGCTTCGGAAGGCACGCTAAGCCGTGCTTCGGAAGGCACGTGAAGCCGTGCTTCGGAAGGCATGTTAAGCCGTTGGTCCCGGTTACCACTGTGGTAATCGTTAAGCCGAGTTGGAAGCCTTATAGGCGGCTTGATAAGTTCCAACAGCAGGTGGCCACAAACCTGCCTCCACCAATCCGCACTGGGTCCGCGTGGTGGAGTATGACCTAATCTGTCTCACCTCGATTTGTGAGAGAAGGCCTTTGCCCAGCTGTGGGCAGTATAGGCTGATATTATTAATATATTATATTAACGAATATCTTAACTTTATAAACATGCAAAAATAATTACAAGTACCAAGATAGAAGATCTGTAAAAATGTAGACGTCGCGTAAAATTCATCTTGGTATCAAAACTTAAACAAAAAAAATTATAATAGAAAACCTCCTCCTTTTTTGTAGTCCGTTGAAAAATAATGAAGGTAAAGGAGCAGTAGCAATGTTCTCACATTATCATCATCATTATCCCAAAACTGACACTTAATACCACACGGGAATTAAATCCGAATTTCTCAGTGATATTTTTTCCGACAGTTAAAATATTCCTTAATAGTTTCTGCCAGCGTCTTCGAACGCGTTGAGTTTAGTCAGGAACCTAACATTTTACGGGATACAATGTATCCTACATGTTAATCCAGATAATAAACTACCTATATGTCAAAGTTCAGCCGTTTTTGTGTGCTTGAGTAACAAACATCTAAATATACAAACTTTCACATTTATAATATTATAGTAGGATTATGGCGTGTAACTAATTAATAGCAAATAAATAGCTTGTTTACATGATATGTTTACATCCATCTATGTAATATATGTCTACGTATTTGTTTTTAGTTCAATTATATGTTGCCATCCAAAAGCCAATAGGGTTTTGGCGGGAAATCCAAGAGTGATGTTGTCAATTTGTTTTAATTTCCAAAACTTGTGTTATTTCGAATTGTAATGTGTAATGTTGGTGGAATATTAACCATTATGTATTCCTATATCTGCCTAAGTGAAGGTAATTGTAACAAAGTAATAAAACGTGCCTTTGCGATTTCCCTTAAAACGGCCGTCGCAATTGGTATGTAAAGTGGGATACTTTACTATCTAGGGTGGGGCACTTTATCAATTTCATTATCATCTTTGTCATCAAGTTCATTGGGGAGTTAAATTAATTAAGAAATGAATATTCGTAAACTTTGTACAATGGCATAATGTAAACGCAATTGCCACACAAAAAAAAGCCAATAGTATAGCAAATGCATATTTTACAATAATATTTATTATGTTGAGCGTATCCTCGCGCTAATAGATGGCGTTGGTCGATGCGAGTTCGAAAATGGAACTATGCCGTGATATCTACTATAGTTTTTTTCACAAGTCATAGGTACAGTGACATTTGGGATTTGACGTTTCTAGAAATGTGCTTATGACAAAATTGAATAGAATAAAATCGATTAAATGTCGTATCGGGATCATTTACCGCGTAGAATGAATCGATTTTATTAACAATAATTCAGAAACAAAAAACAAAACACAATAAATTCATTTATTATTTACGAATGAAACGATTTGTCAGACAAATCGTCTGTCAAAATTGCTTAGTTATTAGTCACGCGCGTGAATTATAATTTAAAAATCTATGAAACTCTCTCTTCTAATGTGTCAAGATGGTGCAGCCACGTTTTTTATTAATTTTGGACTATGAGCATGTCTTTAAATTGGATAATGAATAATATAAAAATTTATACTAATAATAATGAATAATAGAAATCGGCGATCGATTTTGTACAATTTTAAAAACAATTGACCGATTATAACGATTTCATTGTCAGTCCCTAAAACTCAAACAGTTCCAAATTATATAATTAAGTATTAGAGTTTTATAAAGTTTTAAGTTTAGTGAAATAATTATGCAACATTTAAACTGTATATTTAAAAAAAATTAATAGATTTATATTTTTGTATATTTTCGGAATCCAGAAATTTTACTATTTTAAATATTCCGCAATACAATATGCGTGAAATGGAATTTGATCAAACGTCACCGTACCCATGGCTCGTGAAAAAGACTATATACTATATGATAATTTTGAAAACATATCTACCATTACATAATACAATCAAGCCACACTAGGCCCAGGTGTAGGAGTATCACCTATTCCCTCTCATCTGTATTTGGGAAAGGCTTATAAGCTCGAAAGTGAGACAGTATATGCCTATATATAAATAATATTTTATACTTACCAAAAAAAAATATCCCAGTACAAATATGGTAAAGATCATAGTAATAAAAACCAATCAAGAGAAGGAGTCATCGGTCTGTCCTAGTTTCATGCCGTGCAGTAGGTACGGCAGCGTAGTGTCGAGATATTTACATACGTGCAGGTTTAAGCCCGTTTTATTATCTCCTTTTGTAATAAATATATAACGACATAACTGAAATAAGATAGAGCTTTTGCTACAGTTTTCAAAATTTATCTAAAATTTCTGACATTGATTTTGGTACAAATTAATTCATTCCAATTTGATTCTAATGCACTTTTACGGTAAGCTATCCATATTTATATTATTCTTAATTTTAAAGGCAAGGGCCCTAATGGCGGGAACACATGCTTTACTGCTACCAAAATAAATAAAATAATATAATTTTCTTAAATTCCAAATCGACAATGTAGAGCCACAATTCAAAGAAAAGGAAGAATTTAAAAAAAACTCTCTGCGAATATTCAATCCGTTAAAAAAATAAACAATCAAAACCTAAATATACTCCTCATATACTCGTACATACCAAACTCAGTCGGTTAGTCAGACCGACAAGCGGGAGGTAGACGCTGTCTAAAATTAGGGTCAATGATGATAAGACCATAAAACCGTCATCTAATGTTGTACCGTCACTGCCAATTCATATGAGGCAGATGGTACGTCAGAGTGCCTGCTTCTGAGCACTTAGCATGAACAGATAGACGTTTGCGTAACAATATAAAGTTGGTATTCCATCCTTTTCACACTACAATTTTACTACATAAAGATGAACGCAACAACATGCTTTTTCGACAACGCCACGCCATCATCAATCTGTTCGTACTAAGCCCTCTGTATTCGAATCTTCATTTTTTACTAACTGAAATTAGGACAAGTTCGCGGAATATTGTCTATGAGTTGGCCAATGTTTGTGGTTATATATAGTGAAATATTATTTAGCATTTCAAATTATTCATCGGTTATTTCTGTCGTGTTAGAAAAGAGTTTGTGTTGCAGAAATTAGCTATCGTATCCGCTTCAACCTTATTAGTTGCACTATATTATGTAGTCTGTTTTTGACCAGCTAGTTTTCGTACTGGAGCAAGTTAACAATTTTCTTTCTAGTCCTAATTTATTATTTCCACTCCGCTCTATAGTCAGTTATTAAAAGCCAATCTCCTGTAAAGGTATCTAAATTGTCTCGACCTCTTCACCAGGGTAACCGCTATATCGTTCATTATTGAGAGGGGCCCAAAAACTTAAGTTTATAACATATGTAATGTAACGAACTCATATCTGTAACATCGAACACTTCTTTAATTTAACTTCAATAGCATTTTAACTCAATAACATAAATCATATTACCAACATCTACAGTAGCATCATTGCTCCATACATTAATATAACTTAACCCCTTTTTAACTCTGTGATTAAACTATATTGTATTGTATATGGAACTAATTGTTTTCGAATTACAATTACGTAATTATGTGTAGTAATTGTAAGGATATTTGATTTGCATCAATCAAGTTGTCGGCGGATACAGTAGGCGAGCGACCCTCGTCCGCCCACCTAGCCATTTGTAAGCATTAGGTATCACTGAACTTATATGAACCTAAGTATGCAATAAGCTAGGGACCATTAAACTTGCTATGAAGCAACCTGTTTCGCAGCGGTTCAAGTATGATATCAATATATATAAATGGCACTTGAAGTATAAGAGCTTTAATTGTGAGTTGTAAACTAAATTAAATTACAAGTACGGAAATACGTCAGTATAATAATTAGTACCATATTAGACACCTGATTTAGAGTCATAAAATTCGTTTATCCTCCGTAACACAATTGCTTGGTACAACCAGGTAAAACAACTTCTCCCGTGGCACTAGTGTAAGGCCAGTATGAATATTTAAAGACTTTTTAACCGGCTAATTTTAAGCCCATTTCTAGTCTAATCAGGTACAACAATTGCAACTTCGCGTTTAATCAGTATCACCACTTATATTCATGTGACGACATGTAATATATTAAAATTTCCTAATCATAAAAATCAACAACTTCATCTGTTTCTCCAATAAACACTTAACAAATTAGTATTGAGCATCATATAGTTATATAACGATACTCTACAACATCAAATCAATTCTATCCGGCACATAGACTTGCGCAAGCGCGTCGAAGTTCAAGCAACTCGCAATAATCTAGCCACATTAGAGTGCAATAGGGTTTCCCACGCAAACGGGACCCTTATTCCCTATGGTCTCCAAAACACGTAACGTGGCACGTTACGACAACTAACTGAAATGGTTTAATAGCAGTGTTGGGCATTAGACAATTAATTTCTAATTATGGGATCAATCAATTGAAATTTTAAAGCAGTTAAATGAATCCCCCAATATACTCCGGAAAAACAATGACTTATGGACGTCAAACGACTTAGCTCCTCCCGTGATCATGGATGCTGTAGTACATTTGAAACGCCGAGAACTTCAAAACCAAATATAAATCGATTTAAAATCCGAAATATTTTGATTGCAATTTAGTGTTTTCACAATTAATTTTTCGCCAACTCTGTTTAATGGTACCCAGTGGCATACAGAATATCTGCGAGATCAATTCACGAAGTTATCGCAACGCTCCATGTTTAGTTATAGCGAATAAGGACCCAGGCAGCCCTGCGCGGTGGCCTTGTCGCTAAACCTTTGTGCGCCTACGATGTTATCGAGGAGTCATGGACTCGCGCCTTCGACTATTGTGTCTAATCTCATTGAGTAGGCACGTTATTGCTGGCAATCCCAGTCAGATACTTACCAACGTAATAATATTGGAAGGTTTATTTCTACCTCCTCTATTTAGAGTGTTTGAATGTTTTTACCATATTATTTTTAAATTGAGCGGCTCCGCCCACTGTGTCGAATAGTCGCGGGTTCGATTCCCGCACGGGACAAATCTTTGTGTGATCCACAATTATTTGATCCGGTCTGGGTATTTGTTTGTGAATTTTCATGTTTGTAAACGCACCCACGACACAGGAATAAATCCTAGTGTGGGGCTACGTTTTTTAAAAGAAAAAAAAATAAAAAAATAACGAACCATATACTTATTATTTTTATTAGGCTAGTTAATTCTCAGGTATTTAATTTTTTTTTGTTAAATAACTTTTTTTTTAATATCGGAGTTTTGGAACCAACCAACGTTAAGTACGTAAAAAAAACAAATTAACGGAAATCTGCATCTGTAGAAAGCTGTTAAATCAATGTTGGACTATTTTTAATTTAATATCTGATTTTAAGGATATACGACAACTCCATGGAAATTAACATAAAAAAATGTGATGACAAAACGGTAAGCATTACATTTTTGTTCAGTGCCACATTCAATTTTTTTTAAAGTAAAATGATCTTAAAGAGAAAATATGCACAACGTCATTTAACTTTGTTCATTCCAATTAAATCCATGTTGTTTCAACTAGATAAGATCTCCCACGTCCCAGTCCAAATCTGACAAGAATAACGATCGAAGTAATTGCAAATTAAGTGCCGAGCCTTTAAACCATATCGTACACGTGTAGTAATTATTCAATGGAGGTGAATGATCTTGAAATAAAATATATCTCGTGGACATTCTTATGGAAAGTGAGCGTATCTATATTATAAATAGATACTGACCTTTCGCTCAATTGATGCGTCAGCCAAAGTTACGTGATGTAAGCTAACAAACACACACACAAATCACGTACTGTTTCCTTGTGTGTGTTCATGTATGATCAGTGGCCATCGAAAGAGAAAGTGGTTAAGGTCTCAATAGTACTGAACGGTGCTTCGGGGTAGTGATGTGCTACTATTAAATTTATTGATATCGATAATATTTTATGACTGCAAACTCCACACCTGTTAACATCGATACCAAAAAATTAACCTATCAAAATTTTACGTAATGCTGAAATATTAATTTAATGCATACAAACTTTTCATTTATAAACATTTTGAACGTATTGCTGTAAAGCTTGTAATACCTTGAGAACTTCGATAAGCTATTAGTAATTGAGATGAGAGACTATTACGGGTTTGTTATTGTTAAGAGGATTAAGCTTACGAACTTCACTTTGATAATTTAACGAAACAGCCCACACCATGTTAATAGTACAATTGTTTTTCTTCAATCAAGATTTTAGTAAATTACAAAGAAACATAATATATAGGTAATTTGTGATAATAACTATTACTGTTCTGTGGAGTATCGATATTAGAAAAAAACGTTATATCGAAACTTAGCAGCGCCACATCTCTAATAGAGCAGGAACGCGAACCCTGTCCTACGGGAAGTACCGTAAGCTCTACACCCGGTACCGTTGCCTTGTCTAGGCTCGGCACTCGCGCCGTGCCGGTTCGTGCGCCCGCGCAGCATTGCGATTACTCTCGCTTTCGATTTAAAATCTCTGTCTAAAGATAATGAACGTTCTGCTTTGCTGAGTATATTAATAATTATTTGTGATATCGATAGTCGGCAACAACACATAACAAATTATCAATAATATCGATAGTTAGTATCGCCACATCTCTAATGGTGCGGGAACGCGGACCCTGTCCTACGGGAAGTACCGTAAGGTGTACACCTGGTTCCATTGCCTACGCTCAGCGCTCGCGCCGTACCGGTATGTGCGCCCGCGCAGTCTCGCGATTACTCTCGCTTTCGATTTAAAACCTCTGTCGTAAGACAATGAACTCTCTTTGGTTTATTGCTAAGAATCCATATTAATAATTATTTAGCATATCGATAGGCAGCAGCAATTACAAATTTAAATATCGATACTCGCTATCACCACATCTGTAATAGTGCGGGAATGCGGACCCTGTCCTACGGGAAGTACCGTAAGGTCTACACCCGGTACCGTTGCCTTGTCTACGCTCGGCGCCCGCGCCTTGCCAGTACGTACGGCCACGCAGCCACGCGATCACTCTCGCTTTCGGTTTAAGACCTCTGTCCGAAGACAATGAACTTTCTTCGGTATATTGCTATCTATTGTTACTATGTTTATGTAATTAATACAATGTTTTTAGTATTGGATAGTTATAATTCAATTTCTATGACTTTGTTTAATGAATATAGCTTGCAAATAAAATTACTAGCAACAAGAGTCAAGAGTCTCGGTTACTTACGACTATGAGAGTAGAGGAAGTCAATAACCTAATGAAAATAACCTGTTGAAACTCCGTACTCTCTGTCTAGGGATCTACCCCGCAAGGGATCTGGCGAGACGACAGAAACAAAATTAAGAGCGACGTCAACAATCAATACATATATGATATTTACAAAGTCATTATCGAAGGTTTCACTCGATGACATCATGATCCACGCCAACGTAAACTCGGCATATAAAAAATAAGGCACGGATAGCCCGTCAATCAACGTCCGCGAACGTGTACCAAAACAGAAGATAAAATCGCATGAAGCAAGCTCCCAAAAAAACTCTTAAGCCTTGACCACGGGTGGCTGACATTAAAAACTCACGCGCCTTTCACGGACTAGTCAGGTGGACGTTGTATAACTAACTTTCCATTTTTTTTGTAGCTGCTAGCCTCATCTCCTCACAAACTTCAACAATATAAACGGTACCTGATAAAAAAATGAAATTTGGAAAATAAACAGAAATTGGTCGTAATTATAAAAAATATGGCATTTTTTGGACGTAATACTACCGTGAAATCACTTTATATACGCACTTTTATCTGCCAGTCTCATTACAAGCATGATTATGATTTTCATAATCTTAAAAACCGTTACTTAGAGTTGCAATAATTGCATCTTAATTTTCCATTAGTATAATTGCAAACTTTACACTGCCTACAGACAGCAATACGTCGTGTGTCATATGACTCACGAAACCAATTGAATGTCATCGATAAACTTTCAAAATCTTCTTTTATATTACGAATATCATCAAAATTAATGAAACCACGTGTCCGAAATCCAGTGACGGTGTAACCGCCGCTTTATTTGCAGTATCGTCTTACGAAACTAGCGGACTCGCCAGCGAGTTAAGGTCGCCGATGTGTGGCAATTTTTCCATTTCGAAGAGAAGTAAAACCTTGACCTAGGAATTAAATATCGTTTCGTCACTCACGCTTTGCCCGCTACATATTGCAATTATTCCGTACGTTTTTTTTTGTGTTGCTAGTAGCAAGAAATATGCGAATAAAATTAGTGTTATTTAAAAATAAAGTAATGAATAGCACAAGAATTTGTCACAGTTAGCTGATTGTTTGTATTTTTTTAAATACAGTATTGGAACAATTAAGCCCTTGTAGACCAGTAACAGATTGTAAATGCTATTTCGTGTATTTTATTGTCTTTATTTTTAACTTATTTGAAATCCGTTGGACTTTAAAATAATAAAATAAACATAATATTCAGAGTTTAATTCGCTTACAATTGAGCAACAATCCGCTAGATGGCGGTGCGCGTACGACGCAGTCTCAACGGCAGAGGGGCGTGCGAGCATGTTGCGCCACAGCGCAAGCGCTTTACGCAACGCGGGCGTTCACCCCGGAAGACGTTTTCCTTGCAGTTTCTTTAGCAGTGTGTTACTGTGGCGAGCTCGCGTGATTCGTTCGCGTGTTGAATAACCCCTACTAACCCTCCCGCCGGCGGATCTCAGCCACTCACAACTGCAGACCTAATTATCTTTTCGCATGAGAAATATATGTAACACATGCACTAACATTCGCTTTCAGGGATGCTTTTATGCCATTCGCCTCGCAAAATAATTATTAACAATTAGTGATTGTAAATACCACTCTTTTCCCTTTATTTTTTAACAAAAAAATCTGCGTATAGGGACGGCGGATGTTAACTTATTAAAATAAATCTCAAAGACAACACATTAAACAGCGTTCTGTTGTTTCGAAAGAAAGCCGTTTTTAAGCATGTCAGCGCGTTAATTTATCCTTCCACTTGAAGGGACATTAAACATATGACTGCAACCGTTTTGTCACGATTTTTTCCAGGCAATAATTTATTTTCACAACGCTTATTTACGACGTCGTTTAGGGACAAATCGTCTGCTAACCGAATGACTAATTTTCCAAGTAAAAATATTTCATTGAAAATGACCGACTGAAAGAGTAACATCGCTGTATCGATGTCGCAACTAGTGTAGCGTTTCAAAACAACGTTGAAAATAGACGGGAGGAGTAAACAGGGAAACTAAAACGCTATTTACCACCGAACATAACGGACTAGCGAGCGACGCCGCAACAAATTCTTCGAAGCTGGGTTAATGCGAGTTTGTATGGGGAAATTCGTTTTACTGTTTCGGTCTCGTGAAAATTTCGTAACGAGCGTGCAACTTGCGCTGGCGACTCAAATGTATGTTAAAAACAATACGGATCTTATTATTTTGGAAACAATTTGTTCACACAATATTTTTTTTTTCATTTAATGCTATCCCTATGGGAAGAGTGCTAAACTGCTTCTTTATTGTATAAAGCTTGATTTATCTCTTTTTTTCTAAAATTACATTCTTTGTGTTTCTTATTATTACACGCCAGGACGTTTTTCCACATTGGCTAAACATTAGTACAAGTAGTAGTGGATATACATATAAATCTTGCATTTAAATTCTAGCAATGCCAATTTTATACGAACATAAAATCCTTACAACATTACACCCGTATGCGTGAAAGAAATAAATAAACAATACTATACAATACATTTCTAGAACATTCCCAATGAAAGTTCTATGTCAGAAAAAAAGTGCTGTATGCGATTGTCAGAGTCTGATTTTACATAATCGGTGACATTGCCGCCCACGCCCGCGCAGCCCCTCAAGTTACGCAAGGATGCACCGACCACCGCTCCTTGCCACATCGATACTATATGTATGTCTGTGCAAAGTTAAGGGGTATTAAGTCGCGAAGAAGTAAAAATGTTTGCATTCGCCGCCAAGCAATAGCCGTATTTTTTTTATTAAGCATTCTATAACTTATCTTAGACCGTGTTTAAAAAAATATTGGTTTAATGTTGTACCTATGACGTTGATCTATAAGCGTCTTATCCTACTTCCTACTAATATTATAAATGTGAAAGTTGTATGTTTAGATGTTTGTAACTCAATCACACAAACGGACTTGTATGAAATTTGGCACACACATGGTATATTATCTGGATTAACACACAGGATACTTTTCATCCCGGAAAAATGTTCCTGTCTACAGTCAACGTGGACGAAGTCACGGGCAGAAACTAGTCATAAATAATCGTTGATTAAACGTTTAAGGTAGAGCATTCAAATTTTAATTAAGTTAATGGACACTTAGTATTTTAATATGATACCTATTAGTAGAAATATACATATGCGAATTGGTAAAACAAATATAAATTCAAAAGTAACTCTGTCTGTTTACCTGTTACCTTTTCACGCCCAAATCACTGAACGGATTTTGATCGAATTTGGCAAGGAAATAAACTTTATCCAGGGCCAGGACATAGACTTTTTATCTCGCAAGAAAACTTAAAGGTGTGGAATACACGCCCAAAAATAACTGCAACGAAATTACGGGTACAGCTAGTATACTATATATTTACACAATAACTAACAAACACATAACAACATAAAAGAGAACATAAATACCACTCTCGGTTGGCAGGATACCTTGAATGGTGAAAAAAATAGTTGCAAGCGATCCAGTCGCCAGTTAATTTCACTAGACAATCCCTGCCTTCGGATAAGAATATAATTTGAAAGCCGGTTTAGTCTAAGGGTCAAAGACAACAAGACACTAGACGTAGACTATGCTAGACCACCTTTTCTGACCGGAAGAGAGACCTGGAAACAAGCACGATCAACCAAAAACTAATAACTGTACCATAATGATCAGTAACTTACATTACCTACTCAAGTATTTATATAGATATTAGCAGAAACTTTAATATTCTAAAATACTTGTTTTTTTTTTTTAATTTGTGAAATAAAGTAAAATAATTACTTACTATTAAGCAAGCTTCACAACTTTTCAAACAAAATTAACTCACTTTGCTTACATACAAAAAGACATTTTTAAATACCTGAACTAGGCAATAAAAACTCGTTAGGAGTATCTGTAGAACAACAATATTGTTACATACAAATATCATATGCATAGGTGTTAATGAATTTCTATTATATTATTTTCCAATTTACATCCATGCGACAGACTACCACACTTAGAGAACTCACACCTTTTTCAGATTAGAAATTAGCTTCGCTTTAAATATCCATTATACAATACGTTGGAACATAATCTAGGATTTGCAGTCTAGACTACGTTTTACGAAATCGAGTTTTGTTCTTGCTCAGAGCATTAGAATTGGCAATCGTTGGGGTCAAAATATTAATTAGTGACATACCTATATGGATATCGATAAATTTCCAATGTCACTCCAAATATGGTATGTTAATTACACGACTACTATTAATGATATTTAAACCGCCTTACTGGTTTAGTGACGTAATGTCGCTAGCAATTATGAGGTTCTGGGTTTCAATCCTAATTCGAACAAATGTCTCTTTTCTTTTTATTGAACAATTCTAAATAGCAGTCCGGAGTTTGGACTTGTCCCCTACGTAATAACAGTAAGTTTGCTTCCTATTTCATTAGGCTAAAGAAATAGTCTATTTAGAATTAATATATTGCTTATAAAAAAGCCCAGAGTTGCTTAGCGACGTATGGAAAGGGCTATACTAGGCGTTTCTCAAATGAAGAAATTCGTAGAAGAACCAAGGTCACCGATATAACCCATAAGATTAGTAAGCTGAAGTGGCAATGGGCAGGCCACATAGCGTGAAGATCGGACGGGCGTTGGGGCAGAAAGATTATAGAGTGGAGACCACGTACTGGCAAGCGCAGCGTGGGGCGGCCGCCTACTAGATGGACCCACGATCTTGTAAACATCGCAGGAACTCGTTGGATGCAGGTGGCATCAGACCAATTACGCTGAAAAGCGATTGAGGAGACCTATGTTCAGCAGTGGACAAGTATAGGCTAATATAATGATGATGAAAGAAATATGGATAATTGCATTTTTTGCCACACCCTCATGGGGAATGTGGGACTGACGATGTTTTTTTTTCTATAGATTTAAATAATGAAGTAGCTTAAATAGTAATAACAATTATGTACTAATAGATAGGCATTGTATACCACTTAGTTAAATTTCAAAATGATTAATGATGGTACTTTCCATTCATAGAAATATTAACGAGTTTATCAATTACTTTCCATACTAAGCTAAATGTAATCACACCCAAATCTACTAAATGTATCGATACTATAAATCTTCATAGTTAACGCCCCTATACATCGAAAGTTATCTTTCGCAAACGTAAAACAAACTACAAACTGTCGGTAAACTGCTAAAAGCTCCTGAGCAACACGCTCAAACAAATTCAAGAGTGATTTTATGACTGCTACCGTCTTCTAGCGTATTGTTCAACGTTGCTCAATCCACGGCACAAGTGCTAATACTCGTAAATTAAAACATCTCTTTAATATAGCTGTCCCAAATAAACAAGGGTAAAGACCTTTTACGTAACCGCCGACGGTTACGTATGTCAGTGAGAGGCAATGTCAGACTTTACTATCATTCTGACAAGCGAGATTTACATCCCCACACAATACATTGTTACGATTAACCATTTACTATTTCGATCGTGTTATATCAATATTGGATAAACGAAAACATTTTCTGATTTAAATACAAAAATGAAAGGTGGAGGTCGAACGATCAGAACATTCAATTCGTAACAAGTTTCAAAACGTTAAGTAACACAAGTGAGATGTTTTCATGATATAAATACTTGGAATTGCCCAGTTTCACAATAACGTGTACATATCGCCATTACAAAAGTGAAGTACCTATTCTAACTAAAGTAGTCTACGAAACTAACTACGTTGCTACGATATTTTACTACGAGCGCTACGACACTAGCACTACGAAAATTCCACGCACCGAGATGTACACGCACGGATATAATCTTGACTTTAAAACATACCGCCATTATCTGACAACTAAATTTAAAACTAATTAACAAACAACACTGTATTCTTGCTACATACATATTATTAATAATTACTACCGAATACGTTATGTTTATTTCATAACTACAGGTAGTATATTTACAGATCAAGGTTCATGTTTATACATATCTTATAAAATTCGTCTTTTGTTTCGCTTATGTTATGTGCCTAAAAAGGTCAATGAACAGCCTCGGCATTTCTACAAACACACCTCGATGCACCGTAAGAGCATTATTCGTATTTGAATACGCATCAATATGAATGTTATATCGTTAGTATAAGGTTCAAATTCCATTCTACCGTTTGTGAATGGAAGACCTTATACTTTGCTATTCAAACCACGATGGATGCGGTGAACTCAGTCATAGGTTACGCGGTAACTTCAGTGCAATTTGAACTTCAAATCAAGGCGTTAGATGTCAAAATCATTTGGCTCGGAGTGGTCGTTTTGGCATGTCGAATCCAATTTATTGGCAGTGACGGCCAAAATGTTAGTTTGTTTATCGTTAGCGTTCGTTCTTGACAGCGAAAAAGTGAAAACGGCTGCGGTGACTGAGCGTTGCGATTGTGAAACTAGGCGCCGACGCGAGGCCTCGGCGATGGTGCGCGCGCGCAAGCCGCACCGTGTCGCGCTCTTATGTAATATGCCGCGCTGTGATTCCCACTGACTGACCACAATAAGTGTTACTAGCACTGTCAAGTGTACGCAATCTGTGAGCTTCCGCCTTGCAAGGGCAACCCAAAGATCCTTTCGAAAACGTTGTACAAAATTAAAAAACAATTTTGGGGGTCAACTAAACGATTCGTGTCGGTTATTATACGATTTTCTTGCCATTGACATTCAACTTACACACGTATTACTTGTGCACATTTAAAAATATTAAAATAATTTACTTGAAACGTATGCATTTAGTTATATACGTGTTGTCTTAAATATCTTGTCTTGGTCTGTATGTATAGATAGGCAACTTTGAAATTTAATAGAGGTCAATAGCGCATAAAAAAATGTCATCTTCCTTCCAATGCACTTTGTATCTATCTGTAGTT
The DNA here is from genome assembly GCA_905147815.2 of Phalera bucephala. Taxonomy (NCBI): domain Eukaryota; kingdom Metazoa; phylum Arthropoda; class Insecta; order Lepidoptera; family Notodontidae; genus Phalera; species Phalera bucephala. The sequence continues at coordinate 9,492,475 of LR990617.1, read as the reverse complement.
ACAGAACTCTGAATATCCACAATCAATTTAATACAGTTCTTACTATTAAATAATACAAAGGATACATTCATATGTAAGTACCAGGAGATCATAGGATAAAACTATTATAATCATGGCACGTAACCTGACAAAAGGATTCGAACGAAAGCAAAGCAAATTATTAAATTTTACTTACACGCTTCTTAAATTGATGTGCTCCTAATACCTAATGACGTAAGAAGTATACATACAATAACAATTGCCAACAGGCGGTTCCTAACCAAAACTTTCTTTCGGCACTGATAACATCGGTAAGTACTTATTCACATGGTTTTTGGCAGCGTGACCACAGTTATTAGTGTCGCACAACCAAAATTTATAACAATAGCGATGGTTAGTGTCATTGACATAACTATTGTTCATTGTTAAAACGGTCTTATGTTGCTGCCAGCGTTAAATGTACTTTATAACTACATGAATTTAAAACTCTAATTCCTTAAATAATTATATAGGGCAGTGATAGAAAAGATAACTAAAAGATTTATTGGTAGACGCTCGCCTTAAATTCCTGAGGCCCAGGGTTGCATTTCTGCGGGTCTAGCCAAGTCGCAATCATTTTTAACCGACTCCAAAAAGGAGGAGGTTCTATATTCGTCTGTATGTATACTTTTTTTCTTTTTTATGTATGTTCACCGATATTTCCGTCAATTATGGATCGATTTTAATGATTCTTTTTGCATTGGATTCAGTATAGCTCCAAGGTGGTCCCATTTTAATATCATCGGTACTGGACTTTGAAGATACACCAGGAAACTCCTTCACGACCAACAATACAAATGTGTAGATTGAGATATTATGGGTATTACGTCAATCCTATAGGTACCCTACTATAGAACTAAGCAGAAAATTAACCGACTTCAAAAAAGTAGGAGGTTCTTAATTCATTTGTGCTTTTTATGACTTCTTTGCTAATAAACTGATTTTGATGATTCTTTTTGCATTGGGTTCAGTATAACCCCGGAGTAGTCCCAGTTTCATTTTATCGGAATTGGACTTTGGACTTTAAAGATACACCAAGGGACTCCTTGACCGCAAACAGCACGAATGTGTAAAATCAGTTACTATGAGTATTATATCAATCCTGTAAGTACCTAACTGTAGAACTAAATAGAATAATATAATATAGTTATATACAAATATACATAATTAGTTCACTCATCACTTAAAATAGTAAAATAAAAAACTTAAAAAAAACAGTAACCGACTTCAAATATTTTTTTTTTTTTGTTTAAAAAAACGTAGCCCCACACTAGGATTTATTCCTGTGACGTGGGTGCGTTTACAAACATGAAAATTCACAAACAAATACCCAGACCGAAACAAATAATTGTGGATCACACAAAGATTTGTCCCGTGCGGGAATCGAACCCGCGACTATTCGACACAGTGGGCGGAGCAGCTTAAGCTCTTAACCACTGCGCTAAATCGTCCGTCTTTTTGAAGTAGGTTACCCTTTTTTTGACAAAGTTTTTTATGTTTTATTTTTTTCTGTGATCGACGGTACCTCTTTCTGTTTTCTTTTTCTTCTAACGTTAACTTTTTACAGACGGATTCTTTTAGAAACCCAGCGATTCTTACCTGCTTCGGGTGAAAGGTAACACTATGAGGAACCTTAGTCCGAAAAAAATATGGAAAGAAAATAATGTGCCCGAAGGTTACTCACCCTATATTGCACTGGGACCAAAAATACCTCAGCGAGATGTGGGTATACTATGTAAATCTCCCTACCCCTTAAGGAAAATTGGGTGTGAGGGGTATGGGGTATATATGGTTAATCGCTTCAGTCAGCCTTAACTAGTTATGAGAAGTTGTACGTCGAAAATGACTCTTTCTTTATTCTTTTTTATAACACCAGCGTTTTAGCTGCTACTTTCGCCTGTACAATTAAATGAAGTCGTACTTGATTTACGTATTATGCGCCTGTACAAAAAATCAATTGATGATTTATTTATACTATATCTTTTGATTTTTATAAAAACTTTGTACTTGACATCTGCTAGTACTTACTCAAAGCAGATACCAATCTGGCTGCTTCAATTAAAAGTATATGAAATCATTTTCGGTATTCGTTCAAATGTCATTCAAATACTGATGTAAGAATAAGTACCAAGTTTTCAACATACTTTTTTATCAAGTTCTGTCACGGTCAGAACTCAACAATTAACAAACTGTAATTGAGAACGAGGAAACGTCGCTTTGCAGTGTAAACTCATTTAGGACCGCTTTGTCGTACTGTTTACAATTCTACGAGGTCGTTCACACCTTTATCGAGCAAGTTGGCAAAATTTGGATTGCCACCAGGCAAGGGCCACGTGCCAATCGATACTTGAGATCAAAACAATTCGTCACCGCTGACCAACCACGTGGCTGTACCTCTCGATACAATTTTATCGATTTAAGCATCCAATCGAATTCGTCTACCCGATATGACATGCGTCACCCTATAAGTTTTATAAGTAAGTTTTACGTGCAGTGGATTTTATATGGTTTTAATGATGTTATGCGATATTGTAATGCGTGATACGACTTTTTATGCCCACATTTTGATACGTATGCTCATGACAAAACGATAATTCGCACATGCGAAATTCGCTCCGGCTTGCTGTATTGATATTGTCCTAATCGTTAAATAATTGTATATGTATGCGTTTCCTTACTTGTGACAACCCTTTTATCAAAGGAATAACACCTTTTACTACATATTATTACAGTTTTATAACCATTCTAAACTTTAATTGCTTAAAAACCCTAATGAGCAAGTTTCACGCTAAATTTATTTTAATTGTCTCACTTAAATTCTTGGTAAGTTACAATAAAATTTTAAATATTTCACATAAAAGAACAACCTCGTTTCTTTGTCGTAAAGAAATGTATTAGTTTCGTGAATTAACATAGTCACAATAAAAACAAAACTTTATCAGCGACCGGTGGCCTTATCAAACAATGATTTGTGATTTGCCTACTTAGGTGTTTTGACAAATTATGCAAGATTATCGGGTGCTTAAGGTAGGTCGTTCAACTTCAACTAGATCACCTAGTCTCGTTGGGGCGTGTGAAAAACATCCGACACTATCAACACAATGACTTCATCGATATGGCTCAATAGCGATAAATATTTCAACCGATGGGAACAGAATTTCGGCGGTCTATATAGAGTTGTGAAATCTTTTTGTACAAAATATCCGGCACAAAATGCAACAAAGATCGCTGTCAGTTTATCACAAATAAATAAAGCTGCGTTCAATTTTGTTCAATAATATCAGTAAGGCAAATATTTGTTCAGTTGAAAAATTTAGGCAAGGTTTGATCACATCGCATTGATAGTATTCATCGAAAGTTGGTCATGTTTTGTTAAAGTTTTATCATCGGGAATGTTTGCGATAGATAGAACGCACCTTGCACCAGAATCGTGTTGGTTTATTTATTTTTGCAATACGTCCCAGAGGGAACTGTATTACGTAATCTATACTTATAACCTAAATGACTACCTGACTTATAAATTAAAACATAGAATAAGTGAATATTTATACCCTATGTAACTAGTAAAGTATAATAGTCATATGACATCAAATGAGTTTGGTATTACTGTTAGCAAACCTAACTCTTCCTCACAAATCGATCGGTCATATTTTATTTTCCAGTTCACTGGGTCCTGTTCAACATCCTATGAATGAATCATCGTCACTAACAAAAAAAATTCAAAAAAGGAACAGGCACGGCGTGTTCCAAGAAAATTTTAATATATCAAATATTGCATGAACTTCCTGTTTTCGCGTCTCTGAAAATGGGGTTATTCGGTCCGGCTCGCTTTCACCCAGTCTTCAGATAGGCCAACCATACATAGCGTTGCGTCAATGCTTCGAGTGGCCGTGTTTTGTTCGGGAGAATAGTTAACCCAGTTTCGGTGATTCCTGGCTAAATATAAAGCGGCTACCTGACTGTGAGCGCCGGGCGCATGCCCACCTTCGTGCAGGATGACACGTCGTCAATATTGTTTGACATTATTTTTATTTTGTCGCAATCTTTCTAAAAATAACAACAAAGATAATTTTACAGTTTATTTTGTGCGTAATAAATCTGTAACTACCATTTACCGCTTCAAGTTACCTAAATATACAGAAATTGCTGAGACAAATTTGTTCTGAAGTAATTCATATAATTTGTTCTGAAGTCGTAAAATTCATTAATCTTGATCCTACCTTAAATAAATATTTAGAGCTAGAAAAAATCAAGCTTAAGCCTCATTAGTTTGGTAGTCAACGAAAATGACAAATTTTTCCCGCCAAATGTCTTTCCACGTGGCCATCGAGGCTCGTGCCTTTACTGAGCAGTTAAACACGCCAATACTTCGTCTGGTGTATTTAATAGTTGTTTGAAGAGTTAAAACTAATATTCATTATGTTAGTAGATAGTGTATTCTCTCCTATTGCGTAACAGATAAAGCATAATTTGGCGGCCATGGGTGTTTAGTGTTTATATCTGACATGCAGAAATATATATCTCAAAAGTAAACCCGTTAAATAAATCATGTTGACCTATAACGACAAAAAAATATCACAAAACAATTTTAATGTTTTTGCTAAACACAATGAAAATGTTACATTAGTGCTATTCAGCACATTGTCCGGACAATGATTCAAAGCCTAATCTAGATACTTGTGAATAGCAGCCGAAGCGAATGAACTCGCGTTAAATGTAATCCAACCCGTAAGTGTGCCGTCGGCCCGCCTAACCTTTCAGACAAAAAGAGGTAAGGGTTTAACTGGGCTATGAGCTGTCGAGTATAATTAAACCCTTATTCGTAAACCCAGCTTAGCAATGCCAATTCTGTAATAGTGCTCAAATCACATTTACCAGAACCAAAACGTCATTCTAAATATCAATTTGCTCTTTAAAGAGGACTTGCAGTTTCTTTGAACTAGAGAGGTAATTACAAGGTCAATGTTGCGACAAATACAATTACTCTTGAACAAAATTCATTTGCTACTATCGGAAGCAGTTTTATTCTATTTTAATTCTGTAAAATTTTTCGATAATGAGTAATACAAAGCCATATTGGTAAAAATTTGAAGACAATACAAATTGTCTAGAACGGTCGTTACGTGGTCATGAAGAACAGCGCGTGCGCGTGTGGCTGACCTACTTATGCGCCGGCGACGATTAGTAGCCGCTGTCGGACCACACACGCTCCACCGCCACGCCGCACCGCACAACTACAGCGCTGCAGCCCATCCTAGTCTCTACTGAAACAGCACCACTAACCATGCCGAATCCCTTTTCGGCGGTTCAACGACCCCGCTATCGAAATCCGCACACTCACACGCGTGTCCTCGGACAGATAAAAAAATGAAACAAAAAACGTCCCGCGGTACGGTGAATGAGTACCAGACAGAGATAACTATATTTCGGCGGTGTACTCGTTGAGTGTAAGGTCGGCTACAAAAAACACTGACGCAATTTTTACAGCGTACGTAATTGAGCACTGACGGTGTTGGCGGTGTGTGCGTGAACGCCGAGAGCGACGCCCGCGTCCGCCGAATCGGAGGCGGAATATTTAGGTGAAAGTGTTTCGAATTTCGACATGACGACATTCGCGCGCAGTCGTTATCGTGATTTTGCCGAATCGAGAGGTTCGGAGAGCGCGCAGGCCCGCGACGTGACTGCGACCCGCGCCCGCGCACCCTCGCGCGTCCGTTAAGTGCGCCGGACTCTGCATGTTGAACGTGTCTAGTGCTTGCGTTGAAAAACTATGCTGAGAGTTGGTGTGTCCAAAAATTTTCGAAGACGTAAATTAAAAAGTTGATCGGTGCATCAGGAACAAGGTGGTTCTTCGTGTGATGTGCGTGTTGATGCGCTAAGCAAGCTGTCGGCAGGCGACAAGCTGGGGCCTGACGAGGCGCTCGATGCCTCCGCGCACGCTCAACAACTGCAGACGATGACCTCCACAATGGGTAAATATTGAGCTTATCGAAAACTCAGGTTGTGATCGACTGCATTTTTACTAAAAAAATAACATTTATTTCAACTCAGTGAAACATTATATTTTTTTAATAATTATAAAATTTTGCAATATTCGTTATATTAACATAATTAAACGGCCATTTTTACTAACTTAATATAGTACCACTAACCTACTACGCAAAGGTTGGAGCGCTAAAGAATTGATCCAGTGAGCTGAAGCGTAGCAGTTTGCTACGTGCTACGAATCACCTGTATTATTCATTTTTAAAAGCAATCATTCTGAAAAATTCTTTGTCATGTAGGTACAAGATAATACTTATTAATACAGACATTGCTCGTCGCATGAATTTTAATAGTATGTTTTTTTTTGTATATAATTACCATCACGGGATTTAATTAAAAATTTACATATTTTTTTGTATATATTAAAATATTTTAGGCCATTTTTCGACCTATTAAATCAACCACTTGATGTTCGACATTGTTATAGTGAGTAACATAAAGAGTAACACATATAAAAACTGTTTCGTAGTCATTGCTACGCACTATGCTACGGCTATTTGGGAGGGTAAATTAAAATTATTACATAACCTAAATGGAAATAGAACCAAATATTACCCAATGTACATTAATTCAATAGCAGAATAAAAAATATATTCTTTTAATTTAAAAGAAATCACGAAGTATTCTGGGATCGAGTTTTTCATACGCGTGGGAAACGCTACACACGAGAGTTCTTTCATTTACTTTAAATTTAAATAATTATATTTACTTATACATTACGATTTATTTTATGTATATATGTTAGTATCGCTATGAGATATTCTAAAGATAAACTACGAATAAAAAAATCATAACTAAAAAAACTACATTGCAAAACAACTTCCTTTATACCTGCGCTAAGCAGTTATGTACTCTATAAGAAACGCAATAATACCGACAACCGCATACACCACCCAATGTCATTAGCTCAATGCCTTATTGCGCAAACAACGGATTTTTTTCTGAAATAAATTTAAAAAGTAAAACCGTATATTGCAAAACAAAAAAAAACAAGTAACCGACACACCGATCGGTAACCGTGACATTCCCAAATCATCTCTATCACGATCGTGACTTCATAACAAACTATGACCACCAAATACTTTTACTTTCATCACAATATGGCCGCCCTTTGTCTATGCTCTATGACTCGTTGGGGTCAATGATCTCCCGCCATTTTGCCGTTGCCGAAATACGTTTTTTACGCTCACTTTCCAATACGGTGAAAGCGAAAAGGTACAGAATGTCACTGCTTCCTTTCAAAGCATTGTAGTGGGAGGATTCTGTTGTCGAGTTGAAATAATAATAGGTGCACGTTAGTTCGCCTGTCGAAAAAACACTATTGTTTGATGATTTCAATACCCGTGTTCATAGTGTTTCATTATGAACGGTGGCATGAGGCAAGCTGACAACACGATTAACATGTCCGCACTATATAATTCGCAGGGGGTATATAATCTATCAATGAAACACGATTAAAAATGCCTATTATGTACATACATTTACTATTTTACGATAAAACGTGGTTTTGCGAAATTCCAGACTTTTTGTAATCGTACCAAAATTAATTGCTTGCATTATATTGAAGATTTGTTGGTACCCAGAAAATGATGACATAATATTTGTTTGATTTCTAGTTAAATTTATCAAACTCGTTCATTATTGTTGTAAAAGAATTATAACACTGAAATTTTTAATAGAGTTACCATGAAGTTTCCTACAATTCTCCGAAATAGGCATGGCATTTCGAACCGGTGGTAGAGTCTTAAGTAATCACTAGTTATGTCTTGGGATACTAAATACAAAAAGAAAACTCTTTCTGGACTATTCATTAGTACTTTTTAGTCTACTCGACTTAAAAAGTTATGATTTTAATTTGATAGACAGCCATGGATATCTAGAGGTCCATCAATCCATGGAAATAAGACAATAATGAATCCATTAAGATTACTAAATAAGAGTCATTCATCAAAACAGTATCCAAAACCACCTACATTTACAATATAGTTATCGACTCCTCAATTTTGCTCTTTGCTTTGTACATAGTGTTTTGTTGTACATAAAACGTATTTCACAATATACTTGTAACAATTTTATTCCTACGTAGTATTCTGAGATCGACTGAGAACTAACTGCGCATATTCCAATCCTTTGACCTTTTTCATTTTTAGAATATTTCAACCTCGTTTTTTATCCGGAAGTACGTTTAAACAACCGATAAATATTCTATATGCAATCAGTCAAAATATCGAGGTAAAATATATGGTATAACAAAATAGGAAGTATGCAGATCGGAAGTGTTGCTGTATAAAAATGGAACGTTTGTGCTTGAGGCGCACGCGCAGGCTGAATGTCAAGGCGCCCGCGCCGGGGCCACGAGAGAGGCCTACAGCTGGGGCCTCGGAGTACTGCACACATCTATTGTTCTGGTATTATCTAATCGAAGTGAACAGTTTGCAGTTTGAACAACGCAAAAAGGAGACAACAAATAAATTTGTTTTGTTTTATGGCAATAAATGTTACAAAACATTGGATGCAACAATAAATAGACATTTATTTTAATTATTGAACTCTGAAAGCGCTCCATTGATGTTCTATTTCATTCAGTTATGTGGATATTTTAATTTAGTACCTGAGTACCTGATATTTTTAACAATCATTACTTCCGATTTTCAAGAATACTTCCGACACTATCATAATACATTCCGTTCTGTGCCACTCCTTATTAAAACTTAAGTGGTAATTTACAAATTATGGTTAAGCTTTAAGCTGTGGAATTATCTTTCTAATATTCGTCCTGACAACTACTTATTTCTGTAAAATGAATTAAGTATTAAAAACTATTATTATTCTTCTCCAAACGCACATTTTCTGATAAGCACACAGTCTCAACATTAAACATATTAAAGCTACTGAGGCACATTTGGGACCACTATTGGTTATTCGCGCCAAGAAACTTGTTTTTACAAAAGCTTTTAATATATTCGTAACACTTCATAGTCGACGTTCCCAAAAACTCAATAAATGATAACCATCGGTTTTATCAAAATAAAGTATCCGCAGGTGCTCAATAAGATTCACCTGTCCCCATAAAATCCCCACTTAAGCTACTAGTCTCACAACATCAGCCCTGAATAGTCCAACATGTATACAGGCGGCCGATCTGCCAAAACAAGCAGTCGACCTCGCAGCGACAATGACATTGCCTCCGGAACCGCCCGTCCATTTCCTGCAAATGGATAACACAAGATGAACAGTACGTCTATAATTATAAAACAAGATATCTTCATACTCAAATGTTATTCTTTTTACCAGACCACAGCAAATCCAAAAGGAAGGGTTTTATTATATGTATGTTTATTTACGTATGTTTTACTAATGTGTAATCTACTTATACAATTTTGATGAATGATCTGAGATGATAGATAGGTATAGCCTACATTTTATATGAACGAAATCATTATCACGGATGACGGGGTCTTTGGTTTTTTTTTGCTATTGTATATAGTGGGGTGCCAAATGAAAGAGGAGAAAATTCGGAGATCATAAATATAGGTATTTTACAATATAAAATATACCAAACGACAGAGAAACAGTTTTACTATATTTGAGGGTTTATTCCGTAGACGGGTTACAGATTTTTAAGGTTTTTATTGTTTAATTTGCAATTTCATATGTCATAGAAGTAGCTTACTTGCGATAACGCTTCCTTAATATTCTCTTAATCTTAAGAAACTGAATATTTCTTCTAATGACATATGCCGTGTATGTCTCTGTCTGGCCATATTGACATAAATATTGAATAAGAGATAAGGAAGTCCCCGTACATTTAGATAATTGTCATTTAGATACTTTTTTATCCTACAGAGCATCTAATCCATATATGATAATTTGTAATACACCTTATATTCTTCAGAATACGTAACATAATCATTAAAATGTATCATTCAATTACCCATTGTTTTAGCAATGCTGTACTCAATAGAAACCCATGGTGATGCAACGCAAACATCACTCGGAACATTGTGCAACCTTGAGATCTCGCAATATTCACACTTGAGAACTCCCAATTATTTCGACTGGTGCACCCGATACATTGACTAACAATCCTCAATTTGTTACGTCATTATACCTTTGATTGAAAGATAAAGTATTGTACAATCTCAACAAAACAATAGAGAATCGGAAACAAAATTGTAACCCCTACTTGTTATTTTCGATAGAGGCAAATGGATGTTGTTCGGGATACGTTAACTCTAATATAAGAGGTAATCCTTGTCACACTAAAAATGTAGGAAATAAATATGAACGTGACAACACGCTTACTTGCTAACTTCAATATTTTTGTGCTAAACCCTCAGATTTGCTTCGATATATCTGTCCCTCAATTTTATTACTCTAGGGCTCATAACTATTTCATCCAAGTTTACTTTAACTTATAATTGCATTTAATTGTTAGTCGACATCAAATCTATTTAATACGCAGCGATACGTTATGATATATCTCTTACCACTTACTTAACGTAGGTTAATTTTAAAGCCTAAAATGCTCCTCTTTGGAAATCTATTGATTTTTTCCTTACTCTACCAAATAATTCAGAGGGTTCAGCACGAAAAGATTGCCGAGAGTGTGACACTGACGAGTTGATCTGCCATCCTTGTCACACTTCAAATTTACTAAATAAACAACAACGTGACAACATGATTACTCGCTAGCGCCACGCTAACGTCAAGAATTTCGTGCTAACCCCTCTGTTATTGTTATACAGACTTCAATAACAGTTCTTTGCAAAATTTGTACAACGCAGTACCAAGTCGGTGTTACCTTTTTACAGATCGTCAATTTGAAATGTCATATCACGATTTACCCTTGACCTTACGAGTAAAATAACAATAACAATACTGATGTTTCATAACAAATGGATCAAGTTGGACTACTTACAGTCCTATGACTAATAACGTCGCATGAGGAAAAATATGTATTTTATATTTCAATGGAAGATTCTTCATTGCCCTTAAATAAACACTAATTCGAAGTCCTAAAAACTCGAATTTGGGTATTCAAATTAAATTTTATATAAATGAAACATTTATTTATATTGTAGACGAACTATGAGAGTGAAAGATGCAAGAGATGGCTGAAGAGAAATAACTTGGAACTCGGCACCTATGCTTTACAAGCAATCTGACGTGATACTTTATACTCTTAGATAGAGATAGATTCAAATGTTTATTTTTAATTGCTGTAGCTCGTAGTAGAAACCTGATCAGTTTTGTTCTGTTCAAAAATGTATGCAACGTATTACACCTTTTATTCTCATTTACATAATAAATACTCGTATATGCGCAGTGACATATTGTATTGAAAACTTTGCAACGACGTGTTATATATTGAAGAACACCTATCCTTGAAGACGACATTTGATCACTATTTAAGATCTAGCAATATATTGACAAACGGCTTGGTCCATTCGTTAAGAGCTTAAGCCGCTCCGCCCACTCCATGGAGCAGCCGCGGGTTGGGTTCCTGCACGGGACATGCCTTTGTCTGACCTCAAACATCAAATCTATTTAATACGCAGCGTTTGATTCCCATCCGCAGCGATACGTTATGATATATCTCTTACCACTTACTTAACGTAGGTTAATTTTAAACCCTAAAAATGCTCCTCTTTCGAAATCTATTGATTTTTTCCTGACTCTACCAAATAATTCAGAGGGTTAAGCACGAAAAGATTGACGTTAGTGTGACACTGACGAGTTGATCTGCCATCCTTGTCACACTTCAAATTTACTAAATAAACAACAACGTGACAACATGATTACTCGCTAGCGTTTGTTTCGGTATGTAAATTTCATGTTTGTAAATGAATTCACGACACATAAATAATTTCTAGAGCGGGGATACGTTAAAAATAAATAAATAAATAAAACGATAACATCCTAACTAACCTCAGATTATTCTCAAAATTATTCCTCAATTATTTTCGTTCGTACACAGCTAAACAGAAGACATGCAGATTTTATGGTTTAGTAAACATCTTGAAAAAGTCTTACCCACATGGCAGGATGCCAAGAACGCATTTAATGGGCTTTCATGAGGAATTTTTATAATCACCTCTCGATACTCGGTAAGTACTACTGTCATCGGGTTGATCTGTTTACACCGTTAATTATTCGAGTATTCCGACGTTTGTGTTGTAAATCAGTCGCTAGCCTTTTGTGATGAAATAGGCTATGTAAAATTGTCGTTTAATATACATCAGTGTATATTGTACCGCAACCGAGCAAAGGCCTTGTCTCACAAGTGGAGGTGAAAGAGATTTAAGTCAAACTCTATCATGCGAACCCAGAGCGGATTGGTTGAGGCAGGTTTGTGGCCACCTGCTGTTGAAGCCGCCTATAAGCCTTCCAACTTGGCTTAACAAGTAGCCCGCTAGATACGTAAAAACACAAACATATGTTTTTATAGTGTATATATTTACATGGTCCACACATTAACAAGTCCTAAGTTTCTTATTTATTCAATTTTTTTTAAAGAAACGTGGCCCCACACTAGGATTTATTCCTGTGTCGTGGGTGGGTTTACAAACATGAACATTCACATACACAAATACTCAGACCGAAACAAATAATTGTGGATCACACAAAGGTCTCGTGCGGGAATCGAACCCACGACTATTAGACACAGAGGGCGGAGCGGCTTAAGCTCTTAACCACTGCGCTAAATCGTCAGTCAGTGATATAATACTAGCAGTTTCCCGCGACTTCGTACCTGGTTAACAACAGCGCCACCTACCGGGTCTATGTTAGCTTTCTAATGGTGAAAGAATTTTTTAAATCGGTCCAGTAGTTTTTGAGTTTATTCGTTACAAACATACAAAAATACAAATCTTTCCTCATTATAATATTAGTGTAGATAAAGAAAATGTATATTATATTATGTTAATATCTCATATACATTTTATTGCGCCTTAAACGTTTTGTATTAAATTTATATGTCCGGTTCTGAATTGAGAAAATCAAGATGAGTGTTGCTTAAGTCCATGTAATCATTCAAATTTCTTCACACAAAAAAAATGTTCTTATACGACGTTTATCTTGAAATTGTGAATTTAGAAATCGGGCAATCGCATCTTGTTTTGCCGTGGAGATGAACTTGGCATTAATACACACTGTGTATTCAGACTCGCGTATTAGAGACTACTATTGGATGTGCCCGTGATATCATTCGCGTTAGTTTTGAGGTAAGTTTTTCTTATATATAGTATAGACAATTTTATGAACACTCGTCGTAAAACATGTTATGTAGGGAAAATTTCTCGAGTATACTCCAAAAATTACACATACTAGCATTCTTCTTCTTAGCGTTTCGATGGCAAATATGCAATAGTTATATGGACGCGGTCCAGAATGCGGTCACATTGTATGCATTGTCGGAGGCAGCCATCGAATCCAGCTGCATGCAAGAGTTAGGACACGCAGAGCTCGATATAAGGTGATACAACATTCGGATCTCATCGTACAAACACCCCAAATTTGTACTGTCTGTGAATACTAGTATTGGAAATGTTATATTCCCAAAGTTCCCTTGCTAGAGTATGTCTAATGAAAGCTGAGAGTGACTTTTTAAGGTTTTCATAAGCTGGCAATAGAGCGTATAACGTGACCTATGGTTCTAGTGAACCATAGACATAGACTAACTGGTTCTGATACTCGCTAGATTTATTTAATGGTATGTTATCATTTTATAAAATTCTACATAATTTAAATTTGACGCCTCTGAATGTGAAATATTATTAAATTCCATGGCATTGCATTGATGGATTGCACAGATGCTACTTTGAGTCTTCAGACAATCCTTATTTTAATTTAAAAAATGAAAGGCTTACATTAATGTTATATCTGAAAGCCAGTAAGTATCAGGCCCCTATAGTCTGCTATACTAAACCAAGGACTTATAAACCAGTAATACATAAGAATGAAAAATGTTAGAATGCTATAATTTCCATATAGCTCTCTCTCTCGTTTCTCCCCTCTCCTATTTCTATATGTGTTTCTTAAAATCATAGACTCATTTACACAATTTTATGGCCGTTAATTTTTTTTTTAGTCATAAAAATATTCAAGTATCGTTGCCATTTATTCCCAGTTCATCCGGGGTTGCAAGACCTAATTTATTTGAAGGACATTGTCGAAAATTGCCCCAAAACCAACAAACCTTTGCCATGCCATCATTAGCTATTTTATTAAAATAATGGCAAATATCCGTATCTAACGGACAATTTGCAATCAAAAACGATTATTTCGAAGTATTGTTAGTATTATTATATATCGAAGTCGCCGACATCTTTACTGAATGTCAACACACACAATATAACCGCATACGTATTAATGGCTAGTAAATTATAACCTTAAAATTTAATACTTATTGTGCAATATTGCGATTCCCCCGCTTGTCCGTTCAATAATAAATGTCTTTAAAGAATTTATGGGTGATTTTGGTTTTGGGGCAAATCATGTATGGGCGCAGAACAATGTCTTTTGCTGCCATTTTCCACTCTCAGCCTTTATTGGACAGACTCTACTATTGGATGCTTTATATTGCCAAAGTTTCCATACTAGCATAGGATACTTTACATTGCCAAATTTTCCTATACCAGTGTTGCAAACTATATTTAAAATTTTCATCCATAACGCCGTGTATAGAGCAAGTACCCAATACCTATTTTTTACTGTATGTGCAGGAATACAAAGGCTCAGTACTTGTAGCTCGACTATTTTATTTCACACTAGCTGTTAGTCGCTACTTCGTCTGCGTTATTTATTTCGAGACTCATGGTGACCTATATCCTTTCCCAGGATACAATATCTTTCCTTGCCAAATTTCATTATGAAAACCAGTTCAGCAGTTTAGGCGTAAAATTTTAACAACAACAAACATTTATTTTCATATTTATAATATTAGTATGACACCCCTATAAATTTTTTCACGCTGGCTATAGAGTAAATCAACCTTGCCATTTTAATACCTATGTAGGTGTACATTTTTTCCATACATCAGAAGACGGAAACCATAATAACAGTAGAAATTGTAGGCGATAAGCGGGTGGCCGCCGAGAAGGTCGTGCCCACTTCCTCAACGTCCAAAGTTTGGGCAATGACACGTGTAAACTTGAGCCCTTAAGTGAACCAACCTTGCGACGGTAGGAAAGAACTTTGGAGGTTCAACTTCATGCTAGTCACGTAGTATTTGAACCACGTGAACCACGTTCGTTTAGCGTACCCGTTCGTACAATGCGGTGATGATCTATGACGCAAGCAATCTTTTTATAAATATATTTTATTGATGAACAAATATTTACATGATCTTCAAACTTTATTTATACTTGTAGATAGATATAGATACGAAGTAAATATTATTACTTAACTATGTGGGCACATTGTAGTATGTGTAGTAGCATGGACATGCTGGCTATTAAAATATATAATGTAATAAGCAAATCTTTTCAAAATTCTAGATATGGCCGATTTCTAAATCGAGAATTCGAGATTTAAGCGCCGTTTAAATACGATTTCAGCTACTAACTGCAAACTGCTTAAGCAGCGCTTACATTTTTAAATCAAAAATTGGCCATTATCTACCATATTCTGGCTCTATAAGGGACCGTGTTAGCCCTTATCTCACACCAGACTATTTTAAGCGAGTGCCCTTGTCGCACACCCTTAAGTTAGTTGCCTTCCGATCTTTCTTAATGCAGCGTAGTATTTACACGCTTGCCTTCTTAACCGGAAAAACTGTAAAGGTCACGCGGTCAGCGCCAAGTATACACACACAAAAAATCTAATTATCTTGGCAAGACTAAATATTTACAAACAAATATACTTTAATAAAAACCTATTCAGAATGCAACTCACACCTTCCTACAACCAAAAACTCGAGGACAGAATTATGAACCAAACACGATATAATCAGCTGTGATAATTAATGCAATTAAACAAAGCCGGGACCCGAGGAGCGGTCAAGTGACCGACCCTGAGTGAGGACGCAGCTACACGCGCACTTCCGTGTGATCTTGCTTAAGCTTTCAAGATCATCAACCAAATCTATTATCCCTTTATTTTATTCGTCGCACATGCATATGTATGAGCTCCGCTATCGATCAAAGTAGAATTACGAGCTGAACGATTTGTTTGTTCGGTGCCAAGTTGTTTGTAAATACAGCATTTGGATTCGTGTATTTAATGTTCTTTAGTTGCTGAAAATAAATTACTTTACATCTATTTTTAGACACGTACTTCGTGTGAAGACGTAAAGGGAAGGCCTTTGCCCAGCAGTGGGATACAGAGGCGCTATTAAAAAATAATATTAAACAAACTGTTTTTAATTCATCTCAAGTAGCGAATAGATTCAAACACATTTCCTGTTTGCACTTGATAAATTAATCAAAACTCGTACATTATTTAACTACGCATTGCACGCCTACACGTAAAATTAAAGGACAGGGTAATATTAATCGCTTATCAATAACTTAATTCCGTAACCTAGAAAGGCCACGAAATTATATACTCGAGTGGTAGTAAAAACTTCCGCTTCCCTGACCACATTAAGGTAGTCCTATAATGCAAGATTTAGATCATATGCGATTTTAGAATTTATTCCTTAAATAAAAATGTATTAATATAATCAGACGCAACAAAACTTTAGATAAAGTTTGAATCATCTGTATTTTTGCGCACAAAATGCAGGCATGCATTGCAAACTATTTCCTATATAATATTTACGGAAGTCAGACAAAGCTCATGACCTCGTCGAAAAAAAGCTTACAAGTCACCGCAGACGACGAGCCGAATCGAATCGCGAATAATTTTATTGACTTTACACGTCATTATCAAGGTCTTTGACTCATTATAGTTAATTTTAGAGGCGTGCTAAAGTCCGTTTATCTTTGTTGACAAAATAGTCTGAAAGAACGTTGCACTCGCCGCAATTCTAAATTAATCCTGAATTCAGTTCGGTACACGATAGATAAACAACAGACGGCGAGTAACGTCGACTTTATCTTTCAATTGACGTAGTCTGTCGAAAATTTACTAAACACATGCGTTAGTTTTGAAAAAAACCTTTGAATTAGTTCGAAAAACATATCATCAAGTACTAACAAAGAATGATTATGCCCAAATAAATTAACTTAAAAAATAACTGTTACCGCCATGGCTTATTTCAGATACCCCGGCCGAAACAATGCATATTCTTATCGTGAAGTAAACGAACATAAGTAATATTAAAAACCAATAAGTTAATACATTTCCAGGGTCAATCTTACTAATATTGTTGTATGTTTAAATATTTGATATTTGGATGTTTGTTACTTGATTACGCAAAAACGGCCTAACGGATTTGGATGAAATTGGGCACAGAGATAGTTATTAATACCCGGTTTGACACATACGATTTTTATCCCGAAAAAATGTCATGGTCAAAGTCAAAAATCATTGATTTGCATAGGCCTCACAAACGTCAAAATTATTACATTTTTCACATCTACCACCGGATCGGAACGCGGCCTCCACTGAGAAGATCCAGCGAGAAACTCAGCGGGCTAGTCTTTTAATAAATTAAAAGATTTATTTGACCTTTTTTTTCAAAATTTTATCCATCATTGATTAATGTTGCTGATTGTGGAGCTGCTCACACCCTATCTGTTTTATCGTCAAGATAATCCGAAATTTTATAATACCCTTTCTCACAGAGTCTAGTTTTAATTGTCTTTTTAATGTTGGGTTCCTATCTGAAGTAAACACGGACGAGTCGCGGGCAGAAACTTGTGACGTATAATTCCTGTTACCATGTCTTTCCTTTATCGACATAATCATACTATCATTTGAACTGCGACGTGACGTCCGAGCCTGACTCAATCTCTTATCAGTTCACCGTACGCTAATAAATATTTTACGCTTGATTTTTTTCTCTCGTATTTTACGTCAATGTTACCGCACCAGGCTATAAATATATACGTACAGTTAATGATCATGACTCAATGTGGTCACGCAATGACATTGTTAAAATACACCTACAATGTTCAATGAACGGACTTAACAGCAGTTAGGCGCAGGATGAAGGCGTATCAAAGATTTCTTTTTAAGGTCACTTGCCTAAATAAAATGTTGATATCTTTTAGTTTTATTTATTGATAAAATAATCATGTCACATAATTATCTTAGTATTATCAACATTAATAATATTTTATGTTAGATTTATTACACTAATATCCACAAAACCAACTCTACTGAATACTGAAAATAATTACGTCTTTTTACGAGCACTGCCGTTAATGAACTTAATCGAAAAAAATACTAATCTAACCTTACTCAATGTAAACAGGAAACAAGTTCTCGATAGGACCATCGGCCTACGAAGGTCCATTACCTACTGTCTGTCATTGACCAACCCAAAACCAAGTGAGGTTAAAGACCCTATTTTTAATAATATCAAGAGTAAGAATTCCTAGGCCAGTAGCGTATAATGCGCGTAGCAATCACAAGGTCCTGAAATCGAATCCTATGTCAGACAAAATGTAGTCTTTTTATGTCAGTCAAGAGTCTGGAAAGTCTCATAGCAATAGGACTTGTGCGATAACTGATGTACATTGACCTGTCACGAGTGTTTGTTCGTGTATGCGCTATTTTTGTTGTGTAACATTTCTCAAGACCACGTGCTGGTAAATATAAATTCCTTAATCAATTGGCATCTTTGTTGATATTTTGTCGATATATACCTTTTTATTATTATTATTTTTATCTCGCTGAGATTCATGAGTCTTGTCCGGACCTTCGCAAGGTCCAACGCGTAGACGCTCCTTGCAAGTTCATGTTATGTATACATTTATTATTTTTATTAAGGACTAGTCAGCGTTTGACCCACATCGCACGTGATGGAAAGTGACGGGGGCGAAGACATGGCTCCTTAAATTAGTAATAGCCTATTCACTCTGATATAGGCTGAGGAGACAGAAGTCAAACTGAGTTCCAAATCGGTATAATTTGACTAGACCCGCCTCTAATGTTGTGAAAATGAGCGCTTAAGTCGAGCGTTTAGCGCTGAGTCGACGCTTACGAGCGTTGAAGCACGTAGAAGAAGCGAGCGTTTAAGCGCCGGCTAAAGCGTTTTTACAACACTATCCGCCTCCATATATTTGTTACAAATGTAGTTTATAGTTGCCCTTATTATACAAGATTACTTTTTAAACATTAATAACATAATCCAGCGGATTTATATGTGTTTTACAAGTAACCCTGTATATTCATAAAGGCTATTTTTTATCTTCTATAAAGAATTTACGTCATTTTAAGAACAAGTGAAATAGGTACTTGGAAAAATGCAATAGTATGCACGAAATTTATTTGTATACTTATTGTGGTAAATTTACACATTCTTATCTTATTTGGCCTTTTTTTTGTAGGGTTGATTTTGTTCAAACGCACTTCGACCCAATGGGATCTTTTATACTGCCCTTAGCCCTAGTGCTCTTACGAACCTGGTGTCCCAAATACTCCCTGTAATAGGCTATGTATTCCGCCAGGGGGGAAGAGCCGATACTCTCCTGGTGATGGATAGGCCACCCCTAGCAAGTTCATTCGCCGCGCCGCCAGAGCATCGCATTTGCAAAGAATGTGCTTCATGGTTTCAGTTTCTGTGCCACAGTTCCTGCATACCACGTCGTTAGCTAGGTTCATCTTGTGTAGATGTTCATTTGTGCCATAGTGGGCTATGTATGCTCCAATAAATTGCCTTAGTTGAGTTCTACTGTGTCTTAATATTCTCCTACTATCGTTTTCACTCCACGTGTTGGTGAATTCCTTGGAGTGTCTTAGCATTGTGTTAGTCTCCCACTCTTTTCTGTGTTGTTCCTTAGCGTAATTGAACAATACACCTTTATAAGCTCCATCTGGTATGCCTATGAATGGTTCAGGACCTATGAATTTTGACAGACAAGTCTGACCATGTTGCGCGCTCCGCATCTGTTAAAAAGGTGTGCACACTCCACTGCCAGTGCCGAGTTTAGCTCATAGTAGTTAAGAGCTTTAAGGGCAGCCTGACTGTCGCTACACATATAGATTTTTGGATCAGTAGTATGTGTGTCCAATATTACACATTACACGAAAAAGAACAAACCATAATGTGTATAGTCATTTACCGGTGAGCAAGAATCGTTTCCATTAATAGGGTACCTACTTCTTTTATTATCGGTTAAAGTTAAAATCAAACATAAAGATTTTATGATAAGATTAGGATCTTATACACACAATATCAATAAAACAAAGAATAGAAAAGTAACAAACATTTATAAGTCAAACTATGCGTGTTGGTAGAATTAATAACATTAGAAATATATATTTTTTTAATAATTCGTAGACAACATGTCGCACGACACAGTAATAAATCCTAGTGTGGGGACACTAGGATTTATTCTTGTGTCGTGGGTGTGCTTACAAACATAAAAATTCACATACACAAATACCAAGACCGGAACAAATAATTGTGGATCACACAAAGAATTTGTCCCGTTTAGGAATCAAACCCGCGACTATTAGACACAGTGGGCGGAGCGGCTTAATTGTCCGTAACTCTTTATTGTACACTAAAACAAAAACATCAATATAACAAAAAAAAAATCTAACTAAAAGTATGAAAAGAGTGACCTTATCGCCAAATAGCAATTTCTTTCAGGCGACCTAATAACACTGACTTAAATTCAGAAGTACTAACTGTTCGTAAATTAAGATTTTATTGATATGTTTGCGAAAGTATGATATTCTACGTAGATATTGTAAAATATTTCATTAAATATATATTCCTGAACAGAACTATTGAGCTAATAACTACTAACTAATTAAAATAAATCAACTATTTTACGACGTTCTAACTAACAGATGACGAAATTAAGAGTTTGTACGAATCCATAAAATTTGGAATTAAGATCAGTAAATTATAGAATGATATATATGATGATATATGACTAACTATTGGTTTAGTAAGAATTGAAAACATTAAGGTAGCATCGTTGTTTAAGTGTACAAATATTTTCAACACCGTATCCTTTTATTAACTTACGACATTCGACATGTGCGTAAGATCCGCTACAACAATCTTATTACCTGTTATCAAAGCTATAAAATTTTCTTTTACGTACATGAATGGAAATCGCGCGACGTCGAAATAAAACATGTGCTCACACGCCGATCGCCCGTAGTTGGCTCACGGAGCCATGAACTGTGACATTGAAAAATATAACATTTTTATCTGCGAAAAAAATTCACACGCGATGCACGAACGTTACCTATACATATCAGGACCACACTACGTAGACAGACCTAAAATGTCGCCAAACTACCGTGAGTAATAAATAAAATAAGCAATAAATATTACGTTAATATAAATGTCAAATGATTATGAGAGTGGAGGAAGCCAGAGAGGTATGTAAGGAATGAACCTGTTGGAACTCTGTACTCTCTGCCTACCCCGCAAGGGATCTGGCGTGAGGTTATAGATAAATAGATTATATAAACTTGTGAATATATGAAGCAGTTTGCGTCCGAAACAACGTTTTGTAATCTTCTTCTTCTTCTTCAAGTTATGGCTTCACACTAATTATAAGTGTATTTTGCCAGTATCCAGTGAGATATATATTCGTGTTTGTTTTAATTAATTTGACTCCCCGATGAATTTGATGATAACGATGATAATGAAATTAATGAAGGACCCCGCCCTGGATAGTAAAGCGGTGGATACTTTACATACTAATTGCGACGGCCGTTTTGAGGGAAGTTGAAAAGGCACGTTTTATCACTTTGTTACAATTACCTTCACTCATGCACGTATAAGACCACATAATGGTTAATATTCCACCAACATTACACATTATTAGTCGAAATAACACAAGTTTTGGGTATTAAAACAAATTGACAACATCACTCTTCGACTTCCCGCCAAAACTCAAACGTTTTGTAATCGTCGTTACCGTTAATTTCGTAGAATGAATGGAAGCTGGTAGAGATGTTGAATTTAAAATTGGAATAGAAAATCGAACTTCGAATTGGATTAGTATTCGATACTTACGTAAAGTGTCTCTATTAAATGGTACTCAGTTTCGTACATTAGGAATACCTAATGTACGAAACAACTAAATATAGTAATACGGGTAGACAGTGATGTCTTTCTCGAGTTTGGTAGGTGTAAAATTGTTACAACTTCATTAAACATCTCTCAGTCTTGATTAATTATTATATTATATTAGAGGCATGAAATAAAACTATTTTACGGATTTTATGGCGGTTTATTTTTAAGTCCCCGACGTATCAAATGCTTTGCAGCATCCATGGTCACGGGAGGGACCGAGGAGTTTCACGTCCAAATATCATAGTTAATATATAAAATCCAAAAAATAGTTTTATTTCAAGTCTAAAAATTCGCGTAAATCTGAGAACTTCATATTTTAAACGTTTCTATCTATCTATATCATCACGCCAGATCCCTTGCCACTTTTGGTTAAACAAAATTTTCAGTTAAGTAGAACTGCAATTTTTACTTTGATTTCTAAGTTAAGTTATGAATGTTATGAAACTTATAAAAGTTTTTACACGCATTTTTAACCGAATTCTACGACCAACAAGTTTGTAGTTTATTTACGTTGTATTTTTTTTTGTTCTCAGGAATAATGACACTCAGCCGCGGCCCGTGTGACCTCGACAATATGAGTCTGTTCCAAGACCTCAAACTGAAGAGGCGGAAAGTTGACTCCCGATGTAGTAGTGATGGTAAGTTTTTAAAATATTAAAAAAAACAAATGTCTATTCCCAGTTTATTAATTTTCTGATAGTAATTTAAAAAAATATATAAGGTCCTGCATTATGCAATGATTAACGTTAACATTTTTACGTGTCATTTTCCAGTTTTAATTTAAATTATTGATCTAATTCTTATACAAATTCCTTTAAACATTAAGCGTTCGCTAATGCAGAACCTAATAATACCTCTTTCTTAAGAAATAACCGACTTAACATATAAACAATAATTTTACGCAATATTAAATTTGATAAATGGCAACAAATTACAGTAAATTCAGACAATCACGAGTCTTCGGTTATAATTAAATCCGTGATTATGTTAAACAGGATTTGATTTCGCTAATACAATATTCAAATTAAATGCACTTCAATGAAACAGTTAATTAAATCGAGTTAGTTAATAAATTACTTGATGAACATTAATTTGAATGTCATTTATTTAATGTAATATGTATTTCCTTAGAGCGCAAAGAAAAAGAACACCATTTTATTACGGCGACAGATAGAATTAAGTTACTTTAACTTAAACACCTAATTCGCATGAGCGCTTTTTCAAAGCATGTTTATAAAGCGCTGGACAATAAATTACTAACGATACATATTTTAAAGCGCTTACAGCGCTTTATCAACACGCGTTGAAAAAGCGCCAGTGTTAATGCGGGCTAGTACTTAAGTGTTATTCGAAGGGACAAGGTAGCCAAATAAAGTTTACCGATACCATCGCGCATACGTTCCCCGAGTGGGGGTGGCAGAGGTGTGCTGTGTACACATTTCTAAAATCATTTTTTACCATTTATCATCGATTACAGTTTCCTATGATGGAAATATAATCACCATCCATTATAACTAGTTCGAATAATGTTGGTAAACTGCAGACGTTCGGTAAATTTAGTCGTGGCACATGACTGTATCTTTAATTTATCTCTTTGTATATAACTTAAGAATCATTGCGATTATTCCTAATGTATAGAAATAATTATAATGTCAGAACAAAGAATGACAAAACAAATATACAATGCGAAAGTGAAAGGATGTAGGGACCGGGGTAGGCCTAGACTTTCTTACCATGACCAAATAGACGGAGTCTTATCTGAAGGACAAGTCAAGAGCCTCCGTAACCGGCGAACGTGTATGAGACGAACTATGAGAGTGGAGGAAGCCAGAGAGGTATGTAAGGAAAGAACCTGTTGGAACTCTGTACTCGCTGCGTACCCCGCAAGGGATCTGGTGTGATGATATAGATAGATAGAAATAAATATATTTCTTAAAAAACGTTAGTAGCCACACCATGAGTTATTCCTGTGTCGTGGTTGCACAAACACCCAGACAGAGAGAAACAAATATTTCTAGGTTACACAAAAATTTGTCCCGAGCGGGTAGAAATTTGCGATCCAGTAGGTAGACTAGCTTAATATCTGAACCACTATACTAAGTCGTCCACGTTATCTAAATCCTCGCACATTCCAGTCAATTCTTTAAGAATTCTCCGTCCATAACAAACTTGGAAACATTAATGGGTGAATTGTAAATTGTTCTAAGGTCAGAGACTAGTTGTTATTCGTGTCGAGGTGCCTCTTTACTTGTAACGCGAATCACGGGCCACTGTCACTTTCGACTGTCGTTCTTAACTCTTTTGTTACTTGTAATTTCATTTTCAATTGAACACTACTCTGCATCATAGTGAAAAATGTAGAGTTCGGTTTACATTTTCAATAAGATTGACAATATATGTCGTATTATATTGACATTCCCAAATTACACTAATTACTAGTATTTACGTGTTCAAATTTTTGCACGTGACATGGGGCCCGGACTATTTCCGGACAACTAACAACCTTACAAGATACTTTTTTAATAGCTTATTTTGTACCGCACTGCTGGGCAAAAGCCTCCCTTTTACGTATCCACATAAATCGATCCTGGGCCTGTAATGTCCATGTCTTTTCCGCATAAGTGTCCAACTCGTCACACCATTTTCGTCTCGGCCGACCACGATGTCTGTGACCGTCCTCAGGGTTCCATACCGTGATAATGTCTGCCCACCTTTGCACAAGAAACTTAATAAAATAAATCCACAAAACAAATTGTACAACGTGATGTGACTTATATGATATTATAATAACTTCAGCTTTACCTGATTATATTAGAATTTTTGGTACAGTTATTTAATTGTAACCAATAGTAAAATCGGAGGCGCTCATAGCGCTGTGCGACCGCGGTGTTTTACCGATTACCAAGGTTAAGCAGCGTTCGAGTCGGTTGGCCCGAGATGGGTGACCGTTTGGGGCATTATCATATTCGAGCGCCCCCGTGGTTCGGAAGGCACGTTAAGCGGTTGGTCCCGGCTACCACTTAGTGTGGTAGTCGTTAAGCCGAGTTGAAAGCCTTAAAGGCGGCTAGATAAGTTCCAACAGCAGGTAGCCACAAACCTGCCTCCACCAATCCGCACTGGGTCTGCGTGGTGGAGTATAAACCTAATCTCTCTCACCTCGATTTGTGAGAGAAGGCCTTTGTCCAGCAGTGGGCAGTATAGGATGATATTATTATTATTATTATAATAGTAAAATCTATGTCTATTAATAATTAAAATAATGTAAAATATTAAAAGCGATTTCCATGGTAGTAAAATTAATAAATAAAACAAACTAAACCACTCCTTATCAATTCAACAGTTCTAAAGCTAGTACAATTGACCATCAAAGCCACTAAACTCATGTAAACACACATAGCTTCCTTAACCCAGTCCGTGTTATTTCTCTAACAATTGATATTGAAATTTTCAATAAATAAATCGTTGTATAACACGAGTTCGCTAAGTTTTCACTCTCCGCTTAGTTTCTAAGACACTTTCAAACTGAAAGCAACTGACTTTCTTCAAGCTTTGCTCTATTATGTTAGAGACTCTGACATTTAACTCTGTGTCAAATATAAAATGGATAGTGTAATATACATTCATTGGTTAGTACCGATGAAACAACAAGACAATAAAAAATGTGACTGCCTCGTTGGTCTGGTTGCAAAGCGCATCGCTTTGTGATCACGAGATCCTGGGTTCAAATCCTAGGTCGGACAAATGTAGTTTTTCTAACGAAAAATTCCCAGTATGAGTCCGGGAGTCTGGAATTGTGCCCAATATATGGCAATAGGCTCGCCCCCTATTACATGGGACCTTACATCGTCGGCGAAATGTGGGTGCACTCAGTACACCTCTGCCACCCCCTCTGGGGAATATAGGCGTGACGGTGTTTTTTTTTTACAAATAAAATCAATCAAGAGTTATTTTTTTAAATACATAGAATTTAATAAAACGAAACAATTGAGTGAAGGGGTAAACATTTACGGGCCCTTAAAATAGTCGTTTTTCATAAAAGTTTGGTACTGTGACGGTTCTAAGTGTCAAAGGAAATTATACGCTATTCAATGGCAATAAGAGGTATGACCTGTTTCTATAATTAACTATGGTTATGCCTTAACACCATTGAATTAAAGATTAATTTCGTTTGACACTAGGTACTGTCACATTACCTATCTTAAGCGAAAAATATTATAATGATACTTCATTGTCACACAATACAATTACGAATTTATCGTAACGCGCTGCATTTGGTCATAACAAATAAAGGCCCTGCTTAAATGGACTCCTTTAATTTTAATGACCAGTGTCATTAAGAAAATTAGGCAGCCCTATTTTATTTATAAATAATGCATTGAGTAAAATAAATCTGAAACTCGTACTGAAGTAGCTATAATAATCAAAATTTTATTTCTAAAAGAAATACGTTCCTCATAACATTATTTAACACAAAAAACACTTTCACATATTTAAAAGCGCTTAAGCTCCTAAGTTGTTCCCGTAACAAATCAATTATAAAATAAATCGAATAAACTGCACAAGTTACACAACAAACATCGGTAAACAAATTAGAGTTTGATAACGATTATGATCTGAAAGTTATATAACATCGCACCATAACACGCCATGAGAGAGTCGCGACCGGTTGCAAGAAAAAAATGCCACTTTCACTTGTAAATATAACAAAAAACTTCCGAATATGAGATCCGGTTGAACGAGTTACAGCGTCGGCATCGCCGCGTCGTGCGGATTATGAATAGCCGAAGTAATTTTTGTTACAGCATTTCACGATGGTGTGACTGACAGCGGAACGATTATCTCTGCGATCGTCTTATTTTATTGTAAATATTTTTCGTAATTCAAGATTACCTTAGACCGGTAACAGTTCCATTATCGGGTGGAGAATCGGATAATCATTTAGCGCAGCCCTAATGCGAAGAAAGTTTACGTAATTTAGTTGGCTCATTATTATAAAAGAATAACCTGATTTGTAAATTATGCTTTAATTTAACACGAAAATAAAAACAAATGAACGTTATAAAAAAAAATATTTTAAAACCACTGGTCGTTCACATAATAAAATTATTCCAATTGACGTTTCCGCGCACACATTCACTCACTAACCTGAAAAAAATTATTATTTTGCTTAAAATAATTACGGCTTACAAAGTAACAATAATATATGGCTGTTATATAGTTACGTAATATCATCGTGACGTAGCAATGAAGTCACGGTGTTAAAGAAAGTTTACGTAAACCCGCGAAAGGTGAAAGCAATAAATAGCGGTGCCATAATTATTGCTATTGTAACCTCATGAATAACTCATAAGAGAAAGATGTATTCACTGTCATATAACGTAACAGCACACCCGAGGCGATGAGCACGACGATGCTTTTACTAGTTTAACATACAGTAAAAAAGCGTGCTGTTATTTAACCATTTAAAGCTACAGCACATACAATACTGCATCGGCAATATTAATGATTTTACGACTGCCTCGAGGCGGCAATGCGTTTTAATGACCTTCTGTTCGCTCGATCGCAATATCAAATTGTGAGTTTTAGCGAATGTTTCAATGTTTCATCGTGTTTCCACGTTCGAATGTATATGTAGAGTAAAAGGTAGAGTCGCTGCATCTAGCGTTTGAAACGAACAATCAAACGTGAATAGATAAGAGTTTAGTCGCCATATCAAGCTTCGTCAATTGCCGATGCTAAAAATATTGTGTGTTATATACACACAATATTTTAATTTAGTCAATTGCTGAGGGCAGAAGGAAATAAGACTTTTTTATAGGCTTTTTATATACTGGATTTATGATGACTGCTGTACTTAATATTTAGTTAAATTATAGATTACATCACACTATTTAACAGCGTTAAAATTAATAGACTAACATTTTAATTGTCTAGTTTTGTTAAAATTTATTTTTAGTTCTCCTATTGCTACTCTAATAAACTTTTTTTATTTTATCAATACCACACATTTATTAGGTTCAAAAAATAACAATGTTGAAATGAGACGCCATTCCACTTTTCAAGATTTAGTGAATAAGGATAAATTTATCAATATTATTTCTCGATGGTTAAATTAAACGGCATTATTTGGCCCCTAAGTTATATAGAATCATATTTATCACATTTTAAAATCGAACAACATTCATCTACGGTAAACATTGGTTCAAGATTTTCAAATTCAAATCTCAGTATCTATTTGTACCCAAAAATGGACGAAGCCTATTCTTGGCTGGAATCACTCAGATATTCGCATATAAATCTGTGTAATGGAACGTTGTAAGAGCATACAACTGTAGCTCTTCTAGTTATAATACTTAATCTTACTATTGAGATAGCTATCATTTTGACAAAGTTGTATGAAAATAAAGTACAGCGCGCTCGTGCGCGAGGCTTCAGCTTCGTGATTGGTATAACTTAATTCGTTATTACCTCTCTTAAAAGATAGGTCTCTTAAAGAATCTTGATTTGATCATTTTTTATATTTTGAGATAAGACCTCGTGCTGCCGTTTGGAGTTCGCTCTCCACGCGGGACAAATCCTTTTTTTTTAGGATTTTATCGTAGTTTATTTTTGATTTTAAGTGCACGACGTTTCGAGTGCTTTCCACTTTTCATCCTAATAATTTTATAAATGTGAAAGTTTGTATGTTTTTTACTCAATCACGCAAAAACGGCTGAACAGATTTAGAGAAATTTGGCACACAGATAGTTTCTTACCTAGATTAACACTGAGGATACATTTCATCCCGGAAAAATGTTTGGTTCCTGTCTAAATTTAACGCGCGCAAAACAAGTCGCGGGCAAAAACCGGTGTGTAATAAAAAATTTAAGAACTCAAGGTGTCTTAGTTTTCTTTAACACCAGTTCTCCTTTACCACATCTCAAAGACTTGGGCATGATTACGTCGTTATATAACTATAAAATAATATATAAAAACGATTATTCAAGAAAAGAGATAATAGCACTGACTGTAGCGATCTACACTGACAAACAACACTACCTACCTGACCTGATCTCTGCGCCGGCTCACTAAAGTCAGGGGTTCGCGTCGATTCGTACACGTGGGGAATGACGTGCGATGACGCGCCGCGCGTCAAATGCGCCGGCGATGCGAATGACACACACTGTGTGTACGTTCAGATAAGCGGAGCATAACTACGTGTTGATGTTTTTTACACGCCGCCACGCCTATTATTCAAGGGGGGGTGGTAAAGTGTATTGTGTGTGCTCATATTTCGCCGACAATATATTAAAGGGCTGGGTGGGCCATGTTTCCTAAAGGACCAATAACCCTTGGGGTAGACGTGTTCTTGTATGAAAACAGCGACTCAGCAAACGTAGTGAAGGACGCCCTGCAGCTAGGTGGAGCGATTATATACCCAAGGTGGCTGGCAGCGGTTGGCAGAGAAAAGCCGAAGACAGGGCTCAATGGCATGCTTTTGGAGAAGTCTATGTCTAGTAGTGGTCTGATGCGGGCTAATGATGATCATAATGAATGTATTAAAGAGCGAGCCTGTTGCTATTACCAGGAACAATAACGGACTCCAGACTGAGATTTTTCCGGTAGAAAAAACTATAACATCACTTTTTCTGACCTAGGAATCAATCCCTGGCCTACATCATTACCAGCTGCACTATGCACTACTTAGTCAATAAGGCAGTTTTTTACGTTGCAAATTTAACTTTTAGGTTTACTAGATCCTACATAATTAGGGAAAATTGGAACGCTATACTTAATACGAACGCAAGTTGTTTATTTTATCTTCTTTATTAGAAAAAATCTTACTAGTAGTACATAGATATAGGTAACATCATAGAAGCAGAATGCCAATTACAAGTTATGTATTAAGGCTTAAAGCTATTTGCCGTGTCCGCTCTTAAACATTTCCTTGTAGGATTGACTTAAGGTAAAGACAAGTATAAAACTTACAGAACTGTAACTGCAAAGTAGGTAATAATAAAGCTGATATCGACACAAATCCTATATTATGTCCCGAAAGCCTGCTGATAACAGCCAAGCGTAAACTAATTATTGTTACAGCCAGCGTAAATCAATATAGTTAATTATTCAGATACGTATATAAATAATTATTAAGATATAGATCGTTTTCAAATTGCGTTTCATTCATTTTATATGTCAGTACAGTCTTATTGCATAAGTCCACTCTTACAAATCAAGGTGAAAGAAATTACATATATGCGGACCAGTGTGGATTAGTGGAGGCTGGCTTGTGGCCACCTGCTGTTGGAACTTATCAAGCCATCTATAAGGCTTCCAACATTGTTCTCAACAACTACCACATTAAGTGGGACTTACAGCTTAACGTGCCTTCCGAAGCACGGATATGCTCGAATATAAAAATTCTACAAACGGTCACCCATCTCAGGCCAATCTAGTCCAACGCTGTCCTTGTTGATCGCTAAGAACACCGCGGTCGCACAGCGCTACAAGCGCCTTTTAAGATTATTAATTAAATATCTAATAATATTCTAACGATCCTAACGCTTTGTTTATTCAACACAAAGCTGACAATAATAAAATTAACGCCTCAACAAGTTTCCATATATTCAAATACACAGAACAGGTACAACTCGAAGTATCAAGAAAAACAATCCCCTACTACAAGTTCTTATAACGTATCAGTAAACCTTTCATTTTCCGTAATAAAGATAGCATTCACTTCACAATTTCTCAACCGAGTGATTTATATCGTTTTCGTCGTAAATGCGATCATGACTTTTTTGCGGGGACCAAGATTGATTGGCGCGGAGTAAGCCGGGTGATCGCAGCGACACGTGGCGTCGCGGCGCCACGGGGTGTCGAGGGCGTCGGGAGGGTGCTAGATCGTGGTAGGGGTGTGACCTACTTTCCATCGTGTCACTGACCGCTCGCGACCTTCGGCTTGCACCGATCGAATACGATAGCGTTCATCCGAAATAAGAGTTGCGTGTTGCGTAATACTTTATTGTTATCCTTTTACTATGAAGACGATTTTTATTTACGTTCCGGAACTATACCTTCGTTCTCGTAAGGGTTTATAGATAAGAATCTATTTGGATAGTATTTAGTACTTGTTGCTAACTTTGTGTTTTCTTAGCCGCGCTGAAAACTTTTATATGCGAGTCAGGTTAATTTATTCACAATCCTTCTTTACATTCAAATATTTGATCGAGGTCGCCGTAATCCTGTATATGTACGTAACAACATATTTAATGTACTTCAATCAGCTTCAACACCTCATAAACTGCATAGAGCCGACCGTTTCTAACCGTTATAATTTTATTCACGAGTATACCAGATAGAAAATGTGTTTCGCAAGTACTATGACCATTAAACGTTTATCTGCGCGAGCCTACCTAGAACCTAGAGCACATTGCATCACGCGGCTAGAAAGATCGGTCCCCACCAATGATGTGGCAAAGGACGCGGAGTGAAATAGAGATCGTCCTCGAAGCGAGAGCGGTGCACGCGTGCAGCAGTCATTGTGCGGTTGCACTTCGCACGCACGGCCGTGTGACCTAATAGCGGCTGGAGGGAGGGACCGGGAAGCCGCGGGGAGCGGGGCGCCAGCGCTGGTGCGGTAGGTCGGGCTCACTGCGCGCCCGCGCCCGCCGACGCGCCGCCGACAGTGGAAAACTTTCGCGACTTTTCCCCGTGTAAACAAAACCGCGAAAAATTTGCGCTCGCGCGTCTAACCCGCGCGCACCCAAATGCCGTTCAATCACAACCACCCCACAAAATTTCA
Organism: Phalera bucephala; assembly: GCA_905147815.2. NCBI lineage: Eukaryota > Metazoa > Arthropoda > Insecta > Lepidoptera > Notodontidae > Phalera > Phalera bucephala. The sequence goes on along the minus strand of LR990617.1, from coordinate 9,460,469 downwards.
AAATTTTTCTCGATCAGTTCCTTGTGGACAATTATGTGATTTTAAGTCATTGGACTGTTGACCGTGTATGCGATGTAAGAGGTCACGTGAGAGGGTAAACTGCGCCTATGGATTTAGTAATAAAAAGTCGGTAAAGTTTAGTGTTCACGAATATAATTGCTTTACATATTTCGCCAATTAAATTGGCGTGTTACGTTTATTCGCTTGAGAGAAAGTATCTTTGGTCTTAAAAGGAATTCGTGGATTACGGTTTGTGGTTAGTAAGTAAAACGCTTATTGTTATTTGAGTTGTCCAAATGTGCTTCTGTGGAAACGAAGTGTATATGCGAGAAAGTAATATTCATATAAATATCTTTAATTAAAAGGCAACGATAACGGTTAATTTTATAATCGGAACATTAGGAGAGTATTAAGTGATTATATATAAAATAGTGTTGTAACGTAATGCGTGTTACTGTTGTGTGACGTAGAGCCCTTTGTGATGCGGGGCGCAGGCGCAACGCTTCCGGGCGCTGCATCTGCGCTCGCGCCGCCGCTTTCACTTTCTCCTCGTGCGCCGCGCCGCATCTCGCGTTCGCGCCTGCCCACAGTCACGCTCCCCGCATTTTCCACCTCTATTCTAAATAGCTACATGAATATTTTATATTGAAAGTGCATCGTTTAAACCTGTTAATTCATCTAACTCGACGGGATTATAGCTCGTTACTGCTGAAAGTTCCAAACTTCGTCCATAAATATAATAGATTAGTTTTCTATGCGGCCTGGGCGGCGGCGCTCACATCGTGACGCAACCGGCTAGCTAATCTAGTCGGCAGCGTCGGGAAGTGCAGTGTCGCGTCCCCGCGTCGCGCTCCGCGCGCTAACTACGATCGCGCCGCGCGGTCGTTGACATTTCACCTAGTTTCTATTTGTCGCTTCCGAAAGGCCTATGGTGTTCTTTTTCTTTCGCGCCGAGACGAGAGGTCGCCTGTCACTCTCGTTGACCGCGCCGCGTGTGCTCGCAGGCGAGTCAGCCGCCGACACGAGTACGTCGTCGCCGGACCCGGGCCCGCCGTCGCCGCGCATGGCCGAGGCGGGGTGCAGCACGCCGCCGCACCCGCCGCCCGTGTTTGATGGCGGTGGCTCCCCATCGCCGTCGCCGGCCTGCCATCCCACCGTCATCCGCTCAGCGCCACCTTACTCCGTCATTAAGTTCGAGGGGGCGCCCGCCGCAATCAAGGCGGAAAGCTCGCTGGCCGGCAAGCCAGACGCCGCGCCGCCTTCGCAGCTCTCCGTGAAGCTAGAGGGCAACCCCCCCGAGCCCCAGCCGTACAGGCCGCGTGCACTTGCGCCGCCGCCGCCGGGCTCACACTCGTCGCTGGCGCCGGGGCCATGGCCTCCCGCAGCCTGCATCAACGGTGTCAAGCCGGAGTTAATAGGCGGACACTTCCCACCGCAACCGCTCGAAACCAAACCGGGGGCGCGAGGTTCTACGCAATGGCGCGGCACGCCCGCCGTCATCATGGGTGAGTCAGGTGGAGTCCGGACGATGTTCTGGACGCTGCCCGCTCCCACACCTAGTGGAGAACCGGCGGCGAGTGCATCGCATACACCGACGCCACCCACCCCTGACCCGTCGACGTGCAGTGAAGAGTCAGCCGCGCGGCTTTTGCTTAACTTAGGAGGTGAATTGAGGCGGCCACGTGGCCCTCCTCTGAATATGGAATTGCTGTGGGCCGGCGACGTGTCGCAGTTACCCGCACACCAACAAATCACCGCTCTAAATCTAAGTGCAGCGGCGGGGAGCATCGCGGGAGCGTCACAAATCCCAGGAGTCAGCTCCTTGGGACCCCCTCGACCGGATCTCGGTGCCTACGCACCTCAGGCTGAGCGCGACGAAGATGAGCAACCTATGATCTGTATGATATGTGAAGACAAAGCGACAGGACTACATTACGGCATTATAACGTGTGAAGGATGTAAAGGTTTCTTTAAACGGACTGTACAGAATCGACGGGTGTATACGTGTGTGGCTGATGGTGGCTGTGAAATAACGAAAGCGCAAAGGAATAGATGCCAATATTGCCGATTTAAGAAGTGTATAGAACAGGGAATGGTATTACAAGGTGTGTATATTTCATATCCTGATGATCTTTCATTATTTTAACTTTCACAAAAACATAACTAAGGAGTACTTTTTATCACAGCGGTACGAGAGGACAGGATGCCCGGTGGGAGGAACAGTGGCGCTGTGTACAATTTATACAAAGTCAAATACAAGAAACACAAGAAAGCGAATAAGGCGGCGACGACGACGAGTCGGGCGTCGCCGCCTGAGAAGCCCAAGGACCCTTTACCGCCAATCCCGTCACACCTGGTCAACGGCACCATTCTTAAGACTGCTCTTACAAATCCTAGCGAGGTAAGGCATTGTAAATAAGTACTATACCGGTAAGGTTTTTTTTTACTGCAACTGCTTTTATGCAAAAATAATTTATTTAGGCTACATTATAACTGAACGCGAAAAATACTCTGTGATCGCATGGTCCGACTACTTAGTTCAACCGATCAACCATATGAACTTTTTTTGCTATTGGTATGGTACCTCGTATATCTAGATACTAGTATTTTACATTTTTATGCTAAGAATACATAGACGCTGGACACCCAATTTTACACCATTGCTACTCTTGAGTTGCAGATGTGGTTGGTAGTAGTACGCCATTGATATAAGTGATGTCGTTGACATTGTGTTAGATTGTCGTGTATTCTTCCCATTAAATTCAATATTAAACATTTAAATATCTTCCAGGTCGTCCACTTAAGAGCACGGTTAGAAAGCGCCGTGTCATCATCCCGAGATCGTGCAGTACCCCTAGAAAGGGCGCTACACATGATCCGCGCGCTGATCGACTGCGATGCCATGGAAGACATCGCGACGGTGCGGCATCTACCGGACCTACTCCACGACACCTCAGAAATAGGAGACAAACTATGCAGAATCGGAGATTCCATTGTGCATAAAATGGTCGCTTGGACTAAGAAACTACCCTTCATCATGGAGATACCAATGGAGATACATTCCAAGCTGTTAATGGAGAAGTGGCATGAGATCTCTGTACTGACGACGGCAGCGTATCAGGCGATACATGGGAAGCATACGCATGCGGCGCCTTCTTCGGACCACGAGCAGGACTTCATGCAAGAGGTGAGTTTCAATTATTATTTCAATTATAAGGGCTGTTGAGTTGATCAGTGTCGTCATCATCAGCTTTCTATAACCCATTACAGGTTATAAGCTTTTCCTTCTTTTCCATTTTGTGTCGTTCTTTTCGGTCCTGTGCCAATATAAGTCCCAAGTTCTTCCTCCAACTTTCGATATGTCATAAAACTATTGGTCTACCCACTCATCTTTTGCTAGTTCTGGGCCACCACTTCATCAATATTCTAGCAACTTCTCAGATTATAAAATTTACGAGTATACTAGATAAGATTATAATTGTTTGGGTTCTGACAATTATTCTATTTAATAAGAAAGCTCTCGCAGTTCTGAAGCTACCAAAGAGTTTTCTTTTTTAGGAGCTCTAGAAGTTCTGCAAGAACAAGCAGTAAACAGACTTACCGAAAAATCTTTAAACTGAAATTAAAGCTAAATAAAACTACGAGTACCTTGCGACATAGAAACAAATGTCTCCGTGATTGTATTAACAGTTTGCCTAACGAGCCCTAGATGTGTGCACGCTCCAGGTCACACTAAGAGACTTCCGCCACATGCGGCTGAGTGCAGTTACGTGATCTGCATCGGCGCTTGCGCAACCCCGGTAGAAAGTCGCCTGGCAGAGAACTAGTTGCACTCGGACGCTTGCACATTCGCCGCATAACCAGCTTAGAATCATAATGCAACCTTTCCGCGCTCCACGTTTCTATTGCTTCGTTAACATCGAGATTATTGAATGCTGAATCATATTTCATTCACAGTTTACGACGATTTCTGATTTGTATGTCATGGACGCATTCGTTTAGGATATGTTCAGTTATTGAAAAAGATAAAATATCCTGGACACTTTCCGAATACTTTAATATTTCAAACATACACTTTCACCAATATTTTCTTAAACAAGCCACTACAGTGCTATCACTGTATAGTCTCACTCTCCCTCAATCACGATGCTGCTCGGGTGGTTACATATCATTAGGTATTTCCCTTTTTCGAAGTTAATAGGTAGGCTCCAAAAAAGGAACAACCATACTAATATTTTAAATTCGAAAGTAACTCTGTCTGTCTGTCTGTTACCTTTTTACGCCCAAACTGCTGAACAGATTAGATTCGGTAAGAAAATAGATTTTATCAAAGGGCAGGACGTACCTTTTGTTAAAGAAAATCTTATAGGTGTGAAAATAACGCGAACAAAATTACGGTACACCTAGTACTTTATATGTCATCAGCAAAAGTGTTATATCGTTTCCTCTCACGTAAGATACACTGTACGATCATGTCGAAGACCAATATTAATTTTGTTATGTAATAGCATTCTCGCAATTAAATTTCTCTCTGATGCTATAATTATATAAAATAATAAATTAAACATATTTTATAAAATATTCGTGATAATGTTGGGCATAAATTATGATAGTGGAAAAACACGCAATAGACAGGATCTCGGCCTGAGAATTGCATGTATTACATAAAGCTGCGCGGGCGCAAGCGGCCCGGTGGGCGCAGCGGTGTGCCGTAATAACGGTAGTTATACGGAAAACATTTTTCATTGTCTAGAGCATTTCCTCTTTACTTACACTCGATATTACATAAATATAACGTATTATGCACAATACTGTACACTTTTTAATAATTTACAATGATTATGTAAATGCGTAATAATATTTTTGTGAATATATAAAGTATAAAATATAATAATATAAAGAAAATAAGTATTTTTATAATACAATTTGCATATTATATTCATTCGAAGATGTGTTAGTACCACATTACAATTAGTAATTAAGTAGTTTGTTTTCAATTCGCCACTTAATAATAACTATAGTCGCGGCAGCTTTCTAAGTCACTTATTATAGATGACTGTAGTGTTGAGAAACATTTCGAATGGTGTCGAAAAAAATATGGTGAAAAATGTGAGTGATAATTAATCAATAAAAAATTGTGGTCATTCAGGAATTTTGATGATTTAATCATTATTATCATCTTAGCCTATACTTGCCCACTGCTGAACATAGGCCTCCGTAGAATAGAAGTAGAGCTTGTTCTGAACACCTTTTTATAAATTCCTTTTATTAAAAAAGTAATAAAATGGTATGTTTCCGTTAAGTAAATTTTATTATAATTAAAATTTTTACTTTTACTATTAAATAAAACTTTTATTTTTTAATTTAGCTAATGAAGTACATGGTCAATACAATTATGACCATATTAATATGATGTCGTTACATGCGTCGTCCCAAACAATTGTATCTAATTCTTTATCCAAACGCTATTAACAAAGTTGTAGAAGTTGTTTGCGAACTGTCAAAGGTGACTCGGAAAGGTGTTGCGAAATGTGACGAAACAGTTATAGTGCGATAAGGATCTTTTGGCTCATAGATGACACTGACAGGGGAGCGTTGATGTAAAATTAATGTTAATAATATTAGCCCTGTTAAGAAACTGTCCCACCGTTGGGGCGGGCTTCCTCTCAAACTTAGGTTTAGGCCATAGTCCACCACGCTACCCCAGTGTGGGTTGGCGAACTTTACACACCTTCGAGAAACGCTTGCTTGCAGGTTTCCTTCTGCGATGATTTTCTTCACCGTTAAAACAAGTGATAGTTAATTTTTTATACGCACATACTTTCGAAAAGACAGAGGTGCGTGCCTGGGTTTGAACCCGAGACCTTTGACTATGCAATCCAATAATCTAACCACTAGGCTATCAGTGCTTGTGAAATTAGGGTTAACGTTTAGAAAAAAAATCCTACTTCCAAGGAGATATTTCAACAGGTCCCCACAATTACAACAATAAATTAAAACAAAAAAATATGATAAAATGATGGTATACTTAATGACAAAATATAGCTAGCTATCATAATAATTACTTTTTCGACAACATCAAAAAATATGTTTATTAAAAAATTCAAGAACACTGTAATATTTATCTACTAATAACGTCGTATTTAAATCAAGTCTCAACTCAATCATAAAACTTCCGAAAGATAAATTCACTTTACAACCATATCATCCAGTTTTACCAGCGACATCACTTTAACTATTTCAAGAATTTTGTGTCTGTGTCTGTCTACTAATAAAGTCGTATTTAATACAACTGTCAGCTCACTTCTTAACCAATCAATATAATATTTCTTAAAATGATTATGATGTGGTCCGGACTGATTTCGGCCACAGCGACTACGTCAACTCTGCTATTGTTGACGTTCGTGCGCCTGCATGTGAAAAGCTACATCAGTATAACTAATCAATCTTCTTGGTAAAGATCCTCGCATATTGCGGGTACATATGTGAACACATCGTTATTTTTTTCCCAAGTTACGACCATGTACTGGAAGACGTAGAGTTGGCTCTCCTACAAGATGCACCGATGAGCTAACATTGTTAAATATTTGTTCATCCAGGTGAACGCGAATTTGCGGACGCTTCAAAACTGCCTAACATCGTTAATGGGGCGGCCCATAACGCTGGAACAGTTGCGGTTGGACGTCGGGCTCGTAGTGGAGAAGATGACGCAGATCACGTGCGTGTTCCGCCGCATCCAGCTCAGGATGGAGGAGTACGTGTGTCTGAAGGTCTACATACTGCTTAACCAAGGTAAGTAAAGGCGTAAGCCCTAATCTTGAACGAATCCTTTTGTTTAGGTTTAGACCGTCACGCTTATATTTGTTAAGCTTGGGGTAGAAAATATGAGCTGTATACACCCTCATTTTGCTAACGATGTAAAAAGGGGAGAATTTATTGCATAATTTATAACGGATATGAAATATCACTATATTTGGTTTTTTAGTTCCCTAGGTTTGAGTGCTTCGCAGCACCCATGGGCACGGGAGGGACTGAATATGACTAAGAGACCATGGATGCTGAAAGGCAAAATAAACCGCGATTAAATCAGTTAAAAAATAGTTTTATTTCATATGTAATATTCGCGTAAATCTAAGAATGACGGAATACTTCAACTTTGCCAGACCTAGGATTTACACACAGGGCCCTTATTCGCTCTGACCAATTAAACAGATAACCCGGAGCGATGCGTTAACTTCGTGAGATGATCGTGTAATCCAATTCTGTATGCCACTGGAGTACCATAAAATTAATGTCCGACCGAAAGTCGATTTTTTGGTGAAGGCGAGGCCGATCAATAGGTCATCGCCAAAACCTTCTGCCAAAGCCGAAGATTTAATACCCTACGAAAATTGGTTTATATTTGGCTAAATTTGTAAAAAATTATATTGACTGTATTAACTTAACGAGATGATTAAAATAACCTACAACTGGTTAAAAATACTAACACACCGTCACACCTATATTCCCCAGAGGGGATGGCAGAGGTGTACTGAGTACACCCACGTTTCGCCGACGATGTTCAGTCCCATGTAATAGGGGGTGAGCCTATTGCACCATACCGGTCACAATTACAGACTCCGGACTCATACTGGGAATTTTTCGTTAGAAAAACTACATTTGTCCGACCTAGCATTTGAAGCCAGGACCTCGTGATCACAAAGCGCTGTGCTTTGCCACCAGACCAACGAGGCAAATCAATAATCATTTACTTAATAGCATTCGTAAGTCGTAAATCACAATAGATTGTTCAATTTCGGTGCTTGTTGGAAATTTTCGACTTCGGCCAAAACTTCGCCACATTTCAGCCGAAGCCGAAATTTTAGCTTAAGGTGGCCAAATCCAAAGCCGAAGCCGAAGCTTCGGTCGAACACTACATAATACGTTTATTTCACGAAGGTTTCATTACGCGCCACGTTATATATTTCATTAGTCATAGAAAATCTTCGCTGCTTCGGAGACACCAAAGACCATAGTGACTGACCTACTAGTTAGTGCCAACAATGACTTTACTATACCTGACAACGGTCATTTTCATTATATTAACACTAATCTCAATAAAGTTACTGAATGAACGCTAATTGAAACGAATAACAACCATGATAAGTCGCACCATTTAAAAAGTGCCAATTTGTGGCCAAAGTTGACACGTAAACAATAGTTTGACTTCAAATTTTACGGCGCAGTAGGCATCTTTTGGTATAAAATCGTGTTAATTGGTAAATGGATAACCTTTTCACCGCATTGCAGGAAATCTGGGCCGACAGTAGTTATTTAGGCTATGTAAATAGAATGAGTTTTAAACGTTTCCTTGTTTTCGTAATTACAGTTTTATTTTTAATTTTATGCTATTGTTAGTTGAGAATTAATTTTTGTGTTGTTTCGGCGTTCAATTGTTTGGTCATGCGGTGTCGTACTAAAATTTTTTCCGCGTTAGTGCGTAAATTTATGTGTAAACTAATAAATAAATAACATATTTCGAATTAGGGATGGCGCGTTGTAATCAGTGATTTTTTGAAGGCTTCTTCCTATATGATATAATTCCTACATTTAGAGATTTTTTTGTCACTTACGTGAAAGTATCGAGGGTTTTCTTAAAGTCGGAGTCGGAATATAAAGAAGGGTTTTTTTTATATTGGAAAAATATACATATCATAGGTCCAAATCTGTTGGAACTGTCTGTACTCTCTGCCTACCCCGCAAGCAATTTAGCGTAGAAGTTAAAAAGTTAAGTTTATGTGATATAGTGCCGTTTCAAACGTTTCACAACAATAATAATCCCCTCTGAAGTTCCAATTATAATCTTAACAATACCAAAAAATACACTTTGATTTTTTCATAACTGTGTTTAGTACAAACATTATGCCCGTCCATCCGTACAAAGTCGCCATAAAAGCTAGCATCCCTTTAAAAATACTCCGCATTATATATAACTCGTTGAACGCGTCCCTATTTTTGCACCTATCCCTTTAGAGACATCGGTTCATTACTTTAGCATGTCAATGCACCAGCAAAGTGTAATCCTTTTAAAGGGCTGTCGGGGGTGCATCGCCGCGCCATGTAGGTCAGGTCCGTTACGCAAGCTAGGCATCCTGCGAATGACGTCACACATTATAGGAGTTTCAGTCAATATTTTTCCGTGTAAACCATCGCACCACAAGTCAAATATATAGCTTTTAAAATCTGCGTTTTATAAACTATTTTTAAAGGCTAGCAGTTATGAAGGCCATTTAATTTGTGGCTCGCGTCATTAAAGTATACTCATTTGTAGATATATATTTTATTTTATTCGTACTCTGTGTATGTTTAATTTGAGAAAAGCTGGATTATATTTAGCAAATCGGGATGAACTTAAAGGTATAACTAAAATGTTGTATAAGCATAAATATAGGTCGTTATATCTTCTTAACTCACTATTTCTGTAACATTATTATAGAATTATGTATATTTGATATTAAACAGGATAAGATAATCTGTTCTCAAGTTTCCAAATTCATTATTATCTTAAATTGATCAGTGCTAAATTCCATTCAACATACATACAGTTCATTCCATTAAAGAAAGTACCCACCCACACGGCAAACTAAAAACTTTACTTTCTAAACATAAAATATTTGTTCTTATCGTTTTGAAAGTTCCGATAAATCTTGAACAGTTGATCAAGCTTGATAAATACAAACAATACGAAATGCGACATCACAATAAAAATATATGAGATAACTTATCGGCGTCATCTCACTCGGTTATTGCGGGCGAGTCGTTAATATCATAATGATTTATACGACATGTACCCCACTTGTGCGCGAGAGTTCGTCGCAGATTAGGAACGCTTCGGGATTCTGATAGCAATTTCACTTGATTAGTTTAAGAACGAAAGTAAATAACGTCTTTTAGAAACATCTTTACTGCATCTGGTTAGTTAGTATTTTCTTTTATTTAGAATGATTCCTAGTGTGGGGTAAAGTTATAAAACTTTTTTTAATAATCTTTAGTGTATTTTTTGAAATCTTTAAAAGATTTCTTACATTTCATTCAGCTCTATTGTTTCTATAGGCTCAAGCATATATTGCTTATAATATTCGGGAGGGATTTAATTGTTTTTTTTTGAAATTATATAACAATAAAAAACGGGCTATTTGAATAGCAAGAGTTTTAGGTTCTCAATCATAGCTATCACTAACCAACGGTTGTCTGGAAGAAATTGCTGTAAGCCATAAGACCGCCATTTGTACTATTTTTGTATTAAATTTGTTTCTTGTATTGATTTTTGGTGTACAATAAAGTGTATTATTATTATTATCACTAGTCTTAACCGTGAGTCTTAAACATTTGTCAAACATTCCTTCAGGAATAAGGCGCTTTGTTTATTTCTTTTTTTTATATCCCTCTTTTGTTGTATATTGGATATAATGTTACGTATTGTAGATAAACTTTTTGCTCTACAATTGACTATTATTCAGTTAAACAATTTTATAAAATATCTTATCCGTACCAAGCTTCTCAGAATAGCCACACCTATATTTATACATAGTTTTACCTCTTTCTATCTCATGCATTATACATAGCCAACTGCACGCATCACCGTCCTAGCCTAGTACTATTTGTAGGGAAACTATGACATCCTGTGTTATCGCCCGCTGTAACTGGGTCGCTCGCACTCCGGCGCAGTGTTTGAAAATTATTTTCACCGCATGCGCACGTCAAGTACCCAGGTCCTTTATCGCTGTAACCAAACGAGACGCGTTACGATAACTTTGTCAAATGATCGTGTAATGATATTCTTTTTATTATTATTACTAGCCCTACACTATAGTCTATTCCAATGAAACTTTAAAAGTTTCCAAAACCTTTTTCACTCTACATAAAAGCATCGCTTTCCTGCTAACAGCATTTTTTTATTTATTTACATCTAAAAATGGTGATGGTGTGTTTAAAAAGTTTTAAAGTTTGATTAGTATAGGCGGATTTTTTCCTGTGTCGTGGGTGCGTTTACACACATGAAATTCACATGCACAAACATCCAGACCGAAACAAATATTTGTGGATCACCCAAAGATTTGTCCCGTGCGGGAATCAAGCTGCTCGATCCAGCAGGCGGAGCGACTTAAGACTCATAACCATTGTACTAAGCCGTCCGTTATTCTTTATGTCACTGGAGGATCCTTAAACGATAATTTCCCATAGTTATCGTAACGAGACGCGTAACGTGTGTGGTCATAGCGAATAAGGGCCCAGGCTGTTTATCAAACTATGAAAGTACTAGGTGAGCTCGGAAATACCCGCGGATTATATTGCATCTATGATTTAAATAAACTTAACGGTAGCGTAATAATAAATGGTGTAATTAAATATTTCCTGAGTTTATTTGTGGCCAGTTATTTGTGATTATTATTACGATATTGCACTAAACAGGATATGATTAAAATATTCTCTTAACATTTCAAATGGGGAGACAAAAAAAGGTAATTAATATCTTTCTTGCATTTGCCCAAAGTCGTTTACAAGAGTTTTATGCTTATAGTCGCTTCAGAAGCCGAAAGACATCCACTATAGGAAAAATGCCCCTCCAAATATCACCACGACGGCCGGCCTTATGCTAAACGTATCCAGCATTTACGATCAACTGTTTCTTATTTTCAAGCATTGAGTTATTATTACGTATTACGTAGAAGAGACCTCCGGTATTTTTTTTGTAGAAAAAATTAACAGTGCATAGAATCTAGTTCCCTTTGTTCCGAGTGCTTCTCGCAACGTGACGCCTTCAAGTGCTAAAAAGTTTTATTTCATAAATGTCTGCTTGTACATTGAAATACTGTTTAAAGAACTCCAGAAAAAAAGAATTTATTATCTGTGAAAACATAAATATTCCCACTATAGTATTTTTCTCATAGGATGGGTAGTTACAGTTATAATTGCCAAACGAAATTAATATTTAATTCAATGGTGTTAAGGCATAAAACCATAAGTATAAAAACGGGTCATGCCTATTTATTTATCAATATTAAAGATAACAAAATAAAAGGCATAATTGCAGGCAACATAATTGGCACAATATAAACGACTGAGGCTTGTGACTTATACCAATAATAAATAAATCTACATCAGGCCTATGAGTGTACAAAGTATATAAATTAGATTAATTTAAATGTTTCATACTGTTTGAAAGCAAAATAAAATAAAATCAACAGTCATCAACCTAACTAAAGAGTTACGTAGGACTACATTAATTGGTACAACACACACACACACACAATAAGTCAAACTAATAACCGAGAAAATAACATTTTAGCTTAGATTTAATATTATTTTGCGTTAGATTATCTTTAATAGAGGAGGGTAGTTTGTTGATAAGTCGAGGACGGAATTAGAACTGTCACTACCCTGTGGTAATTAACTATACCTACGAATTTTCTTCTCGAAAATTCTTTAGCAACGTCTTTGAACACACGATTGGCTGTATAGTTACTTGTTGATATCATAATAAAACAGAATGTATCGCGCACTCCAACTATTTACTAGTTCGCAGTGGAGCCAACTATCAAACAGAATTGACCATAAATTGATATTTATGATAACCTACTTATGAAGAGCTCGATACTCTCTATTGTTTATTTACATCACTTCTATTATGAATCTTGTAAACCCCGTTGCATAAAAAAGGGGTGTGTCCATTTCGGATCATAACTGTAAAAATTTCGAACTAAGTCCAGGTGATTTTTTATTTGGGCATTGTTTACCGACTAGATTATATTAAAATTCTGCCCGACTGTTTTAGAAGACCAAAGGGGCTAAGCACGAAAAGATTGACGTTTGCGTGACGCTAGCGAGTGAGCATGTCACGTTCATGTTTACTTAATAAATTGTAGTATTTATTATATTTATTTTATTTTCAGATTTCGAAAACTTACAGCTAGAACAGAGATAGTATATAGTAATATATATATATATATATATATATATATATATATATATATATATATATATATATATATATATATAACAGAAGGCCAATTACAAGTTTTCACAAATAGTTTCACAAAAAAAACAATAAAAGATTAGCACATGAATAGTATACCAGTACGCATAGTTAAGACTAATATATAAAACATAGAATTAAAGATATCACACATAATACTACTCACAGAAAAACAAACAATTTAGGGTTTTTTTAAGTTTTGGTACACTTGTACAGAAAAGATCTATATCGGTATCATGCACCATTGTATTAAAATGTCTGCAGGCTCGAATAAAAAAGGAATTTTGATGATAGGTGGATTTCGCATTAGGAACATTTAAAAGGCAGGGTTTTCTAAAAAAGTTTGAGTGAGTCCGAAGCCCTATTTTGCTCAGCAGCTCTGGACAATCTACGGAACCGTTCACTATTTTAACTATTTTAAATAATAATATGACAAAAATAGTATGACAAGGATGGCGTATAACACGCTAACGTCAAAATTTTCGCGCTTAGCCCTCAGTTCTTATTACTGGAGATATAAGCTGAATTCCAAACTGCTATAGATTTGCATATTAACACTCGTAGTTTGTCTACTTCAAGGGATAAAATCTTATGATAAATTTTTATGCATCTTAAAAACTTTCGTATTAATAGCTTCCCGGTCGACTTAAGAGATCAATAAAAAAATTTAAGTATTGATGTATTGATATTATTACTACAAATCATGTTTACGCTTAAAGGTCTTGAAAAGAAGCGCCCAAATCGTTTGTAAGTAAAAAAGTGAAGAACAATCCGCCTTTAAAAAAAATCGGTTTACTATTCCGTAATTGATTTAGCAAGTCCACCTGACATTAAAACCTAAATGAATAACATTTTCACTCCATGTAACATCACGCAATGTACCGTCGAATGTCCAACGCGGTGCCATAGCAATAGTTCGGCAAGTGCGGAGTACGGTGAAATGGAAAGCGCTTGCGCAACTGAACGAACGCCAACGGCGACCCGCGCGCCTGTGTGCGTTAGATTCACACAACTAACGGCTTGTGCATGTCGTATTGGGTAATACATAAGAATTTTAGCCCTCCCGCCTAAGACAATCAATTCGATATTTTTATTGTCCGTTGACGCATTTGTCAGAAGTATTAGAAGCCATTTAGTGATTCTAATCACGTGATTAAATGCCAACGGGTTGTTAACCTGAATAGAATTAAAACTTGTTGCATTCAACTGCGCATTGCGTATAATAATGTGGTGTTAGTTACGTCACGTAAAACGGGACAGCATTTCACTCTCAGAGCGGAAAGCGCGACGCGGAAGGCGAACTTTCTCTTTTGCAGCGCACCGTGTGCATTGAAAAAAAGCGCAATCTCAGATTATACCGTGAACGGGTACCGCTGAGTCTCGCGCGCACATATTTACGTAACCACGGGTAATAAATACCCACACACGCAAAATTTGAATGCAATATTCGGATAAATGACAATATTAAAATCCAATCTTACCATCACAAAAAAATATTTAAATAATTTCTAAATAGAATACTTCGTTAGAATATTACTAGGCAAAAACAAACAAACATCAATTAAAATAAAGCCGCAATAACAGGCACACATAAAACAGTCGCGCGTACAATACCGTGGAAAAGTGCGCGCGCGAGTGAGACGGCAAATCCGAGTGAGGACGCGAGCGCTCGAGCGGAGGTCAACGGCTAGCCGCGGTCGTTGCCCCGCTATCGGAGTGACCTACTGAGCGCGTGACGTCACCGCCGCACCGTGCGCCCTGGCATTGGTTCACCACCAACGCGCAGCGCCATCTAGCGGCGAGTAGAAAAACTAGATATCGTCATTTTCTAATAGAAAATTATATTTCGTATGACTATTTGAATTGTACTTTAAACAACAATCTTTTGATAATTAAATAACTCTGTACCTACCTATACAATATAAATAGGATACCTATTTCAGAATGAAATAAAGAGAATAAAATAAACACCATCATGTTCATATTTCTCAAGTAGGGTAGACAAAGGTGTACTGTGTACACCAACATTTCGCCGACGATGTTAGGTCCAGTGTCAGTGTAACAGGGGACAAGGCTATTGTCATTATACTAGACATAATTCCATACTACTAAGCATTTTTCGATAAAGAAACCCCAATAACAATTTTTCAAATCTAGTATTCGAACTATTAACTACTGTAAATTTCGTAATACAGCGTAAAAGTGAAACTGATTTATTTTCCTATGTCGAATTTGTACTTACCATAATTTTGTTTTGTTTTAGAAATGGAACTGGAAGGCATCCAGGACCGTTACGTGCAGGTGTTACGCAGTTATTTGGAACACGCAGCCCCCCACCATCCCGGCAGACTACAGGAACTCTTCGCCAGGATACCAGAGGTAAATTCCCTTTTGAACTGAATAAGTCACCAAACGGGTAAAACTATGCCATTCGGTCGTTCTTGGCATTTTGGGATCCATACACTGAACGTAGCGTAATAATGTTAACTTTTTTCTAATTAGTAGTCATACCACAGGATATAATTGGAACTCTTTATTATCGGACAAACAATGTCCTGCTCAAACCTTATTATGTGAGCTGTTTGATAGTTTAATGCAGCGTGGATGTTCATACATATTTTGTAATCAGCATAAAACCACCTTCATAGTAGTGATAGCCTAGTAGTTAGACCGTTGGACTGCAAAGTCAGAGGTCTCGGGTTCAAACGCACGCACCTCTGTCTTTTACAAAGCATGTGCGTATTAAAAATAAACGATCACTTACTTTAACGGTGAAGGAAAACATTGTGAGGAAACCTGCATGCCTAAGAGTTTCTCGAAGGTGCGTGAAGTTCGCCAACCCGCACTGGGCCAGCCTGGTGGACAGCCTGAACCCTCTCAGTTTGAGAGGAGGCCCGTGCCGAACGGTGGGACAGTTTCTTAACAGGGCTAATATTATTATTAACTATTATTATATAACCATCTTCTATAGAATAATAGTCCTGAAAATGTATGTGTATAACAAGACGTATCAGAGGGCTTATAACACAGAGCGTTAGCGTCACGTCAAGAAAGCGTGCTGTCACGTTGATCTTTATTTAGTAAACTGTAGTGTTAATAGGATAGTCGTTACGATAACATCAATCTGTTCGTGTTAAGCCCTCAGATCTAAGATCACCTATACGGGTACTTATATAAGGAACTGGATACAAAGTCTAAAACAAGTGATATTACTTTTCAATACGAACAACTTTTACTATAGCGGCACTCATAGAAAAAGAAAAAAAAATCGGTAGAGCCGGTGAACAGGTATCAAAATTTTCTATGAAACCGCTTATTTCAATTTTCAGCCTCTGTGAATTTCGTCATAGAAATAGTTGATTAAATTGATTGGTGGTATCATATTTTTCAGATTTTGCGTACTTGATACTAACTCCTAGTACATGAGCTCTCATTTCCTCGAACGCTAGAAATAAACAAAGAAACAAGGACACAAAAACGACAGATAGTTGTTCATTAAAAACACCAACCACAGATAGGAAACGCATTTACATGATACCTTATGTCCATTAACGAGGGATAAGTTATCAGATTTATCGGTTCCCCGTCCCATAGTCACCAGTCACACTGGCAGGAGAAAGTCCCTTACAATTGGAAAGCTTTTGATTTCGCGATACTGATTTCACTTTACACTTGCAGATCCAAGCCGCGGCGAACCTGTTGCTCGAGAGCAAAATGTTCTACGTACCTTTCGTGCTGAATTCTGCGGAGATCAGATAGTATATGGCGCAGCAGGGCGTCTAGTTCTCGATGTACGAGCGGCTGACCCCCCGCCCGCGCCCCTGCCGCACCCTCGTCTTATGATCGCCGCGCACCAGCCTGTGTTCAGCGCCGCCCGCCCAGCACAAGAGTTCGGACAAGGTTCCTACCCGCGGCCGGCGTAGCCCGCCGCGGCCGCTCCCAGCCAACCGCGACAACCGAGGACAGTGCGGTACTTTATACCTTTGTTGAGTCGATGTGTGTATTGGTTTATTGTTTAGTAGAGGAATTAAAACGTCCCAATTGACAGACTGATTTAATATTTAAAAAATAGTTTTTACGTAAGATACCAGGGACTTGAATGCGTGTTTTATACGTGGTAGTGTTATATAGAATAAAATATATATTATGTTACTATTTAAAAATTGTCAGTCGGAGAATCGCATAATATATTATTTCTGTAAATATAGAATATAATCTACAATTATATAATTATAAGACGTTGTTTTAGACAGAATTGTTTCTTGTACATGAAATATTGCTGTTTTAGTTTGCATTTTATATCGTCTAGCATTAACCGGTAGATTAGTTACTGGTGTGTGTGTAATATTGAGAATTTTAATTTAATTTTATATGACTTGTTCGTACATAATGTAAGTAGCACTAAGTACCTACTCTCAGTGTTTACCAAGACTGCTTGTATACAACTGTACTGTTATACACTAACCAGCGCGGCGCGGCGGCGCGCGCGTTTCTTTTAGTCACAACTTATGCATTTTTATTGCCAATATCTCGCATAACACTACTTGTGCATGTATTTCGTTCTAAACGTTTCATTTCTTGATTCTGGTCTAATTAGATGTAAGCGGCGGGCGCGGCCCGCGGGTGGCGCCCGCGCACTCGATGCATTTCTAAGCCGCGAGTTATCTTTGTGTGCGTGTAGGTGCTTCAGACATTTATTGATCTTATACTTTGCTTCCTTTGATGTGTTCAAATGTAATTGTGCTCAATGTACCGTTATTTCGTTCAGATACTCAAAATGTATAAACATCGTTTGCCCTCATTTTGTATTGTCTCATTCCTATTAAAGTTAAACAAGTGTAATAATAAATCGCTTGACTGCCCATTGTACCATCAAATAACATTGTCATAGCAAAATTTACTAACTTCGTCCATGTCATTTATATCATCCTAACGATGCATGAATCATAAGGAGGCGTAGATACATGAGTATCATAACTTTCATTTTAACATTTTCATTGCATAGCCCTTTAGCATTCCTTTACATTAAAAAATTGATAAATAACATCCACTCTAAATGTTCCGAAACTTCACCTATGGAAACAGTCACTCGCATGTTCATTAACATAACACCCAAAATAACATCGTTACTAATATTTCATTATAACACCCCATTAAATAGGCACATTTAACGATAATTAAAATAAAAAAGCATCATCATATGATCACAAAAAAAAATCACTTAATATAAACATGTAAAAGACTTTCTGACCCTTTACTATCAGTAATCACTGCCTTTCATTTAAAGTTATTCGCCGTTATCGTTAAATAACACTCGTATTAATCGTTAATGTTAAAATATTGTAATAAACGTTCCATCAACGGTGAACAGTTACCATTAGCTATAGGGGGCGATGTAAGCCTCGTTAAAATTAAGTAATTACAACCAAAAAGTTCGTTCTAAGGACTTAGGTTCTAGTTTATCAGATTTTTTACGCCTTAGCTTTCTCACGGTCGACGTCGGCGTGATAGCGTGAATTAGCAGCATAGCAATCGCATAACACAACCTCTGATCAGTATCACGGCTCTAAATTAAATGATCGCCCGTTGAGAAGGTTGTGAATAATATTGGACGGCGGAAAATGACAACGCGCCAATCAGTTGTACAGACAACACTAGAAACAACTTGTATTAATAGACAATCCTGTTACCTGAATGAGCGATACACGTCCGTTCCTCATCGTGTTACCATTAGTTAAGTGTTAGCGGTTATTGAAATGTGTTTTGTACATTATAATTAGTTTGAATACAACCACTTACGATACTGCCATCAAATGCCTAAATAGTTTTCAATAATTTTTTGTTATAATTTACTTACGTTTAAGTTGAGGACGTCGGTGAAATTATTAGTTAAATGTGATAGTAACAGTGATAACGATATCGGATACGCCACATGGGTCTCGCACCCTTTCGCCCCATATGTTGCGCCCCTGATAGCCTAAATAAACCCGTGCGCCCCTCGAAAGTTAAAATAATCCCGTTCGCCCCTCCTTTAGACAGTTTTGAAAAATTTTTAAAGCCATCATCTCAAAATACATTGTAGTCACAGTGAAATGAAATTCAGATTACAATATACATTGAAAAATAATGCTTTTATTGAAAGGAGAACGGGTACTTCATAAATAATCAAAATAAGTTCGCCACATGTTGAGGGGCGAACGGGTACTGTAAAAAGGGGCAAAAGACACTTTTAAATAACAACGGGCGAAAACAGGGGGCGAACGGGTGCGAGACCGCCACATGACCCGAGACGCGGCGCGCCAACCGGCGCGCGCGCACTCTCGGTCTCACTACGTGAAACCTTTCACGACGATTGGGTAACTATATTTATTTATTCATTTTTTATCATATATTAACTTAATTATAATTAATTAGTTCATAAAAGCACCATCAGAACGACGGTGTTAAATCTAAAGTCTGAGGTAAAGATGCCTTTATAGATTTTTAAACATGTAATGACGGAAATCGTAAATATAACTATAATCGCGAATCGTGCATCGTTCTACTAATGTGTACGTAAATGATAATGTATGTAAGTAATATTGACACTTATTTTGTTAGTATCATAGCATATTGTTAAGGCGCAACTAACGGCAGTGTATCAAAATGGGAATTAGATGTAAGGATGTTATTGGCGTTGTACAAAGGATAGTATTGTTAGTGATTAAACAATGAAATTGGCGCATTACTGGCGAGTACCTAATTAGAATAGTACACGACAGCCCGCTGAGGCTATACATTCATGTAGTATGTAAATAAAAATTATGCTTCGATGTGTAAGGTGGCCGCTCGCTTTCCGTTGCAATTCTAAATTATTTGCTGTACTGTGGGATGGGCCTGTTCGCCTATTCGTCTTATTAAAATAACGAATAGAATTCCTAGTATGTAATTATCTATCTTGGATATCAAAATTGACTGACCGAAATATAGTAAAGTTTTTAATTATTTGCTTCTGCTTGCTGTTTTATTTTTTAATTACTTTTGCATAAAGTAAGAGCTGTCTGTCCTGTCTCGCCGGGGAACGAACCCGAGACTAGACGCTCGCGACTGGGTCCAGGCCGCTCGTGTCCCCCGCAACACCATCACTCGCCAAGGTCCTTATTCGCCGTAGCCAATTAAACACGTAATGCGGCGCGTTACGATTTCTTCGTGAAATTATCGTTTAATGGTACTCTAGTGGGATACTGAATACCATTACACGGATTTCATTCTCTTTCGGAAGTTATTGTCAGTGTCATGGGTCGTAGCGAAGAAGGGCTAAGTTTGATATCGCATCCAATATTAAACCAAAATAAATAAATATAACTCGACGAACAAAATACGAATACCGATAATCACTCGACTGAAAGAAATACATACTATTCCTAAACTATTCCTATGTATTGTTTAATAACAACACTAAAACGTGCATCATCGAGACGACCGCAGGACACGAGCTGTGCAGGAGCCGGTTAGTAGATAATACTGCGGAAATATTTTGACTGATATAGTTATGTAATAAACATAATAATGTTAATATATTTATAAGGGTGTAACAAAAACTTAATGCATTTCACAATTTTCTTTACAGTCCATAAGAGAATAATTAATTACATCTAAGATATCGTGACGAAATATTTTCACATTCGTAGCGTAAGGTTTGTTGTGTATAAAATAGCGTTTCAAGTATTTCGGGTAAAAGAAGGGTTGAAAAATTGTGTACATTAAAACATTGTATTAAAATAGTCATGGAAACGAGTGTAACGCCGTAAGAGAATATATATTTGGAAAAGTTGACGAGTGTTTGTTGTATGTAATTACATGTCACAGATGGATATTTGAACTCCAAGTACATTATAGATATATATTCTACGTGTTATACTTCATGTTTATTCAAATAAATAACCATAATCGACAATTTTTGTTACAGTTACATAAACAAACACGTTTCGCTTTTCTTATTATTATTTAAAGTGTAAAATATAATAATCGTTTTCATATTCATGTTACTGACTTAACTTTAATAACAGAATAGGTTTTCGTACACCGTATCACTGACAGTGCCTCACGACGTAGACACTAAACTATTATTGGTAGTAGCAAAATTTCGTTTCAAAGAGTTCAATGTGATTGAGTGTGCTGTTTTTCACTTACATATTTAGTTGGGCTCGCTCAATATCAAGACTTATCGCTTTCAGAACTAGCATATGTTTAAGTATTATTGATATCTAGGGTTCTATGTTTATACGTAGCAAAATACATTGATTGCTGATTGCTGCACCGTTCTCGATGGTTTAAAGGCTGTTGTTATAATTCGACCAAGTTAAGGTATGCCGTGACTGTTAGTACATTACTCAGGAGTCTGTCTGTCTCTTGTCTCGTTCGAGTGGTGCGCCCCGAGTGTTAGTCAAACGAATGTGTACTGGTTTGCCAAGAGAAGTTACCTACAGTTGTGTTTAGTTAGCGATGCATAACGTGTTTGTACTTTAATTTGTTTTTTAGTTGTACTCTTGGAAATCAATGGTTAATAATTTAAGAAAATAAAATGTATGTGAAATATAAAATAGTACTTTTATTTCATTCGTCCCTCCTATTTTCACATAAACGAATGAGACTATGCATGCGTGATGGCATTGTTCGTAATAATAATTAGTCGTTGTGCCTACTGCGTCGTGGTTATTTTTACGGGGGGCCCATGTCTTGCAGTGGACGTCTTCGGTTGATAATAATACGCAACCGTTTTATTTTCTTTGAATTATAGAATGCTAGATTTATATTCAATGTAAGTATAAGTAAAACAAATAAAATTTACAAAACTAACTCGAAATCAGCCAACATCTAAATAACATTGCCTAGTAGCATTATATATATTTTCCGAAAGGCCCTCTGTGCTTTATCCACTATATTACTTAACTCTATGGTTTTATTGTCTAGTTTTTCTATCTTTTCATTGTGTTTATCATCGGGATAATAAGTTTTCGTCAACGATATACTTACATCATTACTGTCATAACGTTTTTTTGCTCATATACAACTTAGCACGAGAGCTCCAATGTCTCTCTACTTACTAAATAATTCATCCGCGTGCTTTTAACAATGCTTTTCAATCAATGGACTCTATAATCTCAGATATACTGTATAGTCTATGCTATAATCAATTGACTACAAATAATAATTTACCACATTCTCTACTCGGAAATGCCTTGAATGTGTCAGTAGCGCCATCTAGTAAAAACAATATTACTTATTTGTCACGCCATCTAGCGTTGAATAGTTATCCCTATTCGACGCTAGATGATATGTCCCAATATGAAGAGGTAATAAATTTATTACTTAATATTAAGCAAGTATGTGTATAAAAATATTCTTTACATATGTACCAATCCTCTAATTATTTCCTACTTGCAACTTGAACGTGACTTTTATTTTGTCTATGATACTTCCAATTTTTTAATTTGTCTATGTCCCTATACATCAAATCAAATGTGATGATTTTCCTTCTGTCAAAATTGTGTGCGGCTTGCCACATGTCACCATAATTTTTATAATTTTAACTCAAATATTACCGTAAAACAGCCATAAAAATGGTAAGTTATCTTTCTAAATATCTGACAAATTGGTAACAATCACCTACAGTCTTAACTTGCTGCCATAAGATCCGTAAAATAGGCAAACAAACATGTTAGCATGGTGTCATGAATAATCTCGTTTCAGAAACCTCTAATGTTGCAAGGGCATGAGCGTGCCATTACGCAGATCAAGTATAATCGCGAAGGTGACTTGCTTTTCTCGGCCGCAAAAGACTCGAAGCCCAATGTGTGGTGGTCTTTGAACGGCGAACGCCTCGGCACGTTCAACGGGCACGGTGGCGTCGTTTGGTGCTTGGATGTAGACTGGCAGTCCATAAACCTTATTACTGGAGGAGGTGACAGTTCTTGCAGGTTTGAAGAAAGTCCTAATTTTATTTTACGCTATCTCCTTACACCTAAATGTTAGATGTTTTCATGACGGTGTTCTAAAATTAAGTATCGAATTTTTTTGTAATAAATGTCTTACTTTAATCATTTCATGTAATTGATCCTTGATTGAATTGAATAAAGAAACAAAACCTTATAAATTGGTAAAAGCCCCATGTAATCCGCCTTTCTTCACCAACTACTAGAGTAGTTGGAGAAGAAAGGCAGATTACATGGGTTAGGTTAGAACCTCTGAGCTATTAAAGCGTATGGCTGACTAAGAAGGTAAAAAATAACACCATCACACCTATATTCCCTCATGGAAAAAGTATTGCGCGCAAAAAGAGATTCTGAAAGGATGCTATAGTCTGAAGCTTAAAAAAATTATAATGGATTCTTGCATCTTACCATGCTTAACCTATGCAAGCCAGACGTGGGCCTTCAACAATTAAATAAAAAGCAAGCTTCAGTCATGTTAGCATGCAATGGAAAGAAGCATCTTGAAACTCAGAAAAAATAAAGAATGTCAACACATGGAGAAAAACAAAACTTACAGATGCACTACAACATGCCCTTGGACTGAAGTGGAAGTGGGCAGGCCACATAGCCAGGTACCGGGACAAGAGGTGGTCAATTCAAACCACAAAGTGGCCTGAGACGCAAAGGGCGGCCAAAGAAAAGATGGGCTGACGACCTTATTAAAATAGCTGGAAGGGACTGGATGAGCGTCGCCCAGGAGAGGAGAAAGTGGAACGGGATGAAGGAGGCTTATACCCTTGCAGGGACCATTCAGTAAGACTGAATGGGTGGAAAAGCTATAATAATAATAATAATAATAATTTAATAGTTACTTTAGTTGCTGTAAACAATAATCCAGGAATTTCATTTTATTAATGTGCCATATTTAAGTTGTTGTAGACAAAGGTCGGCAGATTTGATGAGTACATCTCATTAAATGAAATTTATGAAATTCACATGAAAATTACACGAATTAGGGATGGTGAAATAAGTCACATATTGGTTTTCTACAATTTCTTCAATTGGATGGTTTTATTTATCTATTCATCTGTTATGACACCACCCACGACCAAGCCTTGTGGTTTAATTGTGTACCTTTTATTCCAGGTTATGGGATCTGGAGACAGGTAAGGACATTGCTACCATCAAAACTAAGTCATCAGTAAGAACATGCAACTTTAGCTACAGTGCATACCAAGCCGCCTACACTACTGACAAAGCTATGGGACACCCTTGTGAGGTAAATATATTTTCCTTGCAGTTTTCCACAACTTCACACCCGGTCGCCAACAGCGCCACCTATCAAGCTATGTAGCTTTCTTTTGGTTCAGTAGTTTCAAACAAATCTTGCCTGTTTATAATATTAGTTATAATAGCGACCCGCCCCGTCTTCGCACGGGTGAATTATACACATAATCCTTCCTCTTGAATCACTCCGTCCATTGGTTGTTATTGAGTTTATCGCATCCAGACAGACGTGGCAAGGAAGAATTTAGTTTTATAATATGTCATGATCTAAAAATGCATACAGTTTAATTTAATTTCTCATCAGCCAAAAAATATTCACTGTAGGCATACGCCTTTCTTAAGATTGCCACAACAAATAGCTCTATGCGGTACACATCCAAATTTTACCTGCAACCCTCACCAGATTATTTATTGGTCTATCTTGTGAGAACCTGCCCACTCAAAATACCTTAGTCATATCTGGGACTGCGGGATGAAGCTGGAAAGGCCCCTCTGCTACAGCATAGTCATTCATACGCACAGAAACTTATAGGTAGATTCAGTTGAGTGATAGGACAA
This sequence comes from Phalera bucephala, assembly GCA_905147815.2. Classification (NCBI taxonomy): domain Eukaryota; kingdom Metazoa; phylum Arthropoda; class Insecta; order Lepidoptera; family Notodontidae; genus Phalera; species Phalera bucephala. Next base: position 9,435,656 of record LR990617.1, on the reverse strand, counting down.
AGTATGCTGATGGACCCAAAACATTTTTTTTACTAAATACATAGGAGTTTCAAGAAATACGTAGCAAGCGAGCAACAAAGCGAGTAGGTATGAAAGATAGTATCGGTGTAAAGATGAGAAAGGTTATGTTCCGTTGGTTCGGGCATATAGAAAGAATGTCAGAAGAAAGAATCGCAAAACAGATATACAATGCGTAAATGGAAGGATGTAGGTCCCAGGGAAGACCTAGACTACCTTACCATGACCAAATAGACAGATTCTTATCTGAAGGACAAGTTAAAAGAGTCTCCGTAACCGGCAAGCGTGTATGAGACGAACTATGAGAGTGGAGGAAGCCAGAGAGGTATGTAAGGAAAGAACCTGTTGGAACTCTGTACTGTCTGCCTACTCGCAAGGAATCTGGCGTGATTACATAGATAGATAGACATACAGTTTGACAATCCTGCTAATCTTCTTTTGATCTTTTTCACATTTTTACTTACCTCATGAGAAAAGACATATAATACAAAATTCTAACAATGATTTCAAATACAAAAAAATACAAACTAACTGTATTTAATTGTTTTCAGATGTTCCTAATTGACACAAGAACTATTGATGACTCTATTTCCACCCAAAACCCAATCCTGAAGTGGGAGATTACAGACTCAAAGGTGACATCCATGGTATGGGGAATTATGGATGAAAGCATCATCACAGGCCATGAAGCTGGTGACCTCATCCAGTGGGATCTCAGGGTATTTATTATTTTCTAATATATTTTTGTTTACATTTGACTTAAAAAATTGATATATAAAAGACTAAGCCTACTATGTTAAAGGAGGCTTCTCCAGAGGACTGAGAATCTTGAATATTTTCCTTAGCAAAACCCCCAAAAAAGTTTACAAAATCAAACTGTATATAAAAAAATTATAACCAATGTTTATTATTTACAGACTGGCAAAAAAATACATTCTGTCAAAGAGCATACCCACCAAATTAACGACATGCAACTGTCTCGTGACGGCACCATGTTCATCACCGCCTCAAAAGACCAGACTGCGAAGCTCTTCGACACAAGCTCCCTAGAGCTTCTCAAAGAATATAAGACCGAGCGTCCAGTGAACTCAGCCGCACTTAGCCCCATACTCGACCATGTAGTACTTGGTGGTGGTCAAGATGCTATGGAAGTAACAACAACTTCAACAAGACAGGGCAAGTTTGACGCCCGTTTCTTCCATTTGGTGTTTGAAGAGGAATTCGGACGTATCAAGGGTCACTTTGGACCAATCAACAGTTTGGCCTTCCACCCGGATGGCAAGAGCTACGCGTCAGGGGGTGAAGACGGTTATGTTCGTGTGCAGAGCTTCGATCAATCCTACTTTGATTACACTTTCGATTACAACAGAGATTGAAACTTAATAAGGAATCTGTATTAATAAACTTAATTTGGTATTGTACATTTCAATAAATACAATTTTTATTAAAAATGCTCTGCATTTTATTACCATATTTTTTCTAACTTACAAGTTACACATATAACAAAGATTCCCCGAGATTTTAGAGTCTGTAGGTACAGATTAGCCGTGGGCAAAGGACGCGCCGGAACCACAATATAACCCCTCATTCGCACGAGCGCTTTTTCGACGCGCGTTAATAAAGCACACGTGCGTACACTACCTTACGCCTTTAGTGGGCGGGCGTTGATTAGCCCTATTAGTGGGGAAAACTAGTGTAGCTAAGCAGCTAGTGGTGGCGCAAGTCTAGCAAGTTTTCTCAAACGCTGTTCAACTGTGCAACTACCTATTAGAAACCGCACGGACTCCTAGGCGCTCTTATTGTCGCGAATAACCTTTTTTAGGTTATGGTTGCGGAAAAATTATAACGGTCAAGATGACAAAAAATATTCAGCTTTTGTCTCAGAAAGCAAAATTGATAGAAAAGATTTGAATAGAGGAGATATATTCTTCTATGGTCTCGGATAAAAGACTGAAAGGACATTGACGCATTATAATATGTGGTAAAGGTAAACGGTTTTATTTAATGTGTGGAACCTTGAGTAGTGTTGTAAAAACGCTCGAGTCGGCGCTTAAACGCCTGAGTCGACGCTCAAAATGTTGCTAAGCGCTGGAGTCCCGAGCCGAGTCTGTTCCAGAGCGCTCGAGCGTTTTAGTTAAAACGCTCACTGGAGCGTTGAGCTCGACGCTCGAGCGCGAGTCGAGCGTCGAACTCGACTCCAGTTTTATGAATGATTTTAAGTCATGTTCTTACATTAATATTAACTGCGTGGAGTACCTATTAATTAACTTGGTCTGTTCGTATGTCTCTCTGTCTTTCTGGGTCAAAGTTATTATTAGTTCAAAGGTAGTTTGTGATCTACTTTTCAAACACATGCGGTTCTCAAATTGATCTGAAATTTGGCATACGTATATAAGTTCTGTGACAACGCAATAATATAGTATCTGGTTTGATAATGGTAGATGGCCAATGGGGCTACCTAACTACTTACATAGCCCCACGGTGCTTAGGTTGGTTTAGTCTTGACAAGTACTGTCTACTTAAGTACTTACTCAAGTATATAATATCAGCCTATACTGCCCACTGCTCGGCAAAAGCCTTATCTCGCAAATCGAGGCGAAAGAGATTAAGTCATACTCCACCACGCAGACCCAGTGCAGAGTGGTGGATGCAGGTTTGTGCCACCTGCTGTTGGAATTTATCAAGCCGCGGCTTCAAACTCGGCTTAACGACTACCACATTAAGTGGTAACCGGGACTAACGGCTTAACGTGTCTTCCGCAGTATGGAGACGCTCAAATATGAAAATGCCTGTTGTGCCTAATGGCCAATAAATAAAATATATTATACCAGTACTAGTTTCAATATCAAATATAAATCCATTTAGATTTATATGCGACGGACGATTTAGCGCTTAAGCCCCTCCGCCCACTGTCCATTAGTCGCGGGTTTGATTTCCGCACGGGACAATTCTACACTTTTTTTTTGTTTCAGTCTGGGTATTTGTGTATGTAAATTTTCATATTTGTTAAGGCATCCACGACATAGGAATAAATCCTAGTTTGGGGCTATGATTCTTTAATAAAAAAAGAATTACAATACCATACAGGTACCTATATTGGGATTACAACACATTATACATAGTTTCAAAACTCTGTGTGTACTGTACAAATAAAAAAATATTATACTAATAAATTATACTAAAAAATACTGCCTAACGAGGCAGTATTTTTCTAGTGGCTTGATCTAGTGGCAAAGCGCATCGCTTTATGATCACGAGGTCCTGGGTTCAAATCCTAGGTCGGACAAGTGTAGTTTTTCTAGCGACAACTTCCCAGTACGAGTCCGGAGTTTGGAATTGTGCCGGTATATGGCAGTAGGCTCGCCCCCTAGTACATGGGGCTTAACATCGTCGGCGGAACGTGGGTCTACTTAGTATACAAAATATAAGCTGAAAACCAAGGCCTAAATATTTACAGACAAAAACTGGATGCAACAAATTTATTATATAAAACATTATTTAATTACACTTGGGGAATACTTTGTTCACTTATGCTTACAACAACTCAAAGGAAGTATGGCGTAGTGTGTTGAGGGGGCACTTCTCTCTCGCTGTCAGGTACGGCTTGGAAGAGCTTTGCTGTTCTGTCGTTGACTGTATTGAATTCTAATATGGACGCTACATTACCGCAGCGGTAACAGTAGTTAGGCGCCGACCACACCGTAACCAGACGTCTGTCAAACATGTATTTGTAACCTGCAAAAAATAATTGGAATAATTATAATTTGACGGATGATTTAGCGTGTAGCGCATTATTAGATGCGCAGGCGGCCATCTAATAATGGGCGTGGCTAGCTCGTGACGTCAGCGATAAAAAGCCGATCACGCCACCCGACGTCATCGATCATACGATGCAGTGCTGCGTTGTGTCGGGCGAGTTTACTTGCCTACTCGCTACAAAAGGATTATTAGTAAATAAAGAAATAGATATTATTAAACAACATATTTTAGACTTTAAGTCATTGAATGAAGAAATAATTGATTTGTGTTCGGAAATTAAGGAATTAACAATGGCGTAAAGGATTGAGAAATCTTAGGCTCAGTACCATAATTTCGGCTAGAAATTTTGACCATCTTAAGGATGCAGTGCAGGCAGCCATAGATGAAGAGTAGCATCCCCGTTCTCTTCCCATAAAATGATGACGATGCGTTGTTTTAATAATTACTATTCGCATAATAAAACACGAGGGTCTATCGGTTATGGTTATCACAGCGGAGCAACTACAACTCCACCCCGCATAGGGCCGCGGTTCGGAGGTCCCGGATTCGCGCCCAAGATGTGTTGCGCCGAGGTTCCGGATCTTCACGAGGTAAGTTATACCGTAATTCCTACAAACCAGGCAATGTAGGGTCAAGAAATCAGCAAATTCACGTTGTTACGGATTTAATTAACCAAGAACAGGAAGGCGAGTTTTTTCGTGACTAAAGGTCAGCTTTTAGCCCACGGTGACGGTTGATTATAAACAAAGAAATATTTCCCCATTACAATATTATATTATACTAATATAAGTATAAATATTAAAGTTATGGTCCCTTGTGGTAATCTTAGAGGGAGGACCTTCTCAAACAGTGGAGCTGATGCTTGATTGATTACATAATTTATTAATGGCAGTTTTAAAGTCAATAATGCACAACAAACATTGGTCTACATCATAAAAATAAAATTTTTAAGCATGATCCCTATGATAGTATAACACATAAATTGTAGATAGCTACATATTTGTGGATATACTGTAGTGAATGAACACGACGATCTATAAGAGTGGAGGAAGCCAGAGAGGTATGTAAGGAAAGAACCTGTTGGAACTGTACTCTCTGCCTACCCCGCAAGGGATCTGGCGTGATGAAAACAATATACATACTATTGAGTTCTTAGATTTACGCGAATATTACACATGAAATAAAACTATTTTACAAGTCCCTCCCGTGACCATGGGTGCTGCAAAGCACTCGAAACGTCGGGAACTAAAAATAAAAAAATAAACCGCGATAAAATCCGTAAAATAGTTTTATTTCAAATATACATACTAAATAGAAAATGCTCCTATTTTACATACCGTCATTTACCAGTTGATGTGCTCGGCAAATAAGATTTAGATTGTTGTAATTCATGAACAATTCAGTGACATAGCTACCAAACAACCAGCCTGCACCTCGTGGACTGACATCCCTAGAAAGTTATTAATATATAAGCTTTTTCATATATTTCAATATGTTGATAATGAAGACAAAATAAATAGAATGCATATGTATTGAAAAATGTTTTGACTACTTCATTAGACATGACAAGGGATACAATGAAATTGCTACTATAGTGTGATACAATCTATACAACAAATTAATAAATTGTTAATTAAGCGAATGTATTTTTTTCTCCTTTTCGTGATTTTCTGCCTACCCCGCAAAGGATCTGGCGGGATTCTATAGATAGATAAAGTATTTAGTTATTTTATACTGCAATGATTTTTTACAAAATGACAATATTATCCATTCAAACTCAAACTCAAATAATTTATTTTAGCCCTGCGGGGGCGCTTGCAAATAGTCAATTTACATTTTTTTAAATCTAATTTAACTAATCTACTACCGGATCGGAACGCGGCCTCCACTGAGAAGATCCGGCGAAGAAACTCAGCGGGCTTGTCTTTTTTTATTTATATCTCTTTCTCTTTTTTACTTTCTACTTTTTTCATCATATTGTGTGGATAAAATGTTTAGGTTACAAATAAATAGTTTACGATCTAGCTCCAGTGTGATGCCTTACGACCGAGATATGAGACTAATGGTGTTATTTATAAAGTGTCTAAATGATTCCAGATGGGCCAGTCCCCACAAGCAGCACCCGTTCACGAGTATGACTACCGGAACAGCCATCACTCCCCTCGACCATATTGGAGGGAAGGGAATGAATGAACCGCGCCAGACAGCCACCGCAAACAAAGACATTATAGTGAGCATGACGAAACCAAAATCCCAAAGATAGGATTCCGACTGTGTCGCTCGCCGCGTTTGGTCGCGTCACCGCTTACCGCGCCGTTCCTCCCGCGACGTATTTACGTACGTTCGGTAGGTACGACGCGCCATTTTGACGGCGCTGTCGACCTTTCCCTCGTGTTCTACGACTAGTCGCAGTTTGTTTTTTAAAACCACGACTCTTTTTCGTTCGTGGTAAGACTGGTGGATACCTAACGGTGACAACTAAGCGAGTCTTGAGCGGGACCCGAGCGCTCGCCTCCCTCCTTCAGAGAACGGCTAACTCGGAAGGGTTTGAGTTCTGGCCTTGGGCACTACCCTAGTCAGAGCTCATCCTTCGCTCCGGAGCAGTTAGTGATAGGCACACACCCTTTTGCACACAAGTTTGACGAAAGGACGCACGTTAGGCTCACGGTAGCACACAACCCCCCCCCCCCCCCCCCGGGTGTAGGCGGGGGGGCCAGGCATTACTCACCCCCGGGGCAAGGTCCAGCCCCCGGGACTTAGGGTTTCCACTCCCTTCACCGGCCCTGCCATATGGCAGTTAACTACTCACCAGAGTACCTTCGGAACCTGGTCGAGTTCATCGCGACGCGACGCGAGGCGACGTACTCCTCTGCTCCGCCGAACGCGTCGCCGGTCGGGTGTCCCGAGACACTCGACTACTACGCGATCCCCTCTCCCCCCGCGTACCCTGCAAGCGGCGATTGCACGCCGCTATATGCGACTTCATTCCCGTCTTAAACGAGAAAAAGCGCGCGCGCAAGCCGCGCGACTTGCCACCCCCGAAAATCCAGAAAGCCGGAAGCGACGTCGCTTTTTGTATCTGTCTTTTCGAAAGCATGTGCGTATTAAAAATTAATTATCACTTGCTTTAACGGTGAAGGAAAACATCGTGAGGAAACCTGCGTGCCTCAGAGTTTCTCGAAGGTGTGTGAACTTCGCCAACCCGCACTAGGCCAGCGTGGTGGACTATGGCCTAAACCCTCTCAGTTTGAGAGGAGGCGGTGCCCAACAGTGGGACAGTTTCTTAACAGGGCTAGTATTATTATATTATATATTATGGCGTACATGGACGTTCACGACGCCATAGCCTCCCTTAAAACCCACCGCCTCTACAATCCATAATGGATTTAAGACCTTCCAGCCTTAAGTCCCATAGCCTATCCCTGGCGTTCTGTAACGCCGACGGCCTCCGCTCCCAACGTGACCAGGTTGGTGATTTCCCCCGGGGTCATCAACTGGACATCCTTCTGGTGCAGGAAACCTTCCTCAAGCCCGCCCATCGCGATCCTAGGATCGCAAACTACAACCTCGTGCGTAATGACAGAATCGGCTCCCGTGGAGGCAGTACTCTCATTTACTACAGGTGCCTGCACTGTATTCCTCGCGACCCCCCTGCGCTCACCAACATCGAAGCCTCGGTCTGTCGTATTTCCCTTACTGGGCATCAACCCATTGTGATCGCTTCCGTCTATTTTTCTCACACTAAACTTATCCTCAGGAGCGATTTTAAAGCACTCTTTAATCTAGGAAGCGCCGTCATTCTGGCGGGAAACGTCAATTGCAAGCACGTGGCTTGGAATGGCCTTACCACTTCGATGACGATGTTAGGGAACTTATTCGGGCTAAAATGCCTCAGTCCGAGCGTACAACTCCTACCCCACCGAAGCCAACCGGGCCCGGATGCGCGCCTTAGAACGTAATGTAAAGCGTCGTGTCGCGGAGGTCCGGGATGATCGCTGGAGTGACTTCTTAGAGGACCTCACGCCATCGCATCTGGCCTACTGGAAGCTGGAGCGTACCCCTAAATCCAACTCCATGTCTGACATGCCCCCGCTGACCCGCCCCTCAGGGGCAACCCCTGCCTTAGATGACGACGAAAAGGCCGAGCTTCTCGCCGACACCCTCGATAGCCAGTGCACTCCCAGCTCTCTTCCCGTTGACCCGGCTCATGTCGATTCGATCGACAGGGATTTCGAGCGCAGGGCGTCCCTCCCCCCCACCGTATCCTTACCCCCTATTACCCAGACCGAGGTCGAGGACCTGATTAAAGGTCTTAAACCGAAAAAGTCCTCCGACTCTGACGGCATTTCTAATCGCGTACTCAAATGCTTACCCACCCAACTCATCTGCCTCTTAGTGGCCATCCTTGATGCCGGACTCAGTGGAAGGAGGCCGACGTCATAGGCATCCCCAAACCCGGTAAACCTCGTGACCTTCCCACGAGTTACCGACCCATCAGTCTTCTCAACTCCCTGGCAAAGATCTACGAGCGCCTGCTCCTGGCACGGCTCAAAGACTTTATATCATCCAGGGGTATTCTCATAAAGGAGCAGTTTGGTTTTCGAGCCAAACACTCTTGCGTCCATCAAGTGCACCGCATCACGGAGCATATCCTCACTGGCCTCAACAAACCCAAACCCGTCTACACGGGTGCCCTTTTCTTCGATGTCACGAAGGCGTTCGACAAAGTCTGGCACAACGGCTTGATCTACAAGCTTTACCAAATGGGTGCGCCGGAGAGACTCGTGCTCATATCACGAGACTTCCTGTCGAATCGCACCTTTCGGTATCGCGTCGATTTCGACGCGCTCTACCCCCCATTCCATACAAGCTGGTGTCCCACAAGGCTCAGCTCTTTCCCCCTCCTATTCAGCCTTTACACGAACGATATTCCTCGTTCGAGTAAGGTGCATCTAGCCCTATTCGCGGATGATACCGCTCTCTTTATCTCGCATAGGAATAAGGGTTTCATTACCAGAAAGCTTCAGGCAGCCGCCAATACCCTAGGGCATTGGTTCAGGAAGTGGAGTATTGAGGTGAACCCGGACAAAAGCGCTGCGGTGTTCTTCTCCAGAGGTGCCACTCCGCGCCCCTCCCTGCGCCACCCCAGAAGTAATCTCGGTCAATTGATCATGTTCGACCTACCTATTCCCTGGGTCAAACAGGTCAAATATCTAGGGGTCACCCTAAACAATACCATGACCTTCGGACTTCAAGCGAATCCGTAACCGAGCAGCCTTTGTGCTCGGTCGTCTTTACCCGATGATCTGCGAGCGGAGTAAAATATCCCTTAGGAATAAGGTGACACTTTACAAAACTTGTATACGGCCCATCATGAAGTACGCTTGTGAGGTATTCGAGCACGCCGCCCGCTCTCACATCGATAGACTCCAAACTTTTCAATCTCGCTTCCAAAAAAGCAAAGCCGTCGGAGCCCTGTGGTTCATACGGAATGTAGATCTCCATTCCGATCTCGGTCTCGAACCTATTCGCGCCTTTATTAAAAAGGTGACAACCCGTTATTTCGCGAACGCGTCCAATCATAGAAATCCGTTAATCGTAACCGCCGCCGACTATCGAACTTAACTCCCCTCCTATCAGCCGCGTCCGCAGCATGTTCTCACCGACCCTCCCGATGCCCTTACATCCCTTCTTTCGGATACAGATACCGCACACAGGATCAGTCACCGACCTCGCCGGCGAGGTCGAAGAATCCTTTGGCCGCCGGCCGGTGCAGAGCACCACGGCGAGACACCTAGTATACGCCCTCCCCCATAGCGACTGCCCAAGCCGAGGCCGTTCCTTCTTGAGGCGCCCTTGAGCTAGTTGACCCCTTGCCCTTCTGGCTCGAGCGTAGGGGTTGCACGCTCGCCCTCTTGTCCGGTGAAGCTGTAAAGGCCCCGCGGCCAACAGCGTAGATCATTCACACACACACAAAAACCCAAAGACAGGTGGTCAGATTGTGTCTACAAAGAAGCAATACCTCAAGCGCGTCAGGCACAACACGCTACGCTTTAACATTATTGTAATGCCAAGAGAAAAATAAATTGCATAACTAAATAAAATGGCACTTCAATCCCACGCGGACTTGCCATCTATGTAATCTGAGATATTGTAATTTGCTTTATTACATAATTTAGGGTTAATTATGGTTTAAAATTTGTTAATTTTGACGGACACTCCGCCAACTGTGTCTAAAAGTCGCGGGTTCGATTCCCGCACGGGACAAAGCTTTGTGTGTTCACAATTATTTGTTCCGGTCTGGGTATTTGTGTATGTGAATTTTCATGTTTGTAAACGAACCCACGACACAGGAATAAATCCTAGTCTGGGGCTACGTTTTTAAAAAAATAAAATCAAAATTGGCTAATCTCGAATATCGTGGGGAAATTTGTTACAAAAACGTATACACTGGCCCATGAACGAATTGCTGATTCTGTGGAGACGCGTGACATGTACAGCAAGATTATTTTTATTTTGAGTATTTACAGTACGGATGTCACTCAATTTTTCAAACTTATCAATATTCTTTTTCGTATATAGCAAATTTTCATATATAAATTGAGATATAACAGTTAAAATGTTTATTTCCTTAAATTTATCTTTAAGAGATTCTTTAGGAGCTAGATTGTAGATGGCCCTTTTCTGCAGTATAAATATAGTATTAAGATCTGCAGAGCTCCCCCATAATAAAATTCCATAGGACATGATACTATGAAAATAGTTGAAATAAACGATTCTAGCCGTTTCAACATCGGTTAGGAATCTAATTCTTTTAACTGCATATGCTGCCGATCTTAACTTACTCGATAATTTATGAATATGTATGTTCGCCCCATTGTAATTTGGCATCTATAGTAATACCTACAAATGAAGTTGATTCAACAAGATCCAACTCGACTACATTTAGTTGTAAATTTGTTCCTACTTGCCTCACGTTAGGTGTCGAAAACTTTATGCACTTAGTTTTCTTCTCATTGATTTATTATTGATTTTAAACCAATACACAACTCTGGAAATTGCTCTATTCACATCGTCATAACTTTGTAATTGTCTTTTAATTTTAAAAAAGAGATGTATCATCTGCGAACAAAACAATTTTGTGATTGCTCCCTACGAAGTAAGGTAAGTCATTAATATATATCAAAAACAGGAATGGACCGAGGATGGAACCTTGTGGAACGCCCAAGGTGATCCATCAGATCCACCCTCTTACCGTTGATATCAACCCTCTGAATTCTGTCATTTAGATAAAATGCCAGGAGATTGAGAGCGCTATTCCTGATGCCGTAGTGGCTTAATTCTTAAGGAGTATTACATGATACACGCAATCAAATGCGTTAGACAAATCACAGAATATAGCAAGACCATCCTGTGACTCTTCCCAGACATCAAAAATGTTTAACAATTCTACTCCTGCATCTATGGTTGAGCAATTCTTTGTAAAATCGAATTGTTTGTTATGAAGTAGATTGTTATTTTTGTAAAGTGACAGAGTTTTAGGATTATTTTTTCAAATATTTTACTCAAGGTAGATAAAACAGAAATTGGCCTAAAATGTGAGGGATCAAAAGTGCTTCCATTAGGAAGCACTTTTGATTTGAATTGATTGCATTTTCAAATCATTGAATAATGGTATTACTTTACTTTCTTTCATGAGATCAGGAAATAGACCGCTTACTACACAGCTATTAAATATCGATGCTAATTGCGGTGATATTACTTCTATTACAGACGAGATAGTTTTTACAGACAGCCCCCATAGGTCCGCGGTTTTTTCATATCTAAGGCTTTAAACGTATTTAAAATATCTTTAGCATCAACAAAGGAAAATTCAAAAGCCGTGTCACACTTAGAAACGCCTTGATTAAGCAGTAATTCGGCGGCGGCGGATGACGATTCAAGAGCTTTAGTAGTACTAATAGGGATATTAGTAAAAAAATTCTCAAATTCAGTCGCTACATCTAAGTCCGCTTTTATATCTAAATCATTCATTTTTAAGTGGTAATTATTGTCGAATACTGTACTTCTACCCGTTTCACTATTTATAATTCTCCATGTTATCTTGATTTAGTTTGATGAGTTTTTTATTTTATTTTCCAATAACTAGATTTTGCACAGGAACAGGCTCTCTTAAATAATTTCGAATATTTTTTGACATATTCCTTAAATTGAGAGCAAGGATTGTATGTTCTTTCGTTGTATAATTCATACAACCTATTTCTACTTTTCCATATACCTACAGTTGCCCACTCACTAAAAGACACGCGTTGTCTAATTGATTGAGGTTTTTGTTTATGAAACTCATCATTAATAAGATAAAATAACGAATTATAAGAAGCATTGGGATCGCTGTAAAGGGGCAATCCAAACACTCTGGTCGCGATGTTATTCTTAAATTGCTCAAGGCGACATGCTGTTATCGGAATGAAACTACGTTTTCTCTGTGGTTTCTCGCTATTGCAATTGAATACGATTAATTGTCCACAGTGATCCGAGTCTAACTTATTTATTATTTCGTTGCTTACTGGTTTTCTATTCGTAAATATGTTATCTATGCAAGTTGCACTCGTAGCTGTTATCCTAGTAGGCTCAAAGAAAGTGTTTAATAAATCATATAGTTTTAAAAGTGTTAAAAATTTACTAGTTACAGTATTATTATCTAGTAAATTAATATTAAAGTCTCCACAGACAGCAATTGTTTTATTTCATGCACAAATTTTTAATAACAAATCTTCTAGTATTTTTTCAAATACGTCAAATGATGCACACGGAGGCCTGTATATACTAAACACTATGAGCTGTGCTAGTTCAACACACGCTATTTTAGCTACACGCTCAACAGAGAGGCTCACAATATCCTTGTGTTCTTTAAATTTTATATTTTTATTCAATATTATTAAGGAGCTATCGTGAATCAGGTTTACTCTACGGAACGAACTGGCAACCTGGTGATTACTAAAACAAAACATCAATTGGTCACTTTTGAGCCAATGTTCTGTTATACATATAGAAGAATATCTATATTATTACAGTTCAAAAACAATTCAATTTCTAAATCGTTACTTATGATGCCTTGAATATTTTGATGTACCAGGTTGACATTAAAAGAGCATTTATTAATCTTATTGCGCGAGATTGTCTCTGTTGTCTTAAAATTTAATTTGAATTGTCAAATTTATTGCATTGTATGTCAATTCAATTACAGTTACTTAAACTATTATTCATAGTTATATTACATATAACGGTGTCAAACTGGTGTATATTATATGGTAACAGTGTAGCTACACGTTTTTATATGTAAACTGGCAGATAGATTAACCTATCCTAACTCCTAAATTGGGCAATAATAAAGTTAGGATGATTGAGCTACATAAGCTCAATCGTCCTAACATTATTATCATTATTAGAAATCGGTCAACGTGTCATCCTTGTCTTAAACTGCGAGTTAGAAAGTGTTAGACAAAAAACACTTATAAATTGGATGTCCTACAAAAAGGAAAGAAAGGTGGGGATTGTGTGTAAAATTACATGTACTGTACGATTGATATTCTTACATCACCAGTTTTAATTTTTTTTAGTACTTACCACATCTTAACATCTGCAGGGTCAGACCACAGAAGATCACAGAAAGCACCTTTATGTGGTATCTGTTGATTTCTATCTATACATCGTATTTGATCTAACATTGATATTTCTGGTGAAAGACCACCATGGACACATAGTACTGTTTCATCTATTAACTGAAACAAAATATTCAATGTTGAGTATAAAATATAGAAATTCATAATGACAATTTGTAGAAATTAATATTTACTTACCGCAGCTACTGTCAGTAAGTCAAACACTCGACAACAGTCTTTCCATGCATTCGCATTACCATATTTGTTTAAACACTCATCATAGAAACCATACACTTTTGTTATTTGACATGTTTCATGGTTCCCTCTGAGAAGTACAATTCTGAAAAGTAATAAAGGAAACAGCAATAAGTATAATTTTTGGGTTGGCTGCCTTATTAATTCTCTTCTTTTAACTTTGTGTGTGTGTGTGTGTGTGTGAGAATGATTTACGCTGTTGGCCGCGAGGCCTTTACAGCTTCCGGACAAGAGAGCGAGCATGCAACCACTACGCTCGAGCCGGAAGAGCAAGGGGCAACTAGCTCTAGGGCGCCTCAAGGAGAAACGGCCTCGGCTTGGGCAGTCGCTATGGGGGAGGGCATATACTAGGTGTCTCGCCGATATTTCGATCTCACCGGCGAGATCGGTGTATGATCCTGTGTGGGGTATCTGTATCCGAAAGAAGAAATGTAAGGGCATCGGGAGGGTCGGTGAGAACATACCGCAGATGGCAGTAACGGCTCATAGTAGGGGAGTTAGGTTCGTAGTCGGCGGCAGTTACGAATAGCGCATTTGTGGAACTTGAATTGAACCTTTTTTAATAAAGGCATGAATAGGTTCGAGACCAAGATCTGAATGGAGATCTTCGTTCAGCTTTATTAAAGGATGTTTGAACTTCATTAACCATTTGAATTTATGTCTATTGCTGTGCCCCTGGTGCCGATGCTTCATAAATTGGTAAATTAATACTTATTGTTATTTGCAATGTTACTACATACTTTTAATCTTACTACTAACTAATTCTATCTATTATATTAACTTTGTTTGTATAACAACATGTAGCCATAGAATACTATATAATACATAAGCTAAAAACATAGGGTATGGTCATGAAATTTTTTTTTTCTATACCGAACTATGGTCCAAAAACGCTCTAGGTTTGTGACGAGGTCCGTGCCCAACAGTAGGACAGTTTCTTCAGACCAGGCAGTCAAATTAAAGTTGGGTTAAATAATTGACCTTTACAGGATGGTCTGTATATTGTTTATTTAAGCAATTGTTTTTACAACATACCTGTCTGGGTACCTAGCTTTTAGTGCCATGAGTAATGTTAGTGTTTCTAAGCTGTAGTAGCCGCGGTCAACATAATCTCCCATGAATATGTATTTTGTGTGCGGCACTTGACCACCAATGTGGAAAAGCTCTTCTAAGTCATAAAACTGAAAGAATAAAATATACAATATTTATACAGGTATGACATATTTCTCAAATACCTTAATTGAACATACGGATGGCAAATATTATGATCATATTTTAGTAAATAATAGTTAATTTCTGTAGTAGAGAATTAGAAAAGCAGTCTTGTCAACATTCCATAAAATCAATATTCATATTTATTTTATTATTTCATAAAACTTACACCTAAAACAGAGAATAGGGAGGGGATATAGTTAAAAGCAGGCCAAGTAAACATATTCATAATTATATAAAGTTATGACTTAAAATTAATAGTTATTCTGGTTAAACCCCAAAACACATCCCCTGCTGTTTATTATAATTATTCAATTTCTATCTGATCCACAAACTATGATCAGCATTTCTAATCAGATCAGAAGGTGGATCAGACTGGAATAGGAAATAATTTAAAATAAAACTGATCCCCTAGTCGATCAGACCAAAATAACTCAAAATTTAACAGACAGCTAGAAGTTTGAAAATAAAAAATAACCATAATGACAAAATCACTTGCTAAAGAATGAATATGGAACACATATTGGAACTCAGTACTCCCTACTCCACAAAGGACCTAGCATGATGATATAGATAGATAGAAAAAATAAATAGGAATGATATTTAAAATCCAACAAGACTTAATACATGCAATCTTTTATCAAAGTCAACTAGTAAAAACATAGGTACCTAAATGCAAAAAAACAGTCAATATCTGGTTTAGGTTTAGACCTACAATTTTACAACTTGTTTTTCATGCATTTTAACTGTAGTTCACACAATAACAGAGATCATTCCACCAGACAATTATGAGAAATGTAAACAAAAGTTTTATGGATGGGTAGTGCAACTGATAAATGGTAGTTTATCATCAATTTTATTTTACCTGGCCATGTATATCGCCGCATACCGTCACAGGTGTCTGAACCGGGTAAACGTTAGGCTCCTCCAGCAACAAATCGCACACAATATTGCACAGCTCCCGCAAATCATCTTCGGGCAAATATTTACATCTCTTCGCAATCTCTATCCATTTATCGACGTCACACATTTTGTAAAGTTATCTTGTAAAAGGGGTCGTTTAAATTTTTGACTAAACAGCAATGGTTCTATGATTAAATAGAGGTGTACATAACGATTTTGGTTATTATCGATTATATCGTCACTAATGGACGATATTATTCTTTTTCTGCTAGCAGCTACAAAAATTAAATTATCTCTAATCCAGAAATGATGGTTATGTACATTTCTTATTTTTTCATGTCCAATCTTTTTTTGCATTTTTTAATTATAACGGAGTAGCCTCCTACAAGGAATTATTCTTGCATCATGGATGCGTTTACAAACATAAAATTTGCATAAATAAACATCTAGACTGAAATAAAACATTTATGGATCACACAATTTTTCTCTCAACAATATTTCTCCCGTGCCGGTATGAAATCTGCGTCTTTATCCATAGAGTGGCTAATTTTATTTCCAGTTATGGCTCCTATATTATATATATTTTATATTTTCTAGAAATTCACATAAAATTATTAATAATACACAATATAAACCATTTTTATATATTGATGTTTATCGATTCTTAGTTAAGTCTCATCTCTATTAATCTCCTACATTTGCTGCCTATCATTAAATTTGACAGATGACACTGTGCGTTTGTACATTTTGTTAAAGGTACGACTGTTGAAAGTTTATGGAGAATGTTATTATATATGTACTACAAAGGATATAATTTTACTGCATCCATGATTAAATCATTGATCCATGGGCGCACCACGCACCACACTACACTCACTTTCGCCTCTCGGCAAACACCGTACATCATTCACACTGACAAGAAAGCGCATCATTCAGTTACAGCAACTGCACACGTGTGGCACATTTGTCAGATGTGTAGGCACCCTTACAGTATTCCACTAAGTAACAGAGAAAATAAATTCTTGTGGCTAAATTTCCCTGAACATGCTCGTGAAGGACTGATGGAACTGGATTGTATTTTGGATTGTATTGTTCTTTACGCTCTTGGTAATTATTAATGGCCCATTCTGTAGAAAAAAAATTGATGCTTGTACATCATCTTAGTGTGCCTTCATGGTGCCTACCAAATGGTCACCATAGGTGGTCACTTTCTAAATTTCATATAAAACACTAACTCTGACTGTTATGAAGTGACATTTCACTTGATGACAGTGTTAGTTCCGACTTGATATGTTGATAGGGACTATGAATTTATAACCCTAAACCATGAATTTATAACCCTACATGGATTGAGTACTGTCAAACAATTTCTAAAGAAAATTAAACTCTTACTCACAGACACAACATTGAATTTTCTATAATTTAAACAACTCGAGAAACCATGATGAGTGTCACGCTCGCACCCATTACAATGCAGTACGGTGACCATAAGGTAGAACTAATACGGACTATACCTATTTATGATATGGTTTAAATACGCTACAAATCATTTATTACAGAGTTCAAAACGAACAAGGTTCTCAATTCGTCTGTATATACAGGATGGATTGAGATGGGACAGTAAGGGTAGCTATCTTAACCGTTGTAGATACAGAAAAACGGCCCTAGGAGACTATCCTTAATTTTTGCAATATTTAGAGATGAATTTACAGATTATGAAAAAAATATACATTCAGCAAGAAAATGGGCAATTTAATCAAAAACTCTGACTAATATTCATTTAAGATGTGGCATATGCGTAGAAAGCAAGAATTACGGCACTAAACAGTGCCTGAGAATTATACGTTAATTATATGTCAACAAATCCATAATCGTACCAATGTTTGGTCACCCTACTCAGAAAGAGACGTAGGGTTCTAAGTGAGTATCCTTGTCATCACGATTTTTTCGCAGAGTGCTCAATCCATTGTAATATATCCATGCCCTAAACGGATTGAGTACTGTCAAAATATCGCTAAAGAAAATTAAACTCTTACTCACAGACACAACATTGAAATTTGAAGCCGGAGCCGGAGCCGGAGCTCGGTGTCACGCTCGCACCCATTACGATGCAGTACGGTGACCGTAAGATAGAACTAATACGGACTATACCTATTATGATATGGCTTAAATACGCTGTAAACTATTTATTATGTTTCGTTTGACGTCCAAAGTCCAATTATGAGAGAGAGTACATCATCTTTTACCTCGCTTCGTCGCTAGATGGCGCTAGTTCCGTCACGTGAATCGGCCTCCAGCGCCACTTGTGGCCAAACCTGGAACTAACTTTTTACCACAAAGCAAGCCGCCATACTTTTGTCATTGTTGCGTGTTGTTGCGTCGTCTTTCGTACCGCGTAGTTCGTTAGATTTGGTTATCGAAAATTAATAATTATTTTTGAGAAAAATGTAGAAATTACAGTATTTTTTTTCCGTTACGTTAAATTAAGCACGTTTATTGTTTAAATTAACCAATTGGATACAACCTACCCCCATACAAAAAGTGTTAATACCCATGAATACTCACGCAATCGACTCATCGATTGCGTGAGTCATTCAGTTTAAAGTTTTGCCGCAGCAGCTGGTGAGTCACTTCACTGATGTATATTATTCTTATTACGGTGCAATACAGCATAGTAAGTGGTATCATACACATACCTGCCCTGCGCTACGTCCACCCCAGCAAATAAATCGTTAGAACCGTTTTTTCCAACCGCCATTAAAAACAGTAGTTATTGCCGAGGATTAAAAGAATCTCATGGTGTAATGGTTAGCACTTTGAACTCTAAGTGCAACGTTCCGAATGCAGATCTCAGTAAAATCGTAATCGTGTTTAGTATTAAGCGTTTTTTGGATGGTTATTTCGGTTTTATTTGAGTGTTTCGGATGGAACTTACTTTTACTAATAAAATTAAAATCCAATTTTACCGGACGATAGAAATCACCGGTACCTCCAAGTTCGGTTGTTTTATTATTACGTAAGTTTTAATACTATCGTATTTACAACAAATTGAATCATATTCAGCGCAAGAACAGGCATTCTTACATTTTTTTCTTCGACTTTCGAATAAAAAAAGAGGACGGGGGTGTAAACAGGTTAACGAGATAGTTAATTCCGTTAATTCAACCGCCAATACTATTTTCTTTATGTCTAACATCATTAAACCTTAATTCAGAGTTGAATTGTCAAGCCCCTGCAATCGAACTCTTATCTTTTATATCCTCACTTCCTTACGAATTCTGCAGCCAATGCAGAGAGCGTTAACTATATGTTCGATCGGAAATAGAATTCTTCACCTCTAGGTTGAAATATCTATCTATATTATCACTCAGAGGCATAGCAAAGAATATAAAGTTACATTCCACTCTCGCTTCCTCTTGAATTGCCCAACATAGAGGACCCCATGTCTTATTCTATTCACTTATAATAAGATAGTCTAGATCTTACCCGGTGTCTACATCTTTACATATCTTACTACGCGGTTGCGAACGCGACCGGTACCTGGGCTCTGAACTTTTTTGTATAGCTCTTATATCCACGGCATTCAACCTGCTACTTGCATGCCCATCTCTCATTACCATATTACAGCTTTGAGACAAACACATCGTTGTGAATGGCCAACGGTCAAATTATGTTTGAGCGCAGGCTCCCAAGTAGCCCATCCATTGCGCTATCCACAATTCTTTGCGAATGCAAAGAGTGAATACTCTTCTCTCTTTATCAGCTGTGTATTTCTCATCTTTATAAATGTTTATTGACGTTGGATTCTCCATCATCATCATAGTCATCATCTCAGCCCATACTTGTACACTGCTGAACATAGGCCTCCGCAATCGCTCGCCAGCGGAAGCGGTCCGATGCCACCTGCAGGCAACGACTTCCTGCGATCGTCACAAGATCCTTCTTGGTTGTGTCCTTACTGGTATTGAGATATTTATGTTGACAAATCTGTACGGATGTCAACAATGTGTATTTAATTCATAAGAATTGTACACAATTCAACCAAGGTTGCCAAGATCCGTCAGTCTATAGGCACTGGCCTATAGACTCTCTAGGGAATCGACGATTGAAACCACTAGTAGGCACAACGCCTCTTAGGTTATCTTAATTTTGAGACCTTCAGCATTTACTGAATAAGTTTGCGTTACTATATATTGCAGTACCACAGTGAATTTCTTCAGTCTGGGACACAATCCAACTCCAAGAGTTTGCCTCCAGACAAGATTTTTAAGATTCGCCCGTGTCTATTGACTCGCAAGTTAAGACTCATAACAGGCATAGCGGGTCAGGGATATCAGCTTTGTAACCTTCATCACCCACTGGGAAAGTTGCATTGCCGTACCTACGCTACAGTGCCAGAATGATGGTTCAATTCCAAGAGTTTGCCTTCAGAAGATCCGTCAGTGCCAGTCAATAGGCAGTTGGGACCAGTTGGGACTTATTGATTGGCGTAACGCCCCAAGGTCTTACATCTTTGCAACCTTCAGCACCCACAGGGGAAGTTTGCATTGCTATACACTGCAACGCCGGAGCAATGGTCTTCAGTCTGGAACCACAATCAAACTCAAAGCGTTTGCCTCCGGACAAGGCTGTCAAGGTCCGTCAGTGCCCACTGACGTGCTTAAGAGCCATCAGTTGAAACCATAAACGCCTTTTAAGGTATCTTAACTTTGCGACGTTCATCACCCACCGGGGAAGGTTGAATTGCCGCAGATTACAGCACCACAGCAATTTTCTTCAGAAAAAACCTTCGCCATTTGTTCGACTTCGTAGTTACCAATCAATCCTCTCATCGGTCTCCTTATTCAGTAAGGGGCCATAGTGAACGACAAAAAATGTCATTACTGTTCCTACTATTATTAGGCTTTCCCTCGCAGAACGCGAAATCAATGCGGATTGGTGGAGGCATGTTTGTGGACATCTGCTGCCAAAAGTTCTTAAGCCGCTTAATAGGCATCGTGTTAAATTAATGGCAGCATTATTATTAAGTGACAGTCGGACTCGTGGCTGAGGGTGCCTTTCGATGCATGGAGACTCCCTCAAAGGAAATTGCTATAAATGTTCTCCAATCTGAGTCAGATTAAGCCGAAAGTTGCTTGAGCAGGTTATCGCTAAAAACATTGCGTAACCAGTACTACAAGTGCCTAAACTATGTCACTTTACTTATTATACTTGAACGTTTGCTTTTACGATAGTGGTTTTTCTCGACCAGTCATGATCCCGCGTATTATATGTAACTTATCACGGCGGAAGGTTAGTTCATCCAAGTAGAGGAAACCTTTTTGGCACCCAGATATGAAGAGCCGCGCCTAGCATGATGTACGAGAATCAGAATCTGAACGCGATCACAAGATCGAGACTTAAACAAGATGATCGGGCGCTCACCATTTCAAGTATAGTGCAGTTTACAGATGGAAGCCTGGCTCATTTTGACTGTAACTCTGACACGTAACTGGTCAACTGAGTAGAAATATTGAACAGGACGATTAGTACGTCGTGCGCCCTGTTGCTGCTGTGGCTAGTATGCGTCGTGAAGGAGAATTCAAATAAAAGCCGAATAATCTTGAAACAGTGCTCCACCCACCAGTTGTGACCCTCTTCACGCAGAGTTTCTTCCTATATTTTCCAATGCCCAGTCACTCGAACGTGCATGGCGCGATGTTTCGCGCTCTTAAATACTATTTTGGTGTGTCACAACTAGTGGGCTTTGCATCGAGTTTATTAATCAAATAAACCAATCATGATATAATTATTCCTGTCCCTTTCCGGGGTTACACTCTTCTTACTATTCCTATCCCTTTCAGGGTTACACTCTTCAATTATTCCTATCCCTTTCAGGGTTACACTCTTCCAATTGTATACTAGTGTTTATGCGCTAGGATTCTATGACATTATCTTATTTCTAACTTAAATTACATAATGTACTACAGTAACTTAATCTATTTATACAAATCGTGCAGACGTCGTCCTGTACAAATATAATTTGTTGAAGAGATTCCAATCGCAAAGGTTCTAATTCCACTATGAAGTAAATTGATGCTGTGGTTTTTTCGTAATATCCTAAATTGTCTTTATCCGGCACCTGTCGGTACAACCCTATTAGGTTTTTCTGAAGGACCAATAAACATATCATGGATATGTTCATATTGTATTCAGGTTTCGTCTAATCATTAGGTTAAACATTTTAACAGTTTAATATGTCGCGCGATACTGTCGCTGTGTTTTTTTTAGCTACGGGGCTAAATGCACAAAATGATCCTCTTACATTGCGTTGCAAAACTTTTTGAGATTACTAGTACCACCAGAAAACAAAACACATTCTCTTTTTTTTGTAAAGAATATTGATAGATTTATCACAAAAATAAATCAGCTAGGCATGTAGCAGTACGTTGACGGTGGATGAATAATTCGATCTGAAGCCACCTGTTAGTTTTGGTCAACAGTTCTTACTTTACCTGCATACAAAACTACCTAGTAAATAATATTCCAACGAAGGCCAACTAGCTTCACAAAAATATAATAAAACTATTACTCTATAGAAAGATATACACAGTCCACAACAAAAACATTTGCTTCAGAAAAGTCGATTTCTGAATTCTTTGTAATACTAATTAATAATTACATGTCAAACCTCTTCTATTTACAATGTTAATCCATAATTAACTAAGCAGTGCTGATCATTTATCACATACAAATTACCTAAGTGGTAATTTGTATCGGATTTTTGTCATATTATTTTTGTTTTCTTGAAATCACTATGTTACAACACAATTTTGATCACATTGTTGCATTCTATTAAGCAAGCCACCATGAGATAACAAACACATCTCTCATAAATGGACTTGGTACATCAAACGGAACACATAACATAAAAATCTTACCTGAAAATAAAATTTGTATTATGTTTCCTGGGATGTCCGAAGTCTAAATAATTTCTTCCTGGTGTATATCATCATTATGAGCCGAACAATGACAAAAGTATGGCGGCTTGCTCTGTGGTAAAAAGTTAGTTCCAGCTTTGGCCACAAGTGGCGCTGGAGGCCAGATTCACGTGACGGAAATAGCGCCATCTAGCGACGAAGCGAGGTAAAAGATGATGTACACTCTCTCATGTGTGTGTGAGTGATGTACGCTGTTGGCCGCGAGGCCTTTACAGCTTCACCGGACTTAAGGGCGAGCGTGCAACCACTACGCTCGAGCCAGAAGGGCAAGGGGCGACATACTCGAGGGCGCCTTGAAGAGGCACCCTCGGTTGGGACAGTCGCTGTGGGGGGGCGGGGTGCACTACTAAGTGCACCGGTCAACCGCCGGCTTGGGAGGGGATCTACGACTACGTCGTCGTCGCCCGTATTCTGAGCGGAAAGAATGATGACAAAGCATCGGGGGGATCGGAGAGAACATGTCGCGGCCGGCGGTGGCGGCAGTGGTGGGGGGGGGGGGGGTAGTCGGCGGCGGCTACGATTAACGGATTCGCATGGGTAGATACGTTCGCGAAGTGTCGTGTTGTTGCCTTTTTAATATAGGCGCGAATAGGTTCGAGACCTAGATCGGAGTGGAGATCGACATTCCGTACGAACCAGGGGGCTCCTACGGCTTTACGGAGGAAGCGGTTTTGAACCACTTGGAGTTTATTGTTGTGAGAGGGGGCCGAATGCCCGAACACAACACATGCATAAGTCATGATGGGTCGAACGCAAGTTTTGTAAAGCGTCACCTTATTTCTAAGGGACATTTTACTCCGCTTGCAGATTAACGACTGGAGACGACCGAGCACAAAGGATGCTCGGTGACGGACCCGCTTGATGTGCGGGCCGAAGGACATGGTACTGTTTAGGGTGACCCCTAGATATTTGACCTCTTTGACCTAGGGAATGGGTCGGTCGAACATGGTCACTTGGCCGAGATTACTTCTAGGGCGGCACAGGGAGTGGCGCGGGGTGGCACCTCTGGAGAAGAACACCGCAGCACTCTTGTCCGGGTTCACCTCAATACGCCACTTCCTGAACCAATTCCCTAGGGAATAGGCGGTTGCCTGAAGGTTTCTGGTAATGAAACCCTTATTGCTATGCGAGACGTAGAGAGCGGTATCATCCGCGCATAGGGCTAGATGCGCCTTAATCGAACGAGGAATGTCGTTCGTGTAAAGGCTAAACAGGAGGGGCGAGAGAGCTGAGATGCGGGACTCCAGCTCGGGTGGAGTGGGGAGTGGAGCGCGTCATTTCGACGCGATATCGGAAGGCGCGATTTGACAAGAAGTCTCGTATGATGAGCACGAGTCTGCCCGGCACACCCATATGGTAGAGCTTGTAGATCAAGCCGTTGTGCCAGACTTTGTCGAATGCCTTCGCGACGTCGAAGAAGAGGGCGTACACGGGCGTAGACGGGTTTGGGTCTGTTAAGACCGGAGAGGATGTGCTCCGTGATGCGGTGCACTTGGTGGACGCAGGAGTGTTTGGCTCGAAAGCCGAACTGCTCGTCGATAAGGATACCCCTGGACACTACAAAGTCTTTGAGCCGCGCCAGAAGTAGGCGCTCGTAGACCTTAGCCAGGGAGTTGAGAAGACTGATAGGGCAGTAGCTCGCGGGGAGATCACGAGGTTTGCCGGGCTTGGGAATGCCTATGACGTCTGCTTCCTTCCACTTAGCGGGGAAGGTGCAGTTCGTCATGGCGGCGTTCAATGAGGCCACTAAGAGGCAGTTGAGTTGGGCGGGCAGGCATATCAGAGCGCGATTCGAAATGCTATCAGATCCGGGGGCTTTTTTTGGTTTTGAGACCCATAATGAGATCTTCGACCTCCGTTTGGGTGATAGGAGATAAGGAATCGGCGGGGGGGAGGGATGCCCTGCGCTCGACTTCCCTGTCGACCGCGTCGACGTGGGACTGGTAGCTGGGGGTGCACTGGCTCTCGGGGGAGTCGGCGAGAAGCTCGGCCTTTTCGTCGTCGTCGAAGGCTGAGGGTGCGCCTGAAGGGCGGGACAGCGGGGGCATGCCAGCCGTGGAGTCGGTTTTGAGGCTACGCGCCAGCTGCCAGTAGGCCAGGTGCGATGGCGCGATGCCCTCTAGGAAGTCACCCCACCGTTCCTCCCGGACCTCCACGACACGACGCTTGACCTCACGTTGTAAAGCGCGCATCCGGGCCCTATTGGCTTCGGTGGGTTAAGAGTCGTGCGCTCGGATTGAGGCATTCTTGGAACGAATGAGATCCCTAACATCGTCCGGCAGTCGAAAGTGGTTGAGGTTGAGATCTTCCGCCACGACTTGCTTAGACGATCGACTGACAGCCGATCGGATGTGGTCCGTGAAGGCATGTGTCCTGAGGGGACGGGATAGAGTCCGAGCTGAGGGGGAGGGGAGGAGGGTCGGCATCTGCCAAGGCCGTGCTTAGCGCATGCCAATCCACCACCGTCTTTTTGGGTTGCTGAGGGGCGGAAGGGGGGAACCGAGTCTCATGACTACAGGTCGATGGCCAGAGTCGAGCTCCTGGACTACTTCTAAGGAGTGCAACCGTAAGGTAACACCCTTCAGAAGCGCCATGTCTAGGATGTCGGGTCGGTGGTTGGGATTGCCGGGATAGTGGGTAGGGTGCATAGGTGCGATGACGTCAAAGTCGAGAAGGTCGACCAGGGCGTCAAGGCTCCTACCGTTAGGGGAAGTGGTGAGACCATTCCAGGCCATGTGCTTACTGTTGAAGTCGCCCGCCAGAATGACGGCGCTTTCCAGATTGAAGAGTGCTTCAAAGTCACTCCTGAGGACGAGCTTAGTGGGGGAAAGGTATGCGGAGGCGATCACGATGGGCTGGTGCCCAGTGAGAGAGATGCGACAGACCGAGGCTTCGATGTTGGTGAGCGCAGGGGGATCGAGAGGGATGCAGTGAAGGGACCTCCTGTAGTAAATGAGAGTACCGCCTCCAACTCTCTCTCATAAATGGACTATTTACTATGACTATTTTATATTACCGAGTTTAAAACGAACAAGGTCAATTCGTCTGTATATACAGGTGGATTAAAATGAGACAGTAAGAGCAGCTATCTCAACCGCTGTAGATACAGAAAAACGGTCCTAGGAGACTATCCTTAATTTTTGCGATATTTGGAGCGGAATTTACAGATTCTGAAAAAAAATTACAGACAGCAAGAAAATGGGCAAATTAATCAAAAACTTTGACTACTACTCATTTAAGATGTGGCATATGCGTAGAAAAAAAAATTACGTCAATAAACAGTGCCCGAGAATCATACGTGAATTATATGTCAACAAGTCCATAATGTTTCCAATGTTTGGTCACGCTACTTAGAAAGAGACGTAATGACAAGGGTACTCACTTAGAGCCCTCTAAGCGAGTATCCTTGTCATCATGTTTTTTTCGCAGAGTGCTCAATCCATTTAGGGTAATATATCCATGATAGGGGCATTTCGGATTACAGAAACCCTTAAATTAATTTACTCCATGACTAAAATTAGGACCAATTAAAAATAAAATTGCTCATTTGTATACTTATACAGTTTATTAAACGTGAAAACAAACATGCAAGTACATTTTTCAAATGTTGTTACATTTTGTTATTCATTAAGGTGCTTTTTTGATATGCTGCTGTGGTTAAAAATAATAATGATTATGTACTACTAAAACTTAATGCTAAAAGCACAGTAGGTATCGAAATACAACAGATGATTTGCAATTGGGACGGATCATTTGAATTTTATATAAAAATGCACTAGCAAGCTCAAAATTTTAATCTGACTAAAAAAATAACGTAAATAAAAAGCAGTATTCGCTGATAACAACAGAATGATAATTTTTTCACAGTTCATACTCGTAATACTAATTTATTAAACCTAAAATCAGCTGTTTCCTTCAATTTTCATGAACATCATTTTAAGATTGAAAGAAAACGAGCCCGATTTGCAATAATATCACCAAGTTTGGGAGTTGCCAAGGCATCATAAATCACAGAATGCTATTTTCAAGATACAGCGACGAACCAGGAATAGGAAATGGAATCCATTGCATTCGGATACAACCAAAAAGTACCAGTCATGAGCGCAGCTGTCCATGATAGTACAATAGTCAATTACGATAAACCAACCCGCAATAACAAAGCTTAATAAAGTAAATAATTCCTGTGAAGACCATCGCATTTAAAATACTATTTTAATAACTATAACTCAACAAAACAAAGTTAATTAAGTATAATTAAAAAAAAGCGTGCCTAATTTGGAGTTCACTTTGTCTAGATTTTTTATATTTTTTTTTCATCTTTTACAGTTATAAAAAATAATTAATCCCGAGAGAGTACCAAGTGATCACAGATTTTGAAAAGTCCGTTCATCTATCAGTACAAAAGTAACCAATTTTCTGAAACGGATACACCTATTAACTACGTCGTGAAAGCAGATTCATGCCCATCCTTTTAATTATCTTCGATTTGGGTGTAACTGAGGCATTTGATGCCCAGTCACAATTAATTGTAGCAAAATCAACAACGATATCGAAATGTTCCGCCAAAATTGTGGTTTTCTTGTAATTCCTATACTTTTTTACCTTTCTAATTTTAAAGCTTATTGTGTTTTTTGAATTACTGTTTTCCGATATACATTTGGTTAATAATCACTTAACGTATAAGCTTTAAATATGGAATATGGAAAATATACGAAAATCACAATTTATTCGGAGTCAAATAATAATTTATGAGCATGCATCTGTTTTCATTTCTTTTTCTATAATAAGAAGATATGCTATAATAACTATTATTTTCTATTTGCTAAGTATAATGTTTGTCAGCCAGCACTCCTTTTGATAAAATTACAAATGCATAATTACTTTGGCAAATACTTAAAACGCTTAAAACGCACAACCTCACACTAGCGACCATATTGGACAGTCAAACAGTAACAAATAAAATTTGAAAGTCAACAACTAATGCAGAGTACTGGCGTCCAAATACACTGGAGGTGAAACTACTGACATTTGGCGTGTGAAATAAGTTCTTTTATAGGTTTCAAATAAAAGAAATTTCCCCCTATTGCCACTATTTGACCCCCTTTACTAGTTATTGTATCGATGAACACATAACAGTGAGAAGTGAGCGCCAGGTGCCGATTTTTGATTAACCAAAAAGACCCTGTTACATATCAAGCTACAAATATTAAGCTTAACAACATCTAGAGAACGCACTTCATACTTATATATTAAACATAGAGAATAAATATTTTATGAACCAAAAAAAAAGCTTAGGAAAAAATCGTTCCACTACCAAACTAAGTATAGAAGATCAATTGCAACAAAAAACTCTATTGGGTAGTCGTGAAAGCCGTTAGTTGCTTGCAACGACTCAAGATCGTAGTCGTCATTTGAAAGCTGCGATTTTAAAACCGCATATGCTGGCGTGTTTAACAGTTGAACCGTAAAAACGACAAAGCAAAAAACAATTTTAATAATACAACTGATTTCCGGTACCGAGCTATTCGTTAATGGAAGCTGTTGATTAGTTCCCGTAT
The DNA here is from genome assembly GCA_905147815.2 of Phalera bucephala. Classification (NCBI taxonomy): domain Eukaryota; kingdom Metazoa; phylum Arthropoda; class Insecta; order Lepidoptera; family Notodontidae; genus Phalera; species Phalera bucephala. The sequence goes on along the minus strand of LR990617.1, from coordinate 9,407,309 downwards.
AACCTAACTTGTCAAAAAACACTAAATTCTTCAGCTTAAAAGTAAAACTCGTGCTCCTACAAAATAATTCATAAGCAGAGATCCAAAAACAGGGTTGACTGGGACAGTTTTAATATAAGAAACCGCCCCATAACTACCTTAAGCGATTAAAAACAAAGTTAACACTAAAGAGCATGCGCATATAACATTAAGATCTCGGTAATCAGAATTACATTCGGATTTTTCCAAAATATCAGTTCCATTTTCAACACTTCGCTGTTGTCGCGGAACACATTACGGTAGATAAGTTAATTTAAAAACAATTTTATTGTAAATACTGAGGTAAAAGAAGGTCGTTTCGATCGAGATGTGACCGCGGCGGTCGGTACAAATTGACAAACTTTTTGCGAAGCAAAACGTGGAGGAGTTGTGATGGTTCACTTAAACTGGCCGAGCACGAACGCGTCCATGATCTTAGGCACGTGCTCGTCAACGCCGATTATGTCGAGAACGCCCTCGTGGGTGCCGTCTGTGGTACCTACGCGGTGAGACGCCAGGTTCAGAACAATCAACCTGCAAATAAGGAGTATATTTTCAAATGCCAGTTATTTCATTGAAATGAATATGATTACAGTGAAAAACAAAGAAACGAAAGCCTAAATAAATAACACGCAAATCGGAACAAAGCAAGTGATTTATATTCTTTTTAATTAACTCTGTTTCCTTGATATGACATACTTTTGAGAATAATCCATACTAATATTTAGAAATTCTGTCTGTTTGTAACCCTTGTCATGGGTATACCGCCTAAGATTTTGATAAAATTTGGCAAGGGGGTAAATTGCATACTGGTCAAGGTTTAGGCTATCTTATATATCGCAGACGTAGTCGCGGGTAACAATCTAGTTTAACATAAATACTAATAGCGTATGCCTGCTGTAAAAATTAACTATCACTTGCTTTAACTGCGAAGGAAAACATCGTAAGGAAACCTGCATGCCTAAGACTTTCTCGAAGGTGTGTGAAGTCTGCTAACCTGCACTGGGCTAGCGTGGTGGACTATGGCCTAAACCCTCTCAGTTTGAGAGGAGGCCCACAGTGGAACAGTTTCTTAACAGGGCTATGCCCATTTTAAATTTAGGCGTGCGACTTGTTTGAGACCACGTATGTGACGCGTGAAGGAACTTTTGGCCCGAGACCAAAATCGGAACTAACGCTGTCATCAAGTGAAATGTCACTTCATGTCAGTCACAGAGTTGCCGTTTGCTATGAAATTTACCCTAGTTGTTTTTTTAATTAGTAACCTTGCGGACGGACCTTACTAAATGATAACCCTAATTTCACACCAACGCCACCCTGTCAATGTCCACGGGCCAAAATACCCTTGTCGCACAATATGAGCACTCGCAAGAACTCACTTGGCATCCTTCACTCCAGCGGTGTTCCTATAGCGCTGCAGCGCCCGTACGGGGCAGTGGTCCGGGAGCTCACCGTCCGGCGGCGGAGGCCCGTAGCGTCCGCCCGGGCCGCGCCCTCCACGCGCCGCTAGTTCCAGCTCCATGAAGCGCGTGGCCCGGTCCACCATGTTGATGAACACGTCGAACTTCTTCTTGGATTTGGCCGCCCACTCGATGGGTGCGTCTAGTTGCACGCGCCCGAGGTTCGCTTTCTGTAGAGAATCAAGGGTTATCACCTGGTCATATTGTCGGCGCCACGAGACCTAGGGAATAATTATGCACTGAAATCGTATGAGAGACGGTACAGAGCTCCGCCACGCTCGGAGCGAAGACATCGCCGGAGCTAAATGTATCGTGTATACTATGGCTCTAAGTAGTGATGTTGTTATGCACTAAGTACCAATAAATACCAAATATAAAGTGAGAGAAGGTAAGGTAAAGTGGCAATATAAATATAATAGTATTTACCCTAAACAAAAACTCAGCCTCTTCAATATTGCTGAAGTTGCGTTCGATAGTGATAATCTCCACGCCGCCCTCGGTGAATACAGCCAGAGTCACATTCTTTTCTCTCTTCAGTATTTGCAACGCCAGAATGATTGCTACGGTATAATAATACAACGTCAGACATATCCAAGTGTGGATCAGTTTTTCCTACCAGTTGGTGTGTGAGAAACGCTTAAAGTCGTTGTCAATTTATCAAAAGTCGTCCAATCTGGGCCAGGTTACTATACAAGGTGTAACATAATAAACGCAAAACCTCAGACACCCCGATAAGAGAATTGCTTCATAAAGTCAAAACGTAAACCATTTTCAAATTTAAAGGTTTTTACCCTTTTTTAAAGCACTTTTATACCCCAATTAACAATGAAACTTGTACGTGTATGTGTGCGTTTTGAGAAATACGTTTTAGGAATGCGTCTGAAATCTTCTTGCTATGAATTAAGAATAAATTTAATTTTTTATAGCGCACTGAAGGAGTAAAAGCATTTTTTGCAAATTTAAAAAAAATGTAAAATACATTAAAAATTGTTGGAATCGATTCAGTTACCGATTTTGAACAAACTACTTTCAGGTCTTGCGTTTATTATGTTACAGCTTATATAAGGGCGAGTTGATGGGTCATTTGTTCAAAAATAAATAAACACCGTCACGCCTATATTCCCCAAGGCGGGGTGGCAGAGGTGTACGAGTACACCCACTTTTCGCCGACGAGGTTAGGTCCCATGTAATAGGGGGCGAGTCTATTGCCCTATAGCGGGCACAATTCCAGACTCCGGGCTCATACTGAGAAGTTTTCCTTAGTAAAGCTACATTTGTCCGACCTAGAATTTGAATGATCATGATCACAAAGCGATGCGCTTTGCCACTAGACCAACGAGGCAGTCAAAAATATATAATATTTTTAGCATAAGAGAGTCTTCAGCAATGATAAAGGGAAGTGTTCAAAACCAGGTCAAATACCCAACTTGCATGTTAAAAGATGCTATAAAAGGCTTTTTTGGTGCCTAGTTAAAGGGGGATTGCTTAGTCCATCGTATCACATGATTCGTAGTGATGTGTGTGTATTTCTTTTTCTATGTTGCGAGCTTTTATGCTTGTAAATGTTCACGGATTCAAGCTATGTACTTTTCTTTCGGTAACGTATGCGCGTGCTAAGATGTTATTATGTATGAAGTGGTGAAAAACTTCTTACCAGCGTGTCCAGGCGTTACATTCTTATTGTAGAAGCACTCGGCCAGCAAATGTTTCTTGCTCTTTTTCTCGGTGTCGGCATCGCCGCCGGCGGTAGGGACAGTCTTCGTTGTTGCAGTTTTCTTACCCTTCCTTGGCACTAAAAAGTTCTTGCAGAAATGACGACCTGTTATAAAAAAAACAAAGATCAGTTGTATTAAAGGCTGCGTTAATTTTCAATTGACCAGACATAAAAAATAGTCCCATAATGCATACACATCAGCTGTTATTTTAAATATTGTAATTGTTATTTTAAATGGTGCAAGTTAATTTTCCATTTGGCTTAAAAGTTTTACGTACTATAGATATACAGACTTTAGCAGAACTATTAAGAGTGATTTATATTTAATCCAAGGTCAAGTTGGTCAAGTCAAGAGTCTCCGTAACCGGCGAGCGTGTATGAGACGAACTATGAGAGTGGAGGAAGCCAGAGAGGTATGTAAGGAAAGAACCTGTTGGAACTCTGTACTCTCTGCCTACCCCGCAAGGGGTCTGGCGTGATGATATAGATAAATATATTTTATCCGTTAACATGGCATCAAAAGTAAATAGTGTGTATATGTCAGTATGGCTTTTAGAAAAGGAAATCGGAAGAGCAAAGGGCTCACAGAGTCTTACCTTTGAACATATGGTGTCTCATGTCCATAGTGATCATGTAGCGAGCCTTGGTAGGCGGAGTTAGGAGCCACGTGTGGTCAATTAGCTTGCTCAGGGCCGCCAAAACGGCTGGGTTTGGAGGTAGGTCAATACCTGCAAAAATATCTTATATATCAGCTAAAATACGTCCCCAGCAGGGCTCTAGAGAACGCCACAAAGCTCTAGAGAACGCCACAAAGTCTTACTTTTTTCCCGCAACCTTACTTTTTTTTGCCAGTGTCAAGTATTACAAATATAACTATTCATTTCTAAATTAATTCAACTCCCCGATGAATTTGATGATAACGATGATAATTAACCCGACCCTGGATAGTAAAGCGATGGATACTTTACATACTAATTGCGACGGTCGTTTTGAGGGAAATCGAAAGGGCACGTATTATCACTTTGTTACAATTACACTCATGCACATATAAGAATACATAATGGTTAATGTTCCACCAACATTACACATTATTATTCGAAACAGCGCAAGTGTTGGAAATTAAAACAAATTGACGACATCACTCTTGGATTTCCCGCTAAAAATAAAACAAAAAGCAAAATGCGAAATTATATCATAAAAAACTTTTAAAAAAAAGGTAAACCGACTTCAAAAAGCAAAAAATAAATATTTGAAGTCGGTGCTGGTTGGTGTAGTCGGTTACTTAGCACAGACTTCAAATATTTATTTTTTGCTTTTTGAAGTCTGTGTACCATTTTTTTAAGTTTTTATTTTACAATTTAAGTGACGAGTGAATTATTTAGTAATATTTATATACCGATGTTATATTATTTTGCTGAGTTGTACAGTAAGGTATCTACAGGATTAATATAATGACTATAATAACGGAATCTATACATTCGCGCTGTTCGCCGTTAAGGAGTTCCCTCTTGTATCTTCAAAGTCTAAGGTCCAATACCAATAACATTTAAATAGGACCACCTCAAAACTATACTGAACCCAATGCAAAAAGAATCATCAGAATCGGTTCATAAGCAAATGAGTTATAAAAAAGGACGAATTATGAACCTCCTTTTTTGAAGTTGGCTCATATACTGCTTAGTTCGATAGTAGGGTACCTATAGGAGTGACGTAATACCCATAATATCTCAATTTACACATGCCTATTGTTTGTCGTTAAGGAGTTCCCTGGTGTATCTTCTAAGTCCAAGGTCCAATACCAATGAAATTAAAATGGGACCACCTTGGAGCTATACTGAACCCAATGCAAAATAAATCATCAAAATCGGTCAACAATTGACGGAAATATCGCTGAACATACATAAAAAAAAGCATACATACAACCGAACATAGAACCTCCTCCTTTTTGAAGTCTGTTAAAAATTAGATTAAATATAAAGTCCCTGTCAATCAGAGATGAGCAAAATCAGATTAATGATTACTGTTATGACCTGTACTGATTGAGATGATGAGATGAGCAAAATCAGATTAATGATTACTTTTATGACCTGTGTTACTGTTGTAACCTTCAATCATGATTGAAGATTGCAAAATGTGAAAATGTAATAGAACATTAATCTGAAGGCCAATTCTCGTAATTAAAAGTGTTCAAAATCTAGTTTCGATCTCATCTCAATCTCATCAACTTTACAAACGGTATTCTCGTAACATATTCGAATCCTTCAATGACATTTACCGAATCGAGATCGGACCGAAACTTGAAAAACATGTAAACGGTATTCTGGTAACGTTTTGAACTAACATAAACTACAAAATTGGTATTCTCGTACAATAACAAACGTCAAATTTGAGATTGAAATGACACTGAAGCTTGACTCAAAGTTGACTGAAGAGACATTGTAAATAGTTGGTTTTGCGCATAAAAATAAATTTTATTATAAGTTTTTACGCAATTATTTCACGTTAAATGAGTGGATTTGGCTTAAGATGGAATTATCTAATAGCTGCACTACGAGGAGCGTCGGAAAGACGTAGGCAACGCCGACGTACATTACGTGATCGTCGTTTCGCTTCAGACGCCTTTTCCATGAGTGAATAGGAGTTTGTAAAAACTTACAGACTCACGAAACCGCTAGCTTATTGACGAGCTGAAGCCCCATATGCCCAGAGAAAGACGTAACGATGGACTGGATGCTGCAGTAAAGGTTAGTTTAAGTACCTAATACCTATACACAACACACATTTTTACACACCCGAGGTAAATACTCAATATATGCAAAATGAAAGCCATATATTTATATATCTATATCATCATGTTAGATTCCTTGCATTGTATATTCCTCAATATTAAAAAATGATTCTAATATTATCTTTTTTTCTAGGTTTTGGTAACACTATGTGAGTGGTTCATACCAAAATTTGGTGGGACAAAGCATTTCACATGCTTTGCCACAACCTAGTGTGTTGAGGGCTGCACAGCAAGTGACAGATGCTTTAAACCACCCGGCAGTCTTGAGCAAGTATGTGAACTTTCCTCTGACAAGAGAGGCAAGGGAAAGAATTAGAAGCAGGTAAGTTATACTAATCATTGTAATATGAACCTATCTATTGAAATTTGCTAATAATAACAAATGTATGATTTTTTGTATTTTAGATTCTATTCCAAATATGGGCTACCTAGAGGTATTGGCTGCATAGATGGTACTCATGTCTCGATCATAAAACCTTCAGAACATGAGGAGACATATTAATGCTATAAAGGCTATCATTCTTTGTATGTGATAATAGTAAGTATAAATTAAATAATATGAAGCTATAATTATTAAACTTTATTATTATTGATTGTTAATAAAAAAAAACTTGCTTTTCAGATTTGTGATACAGACCAAAATATTCTCTGTGTAGACCCATCCAGACTGAGAGTACCTATGATTCAACTATTTGGAGGGACCCATTAAATGGTTATCTAAATGAGGTCACTGAGGGTGGTGAATCAATTTCTCTTTTAGGTATGTATGTTTGCAGAAGTCACATTATAAGATAACTAATATAAACACTGCATAATGTCACATTTAAATTGCAGGTGATAGTGGGTATTTATTTGGGTTTACTGAAAATTGGTTTTACCGAAAACATATTGAAGCTCTGAATGATTATAGGGGTTTCAAAAGGGAGATTCAGGTTTGTAAATATAAACATGTTTAACTAAATCAAATAAGTGCTTATTTATTCATATAAAACATATCACTAACAATCTATAATCAAATTATTATTCAACGATGTGTAAACACTTATATGTATTATAAATATAGAATACACTAAACTAAATTATTTCTACTCACTAATCAACAATGGTTTATCTTCTTAACAAATATTAATTAACAATGTTTAAAATTATTACTTTTCTAATCAACAATGGTATATATTTATTAATCAACAATGTTTATTATTATAAAGAATGGTTGTATTTTCAATTTTCCTTTTCGTTCAGGTGTCTGTTAGTAGTAAGGCAGCTGCATTACAAACTTGAGATGACTGCAAAAATTGTAAATGCTTGCTGTGTTCTACACAACGTGGCCAATCAGGCTTGGCTTAGAGCGCCAGGACTTCCAGAGCAAGACAGTGAAGAGATGCTCGTCCCGGCCATACCAGCTGCTGTAAGCACATCCACCGATGACAGGCACAGCAAATAGTCATGCAAACTCTGTGGGCAATTAAAGATAATACATTTTCTGTTTGACTTGTTTACAATAAAATTATTTTAGTGGTTATTATATTGTTGGTTGTATACTTACTCAAAATTGACCTACTTGTCTCCTGTTAGGACAAGGCCACTCGTGCCCTCATTCCCATCATTCCCGCCACTGCTAGTATTCAGTTCAACAGTCTATAAACAAGTCACACACATTAGAATATTTCAAAATTTCTTGACAGTGTTCTACATAAATATTACCACCGATATAATATTTACCAATATGTCAAGTAGATTATGCCTGACAGCAGGCAACTGAGAACTGCATCCTCCAATAATGCTAATGAAGCGTTTCTCCAGAGGTGTTAAATGGACCTCGTCAGCTGGCCTTTCACCAGTTTTCAGGACTCGCATTTTATGGCTCCTTTGTTTAGCCTTCGTGCGGCTCTTGTATTGATTGTAGTACTAGAAATATAAAACGACACTTTATCAGTAAGAATAGTAATATTGAGCAGATCTAAATAATACATACGATAGATTACTTACCTTTTTCCACTCTTGCGCTGACTTTTGGACGTCTCCGACGTCGGCATTCAAAATCAAAGCGCACTGAGCCCACAATTTTGTTGAAAGCGCGTTACCTTCTTTGCCTTGATTAGCCATAATATTATAATGGAAAACAATGAAATTCAAAACACTTTGTAAACAACATCAATTTTCGCGCGACGTTTTTTTTTTATACCTTATGAATTTTTATGGCCATGGGTACTAGCTCGAGTGCGTGGGGTGGTTATGGACCTAAATGAAAATACCCAATTTTCAGACACGTCAAACGAGTATTAAATGAAAAATAAATCTGTATACGCAAAAATAGAACGAATTGATTATATTTATGGTATTTTTTATTTGTTTATACGTTTATATATCTATTCCTGTGTGAAATATAATTATCAGTTTTTATTTAAAATTACCGACACTTCCGGTACTTGCCTACAAATTGGCAACACCGATATTTATAAGTTTGACATTACAGATAATGTTTTTTATTTAATCTATGGTAGCTGAGAATTGACAAGAGATCGAAAATAGATCGAAATGTGATCGACACTAGATTATACTGAGATGATACCGAAATCAGACCGAACTTTTAGTGTAACAGAATACCAATTTCGAGTCAATTCAAAATTAAATCTCAATTCAGTCAGGATCCAGTTTCAGTGTCAATTAAATACGAGAATTGGGGCCCTGACTACATTTTGCTCATCTCTGCCTTAATGTCAATTTTAATTGAGAGTTATTTAATTATAATTATTCAAATTATGCATAGTTATTGATATAAGACTTCAATATTGAGTTTAGTGTTATTAAATTTTCTGTATGGGTAAATATAATAGTTTATATTTACTAGGTAGTCCTAGAGTGAGAAGAGTTTTCAGATTGGTATCTCAAACGATTTTCAATATGGATACCTTATCCTCCTCTTCTATCTAGAAGACCCTCTTTTCTATCTCGAAGGAACTATAAATAGACTATAATAGTGTTTACAAATCCAAGGAAAACTAGACAGGTGCAAATGTCAAAAAAAAATATTGCCAGCTTAAAACAACTAGTGTAGTACTAACAACCAAATCACATATTTAAAAATTCATATTTATTGAATTAAGGTTGAATTTTACTCAGCGTGCATTTAAACAATAAATTGTATAGTAAATGAATTTATTTTGAGAATTATAGATTCTATTTAAGATTTTGTAAGTGATACAAATTGTGAAGAAAATATTATCCACGTCTTTTTTACATCTGTCTTAAAATTGAATACTAAATAAAAATAAGTTTTAATTGTATAAGATTAATTTTTATTTCGTTTCTATTATTGACAAAAAAAGTTAAGTGTGGTATATGACTATTTAAAAAGTGTCAAATTCTGACAACACTGTAAACGTCAATTTGTCCATGGAAATGGGAACATGACTACAGGTACTCTCAAATTAAACTTTCGATACATAAACTTCAAAGTCTTTATATACAAACCCCAAGTTTTGACTTCCTTAGGATGTCTCTTGGTAGTGGTCCACTCCCAGATGTTAGTTGTGGGGTTGAGTTGTTGACGTGAGCGGCGACGCAGTTCCTTTTCGGCAGCTATCTTAGCTTTCTCGTACTTCATAGGTCTAAAAACATGGATACCTTATAGATTCCAAGACCACCAAACCTAAGTCATGTGAGGACAGCTAAATTTTAGGATATATCCATATATATCATCACACAAAACCCCTTACACCTGTTGGAACTCTGTACTCTCTGCCTACCCCGCAAGGGAACTGGCGTGAGGTTATAGATAGATAGATAGACCAAATCCCTTTCGGGATAGGCAGAGAATATATAGTTAAGACACATGCATACTTGCTAGCTTACTAACCCGCACTGGGCCAGCGTGGTGGACTATGGGCTAAACCCTCTCAGTTTGAGAGGAGGCCCGTGCCCAACGGGGGCCAGTTTCTTAACAGGGCTAATATTATTTTTATTAAGTACATAAAAACCACAAAAAAATAACATACATCAAAATATGAAAGCTGGTTATTATATAAATATTACAGATTTCATTTCAAAACCAACATTTAATACTGCCACATTCCGTGGGATCTAACTCGCGCCAGATGTTTTTCGGTTAGAATCCACGGGCACCAACTAGTATTTTGATAGCAACCAAACTCGTTTAGTCTGAATAGTGATTCTAATATATTATTTTGGTTTTTTTTTTAAATACAATACTTGTTTTATAATTTTGTAAAATACAGTAACTTCTAAGCCTCGTTTGTGCTGAAGCTTTATAACTTGCACTCACTCCTAATGAAGCAAGTAGTGCACGTTATAAATGTAAAATATAGAGTATTATTGAGTTATTAGATTTACGCGAATATTACACATGAAATAAAACTATTTTACGGATTATATCGCGGTTTATTTTTGATTTTTAGTTCCCTACGTTTCGAGTGCTTTGCTGCACCCATGGTCACGGGAGGGACTGAGGTGTTAGTCGTCCAAAAGTCGGGAAATAAAAATCAAAAATAAACCGCGATAAAATCCGTAAAATGGTTTTATTTCATATAGAGTATTACTCTATCTATCTATATCATTATGCCAGATCCCTTGCGGGGTAGGCAGAGAGTACAGAGTTCCAACAGGTTCTTTCCTTACATACCTCTCTGGCTATATAAGATATTACTGATTTGAAATATTTCGAATGATCAGTGACTTCTGGTGATAACTTCAACTCGACTTAAAACTACAGTCTAGTGATAACACTGAGGACAAAGTCAATGTCAAAAAATATTTATTTGTATAGGCAATACAACAGCTCTTACACACGTCAAATACATGGTAGTGTGTGTAATGTTTTTTCATTGATTTAATGTATGTTTTATACATAATTTAAGAAAAATATTAGCATTCTGCACTCCTTCTCTATATAAACTATAAGTGTGGGAAATTTCATACTCCTCCGTCCGCGCAATTTTCGTAAAAATGTGTACAAAGTTTTTGCTTCACGTATTATTTATATTAATTTCGTTTGGCACTTAGAACTATCACTACCCATCTTATGTGAAAAATATTATCGTGTATATGTATATGTAAATATTATAGTGTATATGTAAATATTATAGGAAAATTATACCAAAAAAAACTTAATTGCAGCAAATTAATTTTAATATCAAACTCACTTAGATTTCTTCTTGTAGTTGCACAAAGTGATGTAGACAGCGAGTGGCGTCACTTTTGACTTCTTAATGAGGTCCTGATTGCTGAGCAAAGAGATCATCACCGCAGTGGTGGTGGAATCATCAGTCAAGAAGCCCATGTTGTGGATACGCTGGATGTGATATAGAACCTGTTCCAAAGTGAACTGTGGTAGAACTGCATTCCACACCTGTGTAATATTAAAACAATATGTATGCTCTGTGTTTGTAACAATAGAAATCATTTTTGCATATCAATGTGTTCTCATTTAAGTGAAAGCTATTTATAATATATATATAATATCAGCCTATACTGCCCACTGCTGGGCAAAAGCCTTCTCTCACAAATCGAGGTGAGAGAGATTAGGTCATACTCCACCACGTGGACCCAGTGCGGATTGGTGGAGGCAGGTGTGTGTGTGTGTGAATGATGTACGCTGTTGGCCGCGAGGCCTTTACAGCTTCACCGGAATTAAAGGCGAGCGTGCAACCACTAGCTCTAGCCAGCCAGAAGGGCAAGAGGCGACATACTCGAGGGCGCCTCGAAGAGGCGCCCTCGGTTGGGACAGTCGCTGTAGGAGGACGGGTGCACTACTAAGTGCACCGGTCAACCGCCGGCTATGGGAGAGGATCTACTACTACGTCGTCGTCGTCGGCGCCCGTATTCTGGGCGGAAAGAAGGGATGACAAAGCATCGGGGGGGTCGGTGAGAACATGTCGCGGCCGGCGGTGATGGCAGGGGTCGGGGGAGAGATCGTAGTCGGCGGTGGCTACGATTAACGGATTCGCATGGGTAGATGCGTTCGCGAAGTGACGTGTTGACGCCTTTTTAGCTGTTGGATTTATCAAGCCGCCTTTAAGGCTTCCAACTCGGCTTAACGACTACCACATTAAGTGGTAACCGGGACCAACGGCTTAACGTGCTCTCTGAAGCACGGAGACGCTCGAATATGAAAATGCCACAAACGGTCACCCATCTTAGGCCGACCTAGTCGAACGCTGCTTAACCTTGGTGATCGGTAAGAACACCGCGGTCGCACAGCGCTACGAGCGCCTTTATAATATACTTGGGGCAAATTGGATATCCATGGTACATAGGTGACCAACATACACGTGCAAAGAATTTTTTTTTTGAACGAAGCCCCATCGTACGATTTGTTTACAAACATGAAAATTCACATACACAAATAATTGTGGATCACACAAAGATTTGTCCCGTGCGGGGATCGAACCCGCGACTATTAGGCACAGTGGGCGGAACGGCTTCAGCTCTTAACCACTGCGCTAAATCGTCCGTCGCTACTGTTCTTTTACTATTATAGTTATTGCAGTTACGTAAAATTATTACTTATGGGAAAAATTCTTGTTGGAATGCAACAATTAGGTACTTATTTTACTTTTTTTATTATCAAGTAATTGTTTCGTTACGCGAACGTGTTTGGAATGAGTAATTTATCCCTAAGTAAACAACTCACAATTGTATCAATATTTCTTCTATGCCTTGTTCAAAATCACATTCCTTCTTTAAGTCCCTACCGTTTCTAAATTATACAAATGGAAGCAAATATTTTTAACAAAAATTTGTTCTAATCGGCATTCGAACTAATTATTGTTAATAAATATTGCTAAAAAGATCCGCCATGCCATGCATAAAGGAACAAATCAATATAGATTTCACCTCTTTTCTGTTATCCTCGTACTCAAAGCCTCACACTTCAGTAAAAAATACTGTCTTCAACACATGCAGGAAGCCTTCCAAGTACTAATCACCTATAAACCTAGTTCACTTACATCCTGTGACGTCAGCAAGTGCCCGGGCACGTGGTCGAGGGAGAAATTGTTTTGCGCCGCCATGGCCGCGGCAGCCACCGGGTCCTCACAGTGTCTCATGTCCTCCACCTTCTGTATATAATCCAATATCTCTTGCGTCTCTTGTTTATGACCGAGTACTAGTTTCACTCGTTTTATTCCGAATATGGCGTATTTTATTACGGCATCGCGAGCTGTGAATGTATGGAAACTTAGTATCTACATAGAAAAAATTGCTACAGGCCACATCACACAAGACAATAAGTATATCCTTCCACTTTAGCATCGTATACCTGTTTTGTCATTCTTTCTATATGCCCGAACCAACGGAGCATACCGTTATCTTTACACGGATACTATCTTTCATACCTACTCGCTTTCTTCCTACGCTGTTGCGAATACGGTCGGTCAGGTTTACTCCGCAAATTTCCCGCAAAGCTCGCATTTCCACCGCATTTATCCTACTTCCGTTCTCCTTTTTACATACCGAGCTCTCGCTGCCATATAACAGCGTTGGGACAAGCACTCCGTTATGTACGGCCAGCTGCGCCTTTTGGCTCCCAAGTTCCGGCTCCCAAGTAGCTTTCCCATCGCACCATTCACTCTGTTCCTTGCATTCACTCTTTTCTCTGATACTATCACCGGTTTTTAGTTTAACGCAATTGTCTCTTACAGTCTCCATCCTCACTTGTATATTACACGGAGTACTCAGTGACATAGTTTCTTAGCTCTTTAAATGTGTAAACCCATCTCTGTCTAACTTAATTCTAGTCTAAGATATTAGAATCACAGTATAATAATATAAATAATATTAGCCCTGTTTAGAAACTGTCCCACTGTTGGGCACGGGCCTTCTTTCAAACTGAGAGGGTTTAGGCCATAGTCCGCCACGCTGGCCCAATGCGGGTTGGTGAACTTCACACACCTTCGAGAAACTCTTAGGCATGCAGGTTTCCTCACGATGTTTTCCTTCACCGTTAAAGCAAGTGATAATTAATTTTTAATACGCACATGCTTTCGAAAAAACAGAGGTGCGTGCCTGGGTTTGAACCAGAGACCTTTGACTTTGCAGTCCAACGGTCTAACCACTAGGCTATCACTGCAGCTGCTATCACAGTATAAGAATTACAAATTCAAGGTCCAATACAATGTTACTTTGTCACTTCCTAGGGTTCCTGTCTATTGTAGAAAAACTTACATTACATAAAAAAACCTTTGATTGAATAGGTTCAATGTAAAAAACTGATTGCACAATTCAATAAACTTTTAACGAAAATTAGGACAGGGGTATCACTGAATGGAAAATATTATTAACCCATTCTAAGTAGTCATGAACATGTGGCCTTTCACCAAATAATGATGTTGACTAGGTATATCTATCTATAGTCACACAGGTCCAGTTCCAACAGGTTTTTTCCTTACATACACACATCTCTAGGAATATGATGAAATAAAACTATTTTTTGGTTTTATCGCGGTTTAGTTTTAAGTTCCCGACATTTCAAGTGCTTCGCAGCACTTAAAAATCAAAAATAAACAGGGATAAAATCTGAAAAATAGTTCCATTTCACGTGTAATATTCGCATAAATCTAAGAACTCAGTATAGGTATATGATATTAAATTGAACTTGAATCTTTTGCTTGAGTACTGGTTCAGTTTTTCTATTTATAAAAGCTGTTTAATCAATATTGGATATTCTTAATGCAAAAAGAAACTAATAGGTGCATGTTTTTCTTTTTTTGTTTAAAAAAGACGTTACCCCACACTAGGATTTATTCCTGTGTCGTGGGTGCGTTTATGAAAATTCACATACACCAATACCCAGACGGAAACAAATAATTGTGGGTCACACAAAAATTTGTCCCGTGCGGGAACCGAACCCGCGACTATTAGACCCAGTGAATGGAGCGGCTTAACCACTGCGCTAAATCGTCCATCCGTAAAAGTTAGAATTTAATAAATGCATTCCCAGTTTCAGTAGCTCAATGATCAGAGTGATTGTCTCTATTGACCAGTTTCAATATTCAACTCAAGGTTAGATTTGCTTACTGTCAGTAGGATTTTGACAGATTTTCCATACAAAATATGTCAAAATTCTATCCATAGCAGGCCAATCTATCCTCGAGTTGAATATTCAAATACATTACAATATCCTCAGAATTTTTCAATATATTATATGCAAGGGCAGGATAATATTCTTATTAAATAATACCAAAAATTGATTGATCAAACATAAACCCAAAATAAGTACATAATAATAGCATAGATCTTTTAATGTAAACCAAATGAACAATAATAAGTATTTGCTTTTAGAAGATATGAACCAAACACAAAACATACTTATTTTTTTGTGTTTAGCAAAGTCTTAAATAGCCTAAATTTACACATAGAAACTAAGAAGTTACACTTACCAAAGTCATTGTCAGGTATTTTGATATGAGATTTTCGTAACAAAGTCTTATGAGATCGGCCGTGACGTGCACGAACACGTGTCATCTCCTTGGCAAGCTCCATGGGTTCTTTTGAGTTGTACCAGTGATTAACACTCTTACACCATCCTCGGCCATTACCTAAGAAAGTTTATAATAACAAACTTTATAATAGGAAAGTTTTTGTGTGTGTGAATGATCTATGCTGGTCAAGGAGCCTTTACAGCTTGCTGGGCAAGAGAGTGATTGACAACAACACTCCAATCTAATAGGATATGATATAAGATGTTGGTAGACCATAGGTACCACAACCAGCATTGCCAGGCGTCCAGTTTATCCCATCAAATACTCGTGTCCAAAGCATTGATGTAATGTATAGATAGATGATTCAGAAAGTTTTAAGTTTAGCGTAATCTAGACATTTTTAAAATTATCAATGTTAGGACATGTTACATCTAAAGTAGGTACTTGTATTCTTATTTATCAAATATGTAGTACAATGTAGGGTAGATAGAGATTAACTGCCAATCGGCCAGGATTGTGTATGCTACCTAGCAGTAAATGTGAACCGTTAAATTGTCTTTTATTAAACATAATAGGACAGATTATTGTTATTAGTCTAATTTGCTTACATTTTTATTAATATTGAACTATTTAAACAGTTGAAATAGTAAGTTTTTTTTTGAACTATTAAAATGTGTGCCTATATTCTAAAGAAGTTAAAACTATAATGAAGAGTTTATACAGCATTCTGAAGATGCTTTGTTAAAACTATTATAACTATATTTATATGTTTTATTACATTATTTTTAGTAATCATTAGGGAACTTATTCACTACAACCAATTTAACACGTAACTAGGCACTTTAGGATAACTTTGTGAATGATCATTTAACGGCACTTCAGTAGCATGTAGAATACCATTACACAATTATTTTACAAAGTTATCGTAATGCACCTTATTTGGTTGTAGCAAATAAAGGCCTTGGTCATACATACCAGTTTTCAATAGCCTTGTAAATTTATTGAAGAGCATCATCTGTTCTGGAGTCTGACATATCTCAGTGGCCGCCTTGTATGCAGCTTCCTTCACATTGCTACTGCCTGCAAACAGGCATTTTGCTAGCGCAAAAGCTATAGTGTCAAATCTAGTGTACCAACCATCTCTGCCTGCCTAAAAACCAAGGTTTGACTCTATATATTACAGTATATTATCAAATTAGTATACCTTATCTTGTAATTGGCTTATCGGACCAAGGAGACCTCAGGTGCACTTCGACCCAATGGGATCTTGTGTGCTGATTAGTATACCTTACTATACACTATTGAATTTTGGCTACAAACTATAATTTTCATTATTAAAATCACTACCTGTTGGAACACTGTACTCTCTGCCTACCCTGCAAGGGATCTGGTGTGATGATATAGATAGATAGAAAATGACTACCAATATAGCAACAATAAAAGGCCATAATTTATATGCATATAATAAATTAATTTGGTTTACTAAGCCTACCTCCGTTTTTGTTATTTTTTTCAAAAATGCAGCATAATGGACACATTTTCTTTTTGCCATCTTGGCATACTAAAACCATAAAAAAGACACAAAGACGCACTTGTTCTAGCCTTTTATTGTAATGTTGATATCAACATTGGCCCATGATATAGTAATGAAGGGATTAGCTGTGACTAGCTATATAATAAAATTGACTTACCTTCAAAATGATGTCAACAACTTCAACATTATTCGGAGCATTGGCGAAAGCCTCGTCTATAGCGGTCAATTTATCGGTTTCAAAACATTTATGTGAACTCCAGCAACCAGGGTAGTACTTGGGAAGCTCATTGGCGGTGTGCAGGAACCGCGTCAATCTATTACGTATCTTGGGATCAAGAGTCGCCGTATCAGCCATCTTCGCTGCTTTACTGAGATTTAACGATCGCAAAATATTGCATGAACGATGCAAATATTATTGTGTCGTTTTATCATCCAGTGTTAAAACAGAAACTTTCCGCGTCAACTTAAACCTGAGAAGAATACGGTTTTCAAAGGTAAATGCACTGCACGTTGAAACTATTATTTTTTTGTAGGTATTCGAGCGAAACATGTGCTACAATAAATTGAGGATGTGGCTAGAAAAAATGAACAATGGAGGTTGAATCTAAATCAAAGCGAAATACCGCGGAACTAGAACAATATACAAATAAGAGATAGACTAGCCTCGTCTTACTTCGAATAAATTGTACAAGAAAACTGTACACATGTAATCAAATCTCAATGGAGAATAAATTAGAAATTTTTAAATATACCTGGACTCTTCCCGTTTTTCTGTCGAATAAAATTGACAAGTCAATGACACGTAAAATTTTTTTTCTATTTAACTGTAATTAAATGCTTTGCTACTGAGGCTTTTTGTCTTTTGTGTCTACAACAAAAATGATCATTTATAAAAATTGTAGTCAGGATAAAGTATGCTTCAATTTTGTGGTTTAAATTTTGCAGACATTTCAATCAAATCTTAAAACTTGTATAAAAATGGCTCAATTTCGTTACCATTGCTATTATGCAAAAAAAGAAAAATGACGTATTATTTAATTATACTAGCAACACATGAAATAAAACGTCATGGTGAAAAAATGCACTGAAAATACTGAAATAGACGCAGCCCAGCTTTCATATTTTAGCTAATAATTTTGATTCTTCTTTGCTTTTCAGTGGAATAAAGGTGGAAACAACCAAATTTATATAGTAATAATATAATTCACCGTTACTATGACATGCAATTGGTGGAATAAGTACTCAAGTATACGTTTATAAAACATTACATTTGGAGCGTTTTGTTTACGTTTACTATTTGACTCCATATCTAAGTGATACTAAAGAATACGAAATAAAGTGATCAGTATTATCAGTAATCACCCATCAATAATACCTACATGAGTTTACATTTGGAAGAAGTCAACGAAACCCAGCAACTAATGCAGAATGAAGTTGAGGAAGATGAACAAAAAGTCTCGCAAACGGCAACTTCCCCCGTCACCAGCAATAAATTGTCTAGCGGAGCAGCTAGTCTTACTTCGAAGACGCCTGCACAGACATTGTCTGGGGTAGGTAATAACAGTATAAATGAATCAACGAAAGTGTCCTATGTTAGTGAGAGGCGATTACATCGCGACTTGATGCGATCTAACTACAGCAATAAGCCAAAACACATGCCAAAAGAGACTCCTGATGTGAAACACATGGAGAAGGCACTTTTAGAGCTCCTCGACGACTTTCATACTGGAAAACTGAGTGCTTTTGGTTCTGGTTGCAGTATGGAACAAATGATAAACATCAGAGATCAACAGGAGCATTTGGCCCGATTACATTTTCGGCTATGCGCAGATGTCGAGAAACCTACTGATGATAGTTTTGATAATTCAGCTTCTAGAGATAAAATGGCACAGCTTGTCCAAAGTCTGGCACAGCTATCTGCCTCTATAGAGCATCTACATTCCGATGATAATAATGGTAATTCTAGTTGTAATGAAAAACAGTAGTATAATTAAGTGTGTATTTGTATTTATAGGCTAGTAATAAAATGTAATGCTACATTTGTATATTATTTGAATTGTACAGAACCTGCTGTATGTAATACACAATATTATCAAAGATATGTGACATAGGTTTTTTTCTGAAACATTAGCTAGGGAATGTAATCACTTATTCAATCAACATGGACATGACATTTTTAATATTTAGTACACACAACTATTATTAATCATGTCATTATTTACTATTACTTATAAATAGTGAAACTTTAACATATAGTTTAGGTAGGTAGGTCCATTATTATTTTATATTAAAATTGAGGGCAATTTTAAATTTGTTTCATTTTCATGTTATAAGTAACCTTAGAGTATATTATAAATTAATATTACTCTGCAACTAACATTATAAACAACTAGTAAAAATAAAATGTAACCCTGAGTTAGCATTTGGGAAAGATGAAGTAATAATAATAATTACATATTATAATATTGTATGCATTATAATGTTACCATGAATGTATTTATTTAGACTTCCAATGTCCAAAATAAACACATGCAAGTGACTACACATATGGTAACAGGCTAAACTTTATTTACTGGACTTTATTTCCTGCTATTGGGGCATACTAAGGTACCTTACCTTGGTATAGACCTGGAGATACAGTTCCAGCCTGCTACTAAACATTACAATCGACCAATTAACATATTTTGAAGTTAAATTACAAGTTATCTAAATGCAGAGGTTGAAAAAATAGATAAGAATAATGTTGACAATTAATTATGGTCTTCCCTTTTTGCTTGAATAAACAAACTAGGCCTTTATTCGTTATATCCAAACATGGAGCGTTACGATAATTTCGTAAAATGATTGTGTAAAGGTATTCTGTATGTATGTCACTGGAGTACCATTAGATAATCATGCCACGAAGTTGTATCGCGTCACGTTACTCAATTGGTTAGTAATAAGGGCTTATTATCTTCAATATAAATATGGTCACGAGCAATAATATGTATGCATATTGGGTACTTCATCATGATAACATCAGGTTTGTAGAGACATGCATTTTTAATAAAGACATTACTATGTGAAAATACTAAAAAGTCTATTTGTTATTGCTGGTGACTGTTCACAGATCATTCACAATTTAATAATTATTGTATGTTTTATTTCATTTAAATCTAAATCTCATCTAAATTTTGTTACAGTTCTGAATACAGATAAACAAACGATAAATTGTTAATGAATAAGGCTAATATGTTTTTAACAACAATAATAGTATTAAACTTATAAAAAGTTATCATATACATTAATCAAAGAAATTATAAATTTGACTGATGTTGGGATATTACCATGTTGAATTTTTGTGAGAAATTACCAATCCTAAATGTTTGTTAAAGCTGTTAATTATAAATAAATACTATATGTTTGGCATAGATTGCTGACTAGCATTAATTACCTATATACATCATCCATCAGTATAAGGGGACAGAGCAAGAATATAGTCTCCTCAAGAGTACTAGCGAGTCATAAGTGACAAATTAAATTGAGCAACATATAGTGGAAGTCTCAGTAAGGTATATATTCTCTCATAGCACTGTGCAACCGCAGTGTTCTTAGTGATCACCAAGGTTAAGTTGCGTTCAACTTGATAGGCCTCAGATAGTAGACCATTTGTGGCATTTTCATATTCAAGTATCTCTGTGCTTCGGAAGGCATGTTAAGAAGGCATTGGTCCCAGTTACCACATCATGTGGTAGTTTTAAAGCCAAGTTGGAAGCAAGCTTGATAAGTTCCAACAGAAGGCGCCCAAACCTGCCTCCATCCAATCCGCACTGGTGCCGGGGGAATATAATCTAATCTTTCTCACATTGATTTGTGAGAGAAGGCTTTTGCCCAGCAGTGGGACAGTATAGGCTTATATCATTATTAAGTAAGGTATCTACAGCCCTTTTGGTTATTGGTAAATCCTGAGATGTTTGATATTTGGTAGGTGACCAGTCATAAAAAAGCTTTACACTGAGGATAAAACATTATTTATTGCAAGGACCCCAGAAAATGATCAATGGTAAGACAGATGTTGATTATAATACACATATTACAGGCTAGTTGTAATTGTCTTTAGGTCTACTTTATAAGTATAACTGATGATATCCAACACCCTTAAGAGTCTTTCTGCATTTTGGACATTTTTTCCCACTACTTTTTATTGATGCCTTTATACACTTTAAACAAAACACATGACCACATATAGTTGAAGCAATATCATATGGAACTAGGCTATCCATGCAAATGGGACATTCACCTATGCTATTCTTGTTCCTATTTTCATTTGACTCTCTTACAACTTTTTCAGATGGAGCTTTGTTCTTTGATTCCTCATCAGTATTTGTAGTAGGAGAGGAACATATTCCATCATCTGATGGTTCATTGCTTAATGATGAAAATGTGTCAGTACTGCTATCGTCATGTACATGTGTCCATGTTCTATTGTTAGGCACTGTCCTGTTTGGTAGACGAGTAGACGAATTGTTCCTTGTGTTTGAGGTCGGCCGAGTTCTAAAGAAATCGCTAACAAACTGTCCTATGGAGTTTGCAGCTTCAGTTAGTCTCTGAGCGGGTGTTGTTGCACTGTTTATTCTCCTATTTGGTATGTTGGCATTTGATCTGGTTTGACTACTGGAATTAACACGAGTATACGAGTAAATATTATCTGTATTTCTTTGTTGGATTTCTGGGCTAGGACTGTTAGGTATTTCCACAACTTCAATGACAGAATCATGTCCCGATATTCTTCCAATTATGGCTTTATTTTCTTCAATCAATTCATCAACATCAATGATTTCATTGTCATCAGTTTTAAAATTGTTATCAAATTTAATGTTAGCATATTCATCATCAATAACAATTGTGGTTATATCTTCATCACTTTTTTCTGTCTTTGGAATGGTATCATTGAGTAGTACTATAGAACTATCATCAGCAATTTTTTGTAAAGGTTTTGATTCTGTTTCATCATTAATTGTTATAGTTTCACATGGTGTTTCAATTATTTGTATATCATCCTTATCTTCTGCTTGCAATTGCTTATCGGAATTGTTAACATGAGTCAGGCTTTCATTGAACAATAAGTCATTTTTAATGAATGTATTACTGTCCCTTGAAGTACTTGGTAAAGGTGAGAATGTCGCAAGAATGTTATTTGCAGACAAATTTGGGTTAGTTTTATGATCTAATCTACTATTCGGCGAATTCAATGTTCCAGTATCACTTGCAGTATTTGGTGTTGATGATTTCATTGGTTTTTTATTTACATTTAAATTAGTAGAACATTCATTAGCTGTTATATTACTGTCAGACTTGTTATTATGGACATTATTTTCAGATAATTGCTGTCTTTCAGGAGTATGTAATGTATCACTATCATTAATAGTAACTGGTAATGGTGATGATTTCATCTGTATATTATCTGCAGTTAAATTTCTAAAGTCAGTAGTGTCATAAGGTAGTGTCTTATTGCTGTCTGAACTGCCATTACTATGGGTATCATCTTCAGCCGTTTTTGGAGGTGTTTTGGCTGAATGGAATGTATTTTCTATATCAGTTGTTGGTAATGATGAGAATGCCATTACACTGTTATGAGATTCATTACTATGGCCTTCTATTGTATCAGGATTCAGTCTTTGAGCAATTTCATCACTTTGCTTATTAAAAATTGATTTGGAAAATCCTGTAATTTTAGATGTTTTTCCTTCTTCATCCAGAAACAATAAGTCATCATCATCTTCACTTTCAGGGGTGGTCTTAATACCATAATCACAATCACCTTTGCAGAAATTCGTTGAACCTGTAATTGCAAGCATTGGTCTTTCCTGGCAACCTACCATATATGGAGTGGAGTTCTTTTTCCTTTTCTTTTGAGGAATGACAGGTGGTGGTGGTTCATCAGGGGGGACCTGCAAATCAGGCGGAAGTGGTAACTGAGTCAAAAGGTCACTAGAGTTGTTGATATTAGTAATCATTTCTGTCATATGCTCTGCAATTTTATTAACTGTGTTGGATGACAGTATCTTGTTTTCATTGGCTTTTGTGCTATTTAATTTGGGGGTTTTAGGTTTTTTGCTATTATTTTTCTGAAAATTTTGTTCTACAGATGTAGATGGCAACTGATCTTCAGAATCTGAGTCTTCATACATTTTCTCTAGATGAGAAAACGTTGGCATAGGTCTCCCATTTGGAATCGGGGTTTCGTTCTTTGACTTGCGTTTTCTCGCTTGTTTTTTCGTAGCCAATTGTGTAGACATGGCAATAGTATTATCAGGGTCAGGCTTTATCTTCCCTTTTTTACGTTTTGGAGTATTTTCCTTGCCGTTAGATGAACCACTGGCCTCACTAGACAATTGTCGTTTTCTGTTGGTATTAGGTTTAGCCATTATTTACTACTTATTGGAAATGACTCCTAGATTTTAAAATAATAGATCAATATTTTGTTTTAACTTTACTTAAGCTATATTTGCTGTAAATGCATTACTTCAGAAAATTGATCGAAATAAACAAGTTCCGTTGCGTTACGCTACTTTTGACGTTTATCTTCATAGTGTTGGCAGTTAAAATAACATTGTTCTTCTTCTTATTCAAGTTATGGCTTCACACTAATTATAAGTGTATTTTGCCAGTGTCCAGTGAGATATCGTGTTTTTTTAAATTAATTCGACTCCCCGATGAATTTGATGACAACGATAATAATGAAATTAATGAAGTACCCCACTCTGGTAAGTTAAGCGGTGGATACTTTACATAACAATTGCAACGGCCGTTTTGAGGGAAGTTGAAGAGGCACGTTTTATCACTTTGTCACAATAACCTTCACTCTTGCACATATAAGAACACATAATGGTTAATATTTCACCAACATTACACATTATTAGTCGAAATAACACAAGTTTTGGAAATTAAAACAAATTGACAACATCACTCTTCGACTTCCCGCCAAAAAAAAAACAATAAGATTGTTATTGCTCTTTGAAGATGATATTGATAGATTTGATGTAATATTGGTGATATAATTTACATCAATGTTGTTGAACAATTATTGAACGGAGAATGCGCGTGAAGTCCGATGGAATGTTGTGCGAGGCACAAGGGGGTTTCAGGTCTGGAAGAGGATGTTCGGATCAAGTCTTCTCACTCCGCAACATCGTAGAGAAGCATCTGGCAGTGGGCCGGAAGGTTTTCTGCGGTTTTGTAGATCTGGAGAAGACATTTGACAGAGTTGTGCGAAAGAGACTTTGGGACATTTTGCCAGAGTATGGTATAGATGGCACTCTGTTGCGAGCCGTCCAGTCCACTTATGTGGACTGCAAGGCATGCGTACGGGTGGGTGGTAACAGGTCACCCTGGTTTGACGTTAAAATCGGCGTCAAGCAGGGTTGCGGACAACAGCTAGCGGACAACAGCTAGACTGTTTATAATTTATCTGGACAAAAGTCTCCAAAGACTGAAAGCGATGAATGAAGGTGTACAAATGGGTGACTTAGTGGTAAACCATCTACTTTATGCAGATGACGCGGTTTTAATAGCGCCAACAGCCACTGATCTGCAAACACTAGTCACAGTTATGAAAGACGACTGCATGATCAATGGCTTACACTTGAATGTGAAGAAAACCAAGATTATGGTTTTTGAAAGGGAAGAAACCAGAACGAATGTAAGGATTGTGGTTGGTAACGATGTGCTGGAGCAAGTGAATGAGTTTGTATATCTTGGATGCGCCTTCAGTAAGGATGGGAAATACACCGCTGACATAGAGAGAAGAGTGAGTGCAGGGAACAGAGTGAATGGTGCGATGGGAAAGCTACTCGGGAGCCGGCACTTAAGCCATAAGGCGCAGCTGGCCATACATAACGGAGTTCTTGTCCCAACGCTGTTATATGGTAGCGAGAGCTGGGTATGTAAGAAGGAGAATGAAAGTAGGATAAATGCGGTAGAAATGCGAGCTCTGCGGAAGATGTGCGGAGTGAAGCTGACCGACCGCATTAGCAACAGCATAGTAAGACAGTGAGTTGGTATGAAAGATAGTATCGGTGTAAAGATGAGAAAGGGCATGCTCCGTTGGTTCGGGCATATAGAAATAATGCCAGAGGAAAGAATGACAAAACAGATATACAATATGAAAGTGGAAGGATGCAGGTACCGGGGAAGACCTAGACTATCTTACCACGACCAAATAAACCGAGTCTTATCTGATGGAAAAGTCAAGAGTCTCCGTAACCGGCGAGCGTGTATGAGACAAACTATGAGAGTCGAGGAAGCCAGAGAGGTATGTAAGGAAAGAATCTGTTGGAACTCTGTACTCTCTGCCTACCCCGCAAGGGATCTGGCGTGAGGTTATAGATAGATAGATAGATAGTGTCTTTCAAGTGCCTTCAATACAACTAAAAAATATCACGATGACAAATATTGAAGTTTTGGCGGGAAATAGAGTGATATATTTCATTTTTTCAATTTTCCCTCTTCTGGGGAAGGCAAAAGGATCTAGCCCATACAGCCTAGTCATAATTGGTATTCTTATAGATACGGTGATTGATGACAATGATGATAATTAAATTGATGATTACCCCACCCTGGATGGTAAAGCGACGGATACTTTACATACCAATTGCGACGGCTGTTTTGAGGGAAATCGAAAAGGCACTTTTTTCACTTTGTCAATATAACCTTCACTCGTGCACATATAAGAATACATAATGGTTAATATTCCACCCACATTACACATTATAATTCGAAATAATACAAGTTTTGGAAATTAAAACAAATTGACGACATCACTCTTCAATTTCGCGCCAAAACTCTCGCAAAATATGTTGAAACATGTGTAGCCAAATAACATAGAGTAAGGACTAAACCTAATATTTATAAAAAAAATAATGTAGATTACAACAAAGAGCAAGCAATTAATACCCAAGTGTGCAGGATTAGTGTGTAAAAACTGCCCAGTTTCATGCGAAGTGAGCGAAGGTTAGTCGTATAAACGCGCCACTACTTCCCTTTCCACACTACGCCTGACGGCGCTCCCTTCGTTGGCGGTTTTTGAGCGGGAGTCAAAAGACCGACCCTATGTTCACAAGAGCGCATTTTCAACACGCCTGAGTAAAGCGCGGGAATGAATTAAGTGGCTAAAACAATATTTTTTTAATGCGCTGTAAAGCCGCGTGTGCAAAAACCGTCCGTGCGAAGGAGGGCCACGCTCGCTCAGTGTGGCCGGTGTAGAAATCCTTTTGCAATTAGGTATGGGGTAAAAATTTAAAGAAATATATAATATACAAATACAAATAAAAATGTGCGAGTGGCGCATCAGAAAAAACATGGGTAAGCTACTTTAAAATTGCCTTTGGGATATTTTTATGAAAACAATATAATTTTGCGTAAAGATAATCTGATGTCGGGAGTTTTACACAGGACGTTGCTTGAACAACCTACACCAGTCCTCCGAATTCTCCAAAAATCTAGGTCAAATTCCTCAAATTTGGGGAGAACAACATTCCGAATCCCCTTAAATTCCCCACAAAATTTGTTCTTTTTAGGGTATTTTTTTTAGGTGTCTTTCTTGTAAATTAAGCGGAAAATTCAATTATATCGAATTACATATTAAAATCAGCTCTTGGTATTTACAATTATAAGATTTATAAATAATAGACTAGTTTGTTTAAACTAATAAGTCGATAATAAATTATATTTTATGGCCAAAACATAAAATAAATTAAGAACGTTTTTGTAGTCAAATTCATGAAAAATATATAAATACAACTCGAGTACGCGGCATGCCTTTTAAGTTTTGTCGTTTGAAGAAAAAAACACAACTAGAACCTTATAGTACTTTTTATTATTTTTCAAAGTATTCACCACGTAGCTTAATACACTTTTCCATTCGCTCAAACCAGTTATTATAACATTTATTCCACTCTAAAGTGGGGGTGTTCAAAATGGCTGACTTGAAAGCGTCGACTGCTTCACCGGACTGGAACCTTGGCCACGAAGCCTTTTCTTAATTTTAGGAAATGTAAAGAAATCGTTAGGGCTTAGGTCAGGACTGTATGGAGGATGGTCAAGAATTTCTACTTTTTCCTGCGTCAAATACTCAATCGTTTGACGAGCGCTGTGTGAGCTTGCGTTGTCGTGGTGCAGGATGATGCGTCGCTTTGAGTTAGATTTTCGAAGTTCGGCGATGACTTGTGGTAAACAAACTGTGGTATACCACTCTGCGTTAACCGTTCTACGATCTTCAAGTGCAATAGTCGCAACATGGCCGGGTTTGTCAACGAACCATCTTCTTTGAAGTGCTTCGAGAACGAACAACTTTAGTCGGCTTTGGCTCGTCTTGAAAGACCCAGATTGTAGATTGTTGTTTGGAATCAGGATCGAAGGCATAGATCCAAGATTCGTCACCACTGATGATGTCGTAGACGTGATTTGACTCTCCTCGGTTGAACCTTTGCAGAGTTTTGTTACACCATCTGACGCGGGCCGCCTTGTGATCGTCGGAAAGTAGATGCGGTATCCAACGGCAAACTAGCTTTCTCATACCAAGCGCTTCATGCAAGATCTTCTGAATGGTTGTCCCTGAGATGCCTAAGAGAGCCTCTATCTCTCGATACGTCACATGGCGATCTTCGAGAATTAGTTGTCTCACAGCAATGATGTTATCTTCAGTGAAGGCGGATTTTGGGCGTCCTTCGCGAGATTTGTCACTAACACTAGTATGTCCACGCTGGAATTCTAAATACCAGCATTGGACAGTCCGCAGATATGGGGCTTAATCACTGAACATAGATGTTAGCTCTTCAAAACACTGAAGCCGTGTCAGGCCTCTTCTAAAGTTGTAGAAAATTATTGCACGAACATTTTCCTTAGAAAGATTCATTTTCGTACGTAACCTGACAGATTCCAATCAACGCTGTGACTAAACAATAGCATTAATCCTAATACTTTCAACTGTTTTGAGATTCAAAATTTAAACACATTCGAATATAGAAAAGTTCCAAATTCAAAATTGCCGGGAAATATGGAAACGACAGAACTTAAAAGGCATGCCTAGTAGCTCCTTGTCACATGTCACGTAATACTTGCAAGAAAAGCTTTAAAAAAACATGAGTTAAATACTCTGTACAGGTCCTTGTGTGAGTAAAATAAAAATAAGTAAAATATATTTTTCCAATATCTCTTAGCTATATAACATACAACAAGATTTTCAATTAAATAAACCTCTTCCATTCATTTAAATTGATCCCGCATGACAAAATCTCCTCTTTTTTAGCCAAGAGGTGGCATTTAGATCGCACCTAGTAAATTCCTAGGACATTATATGGTTAGAGAATAGAAACAAGTTATGTAAATTGAATCATTTTTGAAGTGAAATAAGCTCTTCGGAGAAGTTCAAATGTATAAAGGCGTCACTTACGCTCTACGTCCCTTTGTTTATTATGACTGCCTGGCGCCCTATAGTTTTTATCAAAATTATTTTTCCCCACCAACGATGGCCGAGATAAAATTAAAAAAAAAGATGTTTGTTATAGTATCTCAAGCAATATACAAAATATAAACAAAAAATGAGAATGACGCATCGGAAATAGCTTGGACAAGGCAATATTTAATTGCCTTGGATCGAGTAGTCGCGGGTTCGATTCCCGCACGGGACAAATCTTTGTGTGACCCAGAAATATTTGTTTCGGTCTAAAAAAAGCACTCCCGACATAGAAATAATTCTTAGGATGGGGCTATGTTTTTATTTTAAAGAAACTTAGGGATTAACTTAGGAACCATCTAATCTGGGAGAGAAAGATACCGCCTAAGAGAAACAGAGCGATGCTTGAAGGTGGCTTGAAGCACGAAGTGAGTACCTACGTGTTAAGTGACTATTTGAACCTAAATTATATTTCTTGATGTAAACAGATGACGCTGTCCTCATACTGTTGAATGCTTCATGAGGAAAGTGTGTGGCATAATTTAAACTAGGCTGTAGAAGTATTAGATGTATGAGGAAGTATCAACGATAGTAGTATATTAAAGTATCGGTTGTGTCTTTATTGCTGCTTTTCGTTAGTTTTAGGTTTTTATTGTTGGTAAATAGTTCAGTAGGCGCTCGTAGTCCTGTGGGAACTCGGTGTTTTTTTCGATCTCCAAGGTTAAGCAGCGTTCGTCTCGGCATCTATGTGGCATTTCAATTTTTAAGCGTCTCCGTGCTTCAGAAGATACATTAAGCCGTTAGTCCCGGTTGCCACTTAATTTGGTATGTCGAGTTGAATGCCTTGATAAATAACACGGTAATTTCAACATTGACACGGCTTCAGCGAGAAGGTATCAAACATAATTTCTTTGGTTAATTTACTTTTACCGATTTATTCTTGATACACATGCTATTGGTCCTAAGAGTACGAATTTATAATATGTTTCCTAAACGTGTGATCCTATAACTGGTTCTCTGTGAAATTTTTAATTATTTATCATAGATATGTAAACCATTGGATCACCTTTCAATAAATAAATAAAATAAAAAATAAAATAAACACCGTCACGCATTGATCAAGTGAATATTTATCCTCTTATATATTTCCTAAGAATGGGTGGCAGAGCCGAAGATGTTAGGCCCCATTAAATATGGGAGAGTTTATCGCCATTATACCAGGCACAATGCCAGTCTTCGGACTGTGCTCGGATTTTTCAAATAGCAAAAGCCCACTGTACGAGCCCTAGAACGGACCCAGGATCTTGGGAACTCCATCCACATTAATCTCCACCATATTATCGAGGCAGGCTACAAAATAAACTTCTTACTAATATTATAAATGTAAAAGTTTGTACGTTTGTTACTCAGTCGCGCAAAAACGGCTGAATGGATTGGGATGAAAGGACATTGTCAAAAATTGCCCCAGAACCAACAAACATTTGACCCATGCCATCATTAGTTATCTATTTTATTAAAAGAAAGACAAATATCCGTAACTAACGGACATTTTGCAATCTAAAACGAATATTTTCAAGAATTGTAAGTACTTATATCGAAGTCGCCGACGTCTTTACCGAATATCAACACAAAATATAATCATATGTACTAATGGCTACTGAATTATAACCTCAAAATCTAATACTTTTTGTGTAACATTGGGAGTCCCCCGCTTGTCCGTTTAATAATAAAGGCAATAAAAGAATTTATGGGCAATTTGAAATCATACAAGATACAAGTATTTTTTCATTGCTGTTGGTTCTGGGGCAAATCATGTATGGCCGAAGAACAATGTCCTTTGGCATACAGTTGATTATTTTCTTGATTAACATAAAGAATACTTTTTATCCCGGAAAAATGTTAGGTTCCTGTCTAAAGTCCACGCGGAGTCGCGGACAGAAACTTGTAATAAATAAATAGTATTAAATCAAGCTTTTGTGCAACCAGGTAATGGTGCAATTTAAAACAACCAACAAAATTAAATTTAATACGAAATTTCGTGTTTATGATATTGGCCGTTGAGTTCCTTCATCTAGACCCGATCCTGGATGTAGAATTAGGTCATGCTTACCATAAAAATGCAATGTATGCATACTTTGACCTCGATTGGCAAATCCCTCAAGAGCAAGCGGGTTTTGTGATGAAGGATATTTATATACGGTGCTGAGACATGGACCCTCAAGAAGACTGACCGCTACCGTATTGATGCCTTTAATATGTGGTGCTGGAGAAGGATACTATGGACAGCACCAATGTATCAATCCTAGCTGAACTCAAGATCCAAACTCGACTGTCCCCTACTTGCCTATGCAGGGTTCTGGAATATTTTGGTCACATTGCTGGGAAAGACAGTGACAGCCTGGAAAAACTGATAGTCACTGGTAAAGTTGAAGGCAAGCGACCACGAGGATGGAGCCCAACACGCTGGACGGATCAGATTCGCACATCTCTTGATACCACGGTTCTCGATGCTCTTCACTCGGCTGCAAATAGGAATAGATGGCGACTCATTTTCCTTGGAAAACTGTTCCCAAAATATGACCACGACCCGCAGTAATGAGGAAAACGATGCAATGAGGAGGCATACCTTGACAGACGATTTAGCGCAGTGGTTAAGAGTTTAAACTGCTCCGCCCATTGTGTTTAGTAGTCGCGGGTTCGTTTTCTGTCGGTACAAATCTTTGTGTGATTCACAATTGTTTGTTCCAATCTGGGTATCTGTGTATGTGATTTTCATGTTTGTAAACCCACCCACGACACAGGAATAAATCCTAGCGTGGGGCTAAGTTTTATAAAAAACAAAACAGCAGTGGCACTCCGGGAGTACCGACTGAAGTGAAAACATACATATATACAGAGGTGTCGGTAACGGTAACAGTATCCCGAGTTCAATGGTTTTTTTCCCATCTCAAAAAATGCCAAAGTGCATGCGTATCTGTGTACGTTCATACACAATATATGTGCATACTTATATACAGAGGTGTCGGTAACGGTAACAGTGTCGCGAGTTCAATTGTTTTTTCCCATATCAAAAAATGCCCAACGCGCCTAAAGAAGTTTTCACTTAAAAAAAACACCAAAAGGAAGTGGTTCAGCTTGCGAGATTTGACTTAAATAAACTAAGAACATTGTAAGTTAAATAAAAGTTTCTACAAACGAGATGAAATGTAATCACCTGGGTATTTTTCTCGTACATGATTATAGGATACCTAAAACAAGGAAAAACAAAACAGTGGATTAATCACCCGGGTGATGTTTCGCTTGATTAGTTAGATGACACTAATTGGTTGCATTTCTGTAACGATCTTCTGGTGATCTATTTTGATAAAATTTGGCAAGGACATAGGATGCATTCAATGGCTTTCCTAGCCTTGATTTTAGTACATGTGTTTTTTTGAGACAAAAGATAGCCTATGTAAGGACATAGGGTAACAGGTCCAAGAGGTAACTCTTGTTTCAAAAACAGTCGTCAAGTCGCAGGTAAATGCGAGTAGACCATAAATCAATAGTCACCAACAGCCAAAAGATGTCTACCATACGACAAAGGTCTCCCCAATATGGCCAAATCGACTTGCTTATTGCTAGAACGTCATGAAAAGAAGATAAACTTAAAGCGTATGTTGTAGGTATTTCTAGGGCGCGAACATATGCGTGCTTAGTCGCTTCGAAACAAATTACTTTCGGAAGTAGCGACCTTCGCATTAACATTATATTGACGCTAAATGTCTTGAAGGCGACGAAAAATATTATAGTGGCTACCTAGTGCCCACTTAAACCTTTTGGATTATAATCACTTACGAAAAATACAGCTAGGTTATAAATTCTTCCCGTTTTTTCATTTTATCCCGGCGCTTGATAAGTATCCAATTATTACCTACGGGAAAAACACGCATGTAACAATAGTCCACTCGTTTTAAGTTATATTTACAGTGATCCATCTAGTTATAGATTGCCTTCAATTCTGGAAAAACTGTAACTGTTTTATTCTAAATAAAATATTCTTAAAAAAATATCTTCTTTTAGATTTTTCTATATTTAACTTTACATCACAACACATCATCACGCCAGATCCCTTGCGGGGTAGGCAAATAGTACAGAGTTTCAACAGGTTCTATCCTTACATACCTCTCTGGCTTCCTCCACTCTCATAGTCCGTCTCATACACGCTCGCCGGTTACGGAGACTCTTGACTTGTCCCTTAGATAAGACTCGGTCTATTTGGTGATGGTAAGATAGTCTAGGTCTTCCCCGGTACCTACATCCTTTCATTTTCGCATTGTACATCTGTTTTGTCATTCCTTCTTCTGACATTCTTTCAATATGCCCGAACCAACGGAGCATACCCTTTCTCATCTTTACACCGATAATATCTTTCATTCCTACTCGCTTTCTTACTATTCTGTTGCGAATACGGCAGAGCTCGCATTTCCACTGCATTTATCCTACTTTTATTCTCCTTCTTACATACCTAGCTCTCGCTGCCATATAACAGCGTTGGGACAAGCACTCCGTTATGTATGGCTGCGCCTTTTGGCTTAAGTGCCGGCTTCCAGGTAGCTTTCCCATCGCACCATTCTCTCTGTTCCCTGCACTTACTGTTCTTTCTATGTCAGTGGTGTATTTCCCATCCTCACTGAATGCGCATTCAAGATATACAAACTCATTCACTTGCTCCAGCACATGGTTACCAACCACAATCCTTATATATCCTTATATATTTAACTTTATTATCTATTATATGAATATTAGGTTTAACTATTCTGATTACTGCTTAAAAATATTTTAAGAAGCGTTAAATATCTATATAATATATGAGTGCAGGGAACAGAGTGAATGGTGCGATGGGAAAGCTACTCGGGAGCCGGCACTTAAGCCATAAGGCGCAGCTGGCCATACATAACGGAGTTCTTGTCCCAACGCTGTTATATGGTAGCGAGAGCTGGGTATGTAAGAAAGAGAATGAAAGTAGGATAAATGCGGTAGAAATGCGAGCTCTGCGGAAGATGTGCGGAGTGAAGCTGACCGACCGCATTAGCAACAGCGTAGTAAGACAGCGAGTAGGTATGAAAGATAGTATCGGTGTAAAGATGAGAAAGGGCATGCTCCGTTGGTTCGGGCATATAGAAAGAATGCCAGAGGAAAGAATGACAAAACAGATATACAATTTGAAAGTGGAAGGATGCAGGTACCGGGGAAGACCTAGACTATCTTACCACGACCAAATAAACCGAGTCTTATCTGATGGAAAAGTCAAGAGTCTCCGTAACCGCCGAGCGTGTATGAGACGAACTATGAGAGTCGAGGAAGCCAGAGAGGTATGTAAGGAAAGAACCTGTTGGAACTCTGTACTCTCTGCCTACCCCGCAAGGGATCTGGCGTGAGGTTATAGATAGATAGATAGATAGATAGATAGGTTAAATATCTATTCAAATATAAGGAATAAATCATCATTATGGAGGCAGGGTCTACAGGAAAATATAAGGTGTAGATGTACTCCTCAAAACTTGTGGGAATAACATGCATAACATGATCATTTATTAACGTGGGATGGTAACTGCCTACTATTGTTTTTATTCGCCTGACTTAGGATAGCTTGTGTTAATAAAGGTCCCAACGGCTAATGAAAGTTCGAATTACAATGTTCCATCCCAGGGCAGCTTACATAAGCAAAGTTGCGGTTCCCTCGTAACGTACTGTGACAAAGTGTGCGGACTTGGCGGAGCGTAGTTACGCGGTCCCGCCGCCCACCACGGTCAGTCAGTCGCGCACTACGTCGCTCGCGGTACGAGCGTTCCGCGTGATACGCAGGGTAAATCTCCTTAGGATCTATCCGACATCGCCACAATAAAAAAAAAACAGTGCATAAAACGCAGTTTGTGGTAATGTACCAAATTCAAATATCGCATAACATTCATTTAGGTACCGACCAATAAATTCATTGATTTTTAATGTAGGAAAAGTTTTGAATATTCCATGAAGCGCGAAAGACATTGAAAATGACAGTAAAGTTTGTGTATTTACAAGCGTTAACTTTCATTATATTCTAGTAGAATAAGTCCGATTTTCTTGAGATGTTTATTGTGATTCATTTTTAATTTTGGAGTAGTCTTATTAGATGTGTATGTAACGGGGCTATTTATAATTCGTATTTGGAGACCTCGTAAATAGTTTCGGTATCGATGATAAAGGTTGGTATCATGAAATTACGGCTGATCCGTCTACATTGTGATTCCAGCTGACAGAAATAGGATGGGACCTCGTAAACTTTTATTGAAAAAAATATGAATAAATTTGCGGTATTGACTTTTTATGTGTCCCAATATATCTTCTGCTTTCATGAATTTCTTAATTATGTCTGTAGCCGACGTTTGACTGCTAACGATAAAAACGGAAAGGTAGGTCATATATATATATATATATATATATATATATATATATATATATATATATATATATATATATATATATATATATATATATATATATATATATATATATATCAAACAATTCGATATAGAAATAAACAAACTCAATATCCAGTTAAATATAATATAGTGTTTTTAATTCAAGACATAAACTCAATCCTTTTGAAATTTTACCTTATATAACTCATTTGAAATCGTTCCCAAAATGTAAAACATTTTGGAGACAAATGCTTTTCTTTAAAATGTTTTTTTTTTCTGTCCTTTGAATTGGCAGACAGTTAGTCAATTTATGTTAGATACGACAAGCGGTAGAGTAAGTTCTGGAAAAAAAGTAATAACGTATAAGTAGGTAGCTTAATACGTAGGTAGCTTAATTTAATTGGTCCCCTCGTGAAGCTTAACCAAATGTTCTACCTGGATTAGACGCAACCACACGCATAATGTTACATAAGTAATGTTTATGTAAAATAAAGAACAGTTTAAGTTATACTGACAACCACACTAAAATATTAGCTTTAAAGTAAGATGTAATAGTCTTATAAAAAAGCCACTAAAAATTTAAAAAAAATTAATTATATCTTCATATTTGTAATTTATTTATTCATACATACATTCATCTACTTGCAT
This sequence comes from Phalera bucephala, assembly GCA_905147815.2. NCBI lineage: Eukaryota > Metazoa > Arthropoda > Insecta > Lepidoptera > Notodontidae > Phalera > Phalera bucephala. Next base: position 9,371,830 of record LR990617.1, on the reverse strand, counting down.
TTTAGAAGTAGTACTAGTATAGTTAATAAGTAACGTTAAAAATTGGCGTATTTAATTTTAAGATATTCTTATTTTTGTAGAATGACTGCTAAAGTAATAATTACATAAGTGTCCCGATTTTTTTGTTAGAAATGTGTTTTACTAGCATTGTAGGTTTTATCGAAGTAGTAAGTTCGCTATCTGTAACAGTGTTAGTAACTGATAAGATTACCGATAAAAGTCTATCGAGAGAGATTTCGGTTTAAGAGGAGCTCATTAATTTTGATTTTCCGTGTATCGTGATTTTCTTTTTTATTGTTTCGGTATGGAATTATCTTCTTATTTATGTAAATACAACAAACAGTATTATATGGATATAGTTTACACATATGTACTACGTATAAAAAAATAGGGGCAATATACTCGTGCACCCCAATCTACGCAAGAACTGAAAGTAGTTTCTTCCAAATTGGCAACTATATTTGTTTGAAATTTTTGTTCTCGATTTCTTCCCAAATTTTATTAATTTAACCATGTAAGTACAGAAACTAAACATTAGTTGTTTTTATCAAAACGCAAGTAAAAGTGTAGCACTGAATTTGTTAGTAACTCAGTTAATTCTATGCAGGCTCTAAAAGCTGGATATTTTAGCGCTAGATTTGCAGACAAAAGTCACAAATTGTAACTTTTAAAAAGAAACAAACAGTGTTACTATTGAAAATATTTATTTAGGTTTCTAACAGTTTCGCATTCTACTGTAAAAAAAATTGTTAATAAATTACAAGCATATTTTTTTATATGCATATTAGCAAAACTGTGAATTTAGCAACGTTTTGCCTTTTATCACAGTATTAAAGATGACCACCGAAAATTGATAAAATCATGGTTGGTCAACTCTATAATGTCGCGTGTGATTTTGCCCTTATTTTTATCGATGGCAGTGGCGGGCCATTGACTCTGAATCAATGATGAATAATAATCACTACTTTACGGACTAACGAGTCACGTTGACGTTACGTAGGAGTAATAACAGAGTGATTTTATGAGGCATTGACGTATATTTAACCCAGTAAAAGGTTTTAATTTCTGTCTACAAAAATCGACATGAATTAAAACTTTTCAATAAATCAAAATAATAAAAATCTGATAAAATTGGTACATATTTATAATTTGTGACTTATCTCGGCGACACCTATACAAGGTGTAACATAATAAACGCAGTACCTGAAAGCCGTTGTTCTAAATCGATGACTGAATTGATTCCAACAATTTTTATTATACCTTTTGTTTTTTTAATTTGCAATAAATGCTGCTACTCCTTTAGTGCGCTATAATAAACTAAGTTAATTCTTGATTCATAGCAACATGGAGGCCTCAAATGCATTTCTAAAACGTATTTTTCAAAATGCACACACATACAAGTTTAATTGTTGATTGGGGTATAAAAGTGCTTAAAATAGGGGTAAAAAATATTAAAGTTGTAGATATGGTTTTAGTATTAAATTTGTGAAGCAATATCTAATCGGGATGTCTGGGGTCTAGCGTTATTTACGTTACAGCTTGTATTTCTTTATTAAGAAGATAGCTCATACAATAATTTATATTTCGTAGGTATTAATTATTACATAAATCTTCTCCAATTTCATTTGCTACGAGTGGCTACGATGTATCGTAATGCGTAGCAAAGCTTAATGTTACGCGTCGTAGTCTCGTAGTCCCTTCGTAGCACTAGCTATGAAATATGTTCGCGGTAAGAAAATTACACAAAGGGTGCTTTTAGTAGGCTGTCTATCTGTTTTTATGGCCTCCTCGACTAAATGTGCCTTACGTAGGTATCGCAAGAACGTGATGGGCCGATCAAACAACCTCGATAAAGGGACTTAAAATAAATTGCACCTGCCGTATTAACGATCGAAATGTTCCTACGTGTTTTTTAATCTTTGAAAGGAATTAAAGGAGTAGTAAAGTAGTAATGATTTCAAGTAGGGTTTGATTTCAGGGTTCGACGTCCAAATTATAGGCACGGTCGCATAACTGAAAATCGATTTCGTGTTATTATACAACTTCGTAGCTTTTGGGCGTATGATTCGTGACATAATACACGGAACCTAATTTCCATATAATATTCGGAATTGCCTTTATAAGATAATTTGAATAAATTTGTTGTTTAGTATTACCATTGTATTGATGTTGTAGAATTTCCATGGAGCGCAAAGCATTTATGGATTAGGTAGGAGAAACTTAAAAAAATATGATATTTCCGTCAAATTGCAACGATTGCATAATGATATAGATAGAGAAAATATAAAGATAGGTTGTTTATGTTATCAAAAATATAGAATATAGTAAGTAAACAGTATAAAATTTTGTAAGTACTCGTAAAAAATATTAATTAGTGATGGCAGCATTGACTAATTATGCACATAATAATTCGTGCGATTCGGAACTTTTGTAATTTCCAATATTTAATCTGAGACATATTCTATCTATCTATCTATATCATCACGCCAGCTTCCTCGCGGGGTAGGCAGAGAGTACAGAGTTCCAACAGGCTCTTTCCTTACATACCTCTCTGGCTTTCTCCACTCTCATAGTTCGTCTCATACACACTCGCCGGTTACGGAGACTCTGGACTGAGACATATTCAGCGTAGTATTTGGTGTAAAATTTAAGTATAATACAAATGACTTAACCAATTTACAGAACGAAAGATATTGTTACTTGCTCTTTTTGTATTCTGGCTTCGTTGCAAAAGCTTTCCTTTGGTAATAGGAAGACATCTTGTTTTAAGAAAATCGGATGTCGATTTACGCTTCCCCTTCGGTTCGTTTCCTTTTTCCTATTGAGATAAAACTGCCTTTTTGAGATAGTAGATAGGAAAACGAAATTAAATGACAAACCGGCTAGTGACACAAAATAACAAACAGAAAGATAAGGACCAATTTTTGTTTGTGCATTACCTGCACGACCTGTTATTTCGTATTTTTTGAGTTTCTATTTTAAGGTGCAATCTTTAAGTGACATAATAAAAATAAAACTTGATTACTCAGGTACTATACTAAATCTATGTGACTACTAATATGCGTAGCGTTTTTCTATAGAAAAAATCCCAGTGTCAGTGCGAAGTCTGAAATTAGGCCTGGCAAAAGGTTCGCTCTGTATTAACACTCCCATAGTTCGTCTCAAACACGCATGCCTCGCTTACGAGGACTTTTGACTTATTGCAGAGAGAGTACATGAAAAGCTTTTGTTCAGCAAAACATTCATCATTATCATCATCAGCCCGTGTCAGTCCACTGCTGGACGTAGGCCTCTCCCATGGCAAAACATTACATTATCAAAATACTATACAATACAAGGTACAGCAAATCATTGACGTTGGATTAGTGTAAATAAATATTACTATATGACAGTTTTATTAGACGTACAGCGTCTGTTATAGCTGTGAAATAGTTTTAGGATTGACTTAAAACCATCAATCGAATAACCCCAAAAACCGTACAGTTACCACAAACTGTTAGTTTCGAGTACTTCAAGTTAGTTAAAGTGTTCCGTACTGTTTACTGTCGAGATGTGAAGTGGTTGTGAGATATCGATTAGTGAAATGGAGAGGCGTCCGGATGAAGGCAGACTTCGAGCAGCCGCTTCGCAAGATCAAGGTGAGTGTGGAATAAGGTTGCATATCGTACTAGAAAACATGACAAGCTTTTTTGAAATGGGATTATTTATGTATAGATATATGCTCCAGAGGACACCGAGAGGTAATTGCGGAAAGAAGGATATTGGATTTTTTGTCCGTATCGCGTTTTTTAAATACCAATTGATAGAGCCTTTAAATTCAATGGAAAAATGCCTGAGGACGTTTTTTCCTAAAATTCCTGATAATTACTACAAATCAACAATTTATGATTTTTCTACTTTGACGGACGATTTGGTGCAGTGGTTAAGAGCCTTAAGCCGCTCTGCCCATTGGGTCGAATAGTCGCAGGTTCGCTTCCCGTACGGGAAAAATCTTTGTGTCACCCACAATAATTTTTCGGTCTGGGTATTTGTATATGTAAATTTTTGTAAATGCACCCACGACACAGGAATAAATCCTAGCATGTAACTAGGTTTTCATTTAAAAAGAAAAAGTATTTTTTAAAACAAGTAATTATGTTATATATTTTTTAAATCTTGACCGATCCGGCTATAGAGCTGCCATATTATTCCTTGAGAGCTTTGCTTTAATCTCGCACTGATATAGATTATCTTACCAGGACCAAATAGACCGTCTTTTATCTAGAAGGCAAGTCAAGAGTTTACGTATCTGGCGAGCGCGTACGAGAAGAATAATGCGATTGGAGAAAGCCACAGGTTCTTTCCTTACACACCTCTCTGGCTTCCTCCACTTTCATAGTTCGTCTCATACACGCTCGCCGGTTACGGAGACTCTTGAATCGTCCTTCAGATAAGACTCGGTCTATTTGGTCATGGTAAGATAGTCTAGGTCTTCCCCGGTACCTACATATTTTCACTTTCGCATTGTATATCTGGTTTTTCTTTCTTTCTTCTGACATTCTTTCTATATGCCCGACCCAATGGAGCCTAGGATGGGTAGGTCGGTCAGCTTCACTCCGCACATCTTACGCAGAGCTCACATTTCGACCGCATTTATCCTACTTATATTAACTAAATAGAACATCTATTTAGTTAACCAACGGTCGGTACTGCCAAAATATGACGTAGATTTTTGTGAGACGCTTATGCACTGTGGTACTGCGGAAATCCTAACGATCAACACTGATAAACAGCGTTTATGTGCAGCAGTCCGACCGTTCGTAGAATTTTCATTTTTGAGGGACTCTGTGTTTTAGAAGGTACGCTAAGCCATTGGTCCCGGTTACCACTTCATGTGGTAATCCTTAAGCCGTGTTAACACCCTTATGGGCGGCTTGATAAGTTCCAATAGCAGGTGGCCATAAACCTGCGTCCACCAATCCACATTGGATTCGCGTGGTGGAGTATGAGCTAATCTCTCTTACCTCGATTTGTGACAGCAGCCTTTGCTCAGCGATTAGACAGTACGGGCTTATTTACATTGCGGACCATCTCTACAATAAAATCTGTAATATTTTTCCACAATCTACGCATTTATGTAAAATAAAAGTTAATAATTGGGTACAGACTCTAAATTAATAATTATTTAAATTACTGACTGCCTCGTTCGTCTAGTGGCAAAGCGCATCGCTTTGTGATCAGGAGGTCCTGGGTTCAAATCCTAGGTCGGACAAGTGTAGTTTTTCTAACGAAAACTTCTCAGTACGAGTCCGGAGTCTGGAATTGTGCCCGGTATATGGCAATAGGCTCGCCCCCTATTACATGGGACTTAACATCGTCGGTGAAACGTGGGTGTACTCAGTACACCTCTGCCACCCCCACTTGGGGAATATAGGCGTGACGACGTTTTTTTTTAATTAATATAATTTAATAAAATTATCAACTCTATAATAGACAAGAACACAAACACACACACACACACGTACAACACATTTACACACGATGAGGCTTTGGCTTCCATACCTACATGTGGATTCCTTAATAATAATAGTCAATTTACTTGATACCACTTCCAACCAGATGACTTGTAACTTTCTGGTTAAAACATGTGAGAGCGCTGGTACCCATATCACAAGTCAAATCTTATTTTGGGTATCAGTGTTCATAAATACTATTTACTTGCTTTTAATATGTTACAACTCTTATACTGTGTAAAATTTACATAAAAATATACTATTATTTATTTAAAGAAACGGAATTATGTAGGTAATGTGGAAAGATTTAGGTATCGGGGAAGACGTAGACTATCTTACCATGACCAAATCGACCGAGTTTTATTTGAAGGGCAAGTCAAGAGTCTCCGTTACTGGCGAGCGTGTATGAGACAAACTATAAGAGGAGACGAACTGGAGGAAGCCAGAAAGGTATGTAAGGAAAGGACCTGTTGGAACTATGTACTCTCTGCCTACCCCGCAAAGGATCTGGCGTGAAGATATAGATAGACAGAATCATGCTACTGGAAATATAATGATGGGTGATATAAACGCCGGAGCCTGATATGCGATTGTCTTGAACCTGCTTGGAATGCGTTTCCCTTTCCAACAAACCCCTTATTATGTGTTGATTACGAGCGTCTCCGGTGTATTTGTACGACCATGGAATTCCGATCACGTTTTTCATTCATACTTCACGCCTATTCATACAAGTTCCATCATTGATAACCACATTTCTGTTAACATCTGTTTGTACTACAATATTGCTTTTTTGATTTGTATAAATTTTTGTTGGTCGGGTATTGTTTTAGATTTATAAAATAAGACAAACTGGGCGAACGGATTTTGGCGGTAAAAGAATGTTTCAGTTGTGTTTCAGTTTCCAAGAGGCGTGTTATTTTGAATAATGAGGTGTGTTATATTCGTAGATTATCAACCACTGTGTATGTGTATAAGTGAAGGTAATGGTATCTTAGGAAGTAATGAGACTGACAGATGAGTGTAAATTAGAAGTTCAATTTTATTGTGATGTTTGTCTGGCTAGATTTCTAATGTGGTCAGCTTTATTAATCACGCGGTAAGTTCAAGCTAGTATGTACCCAAGCAAAGTTTGATAAGTAGAAGGTACACATATGATTTTAAATAAGTCATAACCGTCCCGTAAAATAAAATTTTAAGATTATTATATTTATGCTTACAAAAGAAATCCATTACAGAATCCATTAGGATCTACACTAATGTTCAAAAGGTAAAACATTTTTTTTTTCATTGTTAAGAGGTAGATGCCCACGGCGTTCGGAAGCAATTTTACCCTCTATGTCCAAAACACAATAAAAAATTTCAAGACATTTTTTCTTTTTTTTAAGACGAACACCAGCGGACTTAGCACGAAAAGATTGACGGTAGCGTGGCGCTAGCAAGTAAACACGCTGTCACATTCTTATTTATTTAGTAAATTTGTAGTGTGACAAGAATGGCATATCAACTCGCTAGCATCATGCTATAGTTAATCTTTTGTGCTGAGCCTTCAGGGCTGTGGCAACTGAATTCTCTAGTACTATGTACTAAGTAACAATGCAAATAATTTATAGATAATTACGAATAATTTTGGTACCAGTGGGGTTATTATGAGCTGTAAACTGAATTCATATCTTGTACATAAATGGCCTCACATTTTAACATAGTATAATAGTAAATCATCAAAAATAAGTTGTTGTCGCCATTACAGTAAGAAACAAACGCATTATTTCTTGACTCAACGATAGTTTTCTGTTCTGGGAATTGCGCTGGGGAATCTAAATGTTTTATTGCTTAATTTTATTTTATTACGCTTTGACGGTTCCGCACAAATGCCACTAGATGGCAGTATTTTACAGCATCACTATGGGAGAAGTTGAATCGGCGATAGGAAGTATGAAAAACGGTAAAGCTGCGGGAGTAGACATGATATCTGCCGAGATGATCAAATATGGTGGAACTTGCGTCCGGGACGCTTTCCGGGCCCTTGCAAACCTTTGCTGGAGGACCGGTAGAGTCCCTACAGATTGGCGCCGCGCAGTCATAGTACCCTTGTATAAAGGCAAGGGTTCACAATATGACTGCGCCAATTACAGAGCCATCAGTTTGATCAGCTTGGCAGCCAAGGTGTACGGTAAAATTATTGAACGGAGAATGCGCATGAAGTCCGATGGAATGTTGTGCGAGGCACAAGGGGGTTTCAGGTCTGGAAGAGGATGTTCGGATCAAGTCTTCTCACTCCGCAACATCGTAGAGAAGCATCTGGCAGTGGGCCGGAAGGTTTTCTGCGGTTTTGTAGATCTGGAGAAGGCATTTGACAGAGTTGTGCGAAAGAGACTTTGGGACATTTTGCCAGAGTATGGTATAGATGGCACTCTGTTGCGAGCCGTCCAGTCCACTTATGTGGACTGCAGGGCATGCGTACGGGTGGGTGGTAACAGGTCACCCTGGTTTGACGTTAAAATCGGCGTCAAGCGGGGTTGCGTGTTGTCCGCTAGACTGTTTATAATATATCTGGACAAAAGTCTTCAAAGACTGAAAGCGATGAATGAAGGTGTACAAATGGGTGACTTAGTGGTAAACCATCTACTTTATGCAGATGACGCGGTTTTAATAGCGCCAACAGCCACTGATCTGCAAACACTAGTCACAGTTATGAAAGACGACTGCATGATCAATGGCTTACACTTGAATGTGAAGAAAACCAAGATTATGGTTTTTGAAAGGGAAGAAACCAGAACGAATGTAAGGATTGTGGTTGGTAACGATGTGCTGGAGCAAGTGAATGAGTTTGTATATCTTGGTTGCGCCTTCAGTAAGGATGGGAAATACACCGCTGACATAGAGAGAAGAGTGAGTGCAGGGAACAGAGTGAATGGTGCGATGGGAAAGCTACTCGGGAGCCGGCACTTAAGCCATAAGGCGCAGCTGGCCATACATAACGGAGTTCTTGTCCCAACGCTGTTATATGGTAGCGAGAGCTGGGTATGTAAGAAGGAGAATGAAAGTAGGATAAATGCGGTAGAAATGCGAGCTCTGCGGAAGATGTGCGGAGTGAAGCTGACCGACCGCATTAGCAACAGCATAGTAAGACAGCGAGTAGGTATGAAAGATAGTATCGGTGTAAAGATGAGAAAGGGCATGCTCCGTTGGTTCGGGCATATAGAAAGAATGCCAGAGGAAAGAATGACAAAACAGATATACAATGTGAAAGTGGAAGGATGCAGGTACCGGGGAAGACCTAGACTATCTTACCACGACCAAATAAACCGAGTCTTATCTGATGGAAAAGTCAAGAGTCTCCGTAACCGGCGAGCGTGTATGAGACGAACTATGAGAGTCGAGGAAGCCAGAGAGGTATGTAAGGAAAGAACCTGTTGGAACTCTGTACTCTCTGCCTACCCCGCAAGGGATCTGGCGTGAGGTTATAGATGGCAGTATTTTAATTTTCATAAAATTTTCATATTTTTCCGGTATTTGTATTATGAAAGCTTGCTTATTGCTAAATTTCATAATTCTAGATCAAAGAGAAATACAACCTATATAGTATTGGATTAATCAGGTTAGATGGGTATCTATTAATTGCATTGACCTAGAAGGTTCATGTTTTACACCGTCAAGAGACCGTAGACTTAGACATAAATTTCCTCTACACGTGCGTGCGAAAAAGGGCCTTAACCGTCGGACAGATACCCAGACTGACAACAAAGTGACCCTATAATGGTTCCGTTTTACTCAATAAGGTACAAAACCCTACATAATAAAATTATTACTAGTAGTAGTTAACTACTACTAGAGATTTTTCCTCCCGTAATTCCGATTGCTGAAATTCTACCTTTCTCAAAGTTACTACTTACTTTTTCTATCTATCTATCTATCTATAACCTCACGCCAGATCCCTTGCGGGGTAGGCAGAGAGTACAGAGTTCCAACAGGTTCTTTCCTTACATACCTCTCTGGCTTCCTCGACTCTCATAGTTCGTCTCATACACTTACTTACTTTTTGTTCTTATAAAACAATTTATTGGTTTAATTTTCTTTGATGATAAAAATATACTTATTTTTAATGTGTCTAGGGTATAAATAGGATGATGTTACTTCGTAATACTAACACTTGATTAGCAAAACCATTGGCTTCTAGGGGTCGTGGGATCGTCTCGTTCATTCGTCGGTTTTGCATGAAAGTGTTTGCAAATCCACCTACAAGTCTAGACAAAGGATATTATCCTAGCTCAGTGGAAGTACATATTTAGTAAAACGTGGTTTGGGCCACAATATTTTTTAAACAGATGTAGCTAACACGCCCTTGTGCGGCTTCAAAGATATTTTTGTTTTAGGGTCGAAATTATCATTTCCTTGCAAGTGTCTGTTCAAAAGAGCTTATTTCCACTCTAACGCTTTTCTTTAGAGAATGCCAGTCATTGGAAAATATATTTTATGTGAACATGCAACATGAAAGCACCTTTTGATGTCGATTTCAATGAGAGTTAAACCGATTAATTCCAGTTCTGAAATAGAGTTAGTTTGAAATAAGATTTTAGAATCAAATGACATTCAAGCAATGCTATGGAACTCACTATCACCACTATGGCCACAAATCGCTTGTCTTTTAAAAGTAAAGGACAGGATACAGGATTATCTTTACAAAACTTTGGCCCAGTCATGTCAATATAAATTTCGCGTATTTATGTGTATATATATTATACCTTTATTTGTTATTAGTGACATGTATGTACGTAGTTGGGGTCTATGTATTTTTGTTGTGCGATGTAATATTCAGTCTACTAATTATATATATGTTATATAATTTTCTCCTAATTTTTTTGGCTTCTATGGTTTTACACCTACTTCACTCGTTTCTGCATCACCCTAAGATAGACTTGTAGAAAATGCTTCAGGCATTAAGTCCGCCTTTGTGAAATAGTGCATAGAACATTAAATAAATAAATAAGCAAGGGAAGTTAGTCCTTTTGATAAAAACGCTCCTTACTCATTCGGCACTAGCTGCGATTTCGTTCGCATGATTTTTAGGCATTTCGTAAACGACGTCACTTTTTATGCAAGAAAGAAAATAAAATTAGTTTAAATGCAGTCGAAATGCGAGCTCTGGGAAGGAGTCAAGCTGATAGACCGTGTTCGCAACAGCGAGAAAGCGTATTAGTGGCATGAAAACAAAAATTAAGTAAGTAGGAATTTGCTTTTATATGCTATGGGTTATTATTTCCTAAAAATATTTCGTGTACAGACACGACTTTGTTATAGTTGTTTTATACGTATAAATTCGTTCCTACAAAATTAAACGTAACCATCAACTGAAGCTATCCGGTATTTTGAGTGCTAAAAAGAGGTAGGGTTGGAAACCGGTTAATTTTTCAAACCGGTTTGGGTCATTGACCCCAAACCGAAATGATTTTCATTTCTGGTTAAAGGTTACCGTGCAGAACCTGAAAAATTGAAGAACTCACTTTAACTGATATTGAAACCTAAATTAACCGCTTATTTGAGATTGCTTTCGCTAGGCGACTTTCTCAAGGTCACGATCGTATATAGATAGGTAATGAGTCAACGACACAGTGCACATGCGGAAGAGGAACATTTGTCCTTGAAAATAGAAGACGGACGCGGCGCCGTCCAGAACGTCGTGTACACGTTTGAGTTTAACCGGTTAATTTCGATATTAAGAACTTAAATATTATGTTTTGTAATAACCGATAATCGAAATTAATTTCGTTCAATTTGATAATGTTTCTTCATGAAGCGGTAAATAAAAGAACGTAAATTTGAATCGGATTTCGAACGTTTTGAATCGGTTATAAAAACCCATTCCGACACCTAAAAAGAGGTTGTTTGTCTACGACTGTTAAAATAGATATAAACTACCCGAGCTGTTTCGAATCCTTTTGTCTTGTCTCTACCATTATATAGTTTAATTACTGCTGTACCATAATTCCGTCAAGTTTGTTGTTCCGTTGACTGTTGTTTGAATTTTATTGTTTCCTTAAATGTAATGACTCAGTCTTTTAAACTTATCTGAGTAGTAGTAAATCTGGTAGATATGGGTCTCGTTGTTTAAATAACAACAAAGAACTAGAGCAAGAAATCAAAATTCATTCTAAATTCAGGTATCTGATGAAAGCTTTTGTTTATCATTTGTCGCTGTCGCTATCATGAAAGCTTACGAGAGTTATTATATTTTACTTTATGCAGATTTATTGCTATTTTAATGTAGATATTATGAGCATAAACAATTAATGTTAATTATGAAAAATGTATTCAACAAAAATGGTCAACGTCATTTTCGTTTCTTGTTTTCTGTTATTTATTTCTTAGACCTACTAGTCAATGTCAGTTTATCTATATCATTAGGCGAGATCCCCTGCGGCATTCAGAAATGGCTAATCAAAATTTACACAAGTTTTATTAAGTATTCGTTTACCTTCGGTTACTTTTGCAGAGCTTTCCCGTAAATCACTTGTTTAGGGTTAAGCATTCTGGGTAATATCTGAGTTAGTAGTCCCATGTGTTCAATTCCACATTTATTAATAGATTACAGTGAAGAACCTTCTGTAGCTCCCTAACGTCCCTCACCCGTCCTTGTAAAGTCGATAAATCTAGGATTAACGACACCGACCGATATGGATCCTGTTTGTGTAACGATCTATTTTATGCGATGACTTTATATCACTGGAATTTATGGAGATTAAGCTATGTTTTATGGTTTTCCGGTCGAGTTTCTCTATGTAAGGGTGCGCTCTTATTAACGAACTAGCTGTTTCCCGTGGCTTCGCACGCGTTTATTTTGGAATTTGACATTGGTAGGTAGGACTTTTTGGGATAATATTATTCCAAGACTTAAGAGACACCTCGATATTAAGTTTCTTTTCAATCCGTTCAGCCGTGTTAATATGAAGAAATAAAAGCAACTATCCCCTGAAATCTTGCATTTCCCAAGGTAAAAAGTAGTCGACAATCTCTGAAAAATCCTACATTTTCCAGTGAAAGTGTAACTAAAATCGGTTCCGCTGTTTTGGATATTACACGAAAAACATTTTTTGTAGTTGTGCCGTATACGAATAAAATATCTTCTTTTTTTCGAAACCACAAATCCCAAATCCTAAACATATATCCTAAATATTCCCGGGCACTATGCGGGGCTCGTACCTGCGACCATTTCACAAAGTACGTTAAGCAGTCTACGTTTTATCGCTTCAACCAAGTCGTCTTTGTTTTGCAAAAGTATTTATAAAGTCAACTTAAATAGGAGTCAATTTTCGCTGTAGAATAATTTCAGCAGGTCCCCAGGCTTCTAGTTGCCTGTGAAGAGAAAGGGGGAAATTGAAAGATTGCCAGGCTTTTCTTTAGACAAAATAAGATTAATATCTTTGGGCCTTCATGCAGGCCGGTTAAAACCCACCAAATGCATATAGTGTAGGATAATATCGGCATTATCTAGTGTGTAAACAAAGTTACCTATTTCATATTATTATTTCACGACTTAAGATACTTTAATACTATCTACCAATCTTTATCATCACGTTGGATCCCTTGCAGAGTAGGCAGAGTGAACAGAGTTTTATCAGGTACTTTCCTTATAGACATTTCTGGCATTCTCCACTCTCATAGTCACTTCATAGTCTTATACACGCTCGCCGGTTACGGAGACTGTTGAATTGGTCCTCGGATAAGAAATGGTCTATTTAGTCATGGTAAGATAGTCTAGGTCTTCCCCGATATCTACATCCTATTCTAGGTACACTACCAACTGCCAACGGCGTGGACTCATTTGACTCTTTGTAAATACGTATATTTATTTTTTACTGCCGTTTTATTATTGATAATTCTTTGCTGTTTTTTTTTATATTATTGTACATATTGTACATGATTTGTGAAACTAGAAATGATTTTTGTTCTACGGCCTTCTACTTTCGGATTTGTATATGTGTGTTTCTTTCATATAAAGTTTCTTTAAAATCTGTTCAGTATGAAGAAATAATAGATATTCCGCAGAAGTCGTGCTATTTTTTGAGATAAAAAGAGTTCTGTTTTATTTTACGATGTAAGACACCTTCATATGACGTTTCAGTTAAATTCGTTTAGCCATTTTAATATTAATAAATACCAGCTATGTTGCAAGAACCGTGATTCTTCCCGAGATAAAAAGAAGACAAGACCTAAAATACCTTAAAAGTGTTAGTGAGATCCATTCTGTCCTTTTAGTATGAAATGAAGGAATGACAGCTAGATAAACCGGGAGAACCTTGAACCAACTTTCACCAGACTTATTTCTCTATCAACTATCTCTATCACCGGGTTCAGTCTTAGCCCCACTTAGCCCACACAGATGGTCTTTGAAAAATATAAACTAAACTAAAGCGCAATCTTATTCGACACACGCTACTAACGCCGTCTCATAAAAAAACATATACAATACCTTCCTGTTCAAGAAGGATTATCAGTTTAGCTATTCATTTTTAAATTATCGGTATAATATTTCTGATTAAAATCTTCTCTACCTACCCTGCAAAAGATTATAATCTAGCGTAATAATATCTAAAAACGGTACATTGCCAGCTAAGCATATAGCAAAGTTTTGTCAGTACATTTTGTGTTAGCCTTCTCGTAAGATATTAATCGTCGTTAGTTTCGTATCCGGCCCATTCATCGTTAGAGTTCTCTCCAGAAGAAACAATCCTGAATGCATCATCAAGTCATACACGAAACGATGTTTGAATGTTTAAATCAAACGTGTATAACCATCGCGAGTGCTTTTAACTACTGACAAGTTTTTTGTGAGGAGACGAACCTGAGTCCAATATCAATTCATGGATGAATTCATGTGTAGGCAAAATCACATATTTTACGTCGTAACATTGCAGTTCGGGACAAACAGTAATAAAGTTGTACAATCTAGTACTGTTACTATAATTGTGTGAAGCGCCCATAGCTTATATCCGTCTATAGAGTATATCCCATGCGTAACTCAACCAACGTTATTATACTTAGCTTAGATGACTAAGCACAATTTTGCCGTTACCGGGTTGATATGGCATCCTTATTATAAACAACAATTTATTAAATAAACAAGAAGGTAACGCTTACTCACTAGCGTCACGCTAACGTCACTTTTTCGTGCTAAGCCCTCAGTTTTCGATCACGCGCGGTGTTTGTAAAGGCTGGCACAGTCCATGCGACAAGCACAAAACGCGCGCATGAACCGATTCCACTACATAGGTGTGCCGGCGCATATTTCACGAATTCACCAATATTCACATACCCTTATATGAGAGCTCGCTTGATTATCTAGACTTAGACGCTACAAGTTCGGTAATTGTCACGACCGGTCAGTTGTTTTGACTATTAAGTGACGTTTCAAGATTTATTAGTGGACCCTGGGCAATGAAGTGACGTAATGAACTGAAAATGCTCTTGGCGTTGCGACCGACGGTCAAAGGACGATATGGCGAGTCTAAAAGTGAACTTTATACAGTAAGCGTATTTTAGAGCTTGGCTCGATTGAAGTGACTTTTTCGAGCAGTTGCGCGTGCATAGTCGCTAAGAAAAGAGTTATTATAAAAATCCTTCTTACCTGTAAAGTTCTATTTTCCTATTTTGTTCGATAAGGAGTAGTGACGGATACAAATTACAAAATACTGGGCGTGAGTCGCACATCTGTGTTGTGTAGCGCTAACTTCAATCAGGCCATGTTAAATCGCGCGTATTGTAAGCACATGTATTTTATAGCTGTGTAACTCAACACGGAAATTATTCTCATATATTGTTTGCATGGCTTCCATTGTTTTCTCTTGTTCGATCGTTTATTTATAGGTAAATATCTCAGTGTCACGCCTCACAAGCGGTCGGATATAAAATCCCGCTTGAATTTCCTTTCAAGTCTGTTGAATTTATTCGTCGATAGCGGAATTAGACCTCAGGGGATTGTTACGTGCTCAGCGAGAGAGGAGCGTCGAATTAATTTGTATAACTGGGGTAAGTATGGACTAAGTGGGAGATTTAACCGTCCTTCAGACTAGGAGAATAGCTAGAAGTCGTTCATGGGTAGTTTGACTTTAATTGAGTGAACTTAGGTATAGTGATAATCGGGTCCTTGAAGTTATATCCAGGTATATCGGAGTATGTGTTAATTCATGTTCTCGAGTTATTTCCTTCGAAAACCAGCAAAACTGAGTTTGTAATGTTGATTAGCAGTCAAGTATATATATATGTATGTATTATCCAATGTGTTAGTTCTACTTTCATATTTAATGTAGACGATGTATGTAAATCTAACAACTCAAAAGTGTGCTTGATTTGAAAACCTTTAAATATTCAGCGTCTTATACTTAGTGTATAAGACTAAAGCAGTCCTAAATCTATGATGTTATATTTGTGACTGAATATGATTCTATTTTTATTTTGGCCTAATAAATGTGTGTTTTGAGCCAGAGGTCAGTAAAAAAGAAACCTGTTGGTACCCTGTAGTCTCTGCCTACTCCGCAAGGGATCTGGAATGATGATATAGATGTGTATTTAAATCATGATGCCAGGTCTCTTGCGGGGGGATATTAAAGAAAAATTGGGGAAAAGGGGAATATTAATTATTTCAGTTCACAACTGAGAATAGCAATATTTTAAGGGAATTCCTCTGTAGCACATTTTATTAAGTGATTGCCGCTATGTGTGTGTGTCGTGGAATAGTAAAATGTGAAACTCGTAAAATTGGTTACCGCAGACTGAATTAATGTTGCCGATTATCGTGCATTAATTATTTACAGTTCTGAACACATACACACTTAAGCGTTAATACGATTATGGTGCTATGGATTGTGGTATATTCCAAGTTCAGTTAGATATTATTTGCGTTGCAGATAAACTTAATGAAACTGGGTCTAAGAATTCATTAAACATTCCCCTAGAGATTACTTTAAAAACTTCTATGAAGCTTAAATTCGAATTATTCGCCACCCACTAAGTCTTAAAAGCGTGTTTCTCCAACAAACATAGTTTTGCATATTTAGGACAATTTAGTGCGGATTTCTCGTTACACAACAAGATTACATAGCGCGAATCCTCGGTACAAACATTCTATATGTTAATGTAAATATTGTCACAGTGAGATCTCAGATGCTAGAAGGTCGTTGGTGTAATCCCAGGTCCGGTAGATATTATAGCGGATCGGGATTTCATTTGCATTTTTATGAAGGGAGCGTAGGAAGTATTTTAGGTGTAAAAGATTCTCGAGTCCACCTAAAATATCGGTAATGAGATCCCTTAAGTGTGAGGTTAGTGCTATTACTGTGTGTGTGTTTTCACTTTACCACCATGCATTTTTCATAGCGAAGAATAAAACAAAGCTATGGACAAATATTTTTTAAATCATAAGAAACCCGATTGCTTAAAAAATAATCACCTAAAAAGGGACAAAAATAGTTTCAATCCCTCTTTCTTTTTTTGGATAAGAGAAATCTACCGACACATTAAAAGTTAAAATCCATCAAGCTGTTTAGACGCGCATTTCCAAGAAATAGACATACATACTTTCGAAAATATTACTCTCCTACGGAGGCCTGAGAAATACAAAGTACAGTGGAATGTGGCTACTGAAGTACCCAGCCCCCAGCGTATTGGCTTATATCTAACCAAACTATTACCATATACAACGGGAAAACGCAGCCCGTTTCAGGTACGCTATATTCTATTTTTGTAATATTGATCTTTCTATCTATATCTTCACGCCTGATCCTTTTCGGGGTAGGCAAAGAGTGCAGAGTTCCAACAAGCTCTTTTTACAGGCCTCTGGCTTCATACACTCTCATAGTCATATTATACATGCTCGCCGGTTACGGAGACTCTTGACTTGCCTTGTTATACTCATGTACAACATATTGTTCTTATAATTTGAATCTGGATGTTGATAGAGAGAATTTCATTATTCAGTTATAGCGGTTAAAAGAAGTGTTTCAATGTTTACGGATATTTTGAGATGCAGTGGTAGTAACTACGAGTACAAAGCGACTGATTAAATATAGCTTTCCTTTATAGATTTAGTCTACTAAGGAATAGTTTACATTGAACTTACAACAACTATAATGATATATAAACAATACAAACTATAAACTATAGTGCCTACATGATACATATTAGTTTAATTAAAGCTTTTGTTTTAAAATTAACCAAATGTAGAACGAATCTAATAGGTACTTTTCTATCATTTTAAAAGAGAACCCTTTTTATTTATAAAGAAGTGCTCGAATCCCTTGCGATAGATATTCAATCCTTGGGTTTAGATGTTATTTATGTATTTGTTTATCTTTCAAAGGGTTTCGTCACTTTACTAAATGATAGCAATCTGGTATCTTCAAACAAGTATCTTGGTTGAAAAAAGTATCTAGTTAGGTGTAAAAAAGACTTGAAAGGATGAAATATGAATAATATACATTCCTCTTGTATATCGTAAATATAAATTAAGAAACGATATAGACGTAAATTACTTTCATTCATTAGTATACAAAAACTAAAGAAATTTATCTCTGTCCATCTATATCATCACGCCAGATCCCTTGTGGTGTAGGCAGAAAGCACAATATTCCAACTCGTGATCGCTACGCGCATCGCGCAAACGAGGCAGTCTTAAGCTATATAATGCCAATTTGATCGAACGATATATTGGTTGGTCACTTGTCCGGCTTTGTCGCCGGTCGTTTAGGGAGATCCTACACTATGTAGATCAAGGCGAATAAGTCACTAACTTCGTACTTGCTACACTGCAGTAGAGAAAGTCTGTAGCAGAGAAAGTATATGAACTGACAAAAATGACCGCGTAATTTAAAGTGTTCTATCTGCGGTCAGATATAATTATAGTTAGTAGTGTATAATCAAAACTAACTATAATTATTAACGCTTCCGAGCGTTGAACCAAGTAGAAGACGCGAGCGTTTAAGCACCGACTCGAGCGTTTTTACAACAAAACCTAGACAAGTCGTAAGTAGTTATTTTGTTTCTATTCTCTTTCCACAGTCGATGGCGCCTTGTTCTGACCACGTTTTTCGTAGTAAATTGTCATTTTAAATTAGCGTTAACGACTGTAGAAAATCAACTTGGCCACATGCCCGGAAGCAGTGTAGGGTATTATTCTTAATTGTATGATCAATAAATTGTAATTTCAATTGCAATCAAATTGATCTCTTTAAGGTACCTCTAGAATAATAATGACGTTTGGACCACGGGTCTCTCGAACTCGAAACGTCAAGGACTTAAAAACCAACATAAATCGCCATAAAATCGGAAATGTTCTCACGATTAATTTTTGTCCTACTTGATGAGCGATGTATTTTATAACGTGTTAGTCGGTGTGCGTCCACCTTTATAGTGTTTAGTTATGTAGAACACGCCACCGTACTATCTACTAACGTAATAAACTTGACGTATGAGTTTTGGTTTACTTGGCTGTTCTTACGTTGTATCTATTACCGTAACTCACTCGGAACTTTTGTAGGCACTCCAAACATGTCAATTGACGTTGATTTAGGTCGCGTAATGGTGTGGAATTTATTAGCTTTTGATTGACATAAAATCGTTTATTAAATTATAATTTAGATCAATATATGTATCTCTCTACATTTCGAATGGTGGCATGATATGGCCTATGCTGTATTATGATATAAGAACTACGAGCATATGCGTAGATTATGGATCGCAAACAAAATGAAAGCCATAAAACAGGCGCGTTTGAATACACTTACTCATTTATGAGTACTCGTAGCTAGAAACTGTAGATTTCAGTTTTAAATTATAAATAACCTGAGATTATTTTATTTCGGTAGTTTTAACTTACTGTAGCATTTCAACGCGTCCTCACGTTGGCTATGGTTGTATTGCACTAACTCGAAATAAAACCACATCCATAGTTGTGCTCTTATTTTGTAGGCGTTTTCGGACTGACACATTTAATCTTGTACAAACAATAATATCAATGATTACGAATGTGTCCAAGAGTGTAAGTCCGACTTCCCCCTCAAGGTATTTTCTACCGAACACTGGTCCTAGCCCATATTCTGGAAACCTTTCAAATGTCGATGCAGGTCACCGTTATTTACATCATACGCTCCTTGAAAATTCTACACAGGACTCCAAGCTATGGGGAAAGTCTAAGTCCCGCGAGTTTGCAGAATTCTCCTCACGTATACGGTTACGATTATTGAATCCTTTCACTCTAAGGTACAGCAGTAGGCAGGACAGGAATGGCTAAATGAGATGTAGATATATTAATAGCAAATTGGTAAAGTAAAATTTTTTATAGTTATTTACCAGACTAGCTGTATCCGCTTCATTCGCGTTATTTTCAGGCGTGTATTTTACATCCTATGTCCTTCCCCTAGATAAAACTTATTTCTTTGCGAATTTGATGAAAATCTGTTAAACAGTTTGAGCGTGAAAAGGTAACAGACAAACAGACAGATAGGACTACTTTTGAATTCATAAAATTAGTATGGATTATATCTCTGCATAGCTTGCAAGGAGAATGGCGTGATAATGTAGATAGATAGAGATACTAAATTACACAGCAATAAATATTAATTATATGGTGATCTTTGGGAGAGGCCTTTATCCTGCTGTGGAGGTCTTTCGATATATAAGAACTTTGGGCTCAATTAAAGGTTTGGTCAAATAGCTGACGGAGCGCGACGGGAACGTGACAGAAGCGCGCGTCTACGTTTGGTCGAGACGTTTACCGTCACGCCGAGCGGGGCTGCGCTGTGTGGCATCTCCTGTAAATTACAACTCCCCAAGCCGCGCCACCGTCACGCTCCCGTCGCGCTGTTTCTCCTATGTGGCAAAACCTTAAAGATTTGGTCAAATAGCCGACGGAGCGCGACGGGAGTGCGACAGAAGCGCTCGGCTACGTTCGGTCGTGACGTTTGCCATCGCGCCGAGCGGGGCTGCGCTGTGTGGCGTGTCCCTTATATTTCAGTACATTATAACTCCCCAAGCCGCGCCACCGTTGCTCTGGATCGGCTATGTGGCGGAACCTTAAATGTTAAAATCGATTCTTTTTAAACTATGTTATTCAGAAAAAATAAACACCGACCGACACGTCATTAGCGGCAAAATATATAAAAAGGGGTAAATCGTAGTTCACAACTATAACCTTATTCTAGTTGTGCGTAGACACAAAGAAACACGTCCAACCAAACATTAGTTATATCTTCAGATAATATGTCTCTGACACCGTTGGTGACACCTGCTACTCCACAGTCACGATAAATCGTGCGTTTTTTTATTTTTATCGTATGTTTGGTAGGGTCGGCAAAGAATTATTTAAGCTTCTAGGTCCTTGTATATATAATATTATTTTAAATAAATTGATTATATTTTAAATTTTGTTTATACGTCACGTTTATATTCCATAAGCGAGGGTGGCATTAATGTACTGTGTACACCTACTTTTCGCCGACGTTGTTAGGTCCCGTATAATAGGGGGTGAGCCTATTGCCATATACCGGGCAAAATTCCAGACTCCGAACTGATGATATTGGGAATTTTTCGACACAAAGCTACATTTTTCCGACCTAGGATTTGAACCTGTGACCTCGTGATCGCAAAGCACATTATTCGCCACGAGACCAACATTTACATACCACAACAACGATTTTACATTATAATTAAAATATAAAATATGAATCAAGATTAATTTTAGTTTTTTATAGTGCACTGAAGGAGCAAAAGCATTTTTTGCAAAATTTAAATAAAAAAATACAATAAAAATAGTTGGAATCAATTCAGTTACCGATTTAGAACAAACTACGTTTTAGGTCTTGCGTTTCTTATGTTACACCTTGTATTTATTATTTTGAAAAATCATATAGAGAAATTGTCTTTGCGTAAAACATCTTTATTTAGTCGCATTCGTTTATATAGGTATATGCGTTAAATTTATTGAATCTATCACGTGACTTTTATTTTCTTTTCTAATATATTTATTGCTATAGTTTTCTAACTAAACTTCATCACAATAAGTACCTTTATTACTTACTTACATACTTGTTCATTTATCCGGAAGGGATAACCCATGACTGAAGTAATCTCGCGCTGTGAAATAAGGTTGAGTAAATATTTTATTGGTTGAAGCTTAAATATCTACATCCATACTGTAGGATTTGGTTGTACTTTTCGTAATCGTAATTATTTTGGTATAAAATGTATGCTTTTTATTTAATTCTTACATAGCTTTAGTCTCTATCGTATTTATTATTGGATTAGATTCAGGGACCACACAAAAAGCTGTAAAAACGATTCAACAGCTTCTCGATCGTTACTCCATAGAAACTGATAGTATTTTCACTAACGCCTAAATGGATTTGCTTGAGTAGGAACGGTCGTGTGCTCTCTCATATAAAACTTTAAAAGGATTTGTCTGTCTATATCATCACGCCAGATCCCTTAAGAGGTAGGGGCGGGTGTTTACGTTATAACAAAATATTGTCCAACTGGTTGCACAATTTTGTGGGGATATGATTTAAAATTGCGCATTAATGATACTAGGCAATAATGGAAAAATAACTGAAACTATTGTGACTCATATTTCAACTTCGCTGAAAAAGCCTAATTAGAAAACTTAATTAAAATCCAAATACAACTCGTTAGCTATATTAAATTAGTTATATTACCACGGATTAACATAAAAGATGTGGTAATGAGTTCACATGCAGTCTCTGGCTCATCACTCGTGAAATTATTTCGTAATCCCAATCCTATTAGTGGAAAGCTCCACGCGGCTGCCGCGGCTCACATAATGGGATTCATACATTTGCAAAGTTGGAAAGTTCTTGCACTACTTCAGATATACCCAAGCAAGCATATTAAATACCATGAATGTGATGATTCGTTGGCTCCGATCCGAATCATGCTAATATCTAAATATATCTACTGTGCTAATATCGATATTAGCTATATCGATATAGCCGTACTAAAACAGCGTAAGCGCGCCTAGTTATTGGAGCACTTACGACTTTTCGGTACGCAGAGGCACCTATAAGCGTTAATAGTAATATTATTACATTTGGACCGCAGCCTTTTCTGTATACAATTTAGAATGCTCGTGTTGAAATAATGGATTTTCACTCGGTCTGATGGTCATGGGTATTTACGGAGAGGTATAACTTGCGTATCTTTAAATTCAGAGAGATGGGCTACGAGGCATGCCTTTTAAGTTTTGTCGTTTGAACAAAAAAACACAACTAGAACCTTATAGTACTTTTTATTGTTTTTAAAAGTATTCACCACGTAGTTTAATACACTTTTCCATTCGCTCAAACCAGTTATTATAACATTTATTCCACTCTAAAGTGGGGGTGTTCAAAATGGCTGACTTGAAAGCGTCGACTGCTTCTTCACCGGACTGGAACCTTTGACCACGAAGACTTTTCTTAATTTTAGGAAATGTAAAGAAATCGTTAGGGCTTAGGTCAGGACTGTATGGAGGATGGTCAAGAATTTCTACTTTTTCCTGCTTCAAATACTCAATCGTTTGACGAGCGCTGTGTGAGCTTGCGTTGTCGTGGCGCAGGATGATGCGTCGCTTTGAGTTAGATTTTCGAAGTTCGGCGATGACTTGTGGTAAACAAGCTGTGGTATACCACTCTGCGTTAACCGTTCTATGATCTTCAAGTGCAATAGTCGCAACATGGCCGGTTTTTCTAACGAACGTGGCCACCATCTTCTTTGAAGTGCTTCGAGAACAAATAACTTTAGTCGGCTTTGGCTCGTCTTGAAAAACCAAGTTGTAGATTGTTGATTTGGAATCAGGATCGTAGGCACATATCCAAGATTCGTCACCACTGATGATGTCGTAGACGTGATTTGACTCTCCTCGGTTGAACCTTTGCAGAGTTTTCTTACACCATCTGACGCGGGCCGCCTTGTGATCGTCGGAAAGCAGATGCGGTATTCAACGGCAAACTAGCTTTCTCACACCAAGCGCTTCATGCAAGATCTTCTAAATGGTTGTCCCTGAGATGCCTAATAGAGCCTCTATCTCTCGATACGTCACATGACGATCTTCGAGAATTAGTTGTCTCACAGCAATGATGTTATCTTCAGTGAAGGCGGAATTTGGACGTCCTTTGCGAGATTTGTCACTAACACTAGTATGTCCACGCTGGAATTCTAAATACCAGCGTTCGACAGTCCGCAGACATGGGGATTCATCACTGAACACAGATGTTAGCTCTTCAAAACACTGAAGCCGTGTCAGGCCTCTTCTAAAGTTGTAGAAAATTATTGCACGAACATTTTCCTTAGAAAAATTCATTATCGTACGTTACCTGACAGATTCCAATTGACGCTGTGACTAAACTATAGCATTAATCCTAATACTTTCAACTGTTTTGAGATTCAAAATTTAAACACATTCGAATATAGAACAGTTCCAAATTCAAAATTGCCGGGAAATATGGAAACGACAGAACTTAATAGGCATGCCTCGTATTACAGGGATAGCGAGCCACATCTTCGACTCTAGAGTACTGGATACTGGATAAAAAAATAGTACTATCTTTTGTACGAGACTGACGCGTGACTACAATCACAAAGTTCTGGATCCAAATGTCGTCCAGCTCCTATGTCGGACAGTGTTATTAGGGTTTTTCTATTAGCAATGCTCAGGATCGTCCGTAGCAGGAAATCGTGTCCGTATTATGGTAATTGGCCTAGCTTTAACATTGGAATTTAGCATAATTCGCGAAATCTTCTACACACAGTATACCTTTGCCTCCCCGATTAGAGAATGATGGTGACGGTGTTTTTGTTTTCTCCATGCATTTATTCTCACCTTTTTGTTGCGAGAGTACATAGGTTTATGAAAGTGTACCTAAAAATTTTGTGTATGTGGTTGTGAACCAATAATGGCGCATCGCCCAAACAAGATGCCGTTTGAAGCCGTGTGATAACTTGTGTTACCCAAAAATGGACATGGCTCTGTCACTCACAGTTGATTGGCTTTCATATCAAAAGTAAACTTTATTCTTTCGTCTCGATAAAAGCTTGTTAGAAAAGAAGTAAAACGAAAATTTGATACAGTACAAAGAGTGCAGATGATGCTAGGTTAGTAACTACGTGTGTAGGTTTTTTTTATCTACGTAGCGTAGATAAAAACCGGATGTGGAGCGAGCGTGTCGGAAGAGAGCTCGTAACACCCTGCGCACTTATCTGTAAAACTTTAGATCCTTTTTCACGTTCACTTTTACATTATGTAGCCCCACACTGGGAATTATTGCGTTATCGTGAGCGCGTGTACTAACATAAAATTCACATCCACAAACACCCAGATGAAATAAGCATTTGTGACAACAACATGAATTATTTTTGTGGGGACGATCTAGAATGACCTGATAGTGTCTTGAGGTCTTGCAGCGTTATGCTTGGTTTAGAACTTAATTAAATTAAACCCAACAAAAATTGTAAAAAGCTTAAAGCAAAGTGAAAAGCAACGTCAAACAGCTCAGTCTCTTATATAATCATAGGTGCTGTAAAGCTCTCTTAACGCTTGGATTTGAAAACGAAAAACAAATCACGATAAAATCTGAAAAATACTTTTATTTCAACAGAACCCTTGTAATCCATGATGTAAAGTCGTTAGCAGAGTTAAGCGAATATTCGGAACCTGTTTTTGGTGTAATTCAAAAGTATCCTTTGATAAGATTAAAAGTAGAAATTAATTAGGAAACATTATTTTTTAGTTAAGTGTATCACCTAGGCGTATAAAGGTTTGAGTTTATAGAATCAGGTCCAGTTTAAAGATGCAAAAGCTAACTGGGGGGATAAGCACGAATAGAAACGTTAGCGAAGACGTCACATCATGTTTATTTAATAAATTGTAGTATGGCAGGTATGACATATCAGCTAAGCCTTCTGGATGCACGAAACAATCACGTATTAAGTATTGTACATGCGGCTTTGCTGATTGCTTTGTTATTCAAAGAGGTGCAATTAGACGAGTAATTACTTGAAATAGAATCGCTCTCTACCCTGCAATGTTATTGACGTAGCCGACGTAGTAGTTATTAATCGGCTCATCAGTTTGTGCTGACATATATGTACGTGTCTTCGCCACCTCATCACATTTAATTCCAAAATTTCGAATGTAGGTTTAATCTTCTTTTTTGTACCTCACGAGGTGCAGATTTCTAACTTGCCTGCATTTGCAAAAAAACTGCATTCAAAGATTTGAAGAAAATCAATACAACTACTCGGAAATCACACTAAGTCGTTTGCTTAAAACTAAAAGTTTTTTATAGTGTAACTTGTAATTAATAGTGTGTAAATCCACTGTTATCTTTTAAAGGAAGTGGTCAAATAATAATATTATTTAAAGCAATATCCACATGATCAAAATGGCAGGTTATTCATGAAAAATCACTTTTCAAAATCTTATAATAAGTTTGGCTTAAATGAAAATTCGTTGACAAGTTTCGTTTCACCAAAATTCTCTTTCATAGGTATCTGATAGTTTCGAACTTCCTTATACTAGCATATCTCAATAGATAACCATAGTATAGTAAAGTATATCCCAATAACTGTCGTGTCGGTGGTTCTTAGATGAGATTGTGCGGTGAAAGGTATTCGTTAGTATGAGTACAACTTCTTGTAATACTGTAGCGTCTCGTTAATGTGTTTTGTGTAATAATATATTTTTAAAGAACCTGTTGGACTGAACTCTGTACTCTCTGCCTACCCCGCAAGGGATCTGGCGTGATGATAAAGATAGATAGAATATACTTATATAGTTAAAACGTGGGAAACTTTATCGTTACGACAAAGCGGTATTATTATTACATACCTCTTTGTACGTGATAAAATAGGTACTTGTTAATCGCGACCGCGCGCCGGCGACAATTAAAGAGGAGGAACCTTCTATATTTTTCAGCACTTGAGCGCTGATACTAGATCTTTCTTAACGGATCGATAGGGGTGTGTAATGCATTTTAAAGTTACCCTTCCTCGATAAGGGGTTTACGAGATATCGGGGTGTTTTGTGTCGTAACAGTATGTATTATCCAAAATGATAGTTCTACTTTCATATTTATTGTAGACGTAAATCTGATAACTCAAAAGCGTGCTTGATTTGATAAACTAAAAATATTCAGCGTCTTATAATTAGAGTATAAAACTAAAACAGTCGTCTATGGTCTTATATCGTTGAATGTAATATACTTTTTTTTTTTATTGTGGGCTTATAAATGTGTGTTTTGAGCCAGAGGTCAGTAAAAAAGAAACCTGTTGGTACCCTGTAGTCTCTGCCTACTCCGCAAGGGATCTGGAATGATGATATAGATGTGTATTTAAATCATGATGCCAGGTCTCTTGCGGGGGGATATTAAAGAAAAATTGGGGAGAAGGGGAATATTCATTATTTCAGTTCCCAACTGAGAATAGCAATATTTTAAGGGAATTCCTCTGTAGCACATTTTATTAAGTGATTGACGCTATGTGTGTGTGTCGGGAAATAGTAATATGGGAAACTCGTGAAAATTGGTTACCGCAGACTGAATTAATGTTTTCGATTATCGTGCATTAAATATTTACAGTTCTGAACACATACACACTTAAGCGTTAATACGATTATGGTACTATGGATTGTGTATATATTCCAAATTCAGTTAGATATTATTTGCGTTGCAGATAATGTTAATAAAACTGGGTCTAAGAATTCATTAAACATTCCCCTAGAGATTGTTATTAGATTACCTTAAAAACTTCTATGAAGCTTGAATTCGCATTAATCGCCACCCACTAAGTCTTTAAAGCGTGTTACTCCAACAAACATAGTTTTGCATATTTAGGACAATTTAGTGCGGATTTCTCGTTACACAACAAGATTACATAGCGCGAATCCTCGGTACAATCATTCTATATGTTAATGTAAATATTGTCACAGTGAGATCTCAGATGCTTAAAGGTCGTTGGTGTAATCCCACGTCCGGTAGGTATTATAACGGATCGGGATTCCATTTTCATTTTTATAAAAGGAGCGTAGCAAGTATTTTAGGTGTAAAAGATTCTAAAGTCCACCTAAAATATTGGTAATGAGATCTCTTAAGTTGTTGTCTCTGTGTTTTTACTTTAACACCATGCTATTTTTATAGAGAAGAATAAAACAAAGCTGTGGTCAAATATTTTTTAAATCATAAGACACCCGATCGCTTAAAAAATAATCACCTGAAAAGAGAGAAAAACATAGTTTGTTTGAATCCGCCTTTCTATTTTTGGATAAGAGAAATCTGCCGACCCATTAAAAGTTGAAAATCCATCAAGTTTAGGCGCGCTTTCCCAAGAATTAGGCTTACATACATTCGAAAATAATACTCTCCTACGGAGGCGGTTGGGAAATACAAAGTATAATGGGATGGGGCTCCTGAAGTACTCAGCCCCTAGGGTATTGGCTTATATCTAACCAAACTATTACGATATAACGGGACATCGCAGTCCGCTTTAAAGTATACTATATTATGTTTTTGTAATATTAACATATGTACCTATATCTTTACGCCTGATCCCTTGCGGGGTAGTCAAAGGGCGCAGAGTTCTAACAGGGTCTTTTCTTACAGGCCTATCTGGCTTCCTTCACTCTCATATTTCCACTCATACATGCTCGCCGGGTTTGGGATGATTTGAATGTAGATGTTCATAGAGAGAATCTCATTATTCAGTTACGGTGATGCAGTATATTGTGATTGTCGTATATTGTGATTGTGGTATATTGTGATGCAATGGTAGTAACTACGAGTACAAAGCGACTGGATTAAATATAACTTTCTTTAATAGATTTAGTCTTCTAAGAAATAATTTACATTGAACTTACAACACAAACCGTAGTGCCTAAACTATACATATCAGTTTAATTAAAGTTTTTGTTTTAAATTTACCTAAATGTAGAACGTAACTAATAGGTACTTTTCTATCATTTTAAAAGAGAAATCTATTTATTTATAAAGAAGTGCTCGTAATATTGACTCAATCTTTTACGATAGATATTCAATCCTTGGGTTTAGATGGAATTTATGTATTTGTTAATCCCTCAAAGGGTTTCGTCACTTTACTAAATGATAGCAATCTGGTATCTTCAAACAAGTATCTTGGTTGAAAAAAGTTTTTAGTTAGGTGTAAGCTATCCACTTGAAAGGATGAAATATGAATAATAGATATTCCTCTTGGGTAACGTAAATATAAATTAAGAAACGATATAGCCGTAAATTACTGTCATTCATTAGGATACAAAAATATTGGTTATCTCTGTCTATCTATATCATCATGCCAGATCTCTTGTGGTGTAGGCAGGGAGTACAGAGTTTCAACTCGTGATCACTACGCGCATCGCCACTAGACAAGCGAGGCAGTCTAAAGTTATATATTGACAACTTGATCAAACGATATATTGGTTGGTTACTTGTTCGGCTTTTTCGCCGGTCGTTTAGGGAGATCCTACACTATGTAGGCCAAGATAAACTAGTCACTAACTTCATACTTGTTACACTGCAGTTGAAAAAGTCTGTAGGAGAGAAAGTATATGAACCGACAAAAAGGGACGCGTAATTTAAAGTGTTCTATCTGCGGTCAGAAATAATTATATTTTAAAACATTACTTTCCTTTTTGAGCTGTTGGATAAAATTTACGATCAGTTGCCCAATTCTGGTGACTAAATCCAGATTTATATTACCTGGCAGGAGTATTTGGTATATATTATATATTCGTATTCTCATCAGCGATAAAAGAAGAAGTAATCAAGGCCTAGACTGGAAAGTCGTAAGTAGTTATTTTGTGTCTATTCTCTTTCCGCAAGTTTTTCGTAGTAAATTGTCATTCCATAAATTTTTTCGTTTTAAATTAGCGTTAACGACTGTAGAAAATCAACTTGGCCACATGCCCCGAAACAGTGTAGGATATCAATAATTTTCTTAATTGTATGAAATTTCAATTGCAATCAAATTGATCCCCCTAAGGTACCTCCGGAATAATAATGACTTTTGGACCACGGGTCCGTGACCACGGTAGGTGGTCACGGCTGTAGAGAACTCGAAACGTCGGGGACTTAAAAACCAACATAAATCGCCATAAAATCGGAAATGTTCTCACGATAAATGTTTGCCCAACTTGATGATGTATTTTATAACGTGTTAGTCAGTGTGCGTTCACCTTTATAGTGTTTAGTTATGTAGAACACGCCACCGAACTATCTACTAACGTAATAAACTTGACGTATGAGTTTTGGTTTACTTGGCTGTTCTTACGCTGTATCTATTACCGTAATTCACTCGGAACTTTTGTTAGCACTCCAAACATGTCAATTTACGTTGATTTAGGTCGCGTGATGGTGTGGAATTTATTAGCTTTTGATTGACATAAAATCGTTTATTAAATTATAATTTAGATCAATATATGTATCTCTCTACATTTCGAATGGTGGCATGATATGGCCTATGCTGTATTATGATATAAGAACTACGAGCATATGGGTAGATTATGGATCGTAAACAAAATGAAAGCCATAAAACAGGCGCGTATAAATACACCTACTCATTTATGAGTACTCGTAGCTAGAAACTGTAGATTTCAGTTTTAAATTATAAATAACATTAGATCATTTTATATCGGTACTTTTAACCTACTGTAGCATTTTAACGCGTCCTCACGTTGGCTATGGTTGTATTGCACTAACTCGAAATAAAACCACATCCATAGTTGTGCTCTTATTTTTCAGGCGTTTTCGGACTGGCACATTTAATCTCGTACAAACAATAATATCGATGATTACGAGTGTGTCCAAGAGTGTAAGTCCCACTTCCCCCTCAAGGTATTTTCTATCGAACACTGGTCCTAGCCCAGATTCTGGAAACCTTTCAACTGTCGATGCAGGTCACCGTTATTTACATCATACGCGCCTTGAAAATTCTACACAGAACTCCAAGCTATGGGGGAAGTCTAAGTCCCGCGGGTTTGCAGAATTCTCCTCACGTATACGGTTACGATTATTGAATCCTTTCACTCTAAGGTACAGCAGCAGGCAGGACAGGAATGGCTAAATGAGATGTAGATATATTAATAGCAAATGGGTAAAGTAAAATATTTTATAGTTATTTACTAGACTTTTGCCAGAGTATGGTATAAACGGCACCCTGTTGCGAGCCGTCCAGTCCACCTACGTGGACAGCAAGGCATGCGTATGGGTGGGTGGTAACATGTCACCTTGGTTTGACGTTAAAATCGGCGTCAAGCAGGGTTGCGTGTTGTCCGCTAGACTGTTTATAGTGTATCTGGATAAAAGTCTTCAAAGACTGTGTGCGATGACTGAAGGGGTAAAAATGGGTGATCTAGTGATAAACCACCTATTGTATGCAGATGACGCGGTTTTGATAGCGCCAACAGCCACTGATCTGCAAACACTAGTCACAGTTATGAGAGACGACTGCATGAACAATGGCTTACATTTGAATGTGAAGAAAACCAAAATTATGGTTTTTGAACGGGAAGAAACCAGAACGAATGCAAGGATTGTGGTTGGTAACGATGTGCTGGAGCAAGTGAATGAGTTTGTATATCTTGGATGCGCCTTCAGTAAGGATGGGAAATACACCGCTGATATAGAGAGAAGAGTGAATGCAGGTAATAGAGTGAATGGTGCGATGGGAAGGCTACTTGGGAGCCGGCACTTAAGCCAAAAGGCGCAGCTGGCCATGCATAACAGAGTGCTTGTCCCAACGCTGTTATATAGCAGTGAGAGTTGGGTATGTAAGAAGGAGAACGAAAGCAGGATAAATGCGGTCGAAATGCGATCTTTGCGGAAGATGTGCGGAGTCACGCTGACCGACCGTATTCGCAACAGCGTAGTAAGAAAGCGAGTAGGTATGAAAGATAGTATCGGTGTAAAGATGAGAAAGGGTATGCTCCGTTGGTTCGGGCATATAGAAAGGATGCCAGAAGAAAGAATGACAAAACAGATATACAATGCGAAAGTGGAAGGATGTAGGTGCCGGGGAAGACCTAGACTATCTTACCATGACCAAATAGACCGTGTCTTAGCTGAAGGACAAGTCAAGAGTCTCCGTAACCGGCGAGTGTGTATGAGACGAACTATGAGAGTGGAGGAAGCCAGAGAGGTATGTAAGGAAAGAACCTGTTGGAACTCTGTACTCTCTGCCTACCCCGCGAGGGAGCTGGCGTGATGATATAGATATTTACCAGACTACCTGTATCCGCTTCATTCGCGTTATTTTCAGGCGTGTATTTTACATCCTATGTCCTTCCCCCTAGATAAAACCTATTTCTTTGCCGAATTTAATGAAAATCTGTTCAGCAGTTTGAGCGTGAAAAGGTAACAGACAAACAGACAGATAGGACTACTTTTGAATTCATAAAATTAGTATGAATTATACCTCTGCATAGCTTGCAAGGAGACTGGCGGAGACTGGAGAGGCCTTTATCCTGCTGTGGAGGTCTTTCGATATATAAGAACTTTGGGCTCAATGAAAGGTTTGGTCAAATAGCTGACGGAGCGCGACGGGAACGTGACAGAAGCGCGCGTCTACGTTCGGTCGTGACGTTTACCGTCACGCTGAGCAGGGCTGCGCTGTGTAAATTACAACTTTTCCTGTAAATTACAACTTCCCAAGCCGCGCCACCGTCACGCTCCTGTCGCGCTGTTTCTCCTATGTGGCAAAACCTTAAAGATTTGGTCAAATAGCCGACTGAGCGCGATGGGAGCGCGACAGAAGCGCTCGGCTACGTTCGGTCGTGACGTTTGCCATCGCGCCGAGCGGGGCTGCGCTGTGTGGCGTGTCCCGTACATTTCAGTATATTACAACTTCCCAAGTCGCGCCACCGTTGCTCTGCATCGGCTATGTGGCGGAACCTTAAATGTTAAAATAGATTCTTTTTAAACTGTTGTTCAGAAAAAATAAACACACCGACAGACACGACATAAGCGGCAAAATATATAATAAGGGGTAAATCGTAGTTCACAAACCTTATTCTAGTTGTGCGTAGGCACAAAGAAACACGTCCAACCAAACATTAGTTATATCTTCAGATAATATGTCTCTGACACCGTCGGTGACACCTGCTACTCCACAGTTACGATAAATCGTGCGTTTTTTTATTTTTACATTATGTTTGGTAGGGTCGGCAAAGAATTATTTAAGCTTTAAGGTCCTTGTATGAGTACATACATACATATACTATAGATAATTTTGTCTGATTATATTTTAAATTTTGTTTAAACGCCGTCACGTTTATATTCCACAAGCGGGGGTGGCAGAATTGTACTGTGTACACCCCCTTTTATCCGACGACGTTAGGTCCCATATAATAGGGGGTGAACCTATTGCCATGTACCGGACACAATTCCAGACTCCGAACTGATGATATTGGGAATTTTTCGATAGGAAAACTACATTTGTCTGACCTACGATTTGAACCCGGGACCTCGTGATCGCGGAGCACATTATTTGCCATGAGATCAACATTTACACACCACCACAGCACAACCACGTTTTTACATTATAATTAAAATATACTGTACTCGTATAATATAGCAAATATATATATATTATTTTGAAAAATTATTTAGAGAAATTGTCTGCGTGAAACGTCTTTGTTTAGTCGCATTCGTTTATATAGGATATGCGTTTAATTTATTGAATCAATCACGAGACTTTTATTTTCTTTTCTATAGAATTATTGCTATAGTTTTGTAACTAATCTATCTCTTCACGATAAGTACATTTATTATTTACTTACATACTTGTTGTAAATACACCCGGAAAGGATAACCCATGACTGATAATCGCGCGCTGTAAAATAAAGTTGAGTAAATATTTTATTAGTTCAAGCTTAAATATCTACATCCATACTGTAGGATTTGGTTGTACTTCTCGTAATCGTAACTATTTTGTTATAAAATGTATGCTTTTTATTTAATTCTCACATAGCTCTCGTCTCTATCGTTTTTATTATTGGATTAGATTCAGGGACCACACAAAAAGCTGTAAAAACGATTCAACAGCTTCTCGATCGTTGCTCCATAGAAACTCATAGAATTTTCACTGACGCCTAAATGGTTTTGTTTGAGTAGTACCGGTCGTGTGCTCTCTCTCCCAGGGGCGGGTGTTTACGTTATAACAAAATATTGTCCAACTAGTTCCACAATTTTGTGGGGCTATGATTTAAAATTGCGCATTAATAATACTAGGCAATATTGGAAAAATAACTGAAACTATTGGGACTCATATTTCAACTTCAACTTAGTTCAAAAAGCCTAATTAAAAAACTTAATTAAAATCCAAATACATTTCGTTAGCTATATTAAATTAGTTATATTAACACGGATTAACATGAAAGATGGTGTAATGAGTTCACATGCAGTCTCTGGCTCATCACTCGTGAAATTATTTGGTAATACCCGCGAGCATATTAAATACCATGAATGTGATGATTCGTTGGCTCCGATCCGAAACATGTTAATATCTCAATAATATCTACTGTGCTTATATCGATATAGCCGTACTAAAATAGCATAAGCGCGCTTAGTTATTGGAGCACTTACGACTTTTCGGTACGCATAGGCAGCTATAAGCATTAATAGTATTATTATTACATTTGGACCGCAGCTTTTTCTGTATACAATCTAGAATGATCATGTTGAGATAATGGAATATCGATTCACTCCGTCTGATGAGTCATGGGTCTTTACGGAGAGGTATAACTTGCGTATCTTTAAATTCAGAGAGATAGGCTATTACACAAACTGCGAGACAAATCTTCGACTCTATCGTCACTTTCCAGCAGGTGGGATAGGGGTCAATTGCTGAGTAGTACTGGATAAAAAGAATAGGACTACCTTTTGTATGAGACTGACTCGTGAATACGGGTGACGATCACGAAGTCCTGGATCCAAATGTAGTCCAGCTCCTACGTCGGACAGTGTTATTAGGGGTTTTCTATTAGGAATTCTCAGAAGCGTTCGTAGTAGGAAACCGTGTCGGTATTATGGTAATTATCCTAGCTTTTGGAATTTAGCATCAGTTGCGAAATGTGCTACACACGGTACACTTTTGCCTCCTCGTTTAGAGAATGACGGTGATGGTGATTTTGTTTTTTCCATGCATTTGTTCACACCTTTTTGTTGCGAGAGTACATAGGTATATGTAAGTGCACCTAAAAAAATATGTATATATGAAATAAAACTATTTTACGGATTTTATCGCGGTTTATTTTAAAAAAATATAAACCGCGATAAAATCCGTAAAATAGTTTTATTTCATGTGTAATATTCGCGTAAATCTAAGAACTCAATAATATGTATATGGTTGTGATACATAATGGCACACCGCACAAAAAAGTATAAACAAGATGCCGTTTAAACCCATATGTCAACTTGAGTTACCTAAAAATGGACACTGCTCTGTCACTCGCAGTAGATTGGCTTTAGAGTTAACTTTATTTTTTCGTCTCGATAAAAGCTGGTTAGAAAAGAAGTAAAATCTGACAAAGAACAAAGAACGCAGACGATGCTAGGGTAGTAACTACGTGTGTCATTCTACGTAGCGTAGATAAAGCAACAGGATGTGAAGCGGGCGTGTCGAAAGAGATCTCGTAACACCCTGCGCACTTATCAGGAAAACTTTAGAGCCTTTTTACACATTCTTTTTTATGCTCTATAGCCCCACACTGGGAATTATTGCTGTGTCGTGAGCGCGTGTACTAACATAAAATTCACATCCACAAACACCCAGATGAAAAAAACATTAGTGACAACAACATGATTTTTTTTTGTGGGAACATCTAGAATGAGCTTATGGTGTGTTGAGGTCTTGCATAGTTATGCCTGGTATTGAATTTAATTATATTAAACTTAACAAAAATAATTAAGAAGCTTGAAATTATCCCGGAATTACAATGACTTTTGGACGTTAAACAGCTCAGTCTCTCCTGTGATCATAGGTGCTGTAAAGCACTCTTAACGCCGAATTTTAAGAACCAAAAACAAAATCTGAAAAATAGTTTTATTTCAATATGAAAAACAAATTCGCTCTCAATAGAATAATTCCTATTCTACCCCTGTAATCCATGATGTAAATTCGTCAGCAGAATCAACCGAATCGTTTGATAAGATTAAAAGTAAAAATTAATAAGGAAACATTTTTTTTTAAGTTAAGTATATCACCTAGGCATATAAAGGTTTGAATTTATAGATTCTAGTCCAGTTTAAAGATGCAAAAGCTTACTGAGGGCTTAGCACGAATAGCTTGACGTTAGCGAAGGCGTCATATCATGTTTATTTTATAAATTGTAGTACGGCAGGTATGCCATATCAGCTAAGCCTTCTGGACGCACGACACAATCATGTATGAAGTATTGTACACGCGGCTTTGCTGATTGCTTTGTTATTCAAAGAGGTGCAATTAGACGAGTAATTACTTGAAATAGAATCGCTCTCTACCGTGCAATGTTATTGACGTAGCCGACGTAGTAGTAATTAATCGGCTCATCAGTTTGTGCTGACATATATGTCAGAGACATTTAATTCCAAAATTTCAAATGTAGGTTTAATCTTCTTTTTTGTACCTCACGAGGTGCAGATTTCTAACTTGCCTGCATTTGCAAAAAACTGCATTCAAAGGTTTGAAGAAAATCAATACAACTACTTGGAAATCAAACTAAGTCGTTAGCTTGAAATTAAAAGTTTTTTTTTATTAACTTGTAATTAATAGTGTGTGTAATAGTGGGTGTTATCTTTTAAAAGAAAGTGGTGAAATAATAATATAATTTAAAGCAATATCCACATGATCAAAATGGCTTGGCTGGCTGATCATGGCTTTTCTTAAAAGATAACTTGTCAAAATCCTATAATACAGTTTTGTCTTAATGAAAATTCGATGACAAGTTTCCTTCGACCATAACTCTCTTTCATAGGTACCTGATAGTTTCGAACTTCCTCAAACTAGCATGTCTCAATAGATAACCATAGTATAATAAAGTCCTTGCCTATCCCAATAACTGTCGTGCCGGTGGTTTTGGGATTAGAGTGTGCGGTGAAAGGAATTCGTTAGTATGATTACAACTTCCTGTAATACTGTAGCGTCTCCGCGTTATGTAATCATCATCATCATCATCATTTCAGCCTATACTTGTCCACTGCTGAACATAGGCCTCCCCAATCGCTTTCCAGCGTACCCGGTCCGATGCCACCTGCATCCAACGATTTCCTGCGATTTTCACAAGATCGTCGGTCCATCTGGCAGGCGGTCGTCCTACGCTGCGCTTGCCAATACGTGGTCTCCACTCTAGAATCTTTCTGCCCCAACGCCCGTCCGATCTTCGCGCTATGTGGCCAGCCCATTGCCACTTCAGCATGCTAATCCTGAGGGCTATGTCGGTGACCTTGGTTCTTCTACGAATCTCCTCATTCCTGATTCGATCACGTAGAGAAACGCCGAGCATAGCTCTTTCCATAGCTCGCTGAGCAACTTTGAGCTTTTTTATGAGACCTATTGTAAGAGACCACGTCTCTGATCCATATGTCATCACTGGTAACACACATTGACTAAAAACTTTAGTCTTTAGGCACTGAGGTATTTTGGATGAGAAGATGTTGCGCAGTTTCCCGAACGCTGCCCAGCCGAGTTGGATTCGTCGATTGACCTCTCTCTCAAAGTTGGACCTACCTAACCGGACTGCCTGTCCCAGGTAAATGTATTCGTCGACAACTTCAAGAGTAGAGTTCCCAACGGTGAGTGCGGTGGGTACGACATGGACATTAAACATTACTTTTGTTTTGTCCATATTCATTTTAAGACCCACTTGTTGGGATACTCTATTGAGGTCACCGAGCATTCGTCCTAGATCTTCCAGCGACTCCGCCATGACCACAATGTCGTCGGCAAATCGAAGGTGAGTGATGTATTCGCCATGTTGATGCCAAGTCCTTGCCATTCCAAGAGCTTGAAGGCGTCCTCTAAGGTGGCCGTAAACAGTTTCGGAGAAATGACGTCTCCCTGTCTTACTCCTCTTTTTATGGGGATCACCTTCGTGCACTGCCCCTGTACTCGGACTGACATGGTGGCGTTATTATACAAGTACTTCAACACTTCGATGTACCTATAGTCAATGCGACATCGCTGGAGAGATCTAAGAACCGCCCAAGTCTCGATCGAATCAAAGGCTTTCTCATAGTCCACAAACGCCAAGCATAGTGGCCGATTATACTCCTCAGTCTTCTGTATAACCTGCCGCAGCGTATGTATGTGGTCTATGGTACTAAAACCTTTCCGGAAACCGGCTTGTTCGGGAGGCTGGAAGTCATCAAGCCTTCGTTCGAGACGATTCGTAATGACTCTCGAAAACAACTTATAAACATGGCTCAGCAGTGTGATGGGCCTATAGTTCTTCAATAAGGTGTTATCACCTTTCTTGAAAAACAGCACCACCACACCCCTGTTCCATGCTTCCGGCGTTTTCCCTTCAAGCAAGACGGAATCAAATAGCCTCTGAAGGACTTTAAGTACCGGCGATCCGCCCGCCTTCAGAAGTTCTGCAGTAATTCCGTCTTCACCCGGCGCTTTGTTGTTTTTTAGTTGTTTGAGAGCCATCCTAATTTCGCACAGGCTGATGTCCGGGATATCTTCAGTGCAGTGTCGGGTTAGCTTGGCTCTTGGGTCTTTTACCAAGTCAACAACAGGTTTAGCTACTGAGGTATATAACTGTCCATAGAACCTCTCTATCTCCCTGAGCACCTCTGACCTATTTGACGTTACGTTTCCGTCCTCCGTCTTCAGCTTCGTCAACTGGCTCTGCCCAATAGACGCGTCTCTTGCGAACACTTTAGAGCCCTTGTTCTGCTCTATGGTCTCCTCAATACGCCTTGCATTGAAGGACCGTAAGTCGTGTCGCAAGGACTTCAATATCTGTCCATTAAGCTGCCTATAGGACTTAGCATCATCGGAGGTTTGGAGCGTCATGGAACGTCGCTCAGTCATGAGGTTTCGGGTGTAGTCAGATAGTTTTTGAGGCCTATTTTTACGGTGGGTCTTAAAATACTTGGACCCGACTGTATGAACAGTCTCTACCAGCCTGTTGTTGATTTCGTCCACTGATGCGCTGCTGTCTAGCAATTCGAAGCGGTTTGACAATTCGAGTTGAAAGTTCTCGGGGTTTTGGATATATGCATGAGTAGGTCGGAGCGTAGACTTCATCAGACGCGATCTTTCCATTTTGACATTAATATTTAATGTGCCTCTGACCATTCGGTGATCACTGCCGGTTTTTACCCTATGAATCACGGAGACATCATTAAATATTTGTCGCTTGGTGCTCATGATGAAGTCTATCTCATTTTTTGTGGAACCATCAGGGCTCATCCAGGTCCATTTTCTATGAGGCGGCTTCTGGAAGAAAGAGTTCATCATAAAGAGTCCCTCTTTCTCCAGAAATTCGGCCAGCCTCTGACCCCTGGGGTTGCGCTGCCCATATCCAAATTGCCCCACTCTCAACTCATCATCGCCCCGTTTGCCCAGCCGCGCATTGAAGTCACCCATAACCACTGTAAAGTGTGTTTTGGAAGTATGTATGGCTCTACTAATGTCCTCATACATAACTTCGACGTCATCATCTGAGTATGCCGAGGTCGGTGCGTAGACCTGTATGACCTTCAGCGAATATCTTTTGGATATTCTGAGTATAAGGTACGCTACCCTGCTCGACACACTAGTGATGGACACAACGTTGTTTATGAGTGACTTGTGGACGATAAATCCGACACCACCTTGGGACTGCTGTTCGCCCTCCCGGTAGTAAAACAAGTTGCCGGATTTTAAGGTTATCGTGTCCTCGCCCTCTCTTCGGACCTCCGATAAACCAACAATACTCCACCGCAACTTGTTTAACTCTTCTTCCAGCTCAACTAGCTTCTCATCTGTCCTCAATGTGCGTGCGTTGTATGTCACCAGGGCCAATTTTCGGTTTTGGTGGTAGCCGAATCTCTGCCGGAGATTCTTAGCACCCCTTGTCCTGTCGTTACCATGGCTGCTACCGTGGCCAGGACGAACAGGACCGCCGGGGACTAGGGGCCTGGTTTTTCTACTTTCTTCCATAATTGGGGGTGTTTGCCATACTCGCCACGCTTGGCAGGCGGGTTGGCGAGCGCAGTTATTGGTCGTCGAAGTGTTAAGGGAATGCTGCTGCCCATTCCCTAGTTTTCCCTTAGTCGCCTTGTACGACACCCGATGGGATGAGATGGGTTGGTCCTATTCTAAGCCGGGAACCACGCGGCTCGTTATGTAATAATGGATTTATATTATTGTTTTGTGTGATAATGGATTTATAAAGTTAAAATGTGGGAAATGTGGCGATTTTATCCTGAAAATGAGTAAATATTAATACAAGTTTTATTCACTGCAAATACACGCCACCAACATATCCTTATAATTTGAGACTTTAATCTAATAAATATATATATATATATATATACCTAATAATTATCACCAGACTTTAATGATATTTAGATGATGATTCAAAAGCCGCTCACATCAGCCGAGCGGTATATGGTGTTGCTATTAAAATATTACTAACTAGCGGCCCGTCCCTGCTTCGCACGGGTGGACGGTTCGCATTTAATTTTTAAACAGAGCCTATGTTACTCAGGGATAATATAGCATTCTAATGGTAGAAAGAATTTTTCAAATAGGTCCAATATTTTTTGAGTATATTCGTTACATACATACAAAAATACAAACCTTTCCTCTTTAGTATAGATGTAGATTTAGCGTTATAGATAATCGCGAATCATAATTTATTAAAAAGTACATGTGTCTTTCAAATAATTTGGCTTGAAAATGAATGTATCCTAAAACAGGCCACAGAAAATCCGTACTTCCGTGCTAATATTATAAACTCGAAAGTAACTCTGTCTGTCCGTTACCTTTTCACTCCGAAACGGCTGGACAGATTTTGATCAAATTTGGCATGGAGATACATATTATCCGGAAAACTTATAAGGGTGTGAAATAGGGGATGAAAATTTGTATAGGGAACCCATCATTATTCAATTCAGACATATGAAAAATTATACTAAGACTTTTGGTGATAATGAAGAACGGGTTTCAGCATTTTTAAAACATTATCCCTCAAGGAGATAAAATAGTGGATGAAAATTTGTATAACGAAGCCATTTTTCTTAAAGTTTGGGATTATGAAAATAAGTAAGTCCCAACGAAATGGCTTCTTAGTAGACAAACAACAATTTTATGAATTGAATGTGACATGATTACAAAAACACGCCTGAAAGTTACGCGAAGGAAGTCGCTGGTATAACTGGTTTTATATAAAAGTCATAAAAATAGATAGCCAAATTCGAAAATTATGAGAGAACTCTTCGGAATTTCGCGATTATCGGAGCTTCACAGTCGTTAGCGCTATTCAGCGCACGTATTACGATTGCTGCAAAAAACAAACGGGATTTTGATGCATGAAATAAAAATAAATATGGTGAAATTAAATGTTGTGTGCGGACCGATCGTTGCGGACGATTTGCATTTAAAGTGGAGCAATTTGGGACACGGAGTACAAAGCGCCGTAGTGTTTGTCCATCATGTTGGACCTCCCGACCGCTTCCCTGATCCAATATTGATTTTTTTTTATCGACGCAAATATGTAAGATGAGAGCGCCCATCACAGAAATGGGACGACAAGCAATGTGTATTCTTTGTCATCTATCTTCTCAAGGGAGCCTGTTTGGGAAAGCATAATATAAGAAAATGGTAAAAACATTGCTTACTCATATAACTATAGCGTCTATGATAATGTCTTATAAATAATTTAATTAAAAACATGACGTATTTTAAAAAAAATAAGGCAGAGTTCGATCACCAAGTTGCTACTTAATGCGGTAGTCGTTAAACAAATTTGGCAGCCTTATCGGTGGCTTGATAAGTTCCTACTGCAGGTGGCCACACACCTGCCTCCACCAATCCGTACTGGGTTTACTTGGAATATTACCTAATCTCGCTCACCTCATTTGTGAAAGAAGGTTTAGACCAGCTCTAGGACAGTTTAAAGTGGACTGATTATCAGACGAAGGTGGATCGAAAGGTTTACATGCGAAAACCGAAGGAAATGGAAGAGACCTGCACTCAGCATTGGGTGGCAATGGGTAGAATATGGTGAGGATGGTATAGACCGATTTATATTAACCAAAATGGTTTAAATGGTTCTTAGTCGATTACACTGTGATGTTTGCGTATAAAGTAGCCTTTTTAGTCGTACCACGGTGCATAAAACTCGTTCATTCTAAACTTGTGTTTTAGCGCGGGCGCGCTGCGTATGCTCATAAAAAGTGCTGGGCTTTTATTCGCTATGATGAAACGCGGCGCGTTACGATGACTTCGTGATATAATAGTGTATTCTGAGGACTTCTCGAAAAGATCATTCTTTAATTTTTCTTTTATATAAAAAACCATAGCCCCATACTAGGAATTATCCCGGTGTCGTGAATGCGTTTACAAATATGAAATTACGTACACAAACACCCAGATCGAAACATATTTCGGGTTACACAAAGTTTGTTCCGTGCCGAGCTTGATGCAGTGGGCGGAGAAGCTTAAGCTCTTAACTACTTTTTTATGTGGGGAAATTCTCATGGTCTTTCGTCAGCCCCGGGGGAAGCTGGCGGGGCATGTCGGACTCTTACCAATTAAAACCCTACGATGGCCGGCACTGGCATGTACCAAGCCGTCAGTTAGTGTGACGCTAGCGAGTTCTTATGTCCATCCATGTCACCATCGCCATGAACGTGACAGCACGTTTACTCGCTGTCACGCTAACGTCAATCTTTTTATCTTAAGCCCTCTGTATACCTTTGCAGTACCATTGAACGATCATTTCACGAAGTTATCGGAACACACCGAGTTACGTGTTTAATTGGACAGCGAATTGGGCCCTTGAGTGTTAATTGTCGTAACTGGGCCCAGCGGCCTAACTGATTTACATGCAAATGGAAACATTGGTCAATATTAGCCAGCGCGATTTAATTAGCGGGTGTTGCTGACACGGATGACGGGGTTATGAATAAGGTTGAATGATATTCAATTTATCAAGACTGATAGAATACTTTAATACTTATGCGAAACTATTAGGACATCTGTTAATTTTTTTTTATAAAAATAAAATAAACGCCGTCACGCCTGTATTCCTCAAGCGGGGGTGGCAGAGGTGTACTGTGTACACCCATTTTTCGCCGTCGATGTTAGGTATTAAGTAATATAGGGCGAGGCTATTGCCATGTACCGGACACAATTCCATACTCCGGAGTGATACTTTGGTAATATTTGATAGGATAGCTACATTTGTCCGACGTATGGTTTGAACCCAACGACACAGTCTTCGTCGTATATATGTATATATATATATATATATATATATACACTTTGAAAACGTAGCCCCACACTAGGATACACAAATACCCCGACAGAAACAAATAATTGTGGAGCATACAAAGATTTGTCCCGAGTGGGAATCGACCCGCGACTATTAGACACAGTGGGTGGAGTGTCTTAAGCTCTTAACCACTGCGCTAAATCATTCGTCGTTCATATTGATCATTAATTTATATCTTGTTTTTTGTTTGATCATTAATTTATATCTCGTTTTTTGTTTTTGATTTGTAGGTGTGGTGGTCTCTATCTATCTATATCATCACGCCAGATCCCTTACGGGGTAGGCAGACAGTACAGAGTTTCAACAGGTTCTTTCCTTACATACTTTTCTGGCTTCCTCTACTCTCATAGTTCGTCTCATACACGCTCGCCGGTTACGGAGACTCCTGACATGTCCTTCAGATAAGACCCGGTCTATTTGGTCATGGTAAGATAGTCTAGGTCTTCCCCGGTACCTACATCCTTCCACTTTCGCATTGTATATCAGTTTTGTCATTCTTTCTTCGGACATTCCGATTCTATATGCCCGAACCAACGGAGCATACGCTTTCTCATTTTTACACCGATACTCTCTTTCATACCTATTCGCTTTCTTACTACGCTGTTGCGAATACGGTCGATCAGCTTCACTCCGCATATCTTCCGCAGAACTGGCATTTCCACCGCATTTATCCTACTTTCATTCTCCTTTATACATACCCAGCTCTCGCTGCCATATAACAGCGTTGGGACAAGCACTCCATTATGTATGGTCAGCTGCGCCTTTTGGCTTAAGTGCCGGCTCCCAAGTAGCTTTCCCATCGCACCTTTCACTCTGTTCCCTGCACTCACTCTTCTCTCTATGTCAGCGGTGTATTTCCCGTCCTTACTGAATGCGCATCCAAGATATACAAACTCATTCACTTGCTCCAGCACATCGTTACCAACTACAATCCTTGCATTCGTTCTGGTTTCTTCCCGTTCAAAAACCATAATTTTGGTTTTCTAAACATTCAAATGTAAGCCGTGTGGTTGTCAACACTATTAATTAGTTTTTTTTTATATATTACTTGTATATTCAGATTTATTATTTAAATGAAAGCTCTAATTAAATGCTTTGGAGTGAACATTTACATAATTATCAAAAAGCTTTCAACTTTATCCTATCTTTAATGTTATGACAGACTTAATTACCTTCAATTAAAATTGTCTAACTATATTACGTCTTGCCAGAATAATGTTTCATAATTATGATAAAGTTTATCTTAAATACAAATTTTTATTGTATATTTATAACGTGTAATTTATATTTCTTGGCTCCTTTGCGGGGTAGGCAGAGAGTACAGAGTATATTTGTTTTTTTTTTGATTTAGAAATCGTAACACCCCACACTAGGATTTATTCATGTGTCGTGGGTATGCACCCACGTGCACAAACATGAAAATACACATATACAAATATCCAGACCGAACAAATAATTATGAGTCACACAAGATTTGTCTCGTGCGGAAATCGAAACCGCGACTATTCGACGGGGCGGAGCGGTTTAAGCTCTTAATCACTGCGCCAAATCGTCCGTCAAATATTTAAATTATATTGAAATCCAAAAATTCGTCAGTAGTTCGCAGTCCATATATTTAAACCATTTAAAAAATGCTTACACTACTAAACTCTATTGTCCTACATGACTAACTTTACTATGACATACTTTAAGTATTATTATGACTTATACAGTCTGAATAAACTCTACGACAAGTGGACATTTGTTCTCAATGAGCACAAGACTACCGCTGTACACAAATCCAAGTTTACTTACAATCTCAGAGTG
This sequence comes from Phalera bucephala, assembly GCA_905147815.2. NCBI lineage: Eukaryota > Metazoa > Arthropoda > Insecta > Lepidoptera > Notodontidae > Phalera > Phalera bucephala. Next base: position 9,327,019 of record LR990617.1, on the reverse strand, counting down.
TATTTACAATGCTTTTCTACTTCAAGCCCAGACCATTTCTATCGTAGGTACATAGGTCTTAAAGCGTTTCTACAAACGCGCAGAAATATAAGGACCCGCATACGAATGGCACTCTTTATATTTTCTGTCCTTCTTTGCTTAGGTGGCTTTAAGTTTTCCGTGATAATAACGCGTATCTAATTTATTTATCTAAATTTTGTTCATTATCTTTATAGTATACGAGTACTACTTCATTATAATGAAAAGTCCGCCTTTTCATTATAATGAAGTAGTATTAATAACAACAATAGCCTATACTGTCCCGATGTTGGCCCTCTCACAAATCGAGGTGAGCGGTAACTAAACTTTTTTTTTTTTTGGGGTGGTGAACTCCTCATGGATATCCGTTCACGACGGGGACGTGAACGGGTTATGTGGGACTCCTTGCTCCAGCGGCGGTCGGCGTTACTCCGGCCGTCGCTGGAGCAAGTCCTACCCACTAAAACCCCACCATGTTCCATCGCCCGCTAAGACGGCGGGTCACGGGGACGCGCACATACTTCCGCGGCCCGTCAGCGGCTGTCCGTTTTTCAGACCCCTCTCAGAGCGGTAGCTAACCTAACCTAACCTATGTTAGGTCATACTCGACCACGCAGGCCAAGTGCGAATCTAGAGTAATAAAATGTAGAGGTGGGTGTTTAAAGCTTATGATAATGTACCCAGTTATTAATGTACAGTCAAAATAATGTGTTGCTACCTTAGGATTTTTTCATCATCATCATCATCAATTAGCCTGTATCTACCCACTGCTGAGTGTAGGCCTCGCCTCTATCACGCCATTCGTTCCGATCCTGTGCTAATCTATTCCACCATTTACCTGCCACTCTCACGATGTCATCGCTCCATCTAGCCGATGGTCTGCCTATGGGTCGGCGTCCTGTTCTGGGCCACCACTCTGTTGAGGCCTTGGTCCACCTGCCATCTTAAAACCTCATCAAGTGTTCTGCCCATGTCCACTTTAACCTTGTGATCCGTTTACCAATATCTTAAACTTTAGTCCGCCTTCGGATTTCTATGTTTGGTATTCGGTCGACAAGGGAGATGCCCAACATGGCTCGCTCCATCGCTCTCTGTGCCACTTTGATTTTATAAAGGCTACCTTTTGTAAGGGACCAGGTCTCGGTACCGTAAATAAGGATGGGCAAGACACATTGATTGAGTGTCTTGGTTTTCAGGCACTGTGGGATGTCTGCGTCAAATATACTAACAAGTTTTCTATATGCAGCCCAACCTAATTGGATACGTCTAGCGATCTCTTTGTTAATAGACCAGAGTCTATTGGCACTGTTCATCCTTTGGCTCAGAAGCCAAAGGATGAACAGTGCCCAAGATAAATGTAATCTTCTACTACCTCTATTTGGGAGTTACCTATAACGATGTTACATTGACTGGTGTGGCGATTTGACATTATTTTTGTCTTGGACATGTTCATTCTGAGGCCAACCCTTAGAGATGCTTCTTGCAATTGCAGAAAGCATGGTCTTGAGAACTGCATCGTTCTCTACTAGGAGGACCAGGTCATCAGCAAAACGCAAATGCGACATAAATTTACAATTCATATTGACGCCTTTTTTACCCCAGTCTAAAGTCTTCATCACATCCTTTAAGGTATTAGTGAAGAGCTTGGGAGAGAGGGTATCACCTTGTCGCACGCCCCTTTTCAGTTGTATTGGTTGAGTAAGTTTATGCATGCGCACCCGCATTGAGGCTGATTCATAGAGCTCCCGGAAGATATCTACGAACATGTTTAAAGCTTATGATAATTATAATGGTACCAGCTATTAATGTACAGTCAAAATAATGTGTTGCTAGTTTAGCATTTATTCATAACAACATAAATGTATTTAAAAACGCAGGTCTATAACATAACATTACTGTGACAAAGTACTAAAGTAGGTATTTACATATTATTACAGTACTAAATAAAAATAACAGTGATGGTAAGTCAAGATTTTAAATTAAGTTTTCATTAAAGTTACAGTACAGTTCTGAAGTCCTAACCCACTGTTTAATTAGAATGTTTGATAATATAACTACTACTGAATTTGTGCTAAAGCTTATTTCATAAAAAAACATTACATTCCAAGAAAAATTAAGGTGAGTTTTCAAGTAAATTCAAATTCGATATTCCGCCGATATGAAATCGGCGTGATAGTATGCTTCAAGTAAATTGGATCATGATTTTCGATCATGTTAGCGTAAACAAACCAAAGGAGGATATTGGAAACACGAGCTTTTTCTCTTATCGTTTTAGTTGAAATATGAATTGAGATGAGACTACAGACAGAAAATTTCATTTTGATTATAATGATGTACATCATTAAATATCAGTATATATTTACGTTCTTCAGCATATATACCTATACAAAATCGCGTTTATCTAAGTACGCTTTTAAGGGGGTTTATAGGTGGAATAGGCAAATGTGTCCAGCTGATTGCTTCATTCATCTGTGAGAAACTACAACACTTGTAATTAATTATAGTACTTTAATTTAAAGCTTAACTTTATGAAACCTTTCTAAAATAATTGAGTTGTTTTTTATTATTTTACGCACGACGCAAATACAATTATCATTTTTTAATTACGTAATCTTTAAAGTAACGAAATTGCTCTCTCCATATTTAAATCGAATTGAAACATGATGAAAAATTCTAGTGCTTTGTTTGTTCATTAATTCATATTTAATTCTCTCCCAGACTGAAAAACAACTGTACTAAAAATATAAGATTAAATTAATAGTCAATTAACAGATATTTCATTAGCTAGTTAATATTTTTCTTGCTTATTTTGAAACACCAGCATTTAAAAATCATTCCACTGAAATATGGTAGGTACTAATCAGAGATAGGCATAATGTAATCAGATTAATGATTAACCACCCATACTTGGGGTATATAGGCGTGACGGTCTATTAATGATTAACGATTATTGTAACATTTTGGAATCTTCGACGATTACGATTACACTTTTAATCTTAAATCATGATTGAATATTACAAAATGCAATTGGTACTAATATAACCAAAAACAACCAACGTCAATAAAACATTCCGTAAAACATGTACCGTATTCCAAACCCAATTCGTCTGTAATCTCTATGACGGTAAATCCATTACACTCTTTTCCTTTTTATATACGGGATATTCTATCACGTTGGAAAGTGCTGATTGCATACTTTATCGCATATACAGGTGGATACGAGACCTGTATTTTACCATGATTTCTTCTTTGGACACCGTTACGTCTATATTCCTTAAACAGGGAGTCGCCGTCAATGGGAGGTCCCATTGATTACATTGGGCCCTAACCTTGAAGGCGAAGAGGGTGATAGCCTATACAGAGTACAATTCTGGCCTCCTCCGGACTGATATTAGGACTTTTTCGATAGAAAAACTATACTTTGTCTAACTTAAATCCAGGACCTCGTGATCGTTCCGGGCATTATACACCACTAGTCCAACGAGGCGGTCACTTGTTCTTCTATTATTTTGTAAAATGTCATGACCACTCAAAATAAGCATGTTGACATAAAAAGTTTTCTATCTATCTATCTATATCACCACGCCAGCTCCCTCGCGGGGTAGGCAGAGAGTAAAGAGTACAGCTTCCTCCACTCTCATAGTTTCATAAAAAGTTTTGTTAATGTAAAATTATACACTACTACATTAACAAAACTTTTTATGTCAAAATGATGATGACGAAAGTAATGAACTAACTGTTGGAACAAAATATTGCAATTTTACTGTAAACAATAATTTTAAATAATTTAGTTGTTTACGACATGTCCGATAGATGGCGCTGCACCGAAACTAAATAATGAAGAAAGTTAGCCCGCGGTTTCGAGATTTTCAACCGATTAATGAGTACAGGTCAGTGTCGGTGTAGCGTCAACCTTGCCATAGTGGATTAGTTGAGTTTACTCCTTAGTACACGAACCTCCGTGAACTTTCGTTCACTAACTACTTAGGGGTAGTTCATTTCTCTTGTCATCGTCATTTTGAAAAAGTCTTTACCTATTGTGCGGTAGGCCGCACAATAGTGAACTGGTGGGTACTTTACATCCCATAAGTGTCTCCGAAAAAATTGAAATGTCACGTTTCATCACTTTGTTTAACAAAGTGATGAAATGTGACATTTCAATTTTTTAATTGGTAACTAAGTTACCAATACCTCCAAAAGAACTATGGAACAGCGAACAACTAAATGAATTATGAAATTATAGTACGGTATCACTTGGTAAAGTTTGGTTGTTAAAATTATATTTTTTTATATATTTCTGTTACCTGTTACACTAAATTAATAGCTTTAGGTGATGTGGCTTATAGTACGGCTAGGGATACAAAGGTCTTTGGGAAATTCTAAGTCGGACAGAGTGTTTTATGCTTATAGGAGTGGCAGTGGGCGGCAAATTGCTCGTAGAAGTGACTACCGTTGGGGCAGAAAGGTCATCGAGTGGCGGCCTCTGTCTCTGGTCTGGTCTGGTCGAGTGGGCAGGCCCCCCATAATATGGACTGATGACGGTCGCCGGTAAAAGCCAGTGTTCGTGGCGTTCTTTGGGACCTTTGTCTTGCATTTTGCTGATGATGATGTTGATTTAGGGGTTTTTATCCATTGCCCAACCCCATGGTGATGATCATAGGAATAGTCTCAAGCTAGGCGGAGGACTCACTGCGGGGATATTGAAGCCAGCCTAAAATGGCATCGGGATTTTATAGAGAAAATATAAGTTAGTAACTGGCCAGAGTCTGGAATAGTGTTCGGTGTAAAGGTTCTGATCTCGCTCTTATTACATTGGAACCTAGCTACGTCGACAAAATGTGCGCGCATCCTCTATATCTTAGAAAAAATCCCATTAACTTGCTGAAAGCGGACCCGAGAACTTGCAAGTGGATTTGCTGCGCCAAGTTGTAGTTAACATTGTAATAAACCTCTGTTTTACTTGTTTATATTACAACGGCCTTGTTTTTTTTTGTTATAAAGTTGTTGTTGCTTGCGACTTCCAACGTTAAGTTTGGGGAATTTGTTAAAATGTCGATTGAGGTAACATTAAATTAAAGCCTATAATACTATACGCTATTTATATACCTTTTATTGTTTTTTGCTTACATACGTAAATAATAAACTGTGGTAGTGCTGCTATAGAATATTTTTAACAATATGATGTAGAGTCGATTGTTTTGATAGAGTCTGCAATTATTATAAAGTAGGGTATTTATTGACAGCTATTCTACTTTAAATAGAAAACCATAAAGAAGCCAAACATTCGTAATATATAGAAAAATATCAATATGCCTACATAGATTGGACGGACCTACATCCTATTATCTTAATTTTATATTAAAATATTAAATGTCAGTCTCTCAGTCCAAATCACTAAAAGATACAAAAGAATCACTAATAACTTACCACGACTGGTGCTCTTAGATACTGGAAGTGTATTGAATCTAGTGATAAATGAGTTTCTGATGTCATAGAGAAAAATCGTGGAAGCAATAATGGCCAAATGCAACGAAATTCATCATTAATTTCTTTCAAGCTGGGGTTGGTCTGTCAAATTACAAAACGTCATTGTTTTTTTAGTAAGAGACTGTACTCTGGAACATTAGCACATAGCTGTCCTAAAACACCGTCGCTCAAAGAAGTCTGCAGTCTGTGAAGATGTCCTTGACCGCACCCGCCATAACATCAGATTTGATAGACCACAAATCCTCGTGAAAGAACACCGATTTCTACCAAGGATGGTTCGCGAGGGTATTGAAATTAAAAAAAAAACTTAATTTCAATAGAGAAGATGGCTGGGTGCTTCCATCGACTTGGGATCTGGTAATTAATATAATCAAATCCAAAACCAAGCATAACACTGCAAGACCTCAAGACACCGCGAGCTCATTCTGCGTAGATCGGACCAACAAAAATAATTAAGAAGTTTGAGGGTACACCGGAACAACTATGCCTTTTGGACGTCTAACACCTCAGTCCCTCCCGTGACCATGGGTGCTGCACTCGAAACGTCGGAAACTTAAAAATCAAGAATAAACCGCGATAAAATCCGAAAAAGAGTTTTATTTCTAGAACATTCTTCTCATTAGATCGAGTAGCCAATTCAAAAAAAATTTTTTGTGTGTCACAAATATTTCAATTGATTTGAGTGTATGTGTATGTAAATTATATGCTTGTGAACACATTCATGACACAAGATTAATTCCTAGTCTGAGGCTACGGTGTTTTTATGATGGTACGGTGTAATTTCGATGTTTCTTTTATTGTAAGAAATTCGGCGTCGTGAGTTATGTAAGATCTCTCACGATATGTACATACACAGGTATGGATAACTAGGCGTGATATATGAGGTAATAAAAACGTGTAAAAAATACATATGACATTTTATAGCCCAAGCACGGCGGAATTATATTTTTCAGTTAACGAGTTTTTATGGTTTTTGATGGATGGGAAGGTTTTGGTTTCATCCTTAGACTCTGGGCCCCACCGAAGGCTATAGCACTTGTTAAGATTAATCTAATAAGCCCAACTACGACGCCACTATCTTGTTTAGTACAGGAGTTCCCATGGTCACCTACCAGCTCTATCATCAGATTAGCTCCATGGACCATATTAGTAAATTGCCACCGAAATCACAAAAATATACCAGCTCAATTAGATGCCAGCAAATGACAGACAGACATACCTACAAACAAAGCAAGTTAAATAAAACCTGTAAAAAGGAATGCTCTGCAATCAACGAACTCCCAAAATGGCTCACTTTTTTGGTGTTTTCTCCAAGTGATGTTTTGTGGAGCATGGCAACGGTCTCCAATTATTTCTAACAATATTTTTATACCGTAGATTAGTTATTCCATTGTACCAATTACATCGGCGTTCGTTTGTTTACATCGGATTCGACTGGTAATGAAGAGATCGCTCCAATTTTTGAAAAAAAAGTTACTCGTTACAAGAATGTCAAATATTATTATTTTTAATTATGTCAGTATCATGTTGGGATGAGAAAATAAATGTGGAGTTCTTAGGTAATGGGGGTCTGGGGATTACAGGGAGCGGCATAAGCCAAAGAAAATATTTAAATCGTTGTTTACTGGTTTAATCTTAAGATATTTCTTGGTGTTGATTTAATAATTTTATATATTTATTTCAGCCAGAGAAGTCCGTCAGAACAGAACCTGTTGAAACTCTGTACTATCTCTGTAGCGGGGTATGAAAGGAATTTGGCTTGGTGATAGGGATATTTTTTTTTTACTTAAAATATCAACAGTTTAATACAACATTTATGTTAAATATGTAAATATTAAAGAATATGTAGCGACGACGTTGTCGTTATCTGTTTAGAATATCTTCACAGGACTATATTTGTGGTGGGTCCCACCGTCGGGTGTTTCCATCACTACTAGAGTCGCATACCTGAGCCATAAACACAATGCAGTTACACAAATTATCGGTATTCATTTGTAGGTGACAATAAAAATCACATTTATATACATCATTGGGTTATAATCAGTGTTTGAAATTAAAGTAATCGCGTTTCTACTTTATTTTAATCCATTTTAAGACGACTGCTGTGATGTTAAATGAGTCAATAAATTTATTTCTTGTGATAGGTGAAAATCGCTGATACCTAAATATTATAAAATATTGTGAAAGATATTAACACAATTTCGTTCTATATAATTTAAGCCGGTAAAATTTATTTTTTGAAATAAAAACTTAGGCCAACACTCGGAATTATTTATGTGTCCTAGGTGCGATTACAAACATTAAATTCAGTTACGCAAACAGCTCGACTGTAGTAGACATTTGTGGGTCACAAAAACATCGTCTTGTGAAGATATTCTAAACAGACCACGCCGTCGTAGTTATGTATACTTACTTACTTTATAAAAATGAAAATATATGAAAGTAAATGTACACGGATCACTAGAATTTTAATATAAAGCTTTTAACTTACAAGAAGTAGAACATGTTTACATTTCATTGCCTTAAAAAGGTCAACATAAATATTCTATTAGATCGTCAACATAACTGATGTAAGGCGTAAAATTCCGATGTTTTCCTTTTAGCGAGACTGAAGAAATTCAATAACAGACAAAGGAAATTGCGTACTCATGGAATTAATTTCCTTCAATTTCGTCTAGTACATACTAATTCGTGTATAAAATGTATTTGATTTTCACAGATAACTGTTGACTGCGGCTTGCTTGCTTCACTTGCTTTGTAATTCACGTCTGCCGCTTTGGTGATTGTTTGCCGAATTCGTATGTCAAATTCGTAATTATACTACTTCTCTTAACAGACCTCATCTCTTTAAATAATTTTGTATATAGGAAATGCCGAGAGCAAACAGGACATAGTAGGGGACTTTGTTATAAAACTTTAAGGTAAACGTTTTTTTGTTAAAAGTCGTTGTGTCAATTGACTAATCTGATGGACCACTGTGTTATGTGCCCAATAAGAGCGGCAGACTTATTGCTTTCCACATTAGCATCAAAAATTTCTCGGCGAAGTCTTGGTGCACTATGCACACCAAAAATATTTTCTTAAGTTCATCAAATAAATATGAACAATAATAGACTTTAGGAATATTATCTTGAATTCTTACTTTTTTTTACTCCTGATGGAGTCAGGTGTCTTTAATAGTTTTTATCATCATGCATCATGCATCTCTTTTATCTAATTTCTTGTCATCAACTAACTCACTTGTACCGCATCGAAATCCTTAGCCCTATTATGATATACCACAGACTAGGGCAAATTACGTCATAATAATTTTTAAAATGTCCGCAAGAGACGCGGGAAATTATACTTATTTCTGGAGTAGATAAACCTTGAAGCTGGGAATAAATGAAGAGGGATAACTCAGTAATTACCCTCCCGGTTACCTGTATTCTGCAGAACATTTTCCGGCCCCCAACGATAAAACGAAACGGTTTTAAGCCGATGTTAATTTGGTATCCTAGGGTGCTCTTGAAACAATATTTCAAGATACTTATACATTTGGATATGGAAAACTTTACGCTTATCTAGCTTGAATATGATTAAAGAATAACAGTATCTATAATTTGATAGAACCAAATTCTGTTTGTTGTAAGCTAACTTTAATTAAAATAAAATTTACTTATGTTTAGTCGTGTTCTAATTTGAATTTTAAGATTATCAGTTTAGTATACACGGGAATAGAATTAGTAGAAAATATTATTGTTTTATATTTTATTTTTCAGTTGAGTTTGAGATTAAATGCCTCTAAGAGGAGCCTGAGAGAGATGAGTGAGTAGCAGCAGTTTCACCCGATGGAGCTGAAGGGTATTTTTCAGTAAATATGTTTCGTATAAGAGTGAACGTGATACTAGTAGATGTTAGCAATTGGTATCAGTCATTATTTTTATTGACGTTGTATATTTTAGTTTCATATTATGGTTTGATTTAGTATTACTGTCTGAAATAAATGAATTTATTATTATTATGTATCTCGCTGAGATTCACGGGTATTAGCTCCGGTATACCCAAGAGCCTCGTGAATCTTGCAAAGGGCCTTTACGTATTGGACCCATGTCCCCATGCAATTCTTTGAGGGGGGGGGCTTGGGTCCAAATCGTAGAAGTCTTTTGCTAGAAGTTAATGTAACTTAAGTATAGTTATGCTTTAAACTTTTTATCAAACTAGAACTGTTAGCTATCTATTCTATTTTTAATCCCTTGACCTTTATTTAACTTTTATGATAATAAAGTTACGTTTATATAATACAAAAAAGGGCATCTGTCTTAATTTTCAATTATCAATGCTGAATGTTGCACCTTCTCTTTGATTAAAGGCGTTCAATCGTCCTATAATTCGACGAAACAGGCTTCTATCGTTACTCAATTAGTTTGATGAGTTTAGTGTTCCAGAGCGTAAATAAATGAATCCGAACTGGTAGGCACAATATTATTGCATAGTAGGTATATACATCGTATATCTGACTAAAAATAAGATTGTAGGAACAATTTAATCAAACAAAAACCATCAATTTATATGCAAAGTAGTTGACAAGTGTTTAGACAACACAAGTTAACCATTGATTTTATTTATCACTATTTATTGATTCATAAATACTGTGTCCAAATTCTTGAATATATTTTAATGAAAAGTTTATTTTGAATTAGCTATTACCCGCGACTTCGCCCGCGTGGAGGGATTTAAGAATAAACTTTTTTTTTAAATAAAATAGTCTTAGTTACTTCTTATAACATTAGCTACGTGCCAGTGAAAGTCCCGTCAAAATTGGTCCAGCTGTTTCGGAGATTAGTCGGAACAAACAGAATGCCACACAAAAAATTTAAAAAATGTTTTTTTTTTTCTGTCGTATGTATCGTATGTACTTTTATATACGTTGAGTAAAAAGCTGTTATTTTAACATTACAAACAGACACTTCAATCTTATTTATTTGTGTATATTTGTATACATTAATGTAATTTGTATATAGTAGTCCTTTTCCATCCAGATAACGGAGCGATCTCGAAGTGGACGGCGGGGAGTTACCTCCTCACTGCCGTGAGTACAGGGCCCGAGAGTTAATGAGAGCAATAAGTTTTCCACCAGGACATGGTGGAACTAAATCGAGCACGGCATAAGAAAGGGGCACCGGTCCGTTCCGATTGAAAACTCCGGAGCCTCTCTGCTGTGCTGAGCAGTGGCGTGCACTGTATATAGATAATTAAGCAGTGCCTGTCTAAGTATAATATACTGAATGTAGGTAATTAACTATTATAATTAAGTAAGTATAATTTTGATTGAAATTGTAACATTCAAAAGTGTAGGTTAATTCTTATGAGGTGAGCAGTGGTTCATTGCCTATATGCAATACACGCCCCTAGAGCCGAGTAAAGTCACCATAGAGGCTTTTAGTACTAAAGTCCCTTATAAACCAATGTTGCACATAGATGACTAGAAAAATGGCCAGCCAAGTTTAAACAAGATAACTCACAGCAAAATTTATATTCCGTTAGTTTGGTGGCGAATAATGCACGTTGCGATCACGAAGTCCTGGGTTCAAATGTCAAAAATCAAATGTAGATTTTCTATCGAGAAATTCCCAGTATCAGTCCGGAGTCAGGAATTGTGCCTGGTATATGGCAATCTGCTCGCCCCCTATTACATGGGATCGAACATCGTCCGCGAAAAGTAAATGTTCACAGTACACATATTATTATATTATATAATTACGGAATCCCGAATCACACGATGGCATTTCTAAATTTAAGCGAAGTTGAATAACTTATGTATAATGCTTTTAATTTAAACGTCAGTAAAGATAATGGCTCATTATAATTGGCTCCAACAGACAAAGTATCTTTTAGAATGTCTCGAATGAATACTCTTTATAATGTTTATGTAAGTATCATCGCTATGTCTATGAAATAAATTTAGTACTCGTGGAAAATTAAACAACCGCGTAACTTTCACGATGTTTATACACATTTGTGTGCCAAAAAGATTCCTCAGTGTGTACTTTCGCATTCAAGTCTTTTCAGTCAGGAATTTCCTTAACTATCCTGAATAGGAATTCTATGAAAGGAAGGGACCCAAAATAATACTACGTCACTATTTATGTCATGCGCCTATTGAAGCCAGCTAGAGAATAATTTAATAAAAGCTGTACCCGTTCATAGCGCTGTGCGACCGCGGTATTCTTACCGATTACCAAGGTTAAGCAGCGTTCGACTCGGTTGGCCCGAGATGGGTGACCGTTTGTGGCATTTTCATATTTGAGCGTCTCCATGCTTCGGAAGGCACGTTAAGCCGTTGGTCCCGGTTACCACTTAATGTGGTAGTCGTTAAGCCGAGTTGGAAGCCTTATAGGCGGCTTGATAAGTTCCAACAGCAGGTGGCCACAAACCTGCCTCCACCAATCCGCACTGGGTCCGCGTGGTGGAGTATGACCTAATCTTTCTCACCTCGAATTGTGAGAGAAGGCCTTTGCTCAGTAGTGGGCAGTATAGGCTGATATTATATATCCGGTTCTTTATAGGTATATTCCTATACTAAAGATATCTATCAATTTGGTAAGTATTTAAAACTTACAAGTTGCATAACTTCTTTCATCATCAAAAACGTTTTTCCTTTATAGTATTATTTAATTAGCGTCATTATAATAACCTACCCGGAGTGCTTTGGTTAAAACTGCAATATACAAGGTGTAGGCTAAATAAAGCAAGAACTCAGACACCCCAATTAGATAATCGCTTCACAAATTCAATACGAAAACCAAATTTCCAAATTTAAAGTTTTTACCCTTTTTAAGCACTTTTATACCCCCAATTAACAATAAAACTTGTACGTGTATGTGTGCGAATTGAGAAATACGATTTAGAAATGCATTTGAAATCTCCGTATTGCTTTGAAATTAATCAATTTTCTGACGATTCATACATAATTTGATGGTTTATCTATAACATCACGCCAGATCCCTTGCGAGGTAGGCAGAGAGTACAGAGTTCCAACAGGTTCTATCCTTACATACCTCTCTGGCTTCCTCGACTCTCATAGTTCTTCTCATACACGCCCGCCGGTTACGGAGACTCCTGACTTTTCCTTCAGACAAGACTCGGTTTATTTGGTCGTGGTAAGATAGTCTAGGTCTTCCCCGGTACCTGCATCCTTCCACTTTCACATTGTATATCTGTTTTGTCATTCTTTTCTCTGGCATTCTTTCTATACGCCCGAACCAACGGAGCATGCCCTTACTCATCTTTACACCGATACTATCTTTCATACCCACTCGCTTTCTTACTACGCTGTTGCTAATGCGGTCGGTCAGGTTCACTCCGCACATCTTCCGCAGAGCTCGCATTTCTACCGCATTTATCCTACTTTCATTCTCCTTCTTACATACCCAGCTCTCGCTATCATATAACAACGTTGGGACAAGAACTCCGTTATGTATGGCCAGCTGCGCCTTATGGCTTAAGTGCCGGCTCCCAAGTAGCTTTCCCATCGCACCATTCACTCTGTTCCCTGCACTCACTCTTCTCTCTATGTCAGCGGTGTATTTTCCATCCTTACTGAAGGCGCATCCAAGATATACTTTATAGGAGATATACTACATTTAATGGTTTCATCATCATCATCATCATCATCTCAGCCTATACTTGTCCACTGCTGAACATAGGCCTCCCCAATCGCTTTCCAGCGTAACCGGTCCGATGCCACTTGCATCCAACGACTTCCTGCGATTTTCACAAGATCGTCGGTCCATCTGGCAGGCGGTCGTCCCACGCTGCGCTTGCCAATACGTGGTCTCCACTCTAGAATCTTTCTGCCCCAACGCCCGTCCGATCTACGCGCTATGTGGCCCGCCCATTGCCACTTCAGCTTGCTAATCTTAACGGCTATGTCGGTGACCTTGGTTCTTCTACGAATCTCCTCATTCCTGATTCGATCGCGTAGAGAAACGCCGAGCATAGCTCTCTCCATAGCTCGCTGAGCAACTCTGAGCTTTTTTATGAGACCTATTGTAAGAGACCACGTCTCTGATCCATATATCATCACTGGTAACACACATTGACTAAAAACTTTAGTCTTAAGGCACTGAGGTATTTTGGATGAGAAGATGTTGCGCAGTTTCCCGAACGCTGCCCAGCCGAGTTGGATTCGTCGATTGACCTCTCTCTCAAAGTTGGACCTACCTAACCGGACTACCTGTCCCAGGTAAATGTATTCGTCGACAACTTCAAGAGTATAGTTCCCAACGGTGAGTGCGGTGGGTACGACATGGACTTTAGACATTATTTTCGTTTTGTCCATGTTCATTTTAAGACCCACTTGTTGAGATACTCTGTTGAGGTCACCGAGCATTCGTCCTAGATCTTCCAGCGACTCCGCCACGACCACAATGTCGTCGGCAAATCGAAGGTGAGTGATGTATTCGCCATTGATGTTGATGCCAAGTCCTTGCCATTCCAAGAGCTTGAAGGCGTCCTCTAAGGTGGCCGTAAACAGTTTCGGAGAAATGACGTCTCCCTGCCTTACTCCTCTTTTTATGGGGATCGCTTTCGTGCACTGCCCCTGTACTCGGACTGACATGGTGGCGTTATTATACAAGCACCTCAACACCTCAATGTACCGATAGTCAATGCGGCATCGCTGGAGAGATCTAAGAACCGCCCAAGTCTCGATCGAATCGAAGGCTTTCTCATAGTCCACAAACGCCAAGCATAGTGGCCGATTATACTCCTCGGTCTTCTGTATAATCTGCCGCAGCGTATGTATGTGGTCTATGGTACTAAAGCCTTTCCGGAAACCGGCTTGTTCGGGAGGCTGGAAGTCATCAAACCTGCGTTCGAGACGATTCGTAATGACTCTCGAAAACAACTTATAAACATGGCTCAGCAGTGTGATGGGCCTATAATTCTTCAGTAAAGTGTTATCACCTTTCTTGAAAAAGAGTACCACCACACCCCTGTTCCACGCTTCCGGTGTTTTTCCTTCGAGCAAGACGGAATTAAACAGCCTCTGAAGGACTTTAAGTACCGGCGATCCGCCCGCTTTCAGAAGCTCTGCGGTAATTCCGTCTTCACCCGGCGCTTTGTTGTTTTTAAGGTGTTTGAGAGCCATCCCAATCTCGTACAGGCTGATGTCCGGGATATCTTCTGTGTAGTGTCGGGTTAGCTTGGCTCTTGGGTCTTTTACCAAGTCAACAACAGGTTCAGCTACTGAGGTATACAACTGCCCATAGAACCTCTCTATCTCCCTGAGCACCTCTGACCTATTCGACGTTACGTTTCCGTCCTCCGTCTTCAGCTTCGTCAACTGGCTTTGCCCAATAGACGCGTCTCTTGCAAACACTTTGGAGCCCTTGTTCTGCTCTATGGTCTCCTCAATACGTCTTGTATTGAAGGACCGTAAATCGTGTCGCAAGGACTTCAATATCTGTCCATTGAGCTGCCTATAGGACTTAGCATCATCGGAGGTTTGGAGTGTCATGGTACGTCGCTCAGCCATAAGGTTTCGGGTGTAGTCAGATAGCTTTTGAGGCCTATTTTTACGGTGGGGCTTAAAATGCTTGGACCCGACCGTATGGACAGTCTCTACCAACCTATTGTTGATTTCGTCCACTGATGCGCTGCTGTCTAGCAATTCGAAGCGGTTTGACAATTCGAGTTGAAAGTTCTCGGGGTTTTGGATATGTGCATTAGAAGGTCGGAGCGTAGACTTCATCAGACGCGATCTTTCCATTTTGACATTAATATTTAATGTGCCTCTGACCATTCGGTGATCACTGCCGGTTTTTACCCTGTGAATCACGGAGACATCATTAAATATTTGTCGCTTGGTGCTCATGATGAAGTCTATCTCATTTTTTGTGGAACCATCAGGGCTCATCCAGGTCCATTTCCTATGAGGCGGCTTCCGGAAGAAAGAGTTCATCATAAAGAGTCCCTCCTTCTCCAGATATTCGGCCAGCCTCTGACCCCTGGGGTTGCGTTGCCCATATACAAATTGCCCCACTCTCAACTCATCATCGCCCCGTTTGCCCAGCCGCGCATTGAAGTCACCCATAACCACTGTAAAGTGTGCTTTGGAAGTATGTATGGCTCTACTAATGTCCTCATACATTACTTCGACGTCATCATCTGAGTATGCCGAGGTCGGTGCGTAGACCTGTATGACCTTCAGCGAATATCTTTTGGATATTCTGAGTATCAGGTACGCTACCCTGCTCGACACACTAGTGATGGACACAACGTTGTCTATGAGTGACTTGTGGACGATAAATCCGACACCACCTTGGGACTGCTGTTCGCCCTCCCGGTAGTAAAACAAGTTGCCGGATTTTAAGGTTATCGTGTCCTCGCCCTTTCTTCGGACCTCCGATAAACCAACAATATTCCACCGCAACTTGTTTATCTCTTCTTCCAGCTCAACAAGCTTCTCATCTGTCCTTAACGTGCGTGCGTTGTATGTCACCAGGGCCAATTTTCGGTGTTGGTGGTAGCCGAATCTCTGCCGGAGATTCTTAGCACCCCTTGTCCTGTCGTTACCATGGCTGCTACCGTGGCCAGGACGAACAGGACCGCCGGGGACTAGGGGCCTGGTTTTCTTACATTCTTCCATAATTGGGGGTGTTTGCCATACTCGCCACGCTTGGCAGGCGGGTTGGCGAGCGCAGTTATTGGTCGTCGAAGTGCTAAGGGAACGCTGCTGCCCATTCCCTAGTTTTCCCTTAGTCGCCTTGTACGACACCCAATGGGATGAGATGGGTTGGTCCTATTCTAAGCCGGGAACCACGCGGCACAATGTCAATGGTTTACATGAGTAAAAAACATTCTGACTCTGATTCATTAGTTTTATATGTTCGTGTAACATATAAAAATTGTCGACATAAAATCATGAATAATAATTCAGTTTTTATTATTATGTTACCTCACCGACAATATAACAATATAAGATAGCAAAAATATTAATTACAAAAGTACGTGTCACACCCAACAGAAAATAAAAGATTAAGATGGTTTCAAAGGGTTCGTGTTGGAATTAGTCCGTCTGTGCGCTGAAAGAGCGACATTTAACTCAGGCGACCGGAAGCCTGCGTCCGGCGCGGGCGGCGTGGAGTAGGTACGTTCCGCTTGGTGCCTGAAAATGCGACAGAAATGTACATACAAATAAACGTGATATGTCGTAGTTTAAAAATAGAGCTGGCGCTTTTTAAATGTGCTTGGAACGCGATGTAGACAATACGAAAGAGTTCTTTTTTTGTAGACACGTATTATTTTAGGATAAATTCGATAAAATAAGGTAAACCAATTGGTCATTTTGGATCATATCATCTTAAAATTAAAAGTTTATTAAGTATTGTTATACATATAACTTGGTAATTAGGACGTAGGTGTAACGGTTACTAAACATTGATTTGTCACAAATAAATCTATTTAACACGTCATACACATCATTTTAACATATTATTATACAGAACAAAGGGGTATGTAGTGCCCAATAGGGCTCATTTTCGTACTACCATGTTCATGCACTTAGGCGGTCCTGTCACTTCACCTTTGATATGCGAATTGTTACTTGCTGGACTAGCTAAAAATTCGAGCGTAAATTTTTGAGTGCACATTTGGTTCACTTGTAGCCAGGGAGTGGGATTGCGACGTGCAAACGAGTGGAACACGTGGTCACGTGCGAATGTGGGGCCGAGGCCATTTGAATATACATGGGACGTGATCTAAACGAAAAATGTCGGAAAATGTCTTGTTGCCTTATATTTACGATTTTTAGTGCTTTATGAAGCGTCATTCCTGGACTTTTACGATGCAATAAAACGTGCTTTTCTGGAGCATCATAGATTCAAAAATGATTTTCGCTGCAATAAACAGCTGCGTGAGAAAACTACCTACATTTTATTTTTTCATACGAGCTAAATATAAAAAATCACGGCATTGTAGCTATGAAAACGTTTACAGGGTAATCAAAGTATCCTTTTGAATGAATGCCAGGATGACCGCCATAAAATATATTAATATTTTATGATAATTAATTAAATTATAATACTATCACATTAAATGAAAAATAGTCATAAAATATTGATAATACTGAAATGGGTTACAAAAATATTGATTCTAAGCTTTTTTGCTTATTCTGTTCATTCATTTATTTGAAAATAAATGATATATGAATAAAGTAATATGTTCTTTATTATTGGTTTTTAAGTTAGATTAATAACAAAAAATATATATTTATTACAAATATGGAACTCCAAACAAAGCATAAAGATTTCCTTGTAAGTGTTATAATATAATATGTATTGCAATAAAAATATGGCCACCCGTAACTAAAAAAGTCTTCATAAGAGATCAAAGCGGAACAAGCGGGCAAGAAGCGCGGGCACAAGCGTGGAGTGTGGTCACCATTGTGCGGCGGCTGCGAGAAAAGAGCCACTGACACCGATGTCTGCTCGCGGATTTATATACATCCAGAGCACTGTTCGTCAATGGCGGAATTTCGGGGAAAAATTCCTGCGATATTAGAATTTTGATCTTTTGATTTTTTAGATTTTATTAATAAGTAGGAATCGAAATCTAGTAATTTATGTATAGGATTATCTCATTTGTCTAGTTGCGGCTTGAATCCCAGGTCGGAATAAGTGTAGTGTTAAAATTTCCACTATCAGCCCTAATGTAATTTCTTATTTATTACTTGGTTTTCAAGTTAGATTAATAACAAAAATATAAATTCCTTAAAACTATATAACTTTTAACACACCATGAAAAATATTATAAGTGTTTTAATATACATATGTATTTTACAAAAATAGTCATCGATAACTAACAAAGGTTACGTAGAGGGATCAAAGTGGAACAAGCGGGCAAGAAGCGCGGGTACAAGTGTGGAGTATGATCCCCATTGTGCGGCGGCTGGGAGAAAAGAGCCACTGACACCAATGTCTGCTCGCGGCTTTATATTCATCCGGCGCACTGTTCGTATTGTCAATGGCAGAATGGAAAGTAAGAATTCCTGCGATATTAGAATTCTGATTTTAGAAATATTTTAATAATGAACAAGAAGCTGTGATAGCCTAGTGGTTAGACCGTTGGACTGCAAAGTCAAAGGTCTCGGGTTCAAACCCAGGCACGCACCTCTGTCTTTTCGAAAGCATGTGCGTATTAAAAAAAAAAAATTAATTATCACTTGCTTTAACGGTGAAGGAAAACATCGTGAGGAAACCTGCATGCCTAAGAGTTTCTCGAAGGTGTGTGAAGTTCGCCAACCCGCACTAGGCCAGCGTGGTGGACTATGGCCTAAACCCTCTCAGTTTGAGAGGAGGCCCGTGCCCAACAGTGGGACAGTTATTAACAGGGCTAATATTATTATAGTATTATATGAACAAGAATAGAAATACATATAGTATACGATTCCATTTTTTTCTCGGATAGACAAAAAAGCGAGTTTTTAAAACATGGAACAATATTATAATACATACACATATACATACACACACAATCCAATACAATCTCAAAATAAACGTGTATATAAATATAAATTTTAAAAACTCCAAAGCATTCTTTGAGCGCCGCTATTTAAATTGTTCGTTTACTCAAACACGCTCTGTTAGTCATTTAACAATTCCAAAGGGTGACTGTGACGGTCCAAACGGTGACTTTGTTGCTTGTAATTTTCGTGTCTAAAATGTTCGGGTCAGTAATAAAGATACTGGAAATAGAAAGCGTCGATTACAGAAGGTGTTCAAGCATTTATTTACAGTAATTTTAAAAGCATTCTTCACGCTTGTGTATGTAAAGTTTGTGATTGTTAACGCATCCAAGATCCACTACTACTACACACAAAACTATTTATGAAGTAGCGTAAAAGAACTTAAAAGTAAAAAAAAAATTAACACCGTCACACCTATATTACCCAAGCGGGGGAGGCAAAGGTGTACTGTTTACACCCACGTTTCGCCAGTGATATCCATGGCATAGAGGGCGAACCTATTGGTATAAAACAGATACAATTCCAGACTCTGGACTGAAACTGGGAATTTTTCGATATAAAAACTACATTTGTCCGACCTAGGATTTGAATCGAAGGACCTCGTGTTCGATAAGCGTACTCTTCGCCACTAGACTAACGAGGCATTCTTCGAGAGCGTATCAGTGTAATCGTAAAATGCGGATAAAAGACAATATGCATTGACTATACATAAAACCAGAGCCACCAAAGTAATGCAACGCTATTATAAATTGCTATAATTACAGATTAATATTTCCTCCAGTCCAAATGCAACCAAGTAACAATCAGGTGAGAATCACGACTCATTTATTATTCGAATTCTAATTAGCAAAACATAATGAGAATGTGGTATTACCGTGAATTACCGTCGACAGTACAAAACGTCATATTTATCGAAGCGCGGGGTGAATGTTTAAGTAATAATCATCAATCATTTTTTAAAAAGCAATTTACCCGAATTCTTTCGCAAGCTTAACATTAATGAACAATTAGGTGGAAAACTCATTTAAAATTAACCGAACGCTGTTTACTTTGAAAAGTAACTACAAAAACATAAATTCGAGATTTTTTTCGCGTTTATTTTGCTACAGATTAAACATGCGATGTAATGGAGAATGTTTTAAAAAGCTAAAAGAATGCATATATACAGCTATCATATTAGATTCCTTCTAGGGTTGGCAGGCAGCACAGTGTCAACAGTATAGCATTTTTACTGACCTCTTTTATCTACTTCTCATAGTTCGTCTCATAACACGTTATTAGTAGTTGTAGTTACATTCTATTTTTTTGCACACTTCTTTTAGCAGTGGTTACAAATCAGTAACAGAAAAACCTTTACAAGCTCATTATTTGAACAGAAATCCAGAATTTAATTACAGCAAGCTAAATAGTTTCACAGAGATAAAAAAAAATTAAGTGAATTATATTTGTTCGCGTTAGATTAAAATTCTGTGTTCACCATAGACTTAAATGGAAATGGAAAAAGTAACGCTATGGACACCAAAACAAATAACATGCATTCAAATTACAAGATTAAGATTGCCTTCCTATTTATGTGAATGTCTATGTGTGTTGTCGTAGAAATTATCTGTCGTGTCTCAGACGTTGCACAAATTATAATTTTAGACAATTTCTCTGGCGAAAGTGGATAGTAACCACCTTTATAATGGATTGATTTAGAGGTGGTTCTGAGGGTTAGCCCTCAAACGCAAATATTTGTACATTATAACAACGTCGTCGAGAAATTGTTTTGTCATCCTTATTTATGAAATTTGTAGTGTTGAAAGGTTGGATCAACTCGATAACGTTACGTCGACGCTAATCTGTTTATGCCTAGGCCTCTGTTATTAATCCATATGCATATAAATTTGTCGTTCAATCAATCAATCAATCAATCAGCCTATCGTAGTCCACTGCTGGACATAGGCCTCTCCTAACACGCGCCATTGCACACGGTCCCCCGCCTTCCGCATCCAGTCCGTCCCAGCGACCTTCTTGAGGTCGTCGGTCCATCTAGCTGGGGGCCGTCCTACCTTACGCTTACCAAGTCGCGGTCTCCACTCTAGGACACGCTTGCTCCATCGGCCGTCGGTCCTTCTGCAGATGTGACCAGCCCATTGCCACTTTAGCTTACTGAGTCTGCGAGCTATGTCGGTAACTTTGGTTCTTTGTCGAATTTGTCGTTATGAAAGAAAAATGTCTGTCGTTTGTTTCGTCTTTTACTGTCGGTAGACAGTCACATAATAATATATTAGCCTTCAAATTTCCCACTGCCTGCCGGCCCATCCCACTGCAAAGGCTTTATTTGAGTCATTGATGGAAATCATACTCCACCACGCGGACCCAGTGCGGATTGGTGGAAGCAGGTTTATGCCAACTATTCTTAGGACTAAGTAAGCCGCCTATAAGGCTTTCAACTTGACATAACGACTACCACATTTAGTGGTAGCCGAGATAATGACTTAGCGTGCCTTCTGAAACATAGAGACGCTTGAATGAGGAAATGCCACAAACTATCATCCATCTAAGATCGACTTAGCCGAACGCTGCTTAACCTTTATGATCGCTAAAAACATCACGGTCGCACAACGCTACAACCACCTTTCACTTAAAATCACCAACAAAACATTCAATTGCAAACTATAGAAACTGTTTAGTTTGCTTACTGAATCTGCCAACAACCTAACTTATCCGAAACTAAATCAAGTTATTAAGTTCTTACAGAAGCATTGTTCCCTAATAGAACACCGTAGCATAGTTAGGACGAGCAGCGAACTTCTTTACAGTGATTGCGGTCCTTGCTAAGTTGTTCTTTATATTTAACCTGCTCTGGACTTGAATTCAATTTGAAAACTTTTCTTACTCTAAGTTTTTTAAAGAATAGTAAGTTTTTTTAAACTTTTCTAGAACATTAATTAATATCTACTTCAAATACTACAAATAAATAAACTTCTTCTAACTACCCTGTTGCTTTACATTCTCTAATTCTAACGCGAACCGCTTAAGAACCAGTCCATAGAATTTATTTATAAAAACAAAGAATAATTGTAGCAAAGTTCTTGTTGAGTAGTTTTTTATTTCTTAATGTGTAGTCTTTTTAAAAAATGATAAAATTTGTTTTTGCACATACGACGTTTCTTCCGAGCGTGCATTCAATATATCTGTCCCTTATTATTCATTTATAAAGGTATTTGCACCACTGTCATACTTCCGGTGGATAAGTGGTCGATGGTGGTAAGTCATGATTTTCTATCTTCATCCGAGAGACGTGCATTGCGTTACAAAGTCCCCCCTCAAAGACCGCCACGAGGCAATCCTCCTGGCGGCTTTGTGCATGATTTTTAGCGTGTAAGTCAAAGTATATAAATTATTTTTAAAAAAGTACTAACAAACGTCAAATTTATTACATTTTTATATACACAACTGAGTGTAAGCTTTTACCATAATTCCCATATGAAACTGTCCGAGCATGCTAATTAACATGCTGAAATATGTAATTTTCTTATTACACAAAAGGGTTCCGAGTAACCCCTGACCTTGGATTCAGCCTTCGTCATAATACGAAAGTAATTGGAGAGGGGTTAGCTGGCTCTGTGTAGTACGAGAACCCCTTTGTGCATATTTGTGTGGCCCACTTGTAGCCAACTCAAAATCGCGGTTCGCACGTTTCAGAATTTTAAAGTTTCCAGGTTTCAAAGTAAACATGCTCAGATTTTGTACGGTCACTAACATAAGTAATATAACATTCTCAGTTTCTCAATTCGCTTGCACATTTCGATTTGGATAAAATCTGTTATTTTTGTTGATGTGTCAATATGTTGCTAATAATTTGATTTTAAGACTTGATTGTACTTTGGGGCGGGCGATGATTATATATGGTAAGTATAAAATTGGCGATTGTTATGGCAATATTTTGACATGCAGCTCTCACGCCTGTTATTTTTGGCGGGGTAGACGTAAGAGTGGTATATTGTGTGCCCATGCGACTGATTATTAGAATTACAAATCATTTAACTAGGTATATCATCTCGCCAGATCCATTGCGGGGTAGCCAGAAAGAAAATATTAATATAGAAATCATTTATTTCGACGATGTAGGATCAAAGCTTAGACCATAGCATGTAAGCTATGTTAGTTTGCCATTATGTCTCCCACCCTTCTTCAGTCATATTACGTTCATCTTTATGTGAAATTTAGCCTTGGAAAACCTATGTAAGCTCTCTGATCTATACTCCCATAGATATGATTTACAGGTGTGTTCCAATAACATATCTCATAGTCCCATTTGCATACTACGTGTGTTACATTGGTAGTTACTTAATTAAGATATGACTGGTATCAACGAGACTGCTTCGAATATGGCAACGGGCCAACTTTTGCTATTTGAAAATTGGTGCACCCGACAAAGGTGCAGTGTTTTCATAATCCTATTAGAAAGGCTGCCTTGGTGTTACGTGTAACGTTAACAAGTTAATCTAATCTCTTTGTTACGGTTTATGTACGTGTTCCTGTTACACACCGCCTAATGATTACTACAAGATGGGTCGGTTCCACGAAGTTTCCGCACTTCGTGGTTGGTTCAAATCCGAGGTCGGACAAAAATGAAATGTTTCGATAGAAAACTTCCAGTATCAGTCCGGAATCTAATATTGTGCCCGCAATAACCTAAAATCGTGACCTACCCATTCAAATCTAATTTTATCGTCGAAAAACGAGTGTACATAGTATTCCTCCCCCATCCTCTCTAGCGGAATATAGGTGTGACGGTAAGATGCGTCGGGTAAGATGCGCCACTTATCCAAGTAGACATCTATACTTGAAAGTGTGACATCTATTATAGAAGATTCGCCCAAAAGGGCGGAAAGAAAAAAAGGATGGAAAAGTTAAGTAGTTCTACCCATGCCCTTACATCTGCAAGCAGCAGGACTTGATGCCTGCCTTTGACAATGCAATCAATGTTGCTGTAGTCTGGGCCGCTTCCATATAACTATAGCATGTTTGCCGTCAAAACGCTAAGAAGAGGATCCCGTTGTGATCAACATCTTGTGTACTTGTATAATATATGCTTTAAACCGTTTGCATAGGTACGTAACGTACTTGACATTCCGTAATGGTGCTTAAGATATGCCTGATGTCAACAGGAGACCTCTGAAATTGGCAGCGCGCCAATTCTTTACCTTATCTCAAACTGGCGTGTGTTTGGGGGTTTGTGCATATATTTTTAACACCAGGAAGGCGCTTTTGCGTTGGTTTATCGGTAGAGATACTGTAATGGCTTTTAAAATGCTGGTATGAATGCATTTTGTGAGCATTTTAGCATTACACTTACGTACGATACTCCGTAAAATTGTGTCAGGAAATTAATTTACTGCAATGATATTATACAAATTCGATTTCAGACAGTAATCTAAACAATATGTAAATTTTGCATATTTTTTATTATATTCCAATAACGATATCTGTCTATAGCGCAACGCAAGGTTGATAGAGATCTTACAGGTCCTTTATTTACTTCTCGCGTTTTTCTACTCTCATAGTCAGTTCACTCTGATCTCACTTTTACACGCTCGCTGGTTACGGAGACTCTTGACTTGTCCGTCAGATAAGATACGGTCTTTTTGGTACTTGATCTCTCTGAATAATGTTTTTAATATTACGTGCAAATGACAATCTCCAAAGGAACCGTCACATTGAGTCTGATTTATATAAAATACAGGCCTAAGTTACGACCGATATTAACAGGACAGATAAATTGGCAAGAAGCCAACATGGATCAACTCTTCACATTATTTGGAAATTTCAGGTGATTTTTTGTAGTATTTTTCTCGCTGGATCACGAAGGTTTTGTGCTTGTTACATGTGCTTCGTATGTTTTATGGTTATATATCTTTCTATCTCTCTATCTACATCATCTCGCCAGATCCCTTGCAGGGTAGGCAGAGAGTACAGAGTTCCAACAGGTTCTTTTTTTACAGACCTATGGCCTCTGATATATTTAAATGTATTTTGATAGTAAAAACTAAAGCTGTGTACGTATGTAGGTACACATACCTACATCAAGAGCATGTAATCTTGTAGATTTTAAGATACACTCATTTTCCATTGTAACTATAGATTAGTTATGCCACCAATCTGAATATTAAACAAATAACACACACACACACACACACACACATCGTCACGCCTATATTCTGCAAGCAGGGGTACACCCACGTTTTGCCGACGATGTTAGGTCCCATGTAATAGGGGGCGAGCCTATTGCCATATACCAGACTTGGGACTCATACTGGGAATTTTTCGTTAGAAAAATTCCATTTGTCCGACCTAGGATTTGAACACAGGACCTCGTGATCACAAAGCGATGTGCTTTGCCACCAGACCAACAAGGTAACAAATACGGCGAGTAAACAAATTACCTTCAAGAAATTCTTTATAAAAAGTAAATAAAAGAGCATAGGCATACCCCGCAACGAACATACATTCTTTTATGGCAACGTGAGTTTAATAACAGCTTTATTAAATATCATGGGCTTCCGTGCCCATAGCCCATAGCCCATAGCATACAGGAGTGGGGGGTTCGGCCATATTATGCTTAGGCAGTATACCGTCGCATAAGATAGCGATACATCACTGAAACCACTGCCATAATAAAATGGCTGAATGTAATTTCTTTTACTTTGGGAATGTAGATGCGTCGGTGGTAAAGCCATTATTTTATGTACGAGATGAGTTATGAGATTGGAGGAGGTAACACAGGTCTGTAAGGGAAGAATCTGTTGGAGCTGCTCTCTATATCCCCTTGAGGGATCTGATGTGATGGCACTAGTTTATATTGCCTAGTAAATATATATACACAATACTGTGGTAAATACGTTTCTTCTTCTAGGAGGTTTAGTTAAAATGGGCGTTCCTCAGGGATCGATACTGGGTTCGTTTCTATTTTTGGTATATATAAATGACCTGCCTCGAGCAGTTGAGGGGCGGGCGAAGGTAGTGTTGTTTGCTGATGATACCTCTTTGATCTTTAAATCAGGTAGACATGTAAATAACTTAGATGAGGTAAATGCCGCTATTCTTCAAGTACATAATTGCTTCACATGCAAAAATTTAGTGCTTAATAACAAGAAAACTAAATGTATATGGTTTTCTTTACCTAATGTGAAAAGTACTGCATGTGATATTATACTAAATAACGAGAAACTTGAGTTTATAAATGATACAGCTTTCTTAGGGATTACGCTTGACTCTAAGTTGTAATGGGGCCCTCATATTAAGACTTTAGGTAAACGACTTAGTTCCGCTGCCTATGCCGTAAGAAAAATCAGACTTCTTACTGATGTGGACACCGCGCGGTTGGTCTACTTCAGTTACTTTCAAAGTGTCATGTCTTACGGTATATTATTGTGGGGTAGGGCAGCTGACATTGACTCTATTTTTATCTTACAAAAAAGGGCTATTAGGGCCATCTATAACTTAGGTAGTCACGACTCTTTAAGAGAAATGTTAAGAGAAGCCAATATTATGACGGTCCCATGTCAGTATATTTATGAAAACATAATGTACACACGGAAAAATTTAGATCTATTTAATCAGCTACGTGATAGGCATTGCATATAACACGCGACATAGAAATAAATTGGAGCAACCGCAATTTCGTCTGTCTAAAATTCACACGTCTTTCATGGGGTTCTGTGTTACATTTTACAATAAAATTCCACTTGACGTCACTCAACTTAGTGAAAATAATTTCAAATCCGGAATTAAACGTACGCTCTGCAAGCGAGCGTACTATACTCTAGATGATTATTTAAAAGATAAAAATGCTTGGATAGGTGTTGTTCTAGCTCCACCAGAATGTGGATAACATGTTCAGCTATTATTATTTATTATTCCCCCTCTTCCTTCTAGTAGTTAAATAAAATTTATCATTTTTCTTTCTCATTTCTTTATCTGTAAATGAGAGAACCATGTAGCCATTCACATGAATAGTTTAACTTGGTTAATTTAATTTAGACTCACCTGATACTACATTGTTCTCCCATACCCCACAACAAAATGTAGATGGAAAAATTGTAAAAATACTGTTTTAAAAGAGTAACCGTGGAGTTTCTTGCCCTTCTTCTCCACAGGGATGACATTCCGAAGTGGTGGTAGAGTCTTTGTTACTATTTTGACGATTCATAAATACTGTAATGGTTTACATGAATAAAAAATATTCTGATTCTGATTCAAAGAAAGTGGTGTAATGCTTATATTGTACCTCCACTCCGATCTAGGTCTCGAACCTATTCGCGCCTTTATTAAAAAGGCGTCAACACGTCACTTCGCGAACGCATCTACCCATGCGAATCCGTTAATCGTAGCTACCGCCGACTACGATCTCCCCCCCGACCCCTGCCGCCACCGCCAGCCGCGACATGTTCTCACCGATCCCCCCGATGCTTTGTCATCCCTTCTTTCCGCTCAGAATACGGGCGACGACGACGACGTAGTAGTAGATCCCCTCCCATAGCCGGCGGTTGACCGGTGTACTTAGTAGTGCACCCGTCCCCCTACAGCGACTGTCCCAACCGAGGGCGCCTCGAAGAGGCGCCCTCGAGTATGTCGCCTCTTGCCCTTCTGGCTGGCTAGAGCGTAGTGGTTGCACGCTCGCCTTTAAGTCCGGTGAAGCTGTAAAGGCCTCACGGCCAACAGCGTACATCATTCACACACACACACACACACGTTTATATTGCGTTCAACTATATAATTTCTGTTTATTCTTACGTGGCCTGTTTTATAAACCAACTACATTTAAACTAGATATGGTTGGGAAATCGAAGTGTGAACAAAATGATTGAATTTTATTCATTAATTGATTTCTTAAGCGCACCAGTTTTGTAGGGACTTATGATGTTTGAAATTGAGCGCTGATTGAGGAAAACTAGATCGTGATAAGAAAAGGAAGCTGGAAGTTGCCCGTGTAGAGCTACTTTACTTGGGTCGGAAACTAGGATTAAATCTAGAAGTGAAGGAGAACAGTGGGGTGCATGGTGAGTAGCATGAAGAGGAAGAATATGCATGTTTGGAGACAAAAGATTGGAGTTTATGGCTGCGGATATCACCCTTAAGCAGACAAGTGTTGAAGTCTCCGAGGATAATAGTGTTGTCATATATTGATGAAAAATATTCGAGCTTGGTTTCAAAAAAAGAAAATAATCAATATGACAAGATGGACTATAGTAGACACCTAAAAGAGTCTTAGTGTAGTTAAACATAATTTCTATAAAAAGGTGTTCTGCAAAATTTGAGTACATACTTGGAGACTGATCAACCATCTTGTAGGCAATATCTCCACGAAGATAAATCGCAACCCCCCACCTCCCTTGCCCGTTCTGTCATTGCGCACAAGTTTGTACCCAGGAAGAGAATATTGTATGGAAGGAACAGCGGGTTTGAGATATTTATTTTAGTAAAACTTAACCCTACACTAGAATTTGTTCCTATTTACATACACAAATACCCAGACCGCAAGCAAATAATTGTGGGTCACACAAAGATTTGTCTAGTGCGGGAATCAAACCCGCGAATATTCGACCCAGTAGGCGGAGTGGATTAAGCTCTTTACCACTGAGCCAAATCGTCCGTTTGTTTTTGTTTTGTAGTTTTTAAAACTTTGGTTATTGCTCGATGTCTTGCTTACGTACACTATAATCTGTAATCTTTTTGTATGAGTAAGTTAAACCAGCTTAACGCCGTTGATTAACGGTAGTTTAGATTCTGTTTTGGTGGAATTTCGTGATACAGTTTCCACCTGGCAACCTAGTTTTTATCGTAGAATGTTCACATGCCACACGTTGCGAGCTGAAACCAATGTACTCTACACGGTGAATAATGGGCCACGTACTTCTATCCCAATGTATTCCTATCTCACACTCGGATTCGATATTACAACTGGAAATCTCATTTTTAAGGATTTGTCCCAAACTTAGAGGATGTTGAGATAAGTTTAATTTATTGTGAAGATTTTACAAATACGTGTCCTCTTTACGGCTTACGTAATCGTAAGCCGTAAAGATTATTTTTCCTTGGAAAAGCGATAGAGGGATGAAAAAGTATTAGGTAAGCACAACTCGTTTATTTTTAAATAGATGTACTAGACCTAGGTAGTGCATATGGATAGTAAAATTGACGCTTATAAATTAGCCTATACACCAGTCTCACCAGTAGGCAAATGTCTTTTTTCACAAATCGAGTTAAGAGAGAAGCCGTCGCCTGGCCTCTGGAGTGAGAGATTATGGCCTGCATGATGCGAGAATCTCTGGGTCCGCTTGAAACTGGGTGTCACTAGAGTGTTTTTGGTCGGAGCATACGCTCCTGTAAGCTCGTCGACACCCCGGACCTGGAGAAGTTTTGGGATAATGTCATGGAAGTTCTGGATTTGGCTGATGCGAATGAAAAGGTGATTTTGTGTGGCGACCTGAACGGATGGGTGGGAACCAGGCGGCAAACTTGCGACGCTGCTCTGGGTCCTTATGGTGATAAGAGAGTGAATGATGCAGGTAAGCTTATTGTAGATGTGTGTTTGGAAAGAGGTCTCCTTGTGTCCAATACAATATTCCAACACAAGGATATTCATATGTATACGTGGAGAAGAAATGAACAGAAAAGCATGATAGATTTGATCCTGGTAGATAACCGTCTCCGAAGTAAACTTCAAGATACCCGTGCATATAGAGGCCCCACTCTTGAATCGGACCACTATCTCATAATTGCGCGGTTCAGTGGTTTGTTCAGGAAGTGGAGGCACTGGCGAGAGCGTATCCCCTTCGAAGGCCTTGAAAGAATCAAGGTTGAAAGGTTGCAAGATGAGAGTGTGAGGAGAACGTATGAAGACAGAGTCCGGAACAAGCTTTTGACAGCTGGTTCTTCGGACTCAAACATAGATGAATGCTGAAATTGTCTGAAAGAGAGTTTGGTAGAATCAGCGAAAGAAGTATGTGGCTGCTCAAAGAAGCATAGCACATACGAAGTATGAAAAATGGTAAAGCTGCGGGAATAGACATGATATCTGCCGAGATGATTATATATGGTGGAACTTGCGTCCGGGACGCTTTTTGGGTCCTCGCAAATCTTTGCTGGATACAGATTGGCGCCGCGCAGTCATAGTACCCTTGTATAAAGGCAAGGGCTCACAATATGACTGCGCCAATTACAGAACCATCAGTTTGATCAGCTTGGCAGCTAAGGTGTATGGTAAAATTAATCAACGGAGAATGCGCGAGAAGTCCGATGGAGTGTTGTGTGAGGCACAGGGAGGTTTCAGATCTGGAAGAGGATGTTCGGATCAAGTTTTCTCCCTCCGCAACATCGTAGAAAAGAATCTGGCAGTAGGCCGGAAGGTTTTCTGCGGTTTTGTGGACCTGGAGAAGGCGTTTGATAGAGTCGTGCGAAAGAGACTTTGGGACATTTTGCCAGAGTATGGTATAAACGGCACCCTGTTGCGAGCCGTCCAGTCCACCTACGTGGACAGCAAGGCATGCGTACGGGTGGGTGGTAACATGTCACCTTGGTTTGACGTTAAAATCGGCGTCAAGCAGGGTTGCGTGTTGTCCGCTAGACTGTTTATAGTGTATCTCGATAAAAGTCTTCAAAGACTGTGTGCGATGACTGAAGGGGTAAAAATGGGTGATCTAGTGATAAACCACCTATTGTATGCAGATGACGCGGTTTTGATAGCGCCAACAGCCACTGATCTGCAAACACTAGTCACAGTTATGAGAGACGACTGCATGAACAATGGCTTACATTTGAATGTGAAGAAAACCAAAATTATGGTTTTTGAACGGGAAGAAACCAGAACGAATGCAAGGATTGTGGTTGGTAACGATGTGCTGGAGCAAGTGAATGAGTTTGTATATCTTGGATGCGCCTTCAGTAAGGATGGGAAATACACCGCTGATATAGAGAGAAGAGTGAATGCAGGTAATAGAGTGAATGGTGCGATGGGAAGGCTACTTGGGAGCCGGCACTTAAGCCAAAAGGCGCAGCTGGCCATGCATAACGGAGTGCTTGTCCCAACGCTGTTATATGGCAGTGTGAGTTGGGTATGTAAGAAGGAGAACGAAAGCAGGATACATGCGGTCGAAATGCGATCTCTGCGGAAGATGTGCGGAGTCACGCTGACCGACCGTATTCGCTTCAGCGTAGTAAGAAATCGAGTAGGTATGAAAGATAGTATCGGTGTAAAGATGAGAAAGGGCATGCTCCGTTGGTTCGGGCATATAGAAAGGATGCCAGAAGAAAGAATGACAAAACAGATATACAATGCGAAAGTGGAAGGATGTAGGTGCCCGGGAAGACCTAGACTATCTTACCATGACCAAATAGACCGTGTCTTAGCTGAAGGGCAAGTCAAGAGTCTCCGTAACCGGCGAGTGTGTATGAGACGAACTATGAGAGTGGAGGAAGCCAGAGAGGTATGTAAGGAAAGAACCTGTTGGAACTCTGTACTCTCTGCCTACCCCGCGAGGGAGCTGGCGTGATGATATAGATAGATAGAGAGTTAAGAGAGAATCAGTCATAGACTCTATCTACTCGTCAGCTTATCGCGACGTGAAATGCGATTATAAACCGGCCTATGCTGGCCCATCGCTGGGCAAAAGCATGACTTACAAACCGTAGTGAGAGTGAGGAAGTCATAGAATCTACATCACCATGTAAAGTCATTTCATCACGGCGTGTAATGCCAAAGAAAAAGAAGTGCTAAGTGTATTGAAATAGGATTGATAATAAAGCAAACTTGAAAAGATGCCATTCCTTCCTCGGCCATATCTCCATGTCTTTTGGAATTTACCTTCAAACCCAAACCGTTACTATTTGTTGCATTCTCAAATCAGAATGACGGGGTTTAATTGCACCTTTTTAGACCTTCTGTAAAAAAAAGTATTTTCGAGTACCGAAACGCACAAACTCACTCCCGTGTGTCCGAACGGCATGTGATTGATGTATGCTGGAAATGAGAGCACTTTCGAATGTAAAAAGCTTTTCCTTTTGCTATTATATTCAACGCTCATATTTTGTTTAAAGCGAGAATCCTTAAAATCAGCGTCTGTAGTCATCATATTATTTACATGAATATGTCATCACAGAGTGTTATTGAATCAATATGAGAGACAGAGATCGAAAGAGAAAAACAGAATGTAATGTAAAATATCCAGCAGTATATGACGCTGAATAGAAGACTTAGCATGGAATGGCATGAATAGATTGAAGTTAGCGTAATGCTATCCAGTTGATATGTAATGCTCTTCTACTATACATTTACTAAATAAAGATAAATGTTGTTACAGCACGCTTCTTAACAGCGTTACACTATCGTCAATCTGTTTGTGCTAAGCCTCTAGTCTAACAGTAGGAGTGTAGGCTCTTACGGGATTAAATAGTCGCGAGTTGGATCCTCTCACGAGACATATATTTATTATTATTATTATTACGAGCCATTTGTGTCCCACCGCTGGGCAAAGGCCTCCCTCCACTTTTTCCACTCCTCTCCGTTCGTTGCCATGTCAGGCCAGTCCCTCGAAAAGTGGTCCAGCTCGTCCCGCCATCTCCGCCTGGGTCTACCGCGTTGCCTTTTTGCATTTCGTGGGGACCACTCAGTTATTATTTTGGCCCATTCGTTATTTTTCATGCGGCAGATATGGCCGGCCCAGTCCCACTTAAGCTTATATATTTATATCAACTAAAAATTGTTTTGGTGTCGATTTGCATGTGGAATTCATGTTTGTAACCGCAGTCATAACAAAAATAACTGTTAGTGTGGTGATACGTTCTATTTTAAATTAAAAAAAAATAGTTTTCATGACTATAAAAAGAAAATAAAAACATTCTAATACAGTATATCAAACAATAAACGAACGCTTTCCCGTAGGGGGCTGTGAGAAATGCTATTCGCTCAGAGTTTTAGAAAATTATAACACAATTTTTCAACTGAAGCACGCCATTATTTTGCCAGATGGTTGAACTTCAAGGTTCTTATTGAATGCGACTTATGAAATTTATTGGAAGATAACACTTGCCTCAAATTCACCCCGAAACCAAAATGTAATCTGTATCGTAAAGTAAGTTTGTTTGTGCCGATGTTTAGGATTTCAAAGCTCATAGCCCTATGAAAATGTTTTCCTAACGAGATAACTTCAATGCTTGTTTGAATAGGATTTGATTCGATAATAAAAGTGTAAACTATAGAATAGAAAGTTTCGGTATAGTCCTGGAGTTGATATGGATCTTATGTCGGGTGTAACCTTAGTCGGGTTCATGTACGAAATAAATAAATATGTTGCGGGGGTGGCAAAGGTATACCACTACGTAGACCCACTTTTCGCCGAAGATGTAAGTTCCCATGTAATAGGGGGCGAGCCTATTGCCATATACCGGGCACAATTCCAGACTCCGGACTGATGCTGGGAGTTTTTTTATAGAAATCTACATTTGTACGTCCTAGGATTTGAACCGAGGACCTCGTGATAGCAAAGCACATTATTCGCCACTAGGACAACGAGGCAGTCTGATCAACGAGATAGTTCTGAAAGAATGGCAAAAGAAATATCAATAAAATATCTTGTACAAAATTACTACATCCACTCTCATTGCTATAGGTACAGAAGGAAAATTTCCTATAAATTGTACTGAATTTCGGGAAGTGAAATTCATTTTATATTAACCTATAGGCTTCTTACCTTAATACCTCAATCATGTGTACTCTATCACTCTGTTTACTTACATTTGATATCGGAATATGAATTAAATATAAATCTAGTCTATCAATCTTAGCAAATCGATTTCTCAAGCGCTACGAACTACGAAACCACTAAAGCTAACGATATTTTGATGTGGGAGAGGATGATAAATTTTTATTGCTTTAGCTTTCTATGCGACGATTATAAGTGTAGCGAGTTTTGTGGAGACGTCAAGGGAAGGTCATTGCCAAGTAGTGGGATATAGCAGGCAATTAAATAGTATTTACTTTTATACAACTAATTAATACTTTTATTAATTATTTGTATAAATGTAAATACTTTAAAAGTAAAGTGACTTTATCAACGACTTTTGAAGTTGTTATATATGTTTATGTGTAATCTTTTTCGAATAAAACACTGTATTGCATTTGGGTGTCTCGGTGGTGAAAAGTATGAATGGATTGCCATCAATCCATTAATTACACCAATCACTTCGATTGATAACAATTTCTCAAAACAAAATTTAGGTATATTATTTGAATTGAATATGACTCTAAACAACCATATTTGACAATCCGCGTATGTGTTAAATTTATGTTTTCAAAGTGCGATTTGAAATCATTTTGTCTGGAACAAACATAATATGGCTTGGGCAGGTTGCATTTTTCTCAATAAAAATTGCCAATTGAGCTGTAAGAAATAATGAAATTACTTGAAAAATGGACCTTGTTTCAACAATGTCTTTTTTAAACATCAAAGTTACAGATATATTAGAAAGTAGATAGTTCAGTGGACACGTCTTGAAGTAATAAACAATAGGGTCCTTTGATGAAACCAACAAAACAAAGCAAGATTGATAGATATTCGCCATGTTTAATAATAACAAAACCAAAGCTAAATTTCAAGTCACGTTGCCCACGTACTAAATTGAAATATTGAAAACGTCTATTTTGTTATTATATACTACATATGAGAAAGGGTATGCTCCGTTGGTTCGGGCATATAGAAAGGATGCCAGAAGAAAGAATGACAAAACAGATATACAATGCGAAAGTGGAAGGATGTAGGTGCCGGGGAAGACCTAGACTATCTTTCCATGACCAAATAGACGAGTGTCTGATCTGAAGGGCAAGTCAAGAGGCTCCGTAACCGGCGAGCGTGTATGAGACGGACTATGAGAGTGGAGGAAGCCAGAGAGGTCTGTAAGGAAAGAACCTGTTTGAATTCTGTACTCTCTGCCTACCCCGCGAGGGATCTGGCGTGATGATATAGAATAGAATATACTATAATTGAATTGATTGTGTAATCATGTCGCTAATAAAATTGAATAGTGAAACATTTTTTTTATATATATTCATTAGATTTTCCCGTAGATTTTCACGGATTTAACTAAATAGTTAAATTTTAAATACGGATAATTGGATCAAGAACTACTGGTTCAAGGATACTTTGAGTTAGATTGGGAGTTTTGGTTTGGACAGTCAGTGTTAAGCCGGATTTTGGTCCATTCACGATAATAAGCGTACATACATAGTTACTTGTAATTTACTTTCCTCCTTTTAAAAATATCCGTCTCTCAATACTAGAGTTGTGTTGTGTGAAGTAGAAGCTTCTTTAAAAACATAAGTCACATACACATGTTCTAAGACCTTTGGGTAATTAAATGCTACTTCCAAACGGAAATCATCCGGCGCACGAATAACTGAACAGAAGGTCCGACCGGTATTGGTAAAGGGTTACGAAAAGATTTTTCGCAAAATTTTTGACCATATTTAACGAAATCTATGAAAACGGCAACGTAAATATACATAGGTCGTATTGTAATCCAAATGTTAACACATTAGAACTATTGGAGAACGTACACAAAATGATTGCCGTATTTCATTAAAGCTGAATTAAAACTGATTTACCGACAGCAGATTTAATCTACAAACAACCTTGACCTAACCCCGTCGTGCTGAACCCGCCCGCCCAATATGACCACTAATTGAGTGTTCGGCTTTTAAATCGCACTGGTCGTTTCGACCCGGCATTTTTGCGGTCACAGCAATTTTAAATTCATCCCACAATAGTAAGGGTTATTTCATTATCTCATTACCTGCTCGCTGCGTGGTTAATAGGTTAGAAGATCTGAAAATCAAATATCTAATCTTTGGTCAAAATCAAATAGTTTTATTTTGTCTATTTATTTCATCACACCAGATCCCTTGCGGGGTAGGCAGAGAGTACAGAGTTCCAACAGGATTTATTTTGTATGTATAGTTTAACTACTAATCTACTACCGGGACGAAATGTGGCCTTCACTGAGATGATCCGGCGAGAAACTCAGCGGGATTGTCTTTAATACTTAACAAGCGACTGGCTCCGGATTCGCACGGGTGAATTATACACAAACCTTCCTCTTTAATCACTTCGTCCATTGGTAAAAACCGTATAAAAATCGGTTAGGTAGTTACTGAGTTTATCGCGTTCAGACAAAGAGATAAGGCGGGGGACTTTGTTTTGTAATATGTAGTGATTCTCTTTCTCTTTTTTATATCATATTGTGTGTACAATGTTTAAGTTACAGTAAATTTGATTTAACTCTAGTGTGATGCCTCACGACCGAATTATGAAACTTCTAATATTACTTCTAAAGCGTTAGTCTAAAGAGTGAGATTCCGAGTGGACTAGTCCCCACAAGCAGCACCCGACCGTATTGGGGTAAAGTAGCCACTGCGTCGTATCTTGCGCATGCACATAAAATACGGCTAAAACTCGGACCCCTTTATTTATTAAACAGTCTCACGACTTGTATAAATACTTTATTGTATTAGCAAAATATTGTAAGTATACAAAGTGTGTGTGTGTGTGTTATATAGGAGGGTCACCCTGAAAGTTTTGGGCAGCTCATAAATAAAATTATTCATAACCAAAACAATATATTTATTGCTTTGCAAAATATTCAGTTACATTTTGAACCGCTTTTCAGTAGCTTAAACTATTTTTCAAACACGGCGTCTCTGCGTTGAGCTAACGTCAGTCAATGTTCATACTAAGCCCTCTGGGCCTCTGAGTATGACATAACATATTTATAGTGACATAACATATCCGATAGTGGTAATTTTCGATAAATGTAGACAAATTGAGAATGCAAAAGGAAGGAACCTATTCGGTTATAATCTGTTGGCACAAATATTATATTTATGATGGGTTAATAACAAAAATTTACCAGACAAATACCTACGTAATACGTACTTATTCCACGGGAGATAAAGCGGGTAACATTTTATAACCCAACAAAATGGAAATTTACTTCACCGTGCGTTATTACGGGGTACGATAAATGGCTTCTATTTTTCAGTATTGCGAGATTGTGCGCTAATGAACATAAATAAGAATAGAAGCAAGATATAAGAATGTGATATAACCTAAACATTCAAAATATTATAAAGAATATGAATAGTCTGTTTTCCATAGAATATGTTAATGTTAAAGTTAATGTTAACGTCTGCATTAAAAATAACACGTTGCTATATATCAATTAACGCATTAAGATATAGACTACGTCTGCGAGACATATTTTTTAACGCCTTAATTAACCCATTACGACGGTGGAGCAGTGTATGAATGTGAAATTCATGTTTGTAAATGCACCCACGACACACGAATCATTCCTAGGGTGGGGCTACGTATACAAAATATAATAAACTCTCCGTGTGTACCTAAAGTATTTTATAAATTCCACGAGAGTACTGTATAAGAAAATTTATGCCATACATACATAACATATTATTAGTATCTATGTAGGTATATGTTGTGTATAAAGGTTTTTTCTACGCTGATATTTCCGCTAAATTGTCTTTGAAGCTAGGTGCTTATGTCTGCTAGTCCACGCGGAATAAGTGTGATGGAATGCGGCTCCTTAGTTCTTTCATTTTATCAAGTAACGCGGTTGAGTTAAAAGCAGTACCTATTTAGCGTGTACATAGAGTGCAGTTTTGTAGTCATTTGTTAAGTCAGACTAAGCTTTAACACTGCAGTAACACTGCAGTAAATGATGGGATTTTTGGACAAAAGCTACTTTGTTTTTTCAAGAGGTGAATGATGCGCATAGCGATTACGAGGTCCCGGGGCTTGAATCCTAGATCGGACAAAATTTAATTATTTGATAGTAAAAAATCCAGCATCACTCCGATGTTGTGCCCGGTATAATGGCAATGCTCGCCCGCTATTAAATGGGACCTGACATAATCGCCGAGAAGAAGGTGTAAATTGTACACCTCTTTCTCTCTCTCTCTCTTTCTCATCTTGGGAAATATTGTAGTGACGGTGTTTTTTTTAATTCTATAATTCCCCATTAATGAGGCAAGTCAATGGGGATTAATGGAATAATCTCTGTAAAGCCATCTCGTAATTTTAATTCAAATTACTAGAGCTCTGTAAAACGATAACGAAATGCATATTTAATACGAAGTGGCCTTGACCCGGCCTTCACTGACAACCTTGCGAGGGCAATAAAGGTTGAAACTGGTTTCCATTATACACATCATAAAAAGCTTGACGTTTATTACTTAGGAAGAAGTAGCATCTTCATATTGCCGACGATATTAGACAATAGGGGGTGAACCCATTGCCAATACAACAGGCATACTCCGGACTGCGACTGACCATAAATTTCGATAAAATAATTATAATTTAAAAAGATCTTTTTAATCTCGTCGATCGTTTTATAGGAAAAAAACACAACGAAAATATCTTGCCTATTTGAGGAGTTCCTATGGCTAATTTTCGACTTCATGGTCGTTTTCTTCTATCACACATACCAAATTTCAGCTCAATTGAATACCCGCAAGTGCTTGAAAAATTTACCATAAAATCTAAACTCGGAACAGGCAGTCTACGAACATATAATAAAAGCTTGTAAAACACTTTTTCCCGACCTAGGATTGGTGCCGAAGACCTCGTGATAGCCATCCTTGCTATTCGCCAATAGACCGACAAGGCAATCTTATTATACAATATTTCGTTATAGATTTTTTTATAAACAAAATTGGATCACCATAGTACTCACAGATGTACCAAAAAATATAAAAATG
This sequence comes from Phalera bucephala, assembly GCA_905147815.2. Taxonomy (NCBI): domain Eukaryota; kingdom Metazoa; phylum Arthropoda; class Insecta; order Lepidoptera; family Notodontidae; genus Phalera; species Phalera bucephala. The sequence continues at coordinate 9,288,188 of LR990617.1, read as the reverse complement.
TATGCATACATAGTTACGTTACAATAAAGACAGGTTGTCCATAGCACATAATATATTAGTCTGATAAGAAGAATCTACTATTTCAATTTTGTGTCAAACATGTGTGTCTAGAAAAAAATAACGTTCTGAGGTCCGAAATGTTTAGTTTGTCCATAAAATATAATGTCGGATTTACAATGGAAACGGTCGTTTGTCGGAACGGCGCTAGCAGATGTAGCACATTTTGGTGTTAGAATGACCGTGACAAATAAATTGCCACAATTCGTTCATTCAATTTAATTTCATGTGTATGTGGATAGATTAAATTATTTTTAGCGACCCATTATTTTACTGCCTCACTTATAGACAATACAGTAAAAAGAATATTGGTATCGTTATAGTAGAATAGTATTTTTTAACCCACAGGTAAGTTCTGTAATGAGTTTGCCTTTAATATTTTTTTGCAACGAAATACTGACAGACCAGTGTTACACTCAATTTACACACAGCCGACTTCCGCGTGAAGTGAGGAAAGGTTTGTCGTATAAACAGGCCACACGCTCTACTTTCCTTCCCAGACTCGCTCCCTTCTTAAGCGGTTTTTTGAGCGGGAGTCAAAAGACGGACAGGCCACTAACTGTGCACGATTTAGAATTTTGTTTGCTATGATGGGGAAAAATAATTTTGGAAAAAACTTAAGGATAAAAATCTAAAGAAATAGATAAAATATAAAAAAATGTGCAGGTAGTGCGCCGGAAAACCATGGGTAGGCTAGTATAAAATTGCCTTAGGGATATTTTTATGATAACAATTCATTTCGGGGTAAAGAAAATCTAAAGTTGTAAGTTTTTGCAAACTTTAGAAACACAGAGCGATGCTTGATGCAAAGGGAGTATGTCAACACTCGACGCTGCCGCGGTTCCTGCTCTTTGCTCTGGGCGGGTAGCGGCGGCGGTAGCCGCGTATAAACTTGGCATATCTTTATAACACTGTACTGTACAACTGCTTCAGTATAACACTGTTGTAGCATCAGCTGAGACAGGGATCAAGTTTGGTCTGATACAGTTACTGTTTTTCGTTTCTACTCATTTTCTTTATCTTCATTATTGTCATATTGATAGATATGCTTTGGTTGTGTTGGCACAAAATAAACAAATTTTCTTTTTTATAACCTGATTGAATATCCCATTATCCCAAAGCAAAATCTTTAATTAATCTGTAGTAATTCCAAAACATCTTTTTTTTTGCTAAAAATTATCTCCGTGTTAGAGTGTATAGAGGTTAATTGTTTTTTTTTTATTCGGCCGATAACATTTTATGAAACATTTTAAAGTCTTTCCAACTGTTCGAATATCACGTTCGTATGTTTAACTTTTTTTTTTTTTTTTTTTTTTTTTTTTCTTGAGCCCCACACTAGGATTTATACCTGTGTCGTGGGTGCGTTTACAAACATGAAAATTCACAAACAAATACCCAGACCGGAACAAATAATTGTGGATCACACAAAGATTTGTCCCGTGCGGGAATCGAACCCGCGACTATTCGACACAGTGGGCGGAGCAGCTCAAGCTCTTAACCACTGCGCTAAATCGTCCAAACTAAGCGATATATGCTCTGTTTCGAGCTGATACTGCATTCCTGTTTAAAAATAGTCTGGTGGAGGGCTATGCAAACAATTTCAGTATTTGTCATAGGTTAAACTATGTATCTACACCTATAATAATCGATGTTTTTGATTAGGCTTTCTTGAGGATGTGTTGAGAATGTCTTTTGTTTTTTTTTGTGATGAATTATCATTAGCTATCTTTAACCAACTGTAGGGCATAAGCGTCCTCCCTTTTGTGCCATTCTTTGCGGTTCTGCGCCAATTTACCTTAAGTTCTTCCTCCAGGGCTCGATATGCCATTTACCCACGAGTTTCTCTGCCCGCTCGTCATTTGCCAGTTCTGGCCCACTATGCTGTCAATATCTTTCTGCATCTAATGTCATTTCTTCTAGCAACATATTATGGACAGTAGTACCTATAAATATTTTGCCATCACACAAATCCTTGAGGTTTTCTAACTTTTAAATTTGAATTAAGGGGTATGGTAGTTAGGGTCTAAAATGAGGCAATAAAAAATTATAAAGGCTTCATTTAGGTTGATTTTCCCTGTTCAAAATCAGTAAACATCATCATTTATTATTGCCATTACCTTGAATACCACAGAATTAATTGCCGCGGTCGCTCATTTCATAATCGCGTAAGACTATTTCCGTCGTGTGTCTACAATTGTTCCCAAAATTTACGCGACACGCCACAAAGCTGACGTAAGTCGAGATTAATTTTGAATTTCCAGCGGTCTGCGAGTGCGTATTTACTTGGTTGTTTAAAACTACCTTGTGTTATTAACTACTGTTGTTTTGTGTTTATCTTCATTTCGTAATACATTGGAACTTATGTAAGAATTGCTGTTCTAGATTACACCATCAAAATATATATGGAATACGGTATATCAAAGTCCTGTTTAACAAGTGACAATGACAGGCGACAGGTAGCATTGTGACAATTTGAAAAACTCCTTTATTAAACAATTCCCTATCATGACAATGTAACAATTTTGTCATTTTGTGATAAATATTAATTTTCTTAAATGAGACCGAGGAGGCCTATATTACGCATAAAGATTTAATATATTGAGGCATTCAGAGTCTATTAGACATAGTTTCAAAGTTCTTAATGAGGAAGATACCGAATTTTAGGATCACTAATACCTCCAGTAATAATTTATCCTGCTTTGTATCGTTATATACCTTTAGTAGTAGGGGTAGTACTAATACCCTTCTAAACCTTTAGGGCTAAAGGCGATTAGAAGAATGAATAAAGTAAGGGTATTAGTTATACAAAAGGGCCGCCAACGGTGTAAATATGAGTTTCGTTGTATCTGCCTTAAGCGTGTATCGGGACCAAACTCGACTTGAAATTCTGGCCCATAAGTATGATAGAAGACTTCTTGCCGTATTAATTTAGCCTTTTCGTATACCTACGCGTTGTCACTATACAACACTTAGTTAAGTTATTTTAGGATATTGATTTCAGGGGCTATTGTATTAGCTTTAAATAATTTAATCACGGCGTCGGCCATCATTAGTTAGAGCGTCATTGTTTTTCAGAAAAAAAGTGTTTAGATTATATTAAATTTCTTTTTTTCGCGTGGGTGTGTTCACACACACGCATTTCACTCGGACGACAAAAAAATGTTTATTTCGCAAAGAACTGGCCACTTACGAGGATCGAACCCGCAATTTCTCGATCCAGAAAGCGGAGAGGCCGATACTTTCCTGAAACAATCCAACATATCTACTCGTAATATTCTACTGGCTATAAAAACTCATATATTTTATAAAAAAATGTGAAAAGGCGAGCGAATGTTATTCCGGTTAATGAATTTGGTCATTCAAAGAGAAATATTTGCTTTGTTTGTTGAGTTGCTTTTATTTGTTGATTACCTTTAGCGTCAGGTGTATTTATTTTTAACCGACTTCAAAAAGGAGGAGGTTCTATGTTCGTCTGTATGTATGCTTTTTTATGTATGTTCACCGATATTTCCATCAATTTTGGGCCGATTCGGAAGATTGTTTTGCATTGGGTTCAGTATAGCTCCAACGTGGTCCTATTTTAATTTCATCGGTATTGGAGACCTTGGACTTTGAAGATGAGATTTGGACACCACGGAACTCTTAAAATTGTCAAATAAATAACTTTAAAAAAAAGGGAAACTGACTTCAAAAAGCAAGAAATCAATATTTGAAGTCGTTGCCATTTAACCGACTGCACTAACCTTTTTAAAAAGTTATTAATAATAGATATTATTAGGTGCAGGTTTGTTTATTAAATTAAGAGGCTATGATATGACTTCAGACCCTCATTGCGAGATTAAACTTTATAGAAAATATGACCTAACAAGAAAATATTTGCGGTCATTTATCTAACTGTCTATATCATCACGCCAAAACCCTTGGGTAAGAGAGCAGAGTTCCAACGGGTTCTTTTCTTACAGACCTTTGGCTACCTCCACTTTCATAGGAGGACATTTACCTATAAATAGGTGCCTACCTCGTTGGTCTAGTGCCAGATGGTGCAGCTAGTGAACACGAGATCTTTGATTCAAATCCAAAGTCGAATTAACTGTACTGTGGGAGTGTTTATCTTAATAATTCTCAACAGCACTGGAATAATACCGATTATGACAATAAGCTCACCCTCTGTTTACATTGGGACCTTCGATATCTTAAACAGCAAACAAATTTCCTTTAGAAATACTTCCAGACCGATCCTCCAACACTTCTACATCACTTCTTAGAAACAAATTTATGACGTTTTCTTTTATTATTTTACTTATTTTCTTTCTTGCCCTTATTTTGTAGTGATTAATCTATATATCTTAATGTGTTAACATATTGAGGATGACAGTCTAGTTCATATTCCTTTTATTTTCTCACTTACCAAAGTTTTTGATTGTAAATAATTAACCGAATAAAATAAAATAAAATCGTCAGGGAAATGTGATTGTATACAATTCATCACTGCTTTTCCGCTTGAGGGAATATAGGCGTGACGGGCTGGGTTTTTTTTTACGGCAGGTTTCAATATTTTATTATGGGATATGGGAAATCTGACAAAATTCTACCGACAGTAAGCAAATCTATCCTTGAGTTGAATATTGAAACCGGCCATTAGTACCTAGGTATCTTCAGTCAAAAGTCGTCCACTGCAGGACAAAGGCCTCCCCTTAGACCGCCACGACCCGCGAGGATAGATTTTTAGGTATAAATATGCATTTTAAAGGTCGACAGAAATTAGAATTCCAGTTCTATTTGAACTTTATACTGTGTCCTGTCAATACATTTAGTATCCGCTGGTATCATTCACATTGTAGATGCGTGGGTTGCTCACTGAATTTTAAACAGAGGATTTCTGTGCGACACTGTTTACGCAAACCTCATTAATTCTACGTGGAATAACTAACCGTAAAATACGTCTAAAATGTGCAATTCAGGTTAAAAATAACATTGCACGTGTATTCACATACACGATAATTTGCTTACACGGAGTACTCTGCCAGTTTTTAGACCGTTGAAATTTGTATTTACCTTTATCAAGAATAGAATAGTCAAGAAAAAGGATAGTAATTACTTAATACTCTATATTATTCGTTCGTAATGTCATATGTAATAAATTTCGGGGTTCATACAGGGTTACAGTATTGGATAGATAATACTAGTATTGCCGTATCGGATATTTATTTCAGAATAATCAATTTTAGTATACAAGGTGTAAAATAAATACCGCAAGATATAAAATTTATGTTCGCACATTTAATTTAATTTCGCAACTCTGCCACACATCAGATCCCATCCAAATATTATATAATTTAGTTATTTTTTATGTAAAGATTAAGGTGGAAATCAATTATTTCATCACTTTATTATAATTGTACGGGATTAGGTACTTACTGGCTTGCTGGAGGAGGTTCAACGTGTTTAATCCTTTTTTACCCGTTCATCGTTACCTTTCTTGTAAGCAAGTCTCTTTAGTTAACTGGACCCGCTTCAAATTGGATCCGCAGGACGTTAATTAATAATTCATTAATTATAAAAAACAATGTTAGAGAACTGCCATTTCAATCAAGATTCACCAAACTCAAGTCATACCTCGCGATTCCAGTGAAGTTAAATCAAACACATTTTTACAGCTTCCCTGGTTATTCATATACATAATAGTTCCAGGAAAAAATGTGATGGGATCCTCGTTATGAGTCGTGATCCATAAAAACATGTCGTATAAATATTTAAGGTATCTACGTTTGCTTAGGTTGTATAAAGATATCTGATACATATTAACAGGTAAAGTTCCCTTATAAAAATATAATGTTAAAAAAATCTTTTATAAAAAAAGATATACCGACTTCAAAACGCAAAAAAAATAATATTTAAAGTCGGTGCTGGTTGGTGCAGTCGGTTACTTGGCACCGACTTCAAATATTTATTTTTTTGCTTTTTGAAGTCGGTTTACCTTTTTTTATAAAAGATTTTTATTTTACAATTTTAAGTGACCAGTGAATTATTCTATAGTAGGGTACCTATAGGATTGACGTAATACCCATAATATCTGAATTTACACATGCCTATTGTTTGTTGTTAAGGAGTTCCCTGGTGTATCTTCTAAGTCCAAGGTCCAATGTCAATAAAATTAATATGGGACCACCTTGGAGATATACTAAACCCAATGCAAAAAAAAATATCAAAATCGGTCCACAATTGACGGAAATATCGCTGAACATACATAAAAAAAAGCATTCATACAACCGAACATAGAACCTCCTCCTTTTTGAAGTCGGTTAAAAATATATACTTTTCCCTAGATGTTGTTGTAATGATCGGTAAGAACTATTTTTCTTTCCATATTTTCTATTAATATAGAACATTTTTCCGAAGAATAATAATCTTTTTTGGGAAGGTTATTTGGAGAAAAAATATGCCTTATGCTTGTATATTTACGTCCCTAGCTGTGACCGCGCTAATTCCCGTGTAATGTTATAATTTGGTGTACCATTTTTTTCCGCTTTGCGAAAAAAAATGCAACATCAAATTATTCGGTAACGCTAGTCATTTTGGGGATATTTTTTAGCAAGTTTTTGATACTGTACTCTCTGTCTACCCCGCAAGGAATCTGGCGTGAGGTTATAGATAGATAGATAGAAGTTTTTGATAAAAAAAACGTATGTTATCCTATTCATGTTTGTTGGAAAAGCAACAGAAATTACCGACAGTTATAAAATGTGTTACAGCGCCAGTATTACAATTTCATTTGAAGAAAATTTAATGCCCATTCCCAAACCTGGACATTATACATAACACTTCCCCACTTCAGTATTCTCAAAATATGAACGGTGAGTATATTTTAAGCAAGAACATCCACTGCGTTACATTAAGCTCGAAATGCTTTGTAGGCAGAAAAAGGGACGGGAAACTGACCTTCGTGATAATCTAAGCCGCGGCATTGCTAAATACTATACAAAGTTTATACTCGTACTTTTTTTAGTATTTTGTATTAGTCTTTTTTAGCATTCTCGCACTGCTAATTTTCATGTCCCCTCCCCTGTACTCTACTGCGAGTGGGCTACATGTAAAGTTAGACTCTGTTTTTTTAGAAATATATTTAAATAGAACAGCCCAGACCTAGAGGAAGGATCTACCGGGGAAGACCGGGACTATTTTACAATAAATTCACCGTGCCATATGTAGACGGGCATGAAAGTCTGAGTAACGCCTCCGTAACCGGTGGGCGTGCCTGGGACGAATTATGATAGTGGAGGAAGTGTGAAAGGTCTTTAGGGAAAGAACCCGTTGGAACTATGTACTGTATACCAAGTGGTGTGACGTTATGATATTGTAGCCTTTGAAACGGCCTAGATAAGCAGCGTACCAGTTCGAGTTTGTTCAATAATTTCTAATTGTATAGAGTTGTGGGCGTAAGTTGGCCGATTGCCAAAGGTATATATTTTAGGCTACCTGTATTGGGATCGAAAATTTAGGAATAATTGAAAATAAAAACATTTTTCTTTCATGAAATAAAACTGCTTTGTCGGATTTATTTTTAAGTACCCTGCGTTTTAAGTGCTTGCCAGCACCCATGGTCACGAAAAAATAGTTTTATTTCATGTGTAATATTCGCGTATATCTAACAACTCAGAATTTTCCTTTCAGTGCAATAAAAATGAGAATTTAGTATAATGCTGTTAGTTTTTTATTTCATCCTAAGAACTAGAAGTTATACACAATTTTAAAAGTTGCTTAAAAAATTTGCCGTTATTATTACTTGCATTGAGTTATTTATCAATCAACAGGTTTATTCCCGTTAAGTGAATAGCAGATACTCAGTACACGATGAGTTCAGTTTTACGATCTACGATAGCGGTTATTTAATGTATTTTCTAAAGAATTTTGTCAGAAGATCAACTTTTATACATCTTATATATTATTTTCTCCATTATATGTATCCCCAATGTCGCTGCTCCAATCAAAAGTGATACCTATTAGCTTTTTGACACATATGGTGAAATAAGTTTTAACTTTTTTTGTAAAGGTTGCTTTTTGTACAAATAGCCTCTTTTAAACAGATAATCCTTAAACCTTTTCGTACAAGTAATCAAAATATGTCATACTCTACCTCTGTATTAGGGCGTTATAACAATCGATAAGTCGCTGCAGCCAAGTACGCGTTACAATCTTATTTGTATCAAACTTTGTAGTGAAGTGCAAAATTGTATTTTAAAGTATTGTGTTTTAAAGTTGTGTTGTAAAGCGCACGTAACTAGACGAAGTTGAACCTGAATAGTCGTTTAGGTGTTCGTGATTCACTTGTGTAGTCTTTAATTTTGTATAGTTTATTTTCTGAAAAATAACGTTTGTGTTTTAGATTTATACATGATGAGGTGTCGTAAGATTCGTCTGAATTGTGGGAGGACATCATCATCATCAGCTTCTATAAACCACTGCAGAGCATTAGCTGCATCCCTTTTGTGCCATTTTTCGCGTGCTAATCTACCTCAAGTGCTAGTTCTAGTGGCATAGGAAATAATACTTGATTTCCCTATTGGTACCGTTAGGCTGATAATTTTAATAATTAATTTAAAATACTGAGCAATTGACGGACGATTGGATACAGGTAAACCGTTCCGCCCACTGGATTGAATAGTCAGTAGTTCGATCCCCGCACAGGACAAATTTTTGTTAGACCTACAAATATTTGTTTCGGTGCATTTGGATCTCACATTTGTAAACATACGTATGACAAAGGAGTAAATACGTAATAAAAGTGTGGGGCTACGTGTTTTAAAAAAATAAACTGTCTCTTGTGCTATGAAAAATAAAATTTATTTCTTTCTTTCTTCTAATATAGAATCTGCAAGTAAGAAAAAGATTATTATAATAATACGGATATTAAATAAAAGGTGGTAAACAGCTAAAGCTAAATATATATTTATTTATTTTTTTGCTAATATTTTAAAACAAACGTTCATTAATACATAGTTCAGTATAAAAAGAAATGAGTACAAAGCTTAAAATGTTCTATTTTCTAATACTAACCTAATTATATTTACACAGTCGGGTTTTTTGATATTAATAACTTCGTCAAATTTTTTAAAGTGGCTGTTCTACAAAGTTAAAAATTAACTGTATTTGGGTACTTCAGGCTTTAATTTTAAGAGATTACATTTAATTGCTGTATAAACGCCTTATAAAGGAGCTTGAATTGTATCTGTTAATCCAGCTAGGGAGTATTCGTATACAAATTGTTGTTCTGTACCAACGAAAGTCAACAGTAATATTAAAACTTTTTCACGACTGGACTATGTAACAAAAACAATACGAACCGTAATAACCATTCGTAACAAAGCTTCACAAAGGAAAAACTGTCCCTTGAATGTGACATAGAAATTCTCATCTGAAATTTTTTATAAAGGTTTTGTGGAAAAGCCTTACGTTATATCACAAATGTCGTTATAAACAAATTACAAGCGTACTATATAAGCGTACATAACAAATCTACTGAGAAAACAAGCTGGTTTGACGATGTTAAATGGTTTTTCTTCTTTAGATATTTTATTTCTTTTAAGGGGGTTTCAGGTCTGGAAGAGGATGTTCGGATCAAGTCTTCTCACTCCGCAATATCGTAGAGAAGCATCTGGCAGTGGGGCGGAAGGTTTTCTGCGGTTTTGTAGATCTGGAGAAGGCATTTGACAGAGTTGTGCGAAAGAGACTTTGGGACATTTTGCCAGAGTATGGTATGGATGGCACTCTACTGCGAGCCGTCCAGTCCACTTGTGTGGACTGCAAGGCATGCGTACGGGTGGGTGGTAACAGGTCACTCTGGTTTGACGTTAAAATCGGCGTCAAGCAGGGTTGCGTGTTGTCCGCTAGACTGTTTATAGTATATCTGGACAAAAGTCTTCAAAGACTGAAAGCGATGAATGAAGGTGTACAAATGGGTGACTTAGTGGTAAACCATCTACTTTATGCAGATGACGCGGTTTTAATAGCGCCAACAGCCACTGATCTGCAAACACTAGTCACAGTTATGAAAGACGACTGCATGATCAATGGCTTACACTTGAATGTGAAGAAAACCAAGATTATGGTTTTTGAAAGGGAAGAAACCAGAACGAATGTAAGGATTGTGGTTGGTAACGATGTGCTGGAGCAAGTGAATGAGTTTGTATATCTTGGCGCCTTCAGTAAGGATGGGAAATACACCGCTGACATAGAGAGAAGAGTGAGTGCAGGGAACAGAGTGAATGGTGCGATGGGAAAGCTACTCGGGAGCCGGCACTTAAGCCATAAGGCGCAGCTGGCCATACATAATGGAGTTCTTGTCTCAACGCTGTTATATGGTAGCGAGAGCTGGGTATGTAAGAAGGAGAATGAAGGTAGGATAAATGCGGTAGAAATGCGAGCTCTGCGGAAGATGTGCGGAGTGAAGCTGACCGACCGCGTTAGCAACAGCGTAGTAAGACAGCGAGTAGGTATGAAAGATAGTATCGGTGTAAAGATGAGAAACGGCATGCTCCGTTGGTTCGGGCATATAGAAAGAATGCCAGAGGAAAGAATGACAAAACAGATATACAATGTGAAAGTGGAAGGATGCAGGTACCGGGGAAGACCTAGACTATCTTACCACGACCAAATAAACCGAGTCTTATCTGATGGAAAAGTCAAGAGTCTCCGTAACCGGCGAGCGTGTATGAGACGAACTATGAGAGTCGAGGAAGCCAGAGAGGTATGTAAGGAAAGAACCTGTTGGAACTCTGTACTCTCTGCCTACCCCGCAAGGGATCTGGCGTGAGGTTATCGATAGATAGATAGGTATTTCTTTAGATAGTTGATTTTTAAATATTGTACTCTTTGACACCTTGTTGGTGTAGTTGTGCTTAGTACATCCAATCGGAGTCCGAATACTATGTCGGATGGAGTGATATTGGGGTTCGAAAACTGTTAGTAGCAGTCGGAGGTCTAGAATTGTGCCCGGTATAATGGCAATAGACTCGCCCCCTATTACCATCGTCCGCGAAATGTGGCTGTTATGTATACCCACATAGATACCTCTGCTACCCTTCCTTAATGAATATGGGCGTGACGGTGTTTATTTTTCATTTGATTTAAATTTTATTTTTCAATACTCATCAAAGACCTACGCATCTAGGCATCATATTATTGGTTTTATTAACCGCATTCATTTTTGAAAATGTATATAAGGCAGGTTATATCCTTACATAGGGACCTCTCTGGCTTTCCCCACTCTCATAGTTCGTCTCATACACGCTCGCCGGTTACGGAGACTCTTGACGTGCCCTTCGGATAAGACATGGAACCTGTTGGAACTCTGTACTTTCTGCCTACTCCGCAAGGGATCTGGCCCGATTATACAAATACATAGAGATAGGTAGATAAGGCATGTGTGTTTTAAAAACGTAGGTGACTCAGAACGTTAACTGTTATTTACGCACTAACCATTAAAACTATAGTTTATGGTGCGAGAAAACCATTTCAAATACGCCTTTACGAGAGCTCATTCTCTTCGTCCTATAACTTCCTTTGACCATGCAGGTTTTATCACAGTGCTTTAAGTTCTTTATTGGAAACCACTGTGGTGGAAAAATCAAAGTTTTATTTCATTAATAGCTGCTACCCGTGGCTGCGCACGCGTTTATTTTGTAATTTGACACAGGTAGGTAGGACACTTTGGGATAGCATTATTTCAAGAAACAGTGATAGCCTAGTGGTTAGACTGTTGAACTGCAAAGTCAGGGGTCTCGGATTCAAACCCAGGCACGCACCTCTGTCGTTTAGCAAGCATGTGCGTATTAAAAATTAACTATCACTTGCATTAACGGTGAAGGAGAAAATTGTGAGGAAATCTGTATGCTTAGGAGGTTCTCGAAAGTTCAGTGTGAAGTTCGCTATCCCGCACTGGGTCAGCGTGGTGGACTATGGCCTTAATTATTTCAGATGTTAATATGGAGAAATAAAAACAACTATCACTCAGGAATCTTGAATTTCCCGAGCTAAAAAGTAGTCTTAAACAATCTCTATTTAAAAGCGGTTCTGCCATTCTGGATTCACGGACAAACAAACATATTTTTTATTCGAAAATATATGATTTTCAAAAATATAAGTATACAGAGTTGTGATTTTTTGTACAGGCTACACTTACACAAAATTCCATTGAAATCTATGCAACAGTTTTAGAGTAGTGTCTTTTTATAAATTCAAAGTGTCGCTTATTCTCGTCTATTCTGAAAAACAAAACCTTGATTTGCCGGGATAATACTATACAATATGATAGCCAACATTTTAAGGTATCCGTATGAAAAGTTTCTCCAATATCTGCCTGGTGGTTTTTACGTGATGATGGTTCATACCCTTGGACAAATAGACACGAAAGTAATTGTAGAATTGGCTCCTACATCGATAGTATGATAACCCTGGGTTGTTATTTCCTAAAAATATTCGATGTACAGACACGACTTCTTTATAGTTTTATTATATGTATATATGTTTTGGATCGACCCACTAAGATTATCAGAATAATATATAACGTATAAGACGGCAGCTAATAGACTTAAACTCATTTATCAAAATCTATAGGGACCTAGAATCATGAAAGGCAAAAAGCAAGCTTACATGATACGGATAAAGAAAAAAATCTTTTATAAAAAAAGGTAAACCGACTTCAAAAAGAAAAAAATAAATATATGAAGTCGGTGCTGGTTGGTTCAGTTGGTTACTTGGCACCGACTTCAAATATTTATTTTTTGCTTTTTGAAGTCGGTTTACCTTTTTTTATAAAAGATTTTTATTTTACAATTTTAAGTGACGAGTGAATTATTTTATAGTAGGGTACCTGTAGGATTGACGTAATACCCATAATATGTCAATTTACACATGCCTATTGTTTGTCGTTAAGGAGTTCCCTGGTGTATCTTCTAAGTCCAAGGTCCAATGCCAATGAAATTAAAATGAGACCACCTTGGAGATATACTGAACCCAATGCAAAAAAAAATCATCAAAATCGGTCCACAATTGACGGAAATATCGCTGAACATACATAAAAAAAAACTCATACATACAACCGAACATAGAACCTCCTCCTTTTTGAAGTCGGTTAAAAATGAAATGAAATTATGAATTATATCTTAAAAAATCTAAGAAATCAATTAAACAACGCCATCTGGTAGCCCTTACACGGAATTCTAAGAGTGTGCGAGTTCTAATTTCACTTGTCCGGTTATTTTTACTAATAAATACAAAATCCCGAGACCTCATGATTGATTGGTCAAAACTCGCAAGGACGTGCCGTAACTCCAGGCGGTGGTGCACCTTTGGTCATGTCGCGACCCGAACATTAGCAAACAATATCATTATCGATGAATGCAGATGCCGATGTTGATGCGATGCTGATGACGAAAACGAAGCTGGTTATCCGCGGATGTTGATTCTGATACAACCACCCTGTATTGTATAGCCATGACAAAAGTGCCTCACTGTTAAGATTCGATCATTTCGATACCTCCTTAGTATAATGAGTCAACTAACATTATAGTAATTTTACAGGAGAGCGATTTAAAGGCAAATCGTTTATAAAAATATTTTGAAATAAATTAAATGTTTTTTTAATAAAGATTGGAAGCTCTTTCTTTGGAAATGATTTTGCTGACTTTTGTTCTTAAATGACATTTTATGTACATGTCTGGGTATACGCCCGCGGGACTCAATAGTAAAATGGTTTAACTACCAGTTATATTCATGTACGTTGTCCATCAAAATCCATGGTTTACACCAAAATATTATGAAATATCATTGTCATTTTATTAATATCATCTTACTTTTGGTTGTTTTCGGGATTTTTTGTCTCACTTAATAATAAAATGTTGATATTACATCACTTGACTCATTATACTAGAAAAGTACTTAGCTAGGTTAGCATTTGAAACCTCAACGTATACTGGACTAATATAATTTACCGAGGCATTTCATTTACTTATTTTAATTCTAATATAATATCTGTACATAATAATTATGGGATCATTTGACTCCAGAAACTATTCAACACCGTCATCCTCGAGGGCAAAACGCCACAGTCATGGCGCGGAACTGTGGTGGTTCTCTTCTTCAAAAAAGGTGATAAAACCCTCTTGAAGAATTATAGACCCATCTCACTTCTGAGCCACGTCTATAAACTGTTTTCGAGAGTCATCACGAATCGTCTCGCGCGCAGACTAGATGACTTCCAGCCTCCCGAACAAGCCGGTTTCCGAAAAGGCTTCAGCACCATAGACCACATTCATACGCTGCGACAGGTCATACAGAAGACTGAAGAGTATAACCTGCAACTATGCTTAGCGTTTGTGGATTATGAGAAGGCCTTCGATTCGATCGAGGCTTGGGCTGTACTACAGTCTCTCCAGCGGTGCCAAGTTGACTACCGGTATATCGAGGTGCTGAAGAGTTTGTACGAAAACGCTACTATGTCAGTCCGCCTTCAGGACCAGAGCTCGAAACCTATTCAACTGCAGCGTGGTGTGAGACAGGGAGACGATATATCCCCGAAACAGTTCTCCGCTGCGCTGGAAGATGTCTTTAAGCTTCTCGACTGGAGAGGACTAGGTATCAACATCAACGGCGAGTACATCTCTCACCTTCGATTTGCCGATGATATCGTGCTCATGGCGGATACCCTGGAAGACCTCAGTGCCATGCTCGACGACCTCAGTAGAGTCTCTCAACAAGTAGGTCTTAAAATGAACATGGACAAGACGAAGATCATGTCAAACGTCCATGTAGTACCAACTTCTATAAAGGTTGGAGACTCTACGCTCGAAGTTGTTGACGATTATATATACCTGGGACAAAGAATCCAATTAGGTAGGTCCAACTTCGAGAAAGAGGTCAATCGTCGAATCCAGCTCGGTTGGGCGGCGTTCGGGAAGCTACGTAACATCTTCTCGTCCAAAATTCCGCAGTGTCTCAAGACAAAAGTCTTTGACCAGTGTGTGTTGCCAGTGATGACTTACGGCACTGAGACATGGTCGCTTACGATGGGCCTCATAAGAAGGCTCAAGGTCACCCAAAGGGCGATGGAGCGAGCTATGCTCGGAGTTACCCTGCGGGATCGAATCAGAAACGAGGAGATCCGCAGGAGGACGAAAGTCACTGACATAGCACTCAGAATTGCTAAACTTAAGTGGCAGTGGGCGGGGCACATCGCTCGTAGAACTGACGGCCGTTGGGGCAGAAAGGTTCTCGAATGGCGACCACGTACCGGAAGACGTGGAGTGGGTAGGCCCCCTACAAGATGGACCGATGACCTGGTGAAGGTCGCGGGTAGAAGTTGGATGCGTACAGCACAAAGCCGGTGGTCTTTAGAGGAGGCCTTTGTCCTGCAGTGGACGTCTTTCGGCTGAAGAAGAAGAAGATAATAATTATAATCAAAAACAAGGCGAGGTGACGGTAGCCTAGTGGTAGAACGTTTGACTGCCACGTCGTGAGTTCGATTCATCGATGTCTGTTCGGAGATAATTATGTGCGTACTCAAATTGAGTTATCGTTCACCTCTCTGCCTCGGAGAGCACGTAAAGCCGACGGTCCCGGCTGTCATGAACATCTATGGTAGTCGTTATTGGGAAGTCAGTGCCTTCAATCTTATATCCTCACAACCGGTCTAACCATACGAATATCGGTATCCCTTTAGGTTACGGAGGTCAGATGGCAGTCGTTCCGTGGAAAACTGATATTCAGCGAATAACCGGTTAGACCAGCGGACAAACTTACGAAATGTGGGATTAATAAAGGCTAGGAAGAAGAAGAAGAATCATAAACAAAAACAAAGCACTTTAAAGAATTGCAATGTATTTTTCGCCACAATTAAGTAGGAACATATTTTTGAACTTTATTTACCCTTACTAAAGCTACAAGTTAAACAAATCAACGAAAACAAAATATCAATTTTGTATCATTAAAGTTTCATAAAAAAACAACAAACAATCAATACAAATAAAAACTAAAATATGTACTTGTCTAGTAGGTCGATCAAAATAATAAGAACTATAAATGGTAACTTACATATATAACATAAATATCTAAAATTCTAGGCAATTCTTATTCTCAAAAAATAGCTATAAGGTTTAACAAAATAAATAGTAATATTGAAGGTTTAACAAATTAAAAATCAGTCATTAGAGTTAGTTGAGATAAAATTATTAAAAATAAATGATACTTCTTAGGAATCACCAGCGTCTTACAAAGATCCATCAAGTTATTTTTTAATTTTTTTAACACTAGTATTAAGATCATGGTTTATTATGTACGTTTATATCAAAATACTAAAATACCTAAATTTGTTAGATGACTCATTATACTTAGGAGGTATCGATTTGTAACTGAAACAGTGCAAAAATTAGAATCCTAATCAAAGCAAAGTCGGCCAACCGACCGACATTGCGTCACGTATTCATTCTTTCTGTGAGACGATAAGTTAAGTGAATGTAAGATCGAGATTCAGATTTAGATAAACCGAAATAAAAAAAAACGGAATATTGTTCAACATTATTATACGTTTACAGGCCGGTGAATTAAAAATAGAGTTTCAGATACAAATGAAGCATTTTTTTAGAAAACATGTTTTGTATCTTGTAGTTTTTGTTCATGTTCCAAGTCATTGAATCGTTTCAGCAAAGATCCACACATGTCTAGTTTTGTACGCCACAAATTTGAACGATCATTTTCTGAAGTTATCGTAACACGTTGCGTTACGTGTTTGATTGGCCATAGCGAATAAGGACCCAGATAGTGAGCCTGGCATCATGCCAGAAGAACTGGCCGGTTGATACTGGCTCTAACTTAATTAAGTAGGTGCCTACGTGGATAGGTTATGCAATGTACGGTATAACGGGACCAAACTTAATGTGAAAATTGTCGGAACGATCGTGGAGATAATTGTAATAAGGTTTTGCTAGAATTAGATACTAAGAATATTTTGTAAGATTATCACGAAGACTTGTAAAATCGTATTTAAAAGAGCTGCTCTGCCTACCCCGCAAGGGGTCTGGCGTGATTTTATAGATAGATCGATAAAATATGAGTTGCGGTTAACCACAATCCACATGACACGTAGAAGCATTGCTGGGTACTACTGACCGCCCATCTGAATCAAACTTTGTTTGATTGTCATTTTGTTGGTTTCTCATAACCAACTGTCAATCATAGAATTTTATGATCTTTAAAAGATGACCGTTCCTAGCATCGCGCCTTCAAAGGAATAGTGTAAATTCTAGTTATCTATCTATCTATAACCTCACGCCAGATCCCTTGCGGGGTAGGCAGAGAGTACAGAGTTCCAACAGGTTCTTTCCTTACATACCTCTCTGGCTTCCTCGACTCTCATAGTTCGTCTCATACACGCTCGCCGTTTACGGAGTCTCTTGACTTTTCCTTCAGATAAGACTTTCGGTTTATTTGGTCGTGGTAAGATAGTCTAGGTCTTCCCCGGTACCTGCATCCATCCGCTTTCACATTGCATATCTGTTTTGTCATTCTTTCCTCTGGCATTCTTTCTATATGCCCGAACCAACGGAGCATGCCCTTTCTCATCTTTACACCGATACTATCTTTTATACCTACTCGCTTTCTTACTACACTGTTGCTAATGCAGTCGGTCAGCTTCACTCCGCACATCTTCCGCAGAGCTCACATTTCTACCGCATTTATCCTACTTTCAGTCTCCTTCTTACATACCCAGCTCTCGCTACCATATAACAGCGTTGGGACAAGAACTCCGTTATATATGGCCATCTGCGCCTTATGGCTTAACTGCCGGCTCCCAAGTAGCTTTCCCATCGCACCATTCACTCTGTTCCCTGCACTCACTCTTCTCTCTATGTCAGCGGTGTATTTCCCATCCTTACTGAAGGCGCATCCAAGATATACAAACTCATTCACTTGCTCCAGCACATCTTTACCAACCACAATCCTTACATTTGTTCTGGTTTCTTCCCTTTCAAAAACCATTCACCAAGTGTAAATTAATAGCATAATTGCTGCCAACCCGCACTGGGCCAGCGTGGTGGACTATGGCCTTAACCCTCTCAGTTTAAGAGGAAGCCCGTGCCAAATGGTGATACAGTTTCTTAATAGGGCTAATATTATCGGTTCTTCTAATGTCAACCAATGTTCGCGACATGAGACGAAGACGATAAGATCTAGAGCTTTTCGATTCTGATCAAGCCCAAGGTAAGGGTTTTAGAATTTCTAGGGGTTTCTGAATTGCTGTTATAGGGGGTATGTACCATTTCAAAGGTCTTTTGTAACCACAGAACGTCCAGTAAAATATTGCTTTCTTTACAGTTTAGTAAAGATTATAAGAAAATATGTGCTCGTTATTTTTTATAAATTTAATAGCATAAGGAAGTAATGTTGTAGGTACTTTCTAATAAATTAACTTTATAGAAGGTTTAGTACAAACAGATAGTATTATTCATAACGTGGTCGAAAAAGCGTGCTGTCACGTTCATCTTTATTCAGTAAATTTTTAAAGCGAAACGGATGGCATATCGTCATGATAGCGTCACGGTAACGTCAATCTCATGAAGTTATTACTGTACGTGTACATATGATATAAGAACAGTAGGCTGTTAAAATGTGAACGAATACAGGAATACAGCTTATTTTCTTTCTCAAGAGTATAAGAGAAGATTAAAATGAAATCTTATATCTTACAGAACTATCTAAACCTACTTATGCGTATAACTCTAAAAAGAAAGCTTAATCAGTTAGTGTCTTTTAAATTAAAATGCCGTAATCTTTTTACACTTACTACTTATTTTTAAATTAGAATTTATTGTTCAAATTAAAAACTTAAATGCTTTTCTCACGTTTTCTTCGCTCTAAAGTTTTCTTAAGACAGTATTTTTTACAGTTTTCTCATGTAAGTCTTAGCAGAAAATAAGTTTCAATCTAATCTGAAGTAACAATTAATTTTGTAACCACAAGGCCAAGTGGTAAATATTATTTAGTTGATAACGTATTTGGACAGCCGACAGACAGACAGAAAGTCGTTGGATGCAGGTGGCATCGGACAGGTTACGCTGGAAAGCGATTGGGGAGGCCATTGTTCAGCAGCATCATTTTTATGAAAGCTAAGAGTCTCCGTAACCGGTAAGCGTGTATGGGACAAACTATGAGACTGGAGAAAGTCGGAGAGGTTTGTAAGGAAAGAACCTGTCGGAACTCTGTTCTCTCTGCCTACCTTGTACCAGGGATCTGGCGTGATTATATGCATAGATACCTATCATACATACATTTTTACACAAGGTAATCTAGATAAATGTCTGATATATCTATATAATATCTATTCAAAGAGCAATATTGCCTTGTGTATTAAGTAAGCAAGTGTCTGTAAAAGTGAGAGACTCAGATTGTATCCTCAGGGGACTGAACGGGCTGGTGGATTTTTCTGTCAATGAATCACTTTAGCTTTACAAAGGAGAAACGTTGCCAATCTTATTGTACGATAAAATCTGAAAAACAGTCTTAACTCATGTATAATATTCTCGCAATTCGAGTCGTGAGACCGCGGTGTGCTTAGCTATCGCCAAAGTTATGCAGTATTCAGCTCGATCGATCTGAGATGGGCGACTGTTTGTATCATTTTCATATTTGAGCGGTATTCAGGCTTTAGAAGGCACCCTAAGCCCTTGGCTACCACTTCATGTCGTAGCCGTTAAGCCTTATTAGAAGGCTTGATAAGTTCCAACTGCAGGTGGCCACAATCCTGATTCCACGAATTCGCACTGGGTCCGCGTGGTGGGGTATGATCTAATCTCTCTCACCTCAATTTATGAGACGAGGTCTATGCTTAACAAGGGACAGTATAGGCTTTTTTTTTTATTATTTATTCCCGCAAATATAAAAACTTAATATAAGGAGATACAGAAGATAGTTATTCTAAGGAATCCTGTCACATATTTTAGGGATAAGAAAAACTGCATTCATAGATTTTAGATTAAACTCATACGCAATTACAAATCGAATTCGGTCATTTCAAATCCAATTTTGATTTACTTTTTAGACATATGGAATTTTAGCAACATTTACTTCTTACAACACACATCATACACAATCATTATCGTAATAAAATAAAGTTTTTTTTTAAATTACCAGGTACGATTTACAAGTTGTGTACCAGATTAGCTCTAAAATCTACAATATGATTCCTTATAACATAGAAACTAGATACTAAGGTACCCATAATGACCCTTTAATGCTTCGCGATGTTATGACTGCTATAATATTTATCACAAGCAACTTGTAAATCCTTTGTATACCTCACGAATATAACCTAGTTATTGTCTTGCGGGTGCTCCACAAAGGCTTATATCCGGCTTCAATATAACAGGATTCCGCGAATTTTTGTCTTTTATTTTCTCTGTTCTCATGAAGAGTTGATTTACGCAATTTTGTTCAAGTTACGGCCCTCGGGAAAGTTGAATGTTGAAGCAACTTTGTAATGTAGGTAATGGTCGGTGCGAGCTTTTGGGTTTGACTTTGATTTTCTTTTGGTAACTTTGATAAATTTAATAACGGAAATACGGTAGTTAGCTTAATTTTGTGAAGAAAATGTGTTTTCCTTCTTTGATTATTTCATTTCAAATTTGTGGACATTTGTGTAGTGGTTGCTGAGAGCCGTGTAGTTGCCGGAATAATGCCCATCCTTTTTTTAAGGTATTTGTTTATAACATTTGTCCGGTACCGGTACTTTACGGCAATGAGGTGGTAAAAGTGTAGGTACTATGCACACCTACATTTCGTCCCAATTTAATAGAAGGCGAGACTATTTGCTATGATACCAGGCTCGGTTTTAAAATCCAAACTACTACCGGGAATTTTTCCATTGATATATCCCAATAGTATTTGAAAATGAGAAATCCCGGTTGACTTACAATCTATGCTATCTAGGATTAAGATTAGTATAAATAATCATTAGAGTCTAATGGCGTACTCGCCATTAAACCAACGAGGCAGTCTAAAGGGCTATTACAAATGTAAAAATCTTTTACATTGGTAATATATACTTTTGAATCTGAATGAAAAAATCTTTTGAAAACTGTCTAACGCCTTTTTAAAAGGTCCACTCTTATTAGTTATTATACTGTAGCTACACGGAGCACGGGCTCTATATAAAAAGATTCACATAACCTAATATGAGCAATAGGGTCACCTTAACCTTCTTGTGTGCACACCAGTGAAAAAATGGTGTGACCGCGAGTCTGTGTTGGATTCGAACGATAGCAATTATTCCTAATGTCTCTGATAACTAGTTGCGAATGATAGTCGTAATTGTCAAATAATACATTCATCCTGCTAATAATATTACTGATTTTTGTGACACAAGGAAATTAATGAAAAAATATTATAAGGAACTCGGTACATTGTTAATTTCTTTTTTTTAAACGTAGCCCCTAGGATTTATTCCTGTGTCGTGGGTGCGTTTACAAACATGAAAATTCACAAACGAATACCCAGACCGGAACAAATAATTGTAGATCACACAAAGATTTGTCCCGTGCGGGAATCGAAACCGCGACTATTCGACACAGTGGGTGGAGCAGCTCAAGCTCTTAACCACTGCGCTAAATCGTCCGTCCGTCCGTCCGTCCATTATTGAAATCACCAAACTTCTTTCACAAATATGTTTTCAAAAAAAGTTTCCCAAAGGTGCGGAATAAGGTAGAAGATTTGGCATATATTTACATTAAATTATAACGTTTTGTTATCTTGTCTTCGTAGCAATTTTTGTATTACTAGTTAAAAAGTTTTTTTTTAATAAAAATAATCCAAGACTGCTAGAATATAAATAGGTCTAGTGGTTAGAGCGTAGGCCGCTTCATTGAATGGATTGAGTATTTATAGGTATTATAGTACCAATTGAGAGGCACATGGCCGTTCTTCGAGCACAATACTTTACATGATATCTTAAGTTATCTTTGTTAATAGAGATTTCCTTAAAATATTTTATTTGAAATAAAACTATGATTTCAGATTTTGTCGCGGTTTATTTTTTGATTTTTAAGTTTCCGACGTTTCGAGTGCTTTGCAGCACCCATGGCCACGGGAAGGACTGAGGTGTTAGACGTGCAAAAGGCATAGTTGTACCGGAGTACCCTCAAACTTCTTAATTATTTTCGTTGGTCCGATCTACGCAGAATGAGCTCACGGTGTCTTGAGGTCTTGCAGTGTTATGCTTGGTTTTGGATTTGATTATATTAATTATTGGATCCCAAGTCGATGGAAGCACCCAGCCATCTTCTCTATTAAAATTAGGATGTTTTTTAATTTCAATAGCCTCGCGAACCATCCTTGGTAGGAATCGGTGTTCTTTCACGAGAATTTGTGGTCTATCAAATCGGATGTTATGGCGGGTGCGGTCAAGGACATGTTCACAGACTGCAGACTTCTTTGAGCGACGGTGTTTTAGGTCAGCAATGTGTTTTTTAACCCGAGTTTTTACTGGTCTCTTTGTTTGTCCTATGTTAGAGAGACCACATTTACAATTCACAAAAATCAAAAAATAAACCGCGTAAAATCCGGAAAAAATAGTTTTATTTCATGTGTAATATTCGCGTAAATCTAAGAACTCAGTATATTTTATTTGACTGAAAATTGAACATTCGAGGGCTTTGCACGAACAGATTGATGTTATCGTAACGCCATCGAATTGAAATACCATCTTTTGCACACTACACATTTGACTTCATAAAGATGAACGTGACAGCATGGTTAGCCCTGTTGTAAAACACCAAAGGTGTAAGCCGAAGATTGTTGCTGAATAAAAGAAAAGCATTTGAATACCTACTCTATCGCTATGAAGATAAACTATGTGTTTAATAAAGTAGGAAATATCCTACATTATACAGCTAAGTAATGCGAAACAACAAGAAGTCTAAACTCTGGCTCCAACTATTTCATCTGTATCGCAGAACTTGCAAGCTTTTGTACCGGATCCCCGACAAAGGTGCCTAACAGTTATAAAGAGACCTTTGTAATTGTATCCTTAAGCAGATGGTGTGGAGGACGATCAATTAGGACCGTTATTTGTTATTTTAGTTATTTGTATTGTTTTCGTTTTCTCCGTTTACTAACACTAGGCATAAGTCGTCTGTATACTAACACTGGGGCTACGTTTTTTATAAAACAAACAAACTTTGGATCAATGTTGTCCGTAAATATAGAATTTATTATTATAATACCCCTTTTTTGGAAACGGCTCGTATATCTTGCGGATAATTTCAGCCGAAGTATGCTGAAAATGTAGATCGTTACGTTAAAAATACAATAAAGAATTTGATTTATTTCTATAATAACCTATTTCTTACAAAATAATTGATAACTGCTTTAAAGCCGCCACAATCATCTGGAAATACGTGGCTAATATCTGTCCTTTTCTGATGAGAAATATTTATTTCGGTTTGCTTGTAGGTATGTACATATAAAATTCAATTTTGCATCGCACCCATGGTACGGAAAAAATTTATGGTAAGAGACAACATTTTTATGAAGAAAAGACGAAACTACATTGAATAACCAAAGATTATGAAGTATAGGCTGCACGTTTTCACAATCGCACTGCCCAAGAGCCACGTGCGGTGTACATACTGAGCGTGAGCACATCACGACGCAGGTACGCGACGACGACTACGGTGACTACGGCGTCGGTACGTGCGCCGTACCGCGGCCGCGGTGCGTGTTCACTTGTTGTTGGGGATCACTTCGAGCTGGTGTACTTGGTGACCGCCTTGGTACCCTCGTTGACGGCGTGCTTGGCTAGCTCGCCGGGCAGCAGATGGTTATATATATATATATGTATATATATAAGACACTGTCAATTTGCTCATGGTGAGATTTCATCACTTTTGAATTGTATATCTGTTTTGTCATTCTTCCTTACCATGTTCTTTCTCATTATATTTAACCAGAAAGTCCAGAGTAAATCCAGAGTCCTGAATTGATGTGTTGGCTATATTATACAAGGGGGATGATTCA
This sequence comes from Phalera bucephala, assembly GCA_905147815.2. Lineage (NCBI taxonomy): Eukaryota > Metazoa > Arthropoda > Insecta > Lepidoptera > Notodontidae > Phalera > Phalera bucephala. The sequence goes on along the minus strand of LR990617.1, from coordinate 9,264,071 downwards.
CTAGCCTGGACATTACCTCTAATTAACTTCATCTGAACTAATTAATTTTCCAAGAGGATATTAGTGAATTATGTTTTATCATCATTCACAAACAAGCCTCCTCTATTGTGTCCAAAACACCTCTCTAATCATCACGCTGCACTAACCACGTTGTCATTTATCATGCATCAAGGCTATTGAATTGCCGAAATGCTTGTCTGATTGCAAGACAAGACAATATTTCTGTCTATACTACCACCTAATCTTGATCTTGATCTTAATTCGTGGTCGGTCGCAAGACAAAATAATCTTTGAAAATGAAGTGATTCTGTACAAGGATTACACACTCATCCCCGCACATTTCTTGTGGGCGGTAAGATTGGTCTTTACCTGATCCAATCAGTCAAAAATATTTTAATTAACTAACAAAAAAGAAAACAAAGCGCGGCCCTTGAAGTCTTACGCTGATTGCTTGGAAAAACCCAGCTACCAACTAGTAAATGGCCAAAGAGTGGTATCTAGGGTTCCGTACCTCCAAAGGTAAAACAAAACGATTAAATGATTGGATATCGCGCTTACATAGCGTATCTCTTTGTTTGTCACAGACGTTTTGCTCAGAAATGGTATGGTAAAGAAGTCTTAAATTAAGCATAGTGTTGGATCGGGTAGACGCGTTAGCGTGCAATAGGCATTAAGGCATTTGCTGTATTTTTAAAAGAGCTAATTTGGGTACCCCAAAAATATTATTTTTATTTCCTTGGGTTCTGTGGGCTTTTATTAGCAGTGTTGGCTGAATTACATAGGTGACCGAACTTTGTGCGCGTCTTCCACATCAGTCACTACGCAAAATTCAAAGATTCTATTTCTTTTTGATTTCCTAAAACTGGCTATGACAGGCAGATAAAGAGACAGCGAAACAGGCAAACAAAACTGAAGTCTTTATATATAAAACCCCCTCCGCCCGAGCCTGACTCGCACTTTACCGATTATTCTCAACAAAGAAGATTAAGTTTGACGTTATGTCGGAGCCGTTTCCTATCTTTCCTTTTAGAACTATGTTAATAATTTAGATGGCAATAGGCTCGCCCCCTATTACATGGGACCTAACATCGTCGGCAAAACGTGGGTGTACTCAGTACACCTCTGCCACCCTCTCTGGGGAATATAGGACTGACGGTGTCTTTAATAATTTAGATATGTTATAAGACTACTTCCACAAAAATACATTTTTAATACTACACGTGTTCTCATCTTCCGAATATGAGGGGCCTGATAGAAACGTGCCGGTAACATTTCATGAATAAAATTATAATATGGTGGAAAGCAAAATTGGTGAACGGCAAAAGTCTGGTTTCTATTGCTAAAGAGTTTTACTTGTGTCATAATATAATATGTTCAGAGCTTTAATGTTGCACTGCTAGGTTTCTCTGTAAATAAAGTCGTAAGACACATATTTAGGTACCAACTTAGACTAAGACTTGTCTAGACTGAGCATTGCTAACAAAGATGGCGCGTAAAAGTAGCCTCAGTTACGCCCTATGTGTGCGAGATGCCAGTGTTCAATTTTTTCAAAAGCTCTCAATGTGTGCGCGCGCGTGCGTGTGCGTACTATAATTTATCTATTCTATGGGTACATATATTTAATGCCATTTCCCCCGCGCGTGATACTCCATCTCGATGTAATTCATCTAGGGGGTCGTCCCTTAATGTGATGATATTTTAGCAAGTTTTTAAATCCCCCTCCCTCCCCCCTAGTAATACGTGGTGAGGTTTTAGACTAATCTCTCCCCCTCTAACCAAAATCACATGTATTTTTTTGGTACAAAGTATCTTAAAAATATTTAAGGCGAGTCAAGGTCACGCGCCGCTTTTCGATTTAGAAATCTTGCGTTCAACAAAAAAATAAGTACACGTGATATCTCACTACACCCCCCTCCCCCCTTGTGATATTCCGTGACAAACACCTGTGTTCCTTTCCAAACATTACGAGCCTCACGTGATTAATGGACGATCACTTAGGGAACTAAATAGTGAAACTACGTTTTTTTTATAATTACTTAAAAATGTAATAGCCATAATTGACGTCCTCACACAAACATAGCGTGTTTGTTGTTCAAAACTAAACTAGCTATAACTAAATGTATTGATGTCGTTAAATTCATGATTGTTTCGTTATCCGTTGTGGGTCTGTATCGGTATGTTTGAATTTTCGGATGATATGTCAAAGGATGTGCCTAAAGAACGCCCACAGAATCACCACCTATTTTATTTGGCCCAAAATGCTTTGGTTGATTATAGATGTAAGATAGGATAGTAGGATATTAGGTCAAAGTACTTACAGTTTTTGCCCAATTTTTTTAAAGGAAGAGGGATATTAATCGTTTTATTTTGATATCGTTTTCCGTTGACGTAATAGCTATAAATCGAATAGGGCGGTCGTGGAGGAACATTTTCTTTAAAGCTACCCTCAAACAACTGTCGTGGGAGTTTTGGAAATAGCTTTGTTGACGGTGAATTAAGTGAGGCTAAGAATAGCTTAAGAGGCGCTCGTAGGGTTGCAAAACTGCGGTGCTTAGCGCTAATCAAGGTTAAGCGCCAGGCAACTTGGTTATTTTAAGATGGTAGACCGATTGTGAACTTTTCATTTTCGAGCTTAGCCAGGTCACGCCTATATATGTCCCAAGCGGGGGTGGCAGAGGTGTACTGAGTACACCCACGTTTCGCCGACGATGTTAGGTCCCATCTAATAGGGGGCGAGCCTATTGCTATATACCGGGCACAATTTGAGACTCCGGACTCATACTGGGAATTTTTCGTTACATACGTACATGTAGGTGCATACGCTAAACGGTCAGTCCCGGTTCACATTCAATGTGTTTGTCGTTAAGCTGATGGAGTATTAAATACCTTAATGGTTCGCTTTATGTCCAACCTAAGCTTGCTACGGAACTCTTGGTGTAAATTCCGATTCGCACGTGGCCTTAATAAAGTCGGTGTTAAGCTTTTGTGATAAAAAATAACTTCGGTTTCGGTCAATATTTTATACGCCCAATATTGTTCGAAATAATTTTCAGCATAATATTTTTTAGTTACAGTTATGTGGTGATAATAAAATAAACCGTATGTTAACTGAAAACGGTTTATTTTGTATTGATCAAATAACGCAAATATTTGGACAAAATTACGCGCGTAAAGTTTTAACATTGAACGTTTCAGATATTAATTCAACGGAGGTAGAGCATTCAATATGCACATACTTTGTATTTGAATATTTGGCGTAGTTCCGTGGATTGCAAAAGCGTGTAACTTCTATATGGACTATTGGATTTTGAACTTTGCCAGCACGTATTTCATGCACGCAATTGATTGCAAAAGTGAAATACCTTAAACCTGCATATCCCAAAGTATGGGTTGCGACCTACTGGTGGGCTGAAAAATAGGAGGATCAAACGTTTCTTGTCAGAACAGACCTTTATTCATATAGCTTTGTCTTTTTTTTCTTGATGAAAACCAAGAGGTGAGTCCCGAATGTGGAAGTTTTTGTTAGGTCGGTTGCGGTCCAGTCAACTTTGGGAACCACTGTCTTAAATAGTTTTACTGCACGATATTTACAGCATTCCTGCAACAATACCGTATTTACATACATTCACTAGTATGTTAAGTTCTGTTATACATTTTAATGTAAGTGCACTTAAGATGTTTAAACCTTAGGTAAGCACTGGATTCCTTGTACTGTGGCTATTCACACGGTCGTTTATACGATGTGGTTAATTAGCGTAAGCACCCAGCGCTACAAAAATCAAAAGTAAATATATAAAAGGTTTACAATGGAAGGTAAACCAGTTTTCGAAAGATTGAGGAAAGTTGTTATATAAAGTTTTAAGGTTTAGTTAAGTAGCAGACAGAGCGCGACGGGAGCGCGGCGGAAGCACATGGCTACTTGCGGTCGTGACGTTTCTCGTCGCGCCGAGCGGGGCTTCGTTGTGTGGCGTGTCCCGTACATTTCACTACATAACTACTCCCCAAGCCGCGCCACCATCGCGTTCCTGTCGGGCTACGTCGGCTATGTGGCGTAACCTTTACTCCATCAAAAATAAGTGACAATCCATATGCCTAGTAGAAGAAGTAAAAGTAGAAGTTGAAAAATCACGAGTCATTAACAAGTCTAAATTCAGAGCAAGCAAGTATGGGAAAGGTGTACTCTATAAACTCACATAACGCCGACGCCGTTATTACTATAATGGGCACAATTCCAGACTCCGGACTACCATTGAGAATTTTCATTGGAAAAAAATCCACTGACCTATGTCGGATTTGGACCTAGGGCCTCTTGACTGTCAGTCGCATTATGTGACACAGGACAAACGAGGCAATACGAGTCATTATATTCAGATTATGGACCAGCTCCCAAGACTCCCAAGTAAGCGTGATAAGATCATCACACATTATTCGTAAGTACCTCGACGAGAGAACAAAAACCTCTGGCCCAGTTACGAGTACCGTTGACGTGGGTTCTTGAATACTATCTGTTTTCAAATAGCAGGGTTTTGTATTACAAGACGTTTCACACAAAGGATTTATTTGGTCGGTGTGGAGTGGGTTTGCAAGCGACCGGATGGCTGCATCCGGCTGCTATAGTTAAACACTGGTCTTTCACTACACGTCAATGTATGTAGATGAACTAGTTTAAGCCTTTGAAAGTTCTAGTACTGGGTGGTTTTATTTTATTGCGTGTGTCTAATAATATTCCACTCAACTCCAAAAACCGTTTCGCCCGGATCCAAAACTAGTTTTAGTATTAATAAAATAATAATATTAGCCCTGTTTAGAATCTGTCCCACAGTTGGGCACGAGCCTCCTCTTAAACTGAGGGGGCTTAGGCCATAGTCTACCACGCTGGCCCAGTGTGGGTTGGCGAACTTTTTTTTTTTTCATTTATTTTGGCATCAAACAGTCATATACAATGAATGTGTAAACATGCATATTTTTTACATGATAGACCTTACAGTGCCTAAAAATAAATTTAGATAAAAAAAAACAAACCAATTATTGGACCTTACATGCCAACCAAACAAATTTAGGTTTTAAACAACAATTAATTGCATACAAACAAGTGAGTGCACATAATATAATATTACATTGTGTTACATATCTGTAAGTGCATTTGTCGACAGAACTTACTTTTTTAACAATGTATGACTTAATTTGTTTTTTAACAAATTGAGAGACATGTTAAAAAGATCGACATTAGAGAATTCCCTGTTATATATATTGGTGGAACGATATAGAAAGGAGTTGCGTGTATAAGTTTTGTGCCGTCGCGGGGGTACAAAAAGTGGCAATATACGTGAGGGGCGCACTGGTAAACGAGCGTGAATTGAGAAGGATATTTTGGCGAGAAGATCTGATATATCAAAAACGGAATTTAAGATTTTATATAGAAAGATAATATCAAACATTTTACGTCTTTCATAGAGGCTCAGTAATTTATGTCTAGATAAGGCAGCGCTGTATGAGTCATCTACAGTGTCACTGCGATAATTAAGCGATTTTAAGAACTTATGCTGAATTTTTTCAATTCGGTTGATGTGTATTTGATAACACGGGCTCCATACTGAACTGCAAAAATCTAAGATCGAACGGACAAATGAGAAATAAAGAATTTTGAGTGTTGTAGTTTTACTGAAAGGCTTACTGATTCTTAGAATAAATCCTAATCTACGGAAAGCGGCACTAACTATATGATCTATATGGGGGTTAAATGATAGTTTGGAATCCATGATTACTCCTAGATCCCTGACAGTGGTAACTCTTTTAAGGATAGTATTGTGCAAGCTATATTTGAAACTAATTGGACGAATCTTACGTGTATAGGATATGACAGAGCACTTATCAATATTTAAAAACAACTGATTTGTGAGACAATACTGTTCTAAAGCATGTAAATAATTTTATAGTTTAATGCAATCGTCAATACATTTTCTGCTCTAAATAGTTTAGTGTCATCTGCATAAATTAGATGTTGACTGTTGTGGAATGTATGTGCAATGTCGTTTATGTAAAACGAAAACAGCAAGGGCCCTAAATGGGACCCTTGTGGTACTCCTGACGAGACTGGTAAGAACTGTGATAAGTACCCCTTCACGCAAACAGCTTGGCTTCTATTTTTTATGTAGGATTCGACCCATGGCAGAAGGTTACCGTGTACACCGGCATTTGCGAGTTTTTATATAAGAATGTCATGATTGATTTTATCGAACGCTTTGGAGAAGTCGGTGTACACGACATCCACCTGTAGATTGTCATCCATAGCTTATGTCAAAAACTCTGTGAAAGTTACTAAATTTGTATCCACACTACGCTTTTAAAGAAACCATGCTGTTGAGGCGATATATAATTTCGGATAATGAAAGAGATATATGCAGTTACTATTTTTTCAAGTACTTTACCAAATACACATAGTTTCGATATAGGTCTGTATTCCGTTATAATGTCTTTTTTGTCATTCTTTGGTATCGGTGTTATTAAAGATCTTTTCCATTTACTGGGGAAAACTCCGGTTTTCAATGAAGTACGAAAAATTATCGCAATAGGTACAGCCAATTCCTCAGCACAGTTAAAAATTAAAACTGGGTGAATATCATCAGACCCGGCACCTTTATGGATATTTACTTGTTTTAGTGCTTTTAAAACCAAGTCATAGCAAATATTAACTGAGTTTATGTCTAAAGTTGAACACGGATTGTGATTATCGGGATTCACATTTTGGGAATTAGAAGGTATGAATACGGAATGAAAATGTGCGTTAAAAGCATTGCAAATCTCATCGCCCCTTGATAAAACCTTACCTTTGTATAACATCATTTGCGGAATATCGATATTTGCTTTTTTTGATTTTACAAATGACCAGAAAGATTTTGTATTTATTTTAATGTTATTTTCAGAAAATTCAATAAAACTTTTCTAACAATCTTGGGTCATTTTCTTAAATCTGTTTCTTAAAGTTGAGTATATTTGATAATCGTTAAAATTCCCATATTGCTTCCATTTTTTGTGATATTTACACTTTTCTTTGGATAATTTTCTAAGCGGTTTTGTATACCAGGGAGGAAATTTATGTTTTACACTTAAATTATACGTCGGTACATATTTATTTACTACATTATCAAGAATATTATATAAATAGTTAGTCATAGATTCGACATTTTTCATAGTGCTAAACTCATTCTCCCATTTAACTGATTTTAAAGTGTGTTTAATAGATTTATAATCTGCTTTATGGATTTGTTTTTTTAAGGTGTTACGAGGTTTGAGGGGAGATGAGAAAGCGATCTTTAAGTCGATTTCTAAAGCAATGACAATAATTATTACTAAAAATTAAATCAAGAAGTCTACCATTTGCGTTGAATTGACAATTTTGCTGTGACAATAAAGATAAATTGATAAAATCGGCTGTTAGACAGGCCAAGATGTTATTATTTGTTTGTATGTCCATGTAATTCAAGTTATCATTTTAAGACCAATGAGCATTGGTAACATTAAAGTCCCCCAGTATTAAGAAAATATCATCTGAATTATTTAAAATAAATTCGCTCACTCTATCGTAAAAAGAAGTCAACGTTAATTGATGGTTACTACCGTGTGCTATATACGTAGATATTAAGTGTAAGTGGCGAGGAACGGTAACAGACTGAGACGAGGTGGCAGGGGCGGGACCTAAACGCAGCAGCGGCACGGACACCCATATCTCTTCGGTCGGTGGCGGAGCACACAAGTCGGCGCGGAGCCGCGGACACAAGTCGCGGCGCACCGCAATTAACACGCCGCCGCCACGCTCATGCCCACTCGTAGCTGTGTTACGATCACAACGGTATACCTCGTACCAAGCGTCAAAATATTCGGAATTATGAAAGTTATCATTGAGCCAAATCTCAGTAATACATATTGCATCGTAATTACTGCAAAACACTGCCTCGAGAAATGAATGTGACTTAGTGCGTAGACCTCTCACGTTTTGGTAGTAAACAGAAAAGTTGTTGTTATCGAATAGTAGAAATATTTATAATAATTAGTAAGGTTCCACCAACATAGATTGAATATAGTAGAATGTTGTAATAGAAGATTTCAAAACATGACAAAATAAGTTTATAGGTAAATTTACGGTAGATATAAAACTGTGTTATTATGCAAAGTGTATGTAATATATTAAGCAAGATTAATAAATGAATTAACAGTCATTTAATTTTATTAAGATCTGCTTCACTTGAAATAAGTAATACCTCCGAAGTGTCATTTTTTCAAGCCAAGATCTTACACTCCGACAACCAGATGTACTTGAAGCCTTTTTCTTTGACTAGGAGGCGTGCCTGCTTGTATAGTAATTTGTTAGATGGTGTTAAATGGTCATTGATGAAAATGGATTTAGATGGGCCATCCAACCCCGCGTCTGCGGTGGTTAGTCCACGACGTGCACGCACAGCTGCAAGCATGTCACTTTTATGTCTCTTCTGGGTGAATCTAACGATGATATAGGGTATAGAAGCCGGTTTTAGGGGTGATATACCATCCGCAGCTAAAAAGATCTCACTTTCTTTCGAGTTAAAGCGGCGTACGCGATGTATATAATCGATATCTGTCGGTACCAATGGAAAACCTATCTTTGTTGCAATTTTTTGAACAATACTTAACAGGTTTTCTCCTTTTAAAATAGGTATTCCCGATATCTCCAGATTATTAATCCTCCCCTGCTGCTCCTTAGCTCGAAGTTGACCAGATAAGTCACACACAGCTGTCTGTAATTGCGACACATCGTTCGTCATTGTTTCCAGTTTATGATTGTTTGCTCCATATAACGATTTCAACTCGCGTATATCGCTGTTGATTGATGTTTGATCCAGTGATAATTTTTGCATAGCAACGTTAATATCGCGCATTTCTTGTCTAAAGACGGATAAATCTTCTCGTAATGTATCCAAAGTACCTTTGATGGTTTGATTTTGGGTTTCAAGACAAGATTTTATAAGATCCGTTATCCCGTTTTGAAACAATAATAAATTCTCTTGGTTGTTGCATTGAGAAATTGGTACCTTTCTTTTCTTTTGTGGGTTACTTGCAGTGTCTTCTATTTTAGACAAATCAGGCTGAGATCCAAAAATTCCATCCATTTTTGGCGTTGCGCGGTAGTTGGAGATAATTTTGAATGAAAACAATGAATTGGGCGACACAGCCAGTGGTCGAGAGTGGGCGGAATGCTGCGTAGACTATCTCCCTTCCGTAGTGACAGTTATTGATGCCGACACTACACGAGTGCTGACGAACAACCGTATGAGTAGGATGATAGATAACTTTTCTCGCGCTCACACTAAAATGGTTCACTTAAGACGTTTACGACAATTGCAACTTAACATCACTGTATCAGAGAGTGCAAAATGTATCGCAACTAATTGAAAAAGTAATAAGAATTGTAAACTAACTTGGTACACGTCTGACTACGTAAAGATCCGACGAGTGAGTGAAAAATTTCACACACCTTCGAGAAATTCTTGGGCATGCAGGTTTCCTCACGATGTTTTTCCTCACCGTTAAAGCAAGTGATAATTAATTTTTAATACGCACATGCTTTCGAAAATACAGAGGTTTGGCGTGCCTGGGTTTGAACCCGAGACCTCTGACTTTGCAGTCCAACGGTCAACCCAGTAATGTTTATTATTATTTACCTGTTACTGAAACGTTTGTAAAACTTAGGGCATTTTGACCACCCTCGTGTAAAATGGTGGTTAGTTACTTCTCGATTAGCATTACTCTTAGTTCAACCGTTGGATAGGGCTACTCAAAGATAGTAAACTACGTACATAGACTTACTTGGAATTTTAACTGTCGAGTAGTCTACTTTCAGCTTTACTTGTGGGTGAAAAAGGTCGTAGGTGTTAAAATTTTCAAATTTACAATCTCAAACACAAAGGGAAAGGAGAATAATCACAAGAGATTTTGAGCTGTTTTATTAAAATTAATTCACTAAAAACTCTGTACCTTTCGTAAATTAAAAATGACTTTTACAAGTAAACCTAGTAATTGTCATAAAATTAAATAACCCTAACCTACCAAAACATCGTATATGTACGACTCAAAAGTACCTAGAATTCAATCAATCGAATAAAAAGCCTTCATTTCTCTGGTCGTGGCACAATTTTAAATTTCCCTAGCGTTTACAAGAAGTTCTGTTTTCCTTTGTTATTATGAGCAAGACCGCAACCGAGAACTCGTCGCATTTCAATTATGAAAATACTGAAAGAACAATGAAAACTTATCTTATATTTCTTATATTGTTAAATAGTGAATAGGGTTTTCAGGGTAGACATAAAGATACGTCAGATCACCTCGGTAGACACCTACCCCTAAGAGATTTGACGTGATGATAAAGATACATAGAATATCTACTGACCCAGCTATAATACTAAGTTGTCTACGAAAGAAATTAAATAAAATCATATCAGGTATTCACTCCTTAATAATGTATTATATCTACATCATGTTGCTAAGCATGGCCAATGTCCGGCAGACTTGTTCTCATACCATGACGTAATTTTTATTTCGTATAAAATCCGCCCTCCTAAACCAAAACCTCATGTTATTCTGCAACGTAACTTTAGTGGCATGGATCACGACGCATTTCTTGATGACGCTAGGAAGGTGGATTGGTCTCTAGTTTACGATGCACGTACAGTGGATGAACAGATTGCTATTTTCAACTCTTTAAACACGGAATTATATGATGTTCATGCACCCCTTCGAGCAATTAAAATCAAGCATCTTCCAGTACCCTGGCTTACTGATGGTATCAAAGCACTTATGCTCAAAAAGGCTAAAACTAAAATACTATATAAGCTTAAACTCACTGAATCCAATAAAACGAATTACATCCAGGCTCGAAATCGCTGCAATAGGATGTGTAGGAATGCTTTACGCCGCCACATCCATAAATCTATCTTTCCTTTTCTATCTAAAGTCTTAGAGCGACTTGTACACAGACAACTTAGCTATTTTCTTTCCAGTAATAATCTTCTTAACCACTTTCAATCTGGCTTCCGCTCCGGTCATACTCGTAGTACGGTTACTGCGCTTGTTAAGATTACTGATAACATCCGACAGTTAACCGTACTAACATTATTGGACTTCAGTAATGCTTTCAATACTGTTAATTTCGACATACTCCTTGCTTTGCTTCGCTCTATTAACGTATCTCCATTAGTGGTCGATTGGTTTCACAGTTATCTGCTTGGTCGTCAGCAGCGTGTTCGCTCGGAAGAAACTTTCTCTGCCTGGTGTTACACTACAGCTGGCGCACCGTAGGGTGGCTTTTTATCTCCTCTCTTATTTGCTATTTTTATTAATTCAATTTCCCAAAATTTCACTTCTTCCTACCACCTAGACGCCACTACTACTGCCAAGCCTCACTTGCGCATCTTAATAAAGCTATTGAAGATATAAACCTTGATTTGTGCATAACTACTGAATGGAGCCAATCTTACGGTCTTAAAGTAAACCCTGGAAAAACGCAAGTCAGCATCGTAGGCAGCTCCCGGATGATCTCCAGAATTAACTGGTCGACGCTTCCACACATACTTTTTGACGGGATTCGCATTCCATACAGTGTCTGTTAAAAATCTTCGTGTTTTGATAGACCGCTGCCTAAACTTGGGTCCACAATTAGAATCCATTAGTTCCAAAGTGTTCGCTACAGGCATCTTTAAGAAGACGTCGCAATTTCTTACCCACTGCCACTAAGGTTGCTCTTGCACAATCTCTTTTGCTCCCGATTCTAGATTACGCTGACGCCAGCTATCCAGATTTAATAGAGGACCAACAAGATAAACTAGAAAGACTGCAAAACGTTGCGATCAGGTTCATATACCGCTTGCGGAAATATAACCATGTGTCTACATTTCGTACTCAACTCCAGTGGCTGCCGATTCGATTACGCCTGGATACTCATACTCTTTCCCTCCTTTATATATTGTTTAACTCTTCCTCTCCAACTTATCTCAAAGAATATTTCGAGTATTCCCAAAACTCTGGTACTCAATGTCTAAGGTCCTCCAAAAACCTAAATCTAAAGATGCCCTTGCATAGTAGCAGTTTCTATGATAGGTCTTTTGCTGTCCAGGCAGTCAGACTTTGGAATGCTTTGTCTGTCATTATACAGCGCGCGTCGACTTTAGAACGCTTTAAAGAACAAGTAAAGGAATTTTACTTATCGAACCGCTTACCAGATCCGGTATTAGCACCTTTATTATAGTTTTGCGGCATTTTTCAAATATGTATTTGTTTACTTGTTAAGTATTTGTTAGTATTTATAATGATTGTATTTTCTGTATTTTTAACTCAAAGTCTTTTGTTGTTATTGTATTTAAGTCATATTAATAATTCTCGTTACTATCATTCTAATTTAGTGCACCCCCGTTCATTCCTATCACTTGAAAATTCTCCATCCTAAGGTTGCCTGGAAGAGATCGCTCATTAGCGATAAGGTCGCCCTTTGTGTTACTTGTGATGTTGTTTATGTCCAATAACTACTTGTTACATTATTGGTGCACAATAAAGAGTTTATCTATCTATCTCTCTATATCTACTAATATTTATATACAAGGAGAAGCCCCGATTAAAAACAAGTCAAATCACATAAATATCATTTAGGTTGTTAAGTAATAAAGGGGCTTCATTTTAAAAATAAACCATGCAGTTGTCGATATTCCTGTAAAAATAGTCTCTACATATAAAATAACTTTAATTATTTTTAACAATTTTGTTTTATTAAACATAATACATAAAATTTGCTGGAGAGTGCTTAGCAGCAGTGCTTTACGCTCTTTGTGTTATAGAGATATATTATAAAAACATAATGGCGTCAAGATAATTATATGACGTCAAATCAATTCTTGAAGAAAAGCAAGACAACAAGCCCTTGTTAAAAAAATTATAAAATTTGCACGGTTAATTTGAAACGTTTTGTCGAAGCGAGTTCAATGTGCTAAATGTTCATTAGGTATAGGCATAGTATCATAATATAATATATTAACACAAGGCTTGGCGCCCAGGAATTCGATTAGCACGCACGTTTCCCCCTCTTTGAGTTATTAGTAGCTCTATTAACATTACGTTGATGTTTTCTCGTCAGACTAGTATGTAATTTTCTTTTATTTTCAAAATAATTATTTTGAAATAGTTTACTTTATTGTTTACACAAAGGGAAATGAAACCTATTGCACCAATAATTTAAATATTGAATTATGACTTATATTAAACAAGTTTTTTTTTAAGAAAATGCTATATAGGGTAGCGTATGACGTCGATATCTAGTTAAGTCGAAGAGTTTCTATAAGCTTTCAGTTTTATGATCAGATTAGCTCTATGGTACCAAAATTAATATAGCATTGTCGCCGATGTTACACGGGTATGCCAAATTTCAGCTCAACCGGATGCCAGCAAGTGCTTGAAAACTGGATCACAAAATTTGAACTGCATAGGATAATAATATTTAAAAAAATGAAAACAAGCTTTTATGCAGCAGACAATGATAGCATTTAAAACGGTAAATCAAAATTAAGTGTGTGTATACAAATTTTTGTATTTATGCTGTTGGCCGTTGAGGAATTTCTTTGACTGGGGCCAATGTAGAATCAGGTCATGCTTACCATAAAAATGCATTGTCATTGGAGATCAACCAACATATCAAATATCAACTCCGTAGGATAATAGCGAGTGGTTCTAATTCAGCATGCAAGATTTGACTTAAGTAAGAAACATTGCAAGTTATATAAAAGCTTGTAAAAAGCATTTCGTTTTTATCCGATTAGTGTAATTTTAATCCTGTTTAAAAATGCGGAACAGATATTATTCCCAACGGTACCATATATTTTAAAAGTAAACAGCCCATGGGATACTTTTATCCAATAAAATAAAAATAATGTCCCGAGTGTACTTAATAGACGTGAAAATTATGGCTGGCTAAGTATTAGAATATAGGTGAAGAGCATATTTAATGCTGCAAACATTTTTTTCATTCCACTTTAATCATCGGAGTGATATTTGTTTCAACACACTGGGCACAATATTGTTTCAATAAAAATATTTGGGTATGAAAAAGAGGTCCTACATTCGTCAATCGAGATTGGCAGAGGTGTTTTATGTACACCCAAATTTAGCCACCGATTTTAGGACCCACTGTGTGGCGGGTCGTTTATTATAGACATTAAACCGCTGGTTGGCATTGTGCAAGTAATTTGATGTTAAAAGCGGTAAAGCCACACAAAACACGTCAGTTGTATTTATATTTACTGTTGAAATTTCTACCTACTCTTAGCGTCACTTTTGATTCGTCACCGACTCATTGTATTTCCTTTTTAAAAAAAGTTAGTCTAATTTATAGTCGTCTATCTTGTGTCGTTGAAAAAAGTGTCGTTGACAGACATACACCCAAACCGAAAATCACATTTTTGGATCATTCCAATTCCCGATACTGTTTATCATGTGAGTGTAGCCTATGCTTTAACCACTAGGGTTAAACAATCGCCAATTAGTCATCGGAATTTTATATGTTTTATAAAATTCCAATGTGATTATATTTGTAATTCTTCTTCTCATAAAAGGCTTAACCAATTTAGAAGTCATTATTTTGGACTTATGGGGTTACCTGCATGGTTTTTAGCTATAGTTAAACCTGGTAGGTGGCGCTGTTGTCAACCAGGTGCGGAGCCACGAGAAACTGCTAGACTTTATACATAAAATTCCGGTGTGCGTGTGTTCGTAATTCTCCTCCTCTTAAACTGCTTCACTCATTTCGATGAATTTTTCTCCTTGTGCTTATGTGGTCACTAGGATGGTTCTAAGCTATAGTTGGACCGGGTAGATGGTGCTGTTGTGAAGCCGCGGGAAACTGCTAGTATTTTGTAAAATCTGGAATATATTGTTTATATCTTTAACCTTAAGTAGTTCATCAAATATAAATTTTAATTAGCACAAAACTTTAGAAACTGAATACGTACCGATAAGGAATATTCTATTTGTATTTCTCGACACAACAGTACAAGGAACCGAGTCTAATAAATCGTATCAATTAATTTGTTCCAAACGTTTAACAAATTGCGCAGTTCCTGCATAGTCTAGGAGTATTTCAATATATGTATAGTTTCCGCTACTTAAGTTATTTACTTAATGGAGAACTTGTTAGAATAAAGTGAAGTAGGGTACTTTGTATTTATCATATGGATCTTGACAACCTGATAGTTTCTGTTGTTGTTTACTTTAATGACTTCAAAGAATAGGATGTCATCTCTGACCAAAAACGCTTTTCACGGTCTTAAATCAGTTTTTCAATTATTTAGTTTCTGTAGGCGTACTACCACAGTAATTTATAGCTTATTAACCAACGACCAAACTGTTTAGGTGGTGTATGATCACTTAAACCTACTAGTATATACCTGTAAATAAAATATTATCAGCCTATACTGTCTCACTGCTGGGCAAAGGCCTTCTCGCATTAATCGAGGTGACAGAGATTAGGTCATACTCCACCACGCCGGCCCAGTGCGGATTGTTGGGGGCAGGTTTGTAGCGAACCGCTGTTACCGGATACCGGAACTTACCTGGCCGCCTAAAGGCTTCCAATTTGGCTTAGCGACTACCACATTAAGTACCAGAACGAACGGCTTAAGCTTGTCTTTCGAAGCACGGAGACGCTCCAATATGTGAATGCTACAAACGGTCACCTATCTCAGACCGAGCGAGCTGAACGCTGCTTAACCTCGATGATCACTAAGTACACGCTCGACAGCGGTACTTATTGACTACGTTTTAAATGAAGATAAACGGCTCTTGAAATATTCGCAACAAATCTCCAAGCACCATATTAATACACTGTAGTCTGGCACCAATAGACCAAAATCGAACCTATTACCATACGATGTAGTTATACTTTGTTGTGTGTGTTTTCCGATTTTGACCCCGGTTACTGTACAAATTGTTATTAATTATGAAAGTTCGCCTTTGTGCCGGTCCTCTCAGTGAAAAGTGAATGGTAAAACTTTGCTCTTACTTTTAATTATTTTGCCAACGCAGTATTATTCATCAAACAATTTACGGTTCCTTTCCAATGGCCTTGACATTGAGACAGGACCAGTACCTACTCATCTTTACACTGTCGCTGATAGTGTAGGAAGGCGTTAGCGTTTATCTTTCACAAGGGTCTAGTGCTCATTTGAGATAAGGCTAGTAAGAAATTTTCATCCGAATGGATGGACGCTAGAGTTAGGCCTAATATGGGCTTGGCCGGCTAGCCAACTATAGTCTATCTCAAGTAGTGTCGAAAAAGAAATCGCATTTGTGTATTGTTTGGACTTGTTTTTCTAGGTCATGGTAAACTCGCCACAAAGTTAAATTCATCACATTTATGTAATATTTAATTACATTGTGGCCAGTTTACAATAAACCGTTTAGCTGTGCCGACTAGTCGGCTTCTTTTTCCGAGTAATCGCAACCAATTATACTGAAATAATAAATAAATTAAATCTTGTAGCCTGGCGTATGGAAATTAACTGTAGGTCACTGGAAGATGCCGTTAACTTTTTTTACGAAACTCTTAACAGCATACGTACCGTTTACATTCCCACTAAGATAGTCACGTCTCAACCAAAATATCCCCCATGGTATGGGAAATCTTTGGTAAAAACTCTTAAGGAGAAATATAAGTTCCATTCCAAATATAATCGTTATAGAAACTTATCAGATTATCACTCGTTGGTTATACTGACAGAGCGAGCGAAGAGTCTTGAAAGTGTAATGTTTTCTGACTACATGTCAAAAATTGAGGACAATATTCATAAAAATTCCAAAGCGTTCTGGTCTTACATTAAAACTAAAAAACAAGCAAATAATTACCCTGCTATCCTTAAGTACGAACAGCGGTCTTCTGCTGACGGGAAAGAAATTTGCAATATGTTCGGCGACTATTTTAGTTCAAATTTCTTACAGCATCCCAATCACAGCAATGGATCAACAATAACCGACACCCAAATAGATTTCTCACGTACTAAATACAGTTTGACAGATATAAGATCTATTGAAATACAAGAAAAGGAAGTCTTTGAACTACTCAAAGCCCTTAATTTTACCGTGATATCGTCACTTGGCGATGTAAATGAAATAGTTACCGCTTTGAATCATACTGTTATAGCTGTATTTGATCTGCATGCACCTGTTAAGTCTATTGTCATTAAGAGCAACTTCCACCCTTGGATTACGGATACGATCAAACTCATGATGAAGTTACGGGACAAGGCTGCGACAGATTATCATGCGAATAAGGCTAACGTTAAAAGGGAATACTACAAGACTTTAAAATCAACAGTTAATATAAAATTAATGATAGAATAGGGGAACCCAAGATATTGTGGAGAAATCTCAAAGATACCCTACTACCTAAAAATAACACGGAATTACCTACATTCTTTAACGATCCGAACATCATTAATAATCATTTCTTAAATATACCTGGCACCTTAGATGTCAACATTTCACAACTAACGTTTTTCGAGTAGAATCGTTATAGTGATGCCATCTTTCACATAGAGCCAGTCAATCTAGATAGATTGATGAATATTATACGTAGCTTGAAATCCAATGCGGAAGGATGTGACAAAATAAGCCTGGACATGCTCGTTATGACGCTACCCCATACAATAGACACTATAAAAGACCTGATAAACACGTCTATCTCTGCATCTACATTCCCCGATGCTTGGAAACTTGCAATCGTACGTCCTTTGCCGAAAAACTCAAACTCGACTGAACTCAGAGACCTTAGGCCTGTAAGTATTCTACCATGTTTGTCAAAAATTTTGGAAAAAGCAGTTTGTCAACAACTATCAAATTTCCTCGAAAAAAATAACATTTTACCTGAAATGCAATCTGGTTTTCGAAAAGGACGAAGTACAACTACGGCCTTACTTGATGTTACTGATAATATTCTTTGCGCCCAAGATAAAGTACACAAGTATGTGTGTACACTGCTAGTTCTATTAGATTTTTCTAGAGCTTTTGACTCAATCAATATTAACCTGCTGATGTCCTAATTGAGTTATTATGGGTTTGATTCCGAAGCCTTACGATGGTTCAATAGTTACCTTCTTGACCGTTGTCAGTATGTTAGGCTAAGCGGTGATAAAGGTTCCTCACTGGAATCTGAAAAGTTGGCAGTAAATAGGGGAGTGCCTCAGGGGTCTATCTTGGGCCCTATTCTTTTTATCTTATACTTGGCTGACATAAAAATGCATATAAATCATTGCAAATATCACATTTATGCCGATGATATACAAATCTATATTTCCTGTAAGCCGTCTGAAGTCGATAGTGCCATATCCAAGCTTAGCGACGATCTTTCAAGTATAGCTACATGGTCCAATAACAACCAGCTATTGCTTAACCCAAGCAAAACAAAATTCATGATTCTCGGTAGATAACAACAGGTAGCAAGTCTCAAATCGGTGTGCATTAGGCTTATGGATGAGCCCATTGAGCGGGTATACGAAGCTCGCAATCTGGGCATACATATGGACTGCGACCTACGTTTTGAAAAACACGTCTCAAATACCGCTCGAAACTGTTTCTATAAGCTCAAGGTATTATACAGAATGAGACCGTACATAAAGGAGGCATTGCGGGTTACGCTAGTGGAGTCACTAATTTTAGCCAAATTTAGCTATATGGACGCTATCGTTGGACCACGTTTGCTAGAAAGATCGCGGAAAATTATCCAGCGGGTCCAGAATGCGTGTGCGCGTTTTTGCTTCGACATTCCATCAAGAACTCACGTTACCCCGTACCTAAACAGGCATTCTATTCTTAAAATGAGGCATCGCTACAAACTTCACCTGGCATGTCTTCTTTTCGGTGTCTTAAAACATAAAGCACCGGTATATCTTTATGAGAAACTGAGTTGGGTGGCGAGTCGGAAATCGCATGGGTACCGGCAGTGCATGAGGCCGCTCGCTACACAAAGGCATAGATCAGCCGCATTTAGAGGTAGTTTCCGCTACGCTGCAACCAAATGCTGGAATAACATTCCACCACCGATACGGAACTTACCAAGTATTTATAGTTTCAGAAAAAAATTTAAAGTATTTATTTACCAACATCAGCTGGATCAGGAAACGTTAAGACATGACACTAGTGCTATATAATAATATTTTTAGTTCAAAATTGTCCAATATTACCAACTTAATGTGTTTGTATCCCGGTTACAAATTAGCTCTTAACTAGAATTAGCCTTTCTGAGAATTATGGACTTCTTTTTCTCCTTGTTCACTTATGTGTGTAAACGTTATTAGTCAATAAGCAAGATTTATGTATTTAAATAATGTAATGATAAGTTAGATATGTATTTAGATAAGTGACTATGCGTGTGGCCATACCGCGACCTCAACGACCGGCTCCAACGGAAGACCAGCGCTGATTGCTTGCAGTCAGCACAATGCTGAGTTGGGACCGATTCGCAACAATATCAGTTTTTTGTTATTTTAGTGTGTTGCTACTATATTTTTTATTTATTTTGTGGCGAATAAATTTATTTTCTTTCTTTCTTTCTTTCTTCTTTAATTTTAACAAAACAAAACAAAACTGCTGGTCCTGACAACATTCCCCCTATTTTTATATTGCACTGTGCGAAAAGCCTTACTCTTCCTCTATGTCTTCTCTTCCAACGTTTTCTTTCCGATGGATCAGTACCCAAAATTTGGAAATCAGCATACATAACACCAGTACATAAAAAAGGACATAAGGTTAAAAACTATAGACCAATCTCAAAACTATGCATCTTTGCCAAAATCCTGGAGAGGATAGTTCATAAACAACTATATGCTGCTCTTAAACATAGTTTTAGTGAACATAAACATGGGTTCCTCAGAGGTCGATCTACTACGTCAAATCTTTTGGTCTGTAGCGAATATCTCTCTGATATTATGGCTCAACGGTCTCAAGTCGATGTTATATATACAGATTTCAGTAAGGCATTTGACAGAATTGACGATATTATACTTTTACAGAAATGACTATTTATCGGTGTCAGAGGCAATCTTTATAGATGGGTTTCGTCTTATGTTCAGAATAGATATCAAACAGTTGTACTCAATGGTTTCTCCTCCAGAGCCATGTGCGTGCCCTGCGGAGTCTCACAGGGATCTCTATTAGCCCCTTACTGTTTGTTTTATTATGAATGATGTTTCCTTATGTTTTACTAACTCAATACTATTATATGCAGATGACATGAAAATTTTAAGTTCTATATCTAGCAGTAATGACGCTGTTCGACTACAGGACGATCTTAATAGATTTCACGAATATTGTACCGCAAACAAACTGGAACTGAATGTTTCTAAGTGTTACATGTGCACCTATAGCCGTAAACAGAACCCAATAACATTCAATTACAAACGAATCGGCGACCCCATAGCCCAAGTACCTTTCATAAAAGACTTGGGGTTAACATTTGATTCGTTCCTTAGTTATGATATCCCTATTAATGATATTGTTAAGAAAGCTTCCAGGGATTTGGGTTTCGTAATGAGACTGTCGAGTGATTTTAAAAATATAAAAACTATAAAAATTCTTTACTGTGCTTTTGTCCGCAGTCACCTTGAATATTGCTCACAAATATGGCACTAATTACAAAATATGTATTGACCGTATTGAGAATATCCAAAAGAAATTTGTAAGGTAGCTTCAATACCGATCAAAGACATTTCTACCAAATTATATAAGCCGGTGTAAAAAATATCAATACTTCCTTTATATGAGCGTAGGCGTATAGCTGATTTGACATACCGAATATTGTAAATAGCGTTGTAGACTGTCTCGAGTTACTGAGAAAAATAGGACTGTGTACACCTACTGCATTTCTGAGAAGACCTGACAAACTGCACGTCCCTTCAGTGAACTCCTTATATTGACAAAACTCATTTCTTATTAGAGCAAGCAGGTCGTTTAATGCATTAGCTCATGATACAGATGTCGACCTGTTCAACAATAGTGTCAAAAATTAGTAAACACCTGAGTAACCGATGTTTCTTATACTTACCCTGGTAAACACTGCTATCTATCTACATCTGTCTAAAAGAAAAAAAGAATGTATTTAATGTGTGTGTCTCGGTTCTTATGTTTCTTCTCTATACTGTATCTACTCGTATTTGTGAAAACTTGTAATTGGCCTTCTCTATCTATATGTTTATATTTTTCATGTATTGTTGAAATCAATGGCCCTTCTTATCATAGCTACAATACCAACTTACTTGTGTGTTACCAGTGATGATATATGGATCAGAGACGTGGTCTCTTACTATAGGTCTCATAAAAAAGCTCAGAGTTGCTCAGCGAGCTATGGAGAGAGCTATGCTCGGCGTTTCTCTACGCGATCGAATCAGGAATGAGGAGATTCGTAGAAGAACCAAGGTCACCGACATAGCCGTTAAGATTAGCAAGCTGAAGTGGCAATGGGCGGGCCACATAGCGCGTAGATCGGACGGGCGTTGGGGCAGAAAGATTCTAGAGTGGAGACCACGTATTGGCAAGCGCAGCGTGGGACGACCGCCTGCCAGATGGACCGACGATCTTGTGAAAATCACAGGAAGTCGTTGGATGCAGGTGGCATCGGACCGGTTACGCTGGAAAGCGATTGGGGAGGCCTATGTTCAGCAGTGGACAAGTATAGGCTGAGATGATGATGATGATGAATACCAACTTATTAAATAATTTGCAAATCAACTATAGTTCTGTTGATGTTAAATGTGAAGATTTTCCTATTCCTTCTGGTTTCTTTTCTTTCTAATTACATTTGTTGCGGGATCCAATTAAAACGCTTCGCAGTACACCTCGAGGTTAAAATCTTGGTGTCATCTAAGAAGACCCTTGTGAATTCGGGCTGACAGGAGTTGTTAACCTACGTTCGTACTAGCGCTTATTCAACACGCGTTAGTTCAGCGCTGGAAGCTGAAGCTGCGCTTCAGCATAAAGTGTTGAAAAAGCGCCTATGCAAATGAGGGCTTACAATGGTGGGAATGTGTAGTGGGCTAAATCCCATAAAGAATATGGATATAGGCAAGCCTTCATGTTTTAAAAGGATACTCAGGAACATTGGTAATATCCTAAAATGTCAACGTTTCTTCGAAAAATAAAAAAAACACCTGCGATAGGTAAACTAATTATCATAAAATACCCTAATAGCTGGTATAAACGACCACCGCAGGAAAAGGGAAATACTATTCTACATGTTTTGGTCATCAAAATGTATCAACTAAATGAGGAGGCTACAGATACGAGGCATGCCTTTTAAGTTTTGTCGTTTGAAGAAAAAAAACACAACTAGAACCTTATAGTACTTTTTATTGTTTTTCAAAGTATTCACCACCTAGCTTAATACACTTTTCCATTCGCTCAAACCAGTTCTAAAGTTCTAAATTCCACTCTAAAGTGGGGGTGTTCAAAATGGCTGACTTGAAAGCGTCGACTGCTTCTTCACCGGACTGGAACCTTTGACCACGTAGACTTTTCTTAATTTTAGGAAATGTAAAGAAATTGTTAGGGCTTAGGTCAGGACTGTATGGAGGATGGTCACGAATTTCTACTTTTTCCTGCTTCAAATATTCAATCGTTTGACGAGCGCTGTGTGAGCTTGCGTTGTCGTGGTGCAGGATGATGCGTCGCTTTGAGTTAGATTTTCGAAGTTCAGCGATGACTTGTAGTAAACAAACTGTGCTATACCACTCTGCGTTAACCGTTCTTCGATCTTCAAGTGCAATAGTCGC
Source organism: Phalera bucephala (assembly GCA_905147815.2). Lineage (NCBI taxonomy): Eukaryota > Metazoa > Arthropoda > Insecta > Lepidoptera > Notodontidae > Phalera > Phalera bucephala. The sequence continues at coordinate 9,241,245 of LR990617.1, read as the reverse complement.
AACATGGCCGGTTTTTCCAACGAACGTGGCCACCATCTTTTTTGAAGTGCTTCGAGAACGAACAACTTTAGTCAGCTTTGGCTCGTCTTGAAAGACCCAGATTGTAGATTGTTGTTTGGAATCAGGATCGTAGGCATAGATCCAAGATTCTTCACTACTGATGATGTCGTAGATGTGATTTGACTCTCCTCGGTTGAACCTTTGCAGAGTTTTCTTACACCATCTGACGCGGGCCGCCTTGCTGTCGTCGGAAAGCAGATGCGGTATCCAACGGCAAACTAGCTTTCTCACACCAAGCGCTTCATGCAAGACCTTCTTAATGGTTGTTCCTGAGATGCCTAATAGAGCCTCTATCTCTCGATACGTCACATGGCGATCTTCAAGAATTAGTTGTCTCACAGCAATGATGTTATCTTCAGTGAAGGCGGATTTTGGGCGTCCTTCGCGAGATTAGTCACTAACACTAGTATGTCCACGCTGGAATTCTAAATACCAGCGTTCGACAGTCCGCAGACATGGGGCTTCATCACTGAACACAGATGTTAGCTCTTAAAAAAAAAATAGCCGTGTCAGGCCTCTTCTAAAGTTGTAGAAAATTATTGCACGATCATTTTCCTTAGAAAGATTCATTTTTGTACGTTACCTGACAGATTCCAATCGACGCTGTGACTAAACAATAGCATTAATCCTAATACTTTCAACTGTTTTGAGATTCAAAATTTAAACACATTCGGGTATAGAACAGTTCCAAATTCAAAATTGCCGGGAAATATGGAAACGACAGAACTTAAAAGGCATGCCTAGTATCATCACAATTTATACAGCCATTGCAATAAATAATGTAAGTATCCTGAAAAAACATCATGGCAACGGAATTCAGAAAGTTATAAAACCGACGTCTGTAAATCACAACCAGTAAGAAAAAATATCGCTTAATGTCTAGTTGGCATTGAACTTTCTGTTTGAGTCATAGCTTAAGAACAGCGGGCTTATTCTGCGGACTTAGCCGCGATATGTAGGTATATAAACCCAGCCTCGAGCGAGCGTTAGCTCGACTTAGGCCTCAACTAAATCTTGAAGATGCGGCGGGTATATATAGAGGAAATTACTATTCTAGCCATAGATACGAGTATACGTAGCTATATTTCATTGGGATAACGTGTTATAGTAAGTAATAACATTATCTAAATCAGCGGGCATTACGCGGTTAACTCGGTCAATTTGTCACGCGTCTTGAGTTAGATTTGTTCAAGCCTACATAAATTGCAGATGTGCCTTACATACTGTACATACACGCGTCTTATTGTGGTGTTAGATTGGCCTCTACTATTGCTGTTAGTGCGACGTGAGCTGTCTGTTCAAATAAGCCGTGTTGGAGTGGTATGTGTTGCATACAGGAAAGGAGAAAATTCTTAATTGCTGTTCGCCCTTTCGCGTATCTTCGTAATTTTTTTTTGAGTTAGGTAAGTTAGTAAATTTTGTAAAGAGACAATTTTCGATAAAAAGAAAGGCATATTCATTAACATTTATTCATCCGCGAATATGGGTTTTACTATGATGACATAATTTTTAGAATAGTTTCTCCATATTTCGCCATAGAGCATAAAAATATTTAGATAGACCGTAATTACATATACTGGTTATTTTAATTTTCGCTATAATCTAGTGTTATAATTAAGTGCAAACATAATATAGGTAATTAGGTACATTTCAAAAAGTCATGAAAAGTACAAGAAATATCCATAAATTAAATTAGTGTAATACACCGCAAATCTCAATATAATGTCACTTTTAATAACTAAACTAATATGTTCACAGTAATGTCAATAAAATTAATTATTTATAAGAATTCTAATTTTCAATATATTCCCGTTCTCTGTAAAATGTTTTTTGAGTAGAAATTCTTTCAGTCTTATTTCAACTAAGTGTAAATATTCTATTTCTACTTTTAAAATGGATTGTTCTCTTTATTGCTACTAATGCTGTTTGGTGAGTTGATTTTTTTAAATTCTATTATTATATAAACGCGAACGTTGGGAGGATGGATGTGCGATGTTTATTATTCTTTCACGCAGAAACTACAGAGCAGGATTTATAAAAGTTTAGAAATGTAGCTTATACATCAGAATAATACATAGGCCATGATTTTTTTAAACCCTCACTAGGGTTTATTCTTGTACGAGGGCGGGTCAATAAGTCCGTGACTTTTTGAATTTCCCGCCTCTTAATTGAAATGGCAACACTGCTCCTCCTCCACGATATGGTTTTAGCCGATCGGAGATTGAAAGTGAGAGAGATTGTGGAAGCCATAGGCATCTCACATGACTCAGTGGTTTCAATTTTAAATGATCACTTGGGTATTAGAAAGCTTTCCGCAAGATGGGTGCCGCGTTTGCTCACAATCGACCACAAACGCGACCGTGTGACAATTTCGCAGGAATGTTTGGCGTTGTTCAACCGCAATATGAACGAGTTTTTGCGTCGTTTCGTAACCGTGGACGAAACGTGGATCAACCCCAACACACCGGAGATCAAACAGCAGTCAAAACAGTGGGTTTCTCGGGGTGAATCGGCGCCAAAAAAGGCACAAGTGGGTTACCGGGACCGTTTTTCGGAATGCACGCGGTATAATCCACATTGACTACCTTCAAAAGGGGAAAACAATCAATGGCGAATATTATACCAACTTATTGGGTCGATGCAATGCGGAATTGAAAAAAAAACGACCGCATTTGGCCAAGAAAAAAGTTCTTTTCCACCAGGACAATGCAAGGGTGCACACATGTGCAGTTTCCATGGCAAAACTCCATGAATTAGGCTACGAATTGCTCCCTCATCCGCCCTATTCTCCAGATTTAGCCCCGAGTGACTATTTCTTGTTCCCAAACTTGAAGAAATGACTCGGCGGAAAGAGATTTGACTCTAACGACGAAATCATCTCACAAACAAATGCCTATTTCGATGACCTCGACTAATCATATTTTCGGAAGGGATAAAAAAATTGGAGAAACGTTGGACTAAGTATATAGAACTCAAAGGAGACTGTTGAAAAATAAAATAACTTTTTATCTAAAAACCTGTGTTTCATTCAAAAAGTCACGGACTTATTGACCCACCCTCGTATCTTGGGTGAGTTTAAAAACATGAAAATTAACATACACAAATACCCGACCGAAACAAATAATTGTGGGTCACACAAAGATTTGTCCCGTGTGGGAATCGAACCCACGACTTTTCGACCCAGCGGACGGAGTGGCTCAAGCTCACTGACTGCGCCAAATCGTCAATCAAAGTCCGATTCATAAAGCAAAAACAAGCGAAAAAAAAATATATACGCAGACGCAGTTGCGTGGTAATGGTTAGTAAAACTATATAATAATAAAATATTAATGCTAAATAGATCCTTTTTATCACTATGCACACTATTCTATAACAAAATATGTACATAACGAGTGACCCAAGCATATCCTTATAGACACAAGTTTAGAGATAAACAACCAAAAGCGATAAATAACTATTAGTCCTAAATAAACCGTCCTATACTAATCATACACATAACGTTACAGGCATCGCATTAGGGCCAACATTCATCAAAGCGATACGACGTCGCAATTTTAAAATCAGCGAAGACGTTTATAGTACGCAGAAACTTGTAGCATAAATCACATCGCGCATTCCGGTAATATAATGTAACGGTTATTAGGTATGACTTCTGAAATCGTAATAATAAGACAATAAAATCTTATAGCCGGGTTATTGTGTCGCCACACTTGTGAAAAAATATCACGAATGCGCATTAGTTATTCAGTACCGCGTGCATTGTAGGTGATTCGGTAGCTACAACTGATATTTTCCAGTATATTCAACTGCAGCAAGTCTTCTAAACGTTAAGGTAATTACGATTTCTCTTTTCAGTAGAAACATGTCCACTACAGGACAAAAGCCCTCCCCTAAAACCGCCACAATAACAATTCATTGGAAAAGTTTTTTTAAGTAATAATGTGCGTGTGTGTGAGATTGTGTTCATTTGATGTATGTGTGACGTAGCGGGACAGTGGTATTGGATGAAATCGTGCTTTATTTCGTTTCTACTATCTTATTATTAAGATTTATGTGTCATGGCATATTAACCTATATTTACGCTGGTCGTTATGTAGGAACACGTTTTACAACATACAGTGTAATACTAGTTTATACGTTACAACGTCGTGTCGTATCGCATCGCTTTGGTTAATATCAGCCCTTACGTATTTTCCGATGTCTCATCTCATCGCATCGTTTTCAGTATGTGGCATTCACAATTTAGCTAGCTTTGCGGCGGTTGATTGTATTTTAAATGTGGTTAGAACAAACTTTCTGTTTATTTGCTATCGCGAAATAAACTGCGATGCCATTTAACCTTTATTTAGATAAGCACGATCTAACAGAGTTGGTAATGCATTATATCTATTGTTAGTATTACAATTTATACTATTTTAATAATTATATTAATAAAAAAATATTCATTTTATATTACGTAGCAATGCTCATTTGGACATTGATCCAGTGACACACGTAGCTACAGTCAAGTCTATCATGACCAAAGCTGTGTTGCTGCTGGCCCGCACTCTGCTAAGCATTGACACGCATCGTTTGCGCAGAGTTGCACGGAAGCAATCGATGCGCGCCTCGGTAAACATGCCTGATGCACTGCATTGCGGGGCAAGCGCAACAACGCTCTGAGCGTATTACTACATAGAAGTCATAGAGCACTATACGCTTTGAGAGTATAGTTCGCCCACAGGCTGCTTGTGTATAAAGATCTCTTTAGCATTTTTTCTGTCAATCTCAAATGTAATTTTCTATCGTACTTCTATCCTACTAATACTATAAATGTGAAAGTTTGTATGTTTGGATGTTTGTTACTCAGTCACGCAAAAACCGCTGAACGGATTTGAATGAAATTTGGCACCCATAGACCTTTTCTTATTATTTTATTTAATTCTCACACATTTTTACAGCTACTATTACAGGAATTCCCAATTTAGTAGCGTAATTAACATTGATTATTTTTATAATAATTATAAATTAAATTAATTAGACATTAAAAAAAACATAAAAAAAAGAAATAAAACAATAATAATATTTAAAAAGAAAACATAATAAATTGAATAATAAAATAGATTTCCATTAAATATAATAATTTCGAACAATTAATAATTATTTATGGGATAGCATAAAACATGTAACGTTACCTTTGCAAACTCGCGCATTGAACATGAAAGAACGTCCAGTTTAGTGGCAACCAGATTTATTGTATCGATTGTTCGTGTCAGAGGCGTAGTATCCAATAGCTTATACCTATATGTGTACCTAAATTAACACATAGGATACTTTTTATTTCCGAAAAAGGTTCCTATCTGCGCGAAATAAGTCGCGGGCAGAAAGTATTAAAATATAATATTTAAATCTTATTAATAATTTAAACACGAAAAATTGTGATGTTGGACGACAAACGAATGTTTGTTACTCTTTCAGGCAAAAATGATTGAATGGATTTTCATGAAACTTTACACCGGAATAACAGTTTATACATTGGAATAACTTATAGATTACAATTTACTAGATACATATGTATACAGCACAGGCAAACCCAGGTATTTCAAAAAAAAAATTTGTCCTTCTTTATGAAGATTTTAGTTTTGGTTTAACAGACAAGATTACATATTACGACACAGTATTCAAACTATACAAATTCATAACACTCTTCAAAGACAGCCGCAACGGAATGTGAATTAAATATTCATATGTTTGTTTGAATAGACTTAATCTGGTAGGTACAGTGCGGTGTGAAGCGGAATAATGTTAGAGTATACTCGTGTTCGGATAGTGTCGCAGTAGAAAACAATTTGGAACGTGTCTTGTAACATACTTATTTGTATGCAATAATAAGTAGTGTAAGACCAAGGCTTGAACTCAGAAATAAAACTAGAATTGCAAGGTTATGCTCGGATATATTTCGAATCATAATGTCAAGTGCTTGCACAATAATTCGCAAAGTGGGTCGGCGATCAAAGTGATCGGACTGCCCGACATCGACTGACGAGTATCTGTCAAACCCCGGAATACACAAGGGGTAACATAATTAACGCAATACCTGAAAGTAGTTTTTTTTAAATCGGCAACTAAATCGATCCCAACAATTTCTTAAAAAATGTTACATTTTTTTTTAATAATCAAAAATTGCTGGTATTCGCTCAGTCCGCTGTATTAAACAAAATTTAATTATTTGCTATTTTGAATGCATTCCTATTATACACACGTGAATATGTACACAAAAGTAAATTATTAATTAAATTTTGTGGTTACTTTGGCTACCATATAGCTTGATATGGTAGAAAACTCCTAAAAATTGGAAGGTTGATTTTTGTATTGAATTCGTAAAACAATAATCTTATTTTGCCATGTTTACTAGGCTTCTGAAACACGATAATAAACAGCATAACACTATACTGTGGTTATTAGTCATAGCAATATCATATTACTACGACAGTATTTGCGTTCGAAAAATCCTAAGCAGTACTTCGGGAGTCTCTGTGTCCGGTATAATGGTAATAGTTTATAATAGAACCTAATATCATCTACGAAATATTCAGTCGGTAAACTTCTGCCACTCCGCTTGAGGAATGTAGTCACGGTATTTGCAAAGACAGAAACACGCAATTTCATTATTGTCTTGTCGTATTTATTATCTATTGAAAGAAAACACAGAAGGCTTAACACGATCAGGTAGACGTTTTTGTAACGCTATCGAGTTGATATGCTAGCCTTTTCACGAAACGAGTTTACCAAATAGAGATGAAAGTGACAGTATAGTTCCTCAACATCCTAAATGTTCATGCTAAGTCCGCTGTTATAAATAATTTAATACATTATTGCTCCAAGTTGCGCAGTTTCTCCGCAATTCTGGACATTTTAGCGTAACATGAAAGTTCGTTTCCACTGTCCGTAGAGAAATATTCTTATTGCCCTGGCCAGAAGCTTTTGAACTTTCATGCAGTTGTTTTAACTAAAAATAAGTTATATAACAAAATACAGAGGACTTTTATTTTTCTTGAAATATTAATTTAGATAGTAGTCATATAATATTTAATCTTAATTACTGTCATTTTGTATATTATTTTCCAATTCATTCCAAATGTAAAGATATAGAGAAGCTGACTATACCTTTACATTGCAAAGGTATGTGTATACATGACAAAATTTATTAATAGGAACAATCTTTACTTTGGCAACACTGAACAAAAATACCAGCGTTTTTGTACATGTTTGTATGAAAGCCTTTAATTTTCATTTATTTTGACTACGTGACGTGTTCAGTAATAGTAGATCGTATTCATGACCACAATGACCTGTTTCAGGTTATACGCACCTCACTTTTACATCTCTAAGGGCTTCTTGTATTAGTCTCGCGAAGTTACTCCGCCGCCACGTCGGTGCGGCGGTAGCGTAAAGGAGATTTTTTTCGTACGAATATTAAATATGGATTCCTTATAATATTACGAGCTCGTTATATAAAAACGGATGAATATTTTGCTGCTTGCTACCGTTATGTTCATATATTTATTTTGCTTTTAGCACTTTAACAAGAAGTCTCAAATGGATTCAAAATATTAAAAAATGAACTTTGTCTGGAATATGCTGTGTAGTGTGCATTAATAAAAAACGGGCCCCATGTCGGTAAAGAAAACGTTTCAAAACTTTGTATTAAAGAGCCCCGAGTAGTCGTTAAAGACATTAAAATGTAACGTACGTACACTGCATTTAGGTCAAGGTAGATAGAAATTATTAATGTGCCCAGGGAAGTGTGCAGCTTTTTGTTTCAGGTCAACAGCTGGTGTTAAAATGTTAATTTATATTTATGTAAAATTCCTTCCACAACTTTATGTCAGTTATAATTTACTTTTCTAATTTGTGAAAATGTTTTCTATATAATTATGTATAAATGCTATTAAATAATAAAGTAATGTTTTCCGGAAATATCAGCTATACATTAAATATTGTAGTAGGACTTATGATACAAGAATTTTCTTTTTTTTAAAAAGTACGTAGGCCAACACAAGGTTTTTATTCCTGTGTCGTGGGTACGTTTACAAACATGAAATCCACATACACAAACACACCCACACCGGAGCAAATATTTGTGGGCCACAGAAAGATTCGTACCGTGCGGGAACCCACGACTATTCGATCCAGTTGGTGGAGCGGCTTAAGCTCTTAACTACTGCACCAAATCGTCCGTCAAATGCAATCCGTCCGTTTCAATCATATAATTAATATTTAAGAGAAATGGCCTTATAAACACTTTTATTAGCTTGATCTGATGTAGATTTTTTTTTTTTTGTCACAAGTTCCGTATTTACTTCCATATGCGATTAGTAAACAGCTGTTATTTTGACATTACAAACAGACACTTCAATTTTATTAATTTGTATAGATATCTTATTCAGATAGTACTTGATTACGATAGTCCTTTTCCGTCCAAACGATCTCGAAATGGACGGCAGTGAGTACCTCCTCACTATCGTGAGTACAGGGTACGACGGTAAAGGCGAGCAATAATTTTTCCACCGGAACATGCTGGAACTAAATCGAGCGCGGCAGAAGAAAGGGCCACCCGTGCGTTCCGTTTGAAAACTCCGGAGCCTCTCCACTGAGAAAAGCAGTGGCGTGCATTGCATATAGGTGATTAAGCAGTTCTTGCCTAAGTATAGTATACTGAATGTAGGTAATTAACTATTATAATTCAGTAGGGAGAGTCGAGGAAGCCAGAGAGCTTTGTAAAGAAAGATCCTGTTGGAACTCTATAGTACTCTCTGCCTACCCCGCAAGGGATCTGGCTTGATGTTATAGATAATTAAGTAAGTATAATTTTGATTGAAATCGTAACATTCAAAAGTAGTGTAGGTTAATTCTTATGAGGTAAGCACTGCTTAATTACCTGTATGCAATTCACGTCTTTGGAGCCGAGTGAGGTCACCATAGAGGCTTTTAGTACTTAGTACTGAAGTCCCATATAAAGCATTGTTCCACATAGATGACTAGAAAAAGGGCCAGCCTAGTTTAAACAAGATAACTCACTGCAAAATTTATATTCCGTTGGTTTGGTGGCGAATAATGCACGTTGCGATCACGTCCTATGTCAAAAATCAAATGTAGTTTTTCTATTGAAAGATTTCCAGTGTCAGTCCGGAGTCAGGAATTGTACCCGGTATATGGCTATAGGCTCGCCCCCTATTACATGGGACCTAACATCGTCGGCGAAAAGTGAATGTACGCAGTACACCTCTGCCACCCCTGCTTGGGGAATATAGGCGTGACGGTTAAATATAATTACGGAATCTCGAATCACACAATGGCATCTCTAAATCTAAACGAAGTTGAATAATTTATGTATAATGCTTTTAATTAAACGTCAGTAAAGATAATGGTTCATTATAATTGGCTCCAACAGACAAAGTATCTTTTAGAAGGTCTCGAATGAATACTCTTTATAATGTTTATGTAGGTATCATCGCTATCTCTTTGAAATAAATTTCGTACTCGTGGAAAATTAAACAACCACGTAACTGTCACCATGTTTTATACACATTTGTGTGCCAAAGAGATTCCTCAGGGTGTACCTTCGCATTCAGGTGGAGGAATTTCCTTATCTATCCTGAATAGGAATTCTATGAAAGAAAGGGACCCAAAATGATACGTCACTATTTATGCCATGCGCCTATTGAAGCCAACTGGAGAATAATTTAATAAAAGCTGAACTCGGCTCTTTTTATATTCCTATACTAGAGATCCCTATCAATTTGGTACGTATTTAACATTTACACGTTGTATAACATCATCGTCACAAACGTTTTTTCTTCATAGTGTTACCTAATATAGTGTCGTTATTATAACCTACCCTGAGTGCTTTGGTTCAAACTGCAATATACAAGGTATGTCATAAATAATGCAAGACCTCAGACACTCGATTGACTCGATCGACTCAACTCGATTAGATAATTGCTTCAAAAATTCAATACGAAACCCAAATTTTTTAAGCACTTTTATACCCCTATAAAACTTGTACGTGTATGTGTGCGTATTGAGAAATCCGTTTAAGAAATGTATTTGAAATCTCCGTATTGCTTTAAATCAAGAATAAATTTAGTTTGTTATAGCGCACTGAAAGAGTAACAGCATTTTTTGCAAATAAAGAAACGTAATATACATTTAAATTTTTTGGAATCAATTGATTTACCGGTTAAGAACTACTAACCTTTCAGACCTTGCGTTAATTATGTTACAGCTTGTATAAAAGGCTAATCATGTCTGAGAACGCTACATTTATGTACATGAATATAAAACTGAAGGTATAAGGTTGCTTGTACAGATTTAAAGATAATTGTGCTCTGGTAAAATTTATTAAATTGAGGCTTAGAATTTAGATATATCGTAGACAGGTCGTGACATATCATTGTGCCCTCCTCACAGGAATGACATTTCGAAGTTTTCTGACGATTCATACATAGTTTAATGGTTTACATGAATAAAAATTATTCTGACCCATTAGTTACACGTAAAACATGAACAATAATTCCGTTTTTATTATTAAGTTATCTTACCGACGGAATAAATGTACATTAACATATCAAAAGTATTAATTACCCAATATAAAATAAAAGATTTAGCTGGTTTCAAAGAGTTCGTGTTGGAATTAGTCCGTCTGTGCGCTGAAAGAGCGACATTTAACTCAGGCGACCGGAAGCCTGCGTCCGGCGCGGGCGGCGTGGAGTAGGTATGTTCCGCTTGGTGCCTGAAAATGCCACAGAAATGTACATAAAAATGAACGTGATATGTCGTAGTTTAAAAATACACGCTTTTTAAACGTGCCTGGATCGCGATGTAGGCAATACGAAAGAGTTCTTTTTTCGTAGACACGTATTATTTTAGGATAAATTTGATAAAATAAGGTAAATCAAATGGTCGTTTTGGATCATACCATCTTAAAATTAAAAGTTTATTAAATATTATTATACATATAACTCGGTAATTAGGACGTAGGTGTAACGGGTAATAAACATTGATTTGTCACAAATAAATCAATTTAACACGTCATATACATAATTTTAAAATATTATTATACAGAACAAAAGGGTATATAGTGCCCAATAGGGATCATTTTCGTACTACCATGTTTATGCACAGAGGCGGTCTTGTCACTTCACCTTTGATATGCGAAACGTAACTTGCTGGACTAGCTGAAAATTAAAGCGTAAATTAGTGAGTGCATATTTGTTTCACTTGTAGCCAGGAAGTGGGATTGCGACGTGCAAACGAGTGGAACACGTGGTCACGTGCGAATGTGGGGCCGACGCCATTTGAATATACATGGGACGTGATCTGAGCGAAAAATACCGGAAAATGGAGTACATATTGTCTTGTCGCATTATATTTACGATTTGTACTCGCTTATAGAACATTATTTGCTCTTTTGCCTATTCTGTTCACTCATTTATTTCTGTAAAATAAATAATAAATGATATATAAATTAATTGATTTGTTCTTTATAACTTGGTTCTCAATTTAGATTAATAACAAAAAATAGATATTTATAATATATTAATGTAAATACTCCAAATATATAATAATATGTTCCTATAGGTGTTAATATATTATATTTATTTGATATAAATATGGTTGCCTAAATAACAAAGGTTACGTAGCGAAATCAAATGTGAACAAGTGAGCAAGAAGCGCGGGTGCAAGTGTGGAGTGTGATCCTCATTGTGTGGCGGCTGGGAGAAAAAACCACTGACACCGATGTCTGCTCGCGGATTTATATTCATCCAGCACACTGTTCGCATAGTCAATGGCAGAATGGGAAGTAATAATTCCTGCGATATTAGAACTGATCTTTTGATTTTAAGATTTTAATAATGAGTAGGAGTTGAAATCTAGAAAATTATGTATAAGACTACCTCCTTTGTCCAGTTGCGGCTTGAATCCCAGGTCGGAATAAGTGTAGACTTTTAATCGAAAAATTACCAGTGTCAGTCCTAATGTAATTTGTTCTTTATTACTTGATTATCAAGTTAGATTATTGAGAAAAATATAAATTTCTTAAAAATTATAAAACTCCTAACACATCATGAAAATCTTTAAAGGTTTTAATATGTATTTCACGACAAATATAGTGATAGGTATCTAACAAAGGTTACGAGGCGAGATCAAAGTGGAACAAGCAGGCAAGAAGTGCGGGATCAAGTGTGGAGTGTGATCCCCATTGTGCGACGGCTGGGAGAAAAGAGCCACTGACACCGAAGTCTGCTCGCGGCTTTATATTCATCCGGCGCACTGTTCGCATTGCCAATGGCAGAATGGAAAGTAAGAATTCCTGCGATATTAGAATTTTGATCTTTTGATTTTAAGATTTTAATAATGAGTAAGAGTTGAAATCTAGAAAATTCTATATAAAACTACCTCCTTTTTGGCTTGAATTCCAGGTCGTAATCGTAATTTTAGAAAGATTTTAATCATGAACAAGAATTGAAATACAGCCGATTTCATTTTTTTTCTCGGATAGACAAGAAAGCGAGTTTTTACAACATACAATAACATTAAAAGGTAAAATTTTACAATAAACACACACACACACACACACACTCATAATCCAATACAATCTCAAAATAAACGTGTGTCATATATACATATAAATTATCAAAACTCCAAAGAATTCTTTGAGCGCCGCTACTAATAATGTTCGCCATTTGAACACGCTTTGTTAGTCATTTGACAATTCCAACGGGTGACGAAGGGTAAAATTAAAGCATTTATTTAAAATAATTTTAAAAGTATTCTACATGTTTTTGTATTTGAAATTTGTGTTTGTTAACTCAACCGTGATACACAACAAAATCTTGCTTTGGAGTAACGTAAAAGAACTTAATTGTGTAAAGGCCCTTTCTCCACGCACGAGTAAAATGCTGATTAGTTCCTTTGTAATTACAGTTATTTGGCAATTAAAAGTAGCTAGTTTAACCAACGGATAGGGCTACAGAGATGGTGAAATTAATTCAAACTTGGCTCGAGTGTGGTGAAAGAGGCTCTTATATTAAAATGCGGGTAAACAAAAATGCAGTGACCATACATAAAGGCGGAGTCACCAAAGTAATTCAGTGCTATTATAAATTGCTATAATTGCTTATTTGCGACGCTGCAATACATAATGAGAATGTGGTAATACCGTGAATTACCGTCGCCAGTACAGATCCTAATATTTATCTAGGCGCGGGATGAGTGCTTAAGTAATAAACATTTTTAAAAAGTAATTTACCTGGATGCTTTCGCAAGCGTTACACATTAATGAACAATTAGGTGGAAAACTCATTTAAAATAACCGATTTTTACTTTTAAAAGTAACTACAAAAACGTAAATTTGCCTTTTTTTGGGTTTATTTGCAACAGATTAAACATGAGATTTAATGGAGAATATTTTAAAAAGGAATTAGTAAAAGAATGCACATATACAGCTATCATATCAGATTCTTTCTAGGGTTGGCAGGCAACATAGTTTCAACAGTTTAGGTTTTTTTGCTGACTTCTTTTATCTACTTCTTATAGTTCGTCTCATAACACGATATAAGTAGTTGTAGTTACATTCTGTTCTTCTGCACACTTCTTTTAGCAGTGGTTACAAATCAGTAACAGAAGCTTTTCTACAAACTCATTATTTGAACAGAATTCCAGAATTTAATTACAGCAAGTTAAATAGTTTCACAGAGAAAAAAAGGAGTGAATTATTTTTGTTCGAGCTGGATTAAAATTCTGTGTTCACCACGCGACTTAAATGAAAATGGAAAAAGTAACGCTGTGGAGGCAAACACAAATAACATGGATTCTAATAACAAGATTTAGATTGCCTTCCTATTTGTGTGAATGTCGATGTGTGTAACATTTTTAGACAATTCTGTGGCGAAAGTGGATAGTAACCACTTCTATAATGGATTGATTTAGAGGTAAGTAAGATGTTCTGAGGGTTAGCCCTTAAACGCAAATATTTGTACATTATAGCAACGTTGTCGAGAAATTGTGTTGTCACTTTTATCCTTATTTATGAAATTTGTAGTGTGGAAAGGTTGGATATCAACTCGATAACGTTACGTCGACGCTAATCTGTTTATGCCTAGGCATAAACAGATTAGCGTCGACGTAACGTTATTAATCCATATGCATATAAATTTGTCGTTATGAAAGAAAAATGTCTGTCGTTTGTTTCGTCTTTTACTATCGGTAGATAGTTACATAATAATAAATTAGCCTTCAAATTTCCCACTGCCTGCCGGCCTATCCCTCTGCAAGGGCAAAGGCGTTATTTGAGGCCTTTTGTGATGGAAATCATACTCCACCACGTGGACCCAGTGCGGATGGGTGGAAGCAGGTTTGTGCCAACTGTTCTTAGGACTTAGTAAGCCGCCTCTAAGGCTTTCGACTTGGCATAACGACTACCACAATTAGTAGTAGCCGTAGCTTAGCGTGTTTTCTGAAGCACGGAGACGCTTGAATGAGGAAATGCCACAAACTATCACCCATCTCAGATCGACTTAGACGATCGCTGCTTAACCTTATCGCTAAAAACATCACGCACAACGCTACGACCACCTTTCACTAAAATCACCAACGAAACATTTCATTGCAAACTATAGAAACTGTTTAGTTTGCTTACTGAAACTGCGACTAACCTTACCGACCGAAAGTTACCGAAACTAAATCAAAAGTTATTAAGTTCTTACAGAAGCATTGTTCCCTAATAGAACACCGTAGCAAAGTTAGAACGAGCAGCGAACTACTTTGCAGTGATTGCGGTCCTTGCTAAGTTCTTCTTTATATTAAACTGCCCTGGACTTGAATTCAGTTTGAAAACTTTTCTTCCTCTAGGTTTTTTAAAGAATAGTAAGTGTTTTTAACTTTTCTAGAACGAAAGGGGTTATCATTTTAATTAATTAATATCTACTCCAAATACTACAAATAAATAAACTTCATCTAACTACCCTATTGCTTTACATTCTCTAATTCTAACGCGAACCGAGAATAAGGGTAGCAAAGTTCTTGTGAAGTAGATTTTTATTTCATAGTGTAGTCTTTTTAAAAAATGTTAAAATTGGTTATTGCACATACAACGTTTTCTTCCGAGCGTGCACTCAATATATCCGTCCCTTATAATTCATTTATAAAGTTATTGCATCATTGTCACACTTCCGGTGGATAAGTGGTCAATGGTGGTAGGTCATGATTTACTTCTATCTTCATCCGAGAGACGTGCATTGCGTTACAAAGTCCCCCCTCAAATATCGCCACGAGGCAGACCTCCTGTCGGATTTGTGCGTGATTTTTAGCATGTAAGTCAAAGTATATAAATTATTTTAAAAAAAGTACTTACAAACGTCAAATTTATTACATTTTTATATATACAACTGGATGTAAGCTTTTACCACAATTCCTGTGTCAAACTGTCCGAGCATGCTAATTAACGTGCTGAAATATGTTATTTTCTTATTACACAAAAGGGTTCCGAGTAACACCTGACCTTGGATTCAGCCTTCGGCATAATACAAAAGTAATTGTAGAGGAGTTAGCTGGCTTTGTATAGTACGAGAACCCCTTTGAGCATATTTACATGTGTGGCCCACTTGTAGCCAACTCAAAACCACGATTGCACGCTTCACAATTTTAAAGTTTCCTAGTTTGAAAGTAAACATGCTTAGATTTTGTACGGTCACCAACATAAGTAATATAACGTTCTCAGTTTTTCAATACGCTTGCACATTTCGATTTGGATAAAATCTGTTATTTTTGTTGATGTGTCAATATGTTGCTAATAATTTGATTTTAAGACTTGATTGTACTTAGGGGCGGGCGATGATTATATATGGTAAGTATAAATCTGGCGATTGTTATGGCAATATTTTGACATGCTCTCAAGCCTGTTATTTTTTGCGGGGTAGACGTAGTAGTGGTATATTCCAATATGTATATCCACGTTGCAACAAGTTACTTAGGTGCCCATGCGACTGATTATAAGAATTATAAATCATTTATTTAGGTATATCATCTCGCCAGATCCATTGCGGGGTAGCCGGAAAGAAAATATTAATATAGAAATCATTTATTTCGACCGTGTAGGATCAAAGCTTTGACCATAGCATGTAAGCTATGTTAGTTCGCCATTATTTATTTATTTATATTCTTACATGCCTTCGGGAGAGCATTACAGCTTTCCAAATCACTCTCCGAAGCTCTTACAATTAACTTAAATGTTTAAACTTATACTATACTAACAACAATTATATATATACTTAAAAAATAAATATAAAAAAATTAAAACTGTGAAGCATTGTGAGATCGGGGAATTCCTGCCCAATTCAGTATTGGACCACGGCTCACATAAGAGCTTGTGTCGACGAGCCCTTAAATAATTATCTGGTACAGCTAAAGATATGCGCTCCAGTACTTCCGGTAGAACTTTACGTCCCCTAATTATATCGTAGAGGTATTCTATAAGAGAGACTGTTCGTCTTAGCTCTAGCGTATTATAACCCACCATACCCAACAGAAACTCACTAGGATATATGTACGGAAATCCCACAAAATATCCATATTGTTTTAAATAAATCCATCTTAAGAATTTTTTTTGCACTTGTTCAACCATCAATATATACTTAGTTTCGTATGGATTCCAAATAATAGCACTATTCTCCATTTTACTTCTAACAAAAGCATTATAGAGAGCTTTCATCGCAGATATACTATTCAAATGACGAGCTTGGCGTAAAACAAATCCTAGCATTCTAAAGGCTTGAGTACATATATGGTCAATGTGTAATCGAAAGGATAAATCAGCGCACATGTTTACCCCCAAGTCTCTGACAGTGTTTACCCTCGGTAGAGGTGTTTCACCAAGGTGATAATTCATCACTATTGGGTTCTTAGACCGAGTAAAGGTGATAGTTGAGCACTTCTTTTCATTAAAAAAGAGCTTATTCCGCTTACTCCACTGCCACACATTGTGTATTTCTTGTTGGAAATGAATACTATCGCTTGGATTATTAATTCTCATGAACAGTTTAAGGTCGTCTGCAAATAACAAACAATGCGCTGTGTTCACAGTTTCCGGTAAATCATTTATCATCAATAGGAATTCCAGAGGACCTAAATTGCTTCCCTGACTCACTCCTGAGTACGTATAGTATGCGTATAAATATATCCTTTATATTGAACATATTGCCGACGATCACGTAGGTTAGTACTAAAGAACCGGAGCAACTGTACTGTAACTGTACGGGTAAATCCTGCCTTGGATAACTTTTCAAGCAACACATCGTTATCCACAGTATCAAATGCCTTATGAAAATCGAAATAGGCAGTGTCTACTTGCCCCCCCCCCCTGTCTACCGCCTCTGAGGTATACGGCCAGAATGAAAGCAGGTTAGACGCGGTTGAACGACCAAGCCTGAAACCGTGTTGAGCATCTGATAATTTACCTTCAACCTGCTTACTTATGCGACTCTGCAATATGGACTCTAATAATTTACCGAAAACTGATAGCACAGCCACGGGTCTATAATCACTCACATCCATCCCTTTACCCTTAGGAACAGGTATCACACGTGACGACTTCCACACATCTGGGTAGTAAGCATTGTCATAACACAACTTATATAGATGATACAGAGGATTGATCAATACCTTACTACAGTCTTTCACTATGTATGGTGGTCCATCAGGTTCTACTGAATGCTTTGGCTTCATTGTTGTAATGGCTTGCTCTACATCACCTCTCAATATAGTAGAAATATGTATGCGAGTACTATCATTATTTCCCATCCTAATTGCTGCCTCTGCATCTAACTTCGACGGGCTAGCTGAATATACAGAGTGAAAATGCTTCGCGAAACAATCAGCAGCACGATCATCCGTAACAACTTGCCCATGCTGCATCAACTTCTTGCCGGCCCTATTTGATGCAGTTTTAGAAGTAATATCTTCTCTCTGTAAATCCTTTTCCATTCTTTCTCTATAGCACTTAAAATCATGTTTTAAATTAAGCTTAACCTTAGCCCTCCACTTCATAAAGTTATTTCGATTGGTAGATGAGCCAGTTCCCTTATATATGCGATGCCGTGTACCACACTGGATATATATACCTAGGCTGAACAACTACAGTAGATTTTTTTGGAACAGAATAGTCAATGCACTCGTTTATAATTAGATAAAAATAATTAACAGCTTGCCGTGGATCATTTAAACTATAAAGCACGTCCCAATTAATATTTCTCATATTTACATATAGCTCACAAAAATTGGCTTTTTTGAAATTCCATACCTCTACCTTTTCAACTGAATTACCATCGTTTGGTTCAAATACTCTATACTCCAACATCAATTCAATGGCCAATGGTGGATGATAACCATCGGGTGGGACTATCCAGTCCTCTTCCTTTTCGACGAATACTCTATTCAGTCCCTCACTCACCAGTACCAAATCAAGAATCTGATCTCTATTATTTCTTATTTCATTAACTTGGGCAAGCTCACAAAACGATAACAGATATTCCAACCTACCATAAACATTACTTTGACTAGAACAAAGATTAAAATCGCCACATACTAAAACAAGTTTATATAAAGCACAAATGTCTTCTAACGCATCAAACATTTTATAATATAGACTTTCATTTGTATTTGGAGGAATATAAACACAAACAGCTAGCATAATTAAATTGCTAGCCCGGTAGACACCAGCTGCGACCAGTTCACACCCTGTATCACTTGTATCTATGGAAGAATGAACTGCTCTGAGTTGGTATCCAGGCGCGACAATTATGGCCACTCCTCCGCCACGTCTTGGTCCAGGTCGGTCACTACGACTTATTGAATATCCATCTGGTACTACCTCTTCATCTGCAATGCCTTCCGTTAACCAAGTCTCTGTTATAAAATATAAGTCAACATCTAAGGTTGTCAGAGCCATCGAAAAGTCATGTAACTTAGTTCGCAATCCTCTTACATTTTGATAATAAGCTTTTACTAACTTGATATTATTGGATGTCGCGCTCGGATGCTGGACTTTCATTACGTGTTTGCCCTTCCTGCCTCCGCGCCACGTTTCTCTTCCGAAACCATTCATTAACTCTCATGAAAAAGCTGAAAAAAACTCTCTGGTACCGTTATAACAAAGGAAGCGTAATTGTTGTGTTTTAATTCCAGCTTTTCAGCGGCATAACTCTGCTCACCCGCTGGATTTTTCCTATTCATGTAATGAATAACCTTATCTGCGGTTGTATCGGTTTTAAGTGACCATAGGTGGATACGCTTGATTCGCTCTACAGTTTGCAGTTCATCATCAGGCTTGCCTACACCACGGATAGAGACCCTAGGTCGCCTTTTATTTGCTACAATTGTCCAATTTTCAGCTAAAAGATCATTTTCTTGTTGATAATGGGAAGTCGCAGCTGGAGTATTAGACGCAGCAGATTTTGGTATATCTATCATGATATTTGTTTCAGCCAGCTTGAAAGTGTCTCTCGAACTGTTAGTAATACTTCTTGATTGCCCTTGTACCGACTTTACTTGTGCCGTATCTTCACACTGCTTATGCACAGACGCTTCAGTTACCGACCTTACTTGAGTTTGTTGGTTATTGTTCACCCGTGATTTATCTAATATTTTTTGTTTCTCTACTTTTTTTTCAGCTCGAAGTAATTTCACTTCAGTCTCTAAGTCATCCAACGCTTTTAGTTTTATTTTACTTTCGCGCAAATCTTCTCGTAAAAGTACCATCTCCTCCTTTAACAAAATCTTATTGCTGTTCAGAGTACATATATCTTTCATGAGCTGTTGTACCACCGTAATAAGCATCTTGATGCTATTCTCGTCTTCAGGCAACACCGGTAGCTGCTCACTAACCGGCGGCAAGACATAGCCTTGTTCTACCTCTCCTTGATTTACATCATCTTCAGTATAGTATGATGCCATTCCCCTAACAGGAGTAGATGAACTATTATCCCGCGGTATGTTGGACTTACAGCAAGGACACATCTACGCCGAAGACACCCTCATCTTCTCAGGAATATTACCACAGGTTCTATGATAAACTCCTGCGCACTTGTTGCATTTAGCGCCATCTTGCGCCAACAGAAATTTTCCACAACCTCCACACTTAAGCATTGTTATTAATGTCGATTCAAGCGCTTGAAGTAGGGATGCAACCGCTTTGCTGTAGAACGCAGCTGATTGCAATCGTTGATCGAAGCCGCGCTCAAAAGGTCGTAAGCGCCGTGCATACGATGTCGCTTACGCGTTTATGTTAAAATTAGCACTATTTTGAATTATGGACGTTAATTTTACGATTTAAAATATTTTTTTTGGAATAATTACTATTAAACACCAGCCACTGAAGGTAAATATTACACAGAAACTTGAATTAACACTTTACTATAACTATCGAGTAAATTTAACGATATATAAGGCGATATTTCACTACGAAAACGATTTTAATTACGGAGCACCGTTCGTAGCGTGACGAAGACAACAACAGCTTTTGTCAATTATGTCTCCTACCCTTCTTCAGTCGTATTACTTTCATCTATATGTGAAATTTAGCCTTGGAAAACCTATTAAAGTAAGCTCTCTGATCTATACTCTCATAGTTATGATTTACAGGTGTGTTCCAATAACATACCTCATAGACCCATTTGCATACTACGTGTGTTACATTGCTAGTTACTTAATTAAGATATGACTGGTATCAACGAGACCGCTTCGAATATGGCAACGGGCCAACTTTTGCTATTTGAAAATTGATGCACCCGAAAAAGGTGCAGTGTTTTCATAATCCTATTAGAAAGGCTGCCTTGGTGTTACGTGTAACGTTAACAAGTTAATCTAATCTCTTTGTTACGGTTTATGTACGTGTTCCTGTTACACACCGCCTAATGATTACTACAAGATGGGTCGGTTCCACGAAGTTTCCGTACTTCGTGGTTGGTTCAATCCGAGGGGGCGGACAAAAATGATTTTTTTCGATAGAAAACTTCCAGTATCTGTCCGGAATCTAGAATTGTGCCCGTTATAACCTAACATCGTGGCCATTAAACCTTACATTGTCGGCGAAAAGTGACTGTTCATAGTACACCTCTGCCACCCTCTCTAGGGGAATATAGGCGCCACTTATGCAAGCAGACATCTACACTTTAAAGTGTGACGTCTATAATAGAAGATTCGCCCAAAAGGCCTGGAAAAGTTCGGTAGTTCTACGCATGCCCTTACATCTGCACGCAGTAGGACTTGATGCCTGTCGTCGACAATGCAATTAATGTTGATGTAGTCTGGGCCGCTTCCATATAACTATAGCATGTTTGCCGTAAAAACGCTAAGAAGAGGATTCCGTTGTTAATTAGGCCATCATCATCTTGTGTACTTGTATAATATATGCTTTATACTATTTGCATAGGTACGTAACGTACTTGACATTTCGTAATGGTGCTTAAGATACGCCTGATGTCAACAGGAGACCTCTGAAATTGATAGCGCGCCAATTCTTTACCTTATCTCAAACTGGCGTGTGTTTGGGGTTTGTGTATACATTTTTAACACCAGGAGGGTGGTTTTGCGCTGGTTTATCAGTAGAGATACTGTAATGGCTTTTAAAATGTTGGTATGAATGCATTTTTTTGAGCATTTTAGCATAAATAGACACTTATGTACGATATTCCGTGAAATTCTGTCAGGAAATTAATTTCCTACAATGATATTATGCAAATACGATTTCATAACAGTAATCCGAACAATATATAAGGTTTGCATATTTTTTTATTTTATTCCAATACCTATATCTATCTATAGCGCCACGTAAGGGATTACGAGGTCGACAGAGATCTTACAGGTCCTTTATTAACAGACTTTTCCCGTTTTTCGTCTCTTACACGCTCGCTGGTTACGGAGACTCTTGACTTGTCCGTCAAATAAGATTGGGTCTGTTTGGTACTTGATTCTCTCAATAATGTTTCTCATATTACGTTCAAACGACGATTTTCAAAGGAACCGTCATATTGAGCTTGATTTATATTAAATACAGGCCTAAGTTACGACCGATATCAACAGGACAGATTCAAAATAGGTAAAAAGTCAACATGGAGCAACTCTTCACATTATTTGGAAACTGGTGGGTGATTTTTGTAATATTTTTCTCACTGGATCACGAGGGCTTTGCGCTTGTTACATGTATATTCGTATATTTTCCGGTTATGTCTTTTTCTATCACCCTATCTAAATCATCTCGCAGATCCCTTCCGGGGTAGGCAGAAAGTACAGAGTTCCAACAGGTTCTTTCCTTACAGACCTCTGGCCTCTGATGTCTTTAAATGTATTTTGAAAGTAAAAACTAAAGCTATGTACGTATGTAGGTACACATACCTACGTGAAGGGCATTTAATCTTGTAGATTTTAGAATACCATCATTTTCCATTGTAAATATAGATTAATTACGCCACCAATCTGAATATTAAACAATTTACCTTCAAGAAATTCTTTATAAAAAAACATATACATTCTTTTATGGCAACGTGAATTTAATAACAGCTTTATTAAATATCAAGGGCACAAAATAGCAAACAGGGGTGGGGGTTTTCGCCATATTAAGCTTTGGCAGTATACCGACGCATAAGACAGCGGTACATCACTGAAACCCTGCCATAATAAAATGACTGAATGTTAAATTCCTTTTACTTTGGAAATGTGGATGCGTCGCTAAAAAGCCGTTATTTTATGTACGAGACGAGTTATGAGATTGGAGGAGGTAACAGAGGTCGGTAAGGGTAGAATCTGTTGGAGCTGTTCTCTATATCCCCTTGAGGGATCTGATGTGGTGGCGCTCCTTTATATTGCCTAGTAAATATATATACACAATACAAACCGGTTGGTAAATAAGTTGCTTATTACCAAAGAAAGTAGTGTAATGCTAATATTGCGTTCAACTATATAATTTCTGTTTATTCTTACGTGGCCTGTTTTATAAACCAACTACAAACAAACTAGATATGGTTGGGAAATCAAAGAATGAACACAATGAATGAATTTTATTCATTAATTTATTTCTTAAGCGCATCCAGTTTTGTAGGGACTTATGATGTAATTGAACGCTGATTGGTATCAACTAGTCTTTATGACATGCTGTTCCAAATATCAATGCGCCATCTCACAATGAGTTCTTAATATTTAACGTCATAGCTAACCAATATAATAATGTATATATATATATATATATATAACAGATATACAATGCGAAAGTGGAAGGATGTAGGTGCCGGGGAAGCCCTAGACTAGATCTTAACATGACCAAATAGACCGTGTCTTAGCTGAAGGGCAAGTCAAGAGTCTCCGTAACCGGCGAGTGTTTATGAGACGAACTATGAGAGTGGAGGAAGCCAGAGAGGTATGTAAGGAAAGAACCTGTTGGAACTCTGTACTCTCTGCCTACCCCGCGAGGGAGCTGGCGTGATGATATAGATAGATAGATAGATATATATATACCGTACACAACATGCCTACATACAGTACAGTTTATTATTTTTAGTTCAGAAAAAATAGACTATAGATTTATTTGCAGTATAAACGAAAGTTTTACAGAAAATCTTTATGTTAAATATGTTTTAATGTATTCGCATAATCAAATATAGAGATTATTCCACTACACCGTACGCAATCATTAATTACTTTTGGGAGCGTTCATGAATTTAGAGGATTCAAGCCGTGGCAAGTTTATTTAATAGGTCTAGTGTTTTTAAAGCCCTTACGTATTTTCAAGTGTTCTTAAAAGGAGCGTCGGCGTTCACATTCAGAAGTACGTAGGCAAAAGAAATATGAATTTAAAACTAAGCGTATTCAAGTGACGGCTTATTCTAGCTTAAATAATAGCTTATTAGGTACGGTTAAGCCTTACAGGATTTAGCGTTATGTAACAAACAAAATATAGTCTCTAATCTATCTATCTATAATATTACGTTAGATCCCAGGGATAGGCAGATAATACAGAGTTGCCACAGGTTCTTTTCTTACAGATTCCTGTTAGATTTTAATTTTAGTAAAACTTATCCCTATACTAGGATTTATTCCTATTTAAATACACAAATACCCAGACCGAAGCAAATAATTGTGTGTCACACAAAGATTTGAATTTCGGTTATTGCTCGATGTCTTGCTTTTGTACATATAATCTGTAATCTTTTTGTATAAGTAAGTTACTATGTCTATTTCTAAATTTTAGAGAGTTTTCGTACATTACACAAAACTAGCTTAACGCCATTTGTCGCGTTTCCGAACGAGGCATCTAGTGTCATCATTTTTAACTTAAAATTCAAAAAATAAAATTTTGTAACTCCCATTCTTTTCTCTCCCGAGAACGTCTGTAGGTTAAACATTAAAATAAACGCAATAGACTCAGCAAAATAGTTTTATTGCATAGTAAACACGTTGCGGCGGCAACATATGATCCTTCAGCGCCGATTTCAAGCGGATTGCGACCTTCACATCCCTTCAGACGTTTGGGTGTTCAAGCAAGATACGAAAAAAGCGGGGACGATTGCCAGCCGGTTACATCGCTTTCAAACGAAGAAACGGTACGGCCAGCCATTTATCCTATCCAAATATCTATCCACCCTTGT
Organism: Phalera bucephala; assembly: GCA_905147815.2. Lineage (NCBI taxonomy): Eukaryota > Metazoa > Arthropoda > Insecta > Lepidoptera > Notodontidae > Phalera > Phalera bucephala. The sequence continues at coordinate 9,216,508 of LR990617.1, read as the reverse complement.
GTTAACTCTGTGGTAATCCAATTACAGTGATTGAGACGCAGTGAGTAGCTGTTTGCAAATCAAAAGCAGTGTGTGCCGTCGCTAGCGCTAACTGCAGTTCGCAAAACGTGAGTACTCCACCTTTCACTGATCTCCAGAATGAGCACAGAATCAGGCACTAGGTCTAAGTCTCCATGAGAAATCACAGTCACGGATGACGAGAATATGAAAAGAGCAATAAGTGATTTAATTAAGAAGCGAGGTATTGTCAAAAGTCGCTTAACAAGACTTTCGAATCACATTAGCCGCTATGACACTAGCAAATCTCTGCCTGTTCAAGCTCAGATAAACTTAAAGTTACGCATCAAAGGGGCTGAGGGTCTATTTGTTGAATTTAACGATCTTCAGGCTAAATTAGAAGAATCTGTTTTGGAGGTAGATCTTGACGAACAGTTAAGAGAGCGAGAATTATTTGAAGATTGTTATTATGACACATTAGCTAGGGCTGAATGTATGCTACGCGGTGGTGAGGTTGATACTAATTCTAAACCGACTCCTAGTAGTTCAGTTAAGCTTCCTACCATATTAATACCAGTTTTTGATGGTTCTGCAGAGCAGTGGCTCCAGTTTAGAGACACATTTCAATCGTTAATCCACAATTCAAACAATATTCAAAGCATAGAAAAGTTCCATTACTTGAGATCATCTCTTAAGGGCAGTGCGGCTTTGGTTTTTGATTCGGTTGAATTCTCCGCGGCAAATTACGAGGTGGCATGGGAGTTACTCCTCACAAGATTTAACAATACCAGATTACTAATACATAACCACGTAAGGGCTTTATTTAACATTCAAACGCTGACCAAAGAATCACCAGCATTGCTGAGGAAGTTAATAGACATTATACTCAAAAATCTACGCGCATTAAAACTTCTAGGTGAACCGGTAGATACCTGGGATACCTTAATTATTTACATTATAGTAACAAAATTAGATATAATCTCAGAACGCGAATGGGAACAACACAAAACTATGCACTCCAATCAAGCTGGTGATTCCAAATCAGTTTTGAAATTAAATGATTTGTTGAACTTTCTAAAGGACCGAGCTGACATGTTGAAAACATTACAGATGTCGCACGGTAGCACGAGTCACAAAGGGCACAGCACAATTACACAAAATCACTCGAAAATACACTGCAATGTTTCCACAAATAAGTCGCAAAGCCAAAGTAAAAAGTCGTGTTTTCTTTGTAAACAATACCATCCACTGTATAAATGTCAATATTTCTTAACTTCCAGTTTAGAATCTAAATTAAAACTAATAAAAGATAACAAGCTTTGCGAAAATTGTTTACGTATCGGTCATAACGTGAATGAATGTAGATTCGGTTCTTGCCGGTTTTGCAGATTAAAACATAACTCGTTAATTCATCATGAAGTTAGTCACAAGGCGGGGCCGCAAATCTCAGCTGATAATAAGTGATCAAACGAACTTACCTGAAGTGAAGTTCGATCATTATTATACGAAGTCCTTCGTTCGAAGATATAAACATGCAGCTCTCTCTACTCGCTTGGCAAGCCGCTAAATTTTTTAGAAACGTCAACGCCTCCTCTATGGTATCTGTGGACATAACCTCTGCGACCATTCCTTTTAGAAGTAGTACATTTCAACTTTACCAACGGGCAGGGCGGGTTGGGTACTTATATCTTCGAACGAAGGACTTCGTATAATAATGATCGAACTTCACTTCAGGTAAGTTCGTTTGATCACTTATTATACTGTGTCCTTCGTTCTCGATATAAACATGCAGCTGTTTAGAGCTATAAGGGTAAAGTTGAAGTATACCACATGAATGTCATTTTTAAGCGTGAGCTCTAAAACATAATATGTCATGAGTACATTTGTATAACACATTCCCGTTGTTTGCATTGCTATACAACACAAATACAACATATATATATATATATATATATATATATATATATATATATATATATATATATATATATACAGACGAGTATATATACACCTATATTGTTTCTTACAACCAGTCTGTCTAACTTATTCAAAATAAATTTATTTAATCAAATTCTATAACATGTTATGTTATATAGCGTAGATCCATCCCAACAAAATTCTTTAAAGCACCTGTTATAGCACACCTGTTGTCCTTAACTCATTACTACCGGGTAATAATAATCAATCATTACTTATCAAGATATCAGTGCATTCTCCATCTGTTGTCTTCTATATAAAGATTTTTTTTTTTTTTTTTTTTATAGATGTCCCTTTATATAACGAGAGTTGAGGAATTACCGATCCAGAACTTTGTTTATATGAAATTAATCCCTTTATAATAATTCTTGTATCATAGAAAATCCTTCCGAAACGAACTATGAGAGTGGAGGAAGCCAGTAAGTAAAGAACCTGTTGGAACCCCGCACCCCCCCGCCTACACCGCAAGGGGTCTGGCGTGACGATATAGATAGAGATCGATAGAAAACTCTTACTGTGTACTAGATCTAGAAACAAACTATATTAGTACCCAATCTATAACAATATAAGACAAATAAGACAGGGAAACCTGTTTCCCCACTAACGTGTCTTCCAAGTGGCATGTGGGGCTTTATGTGTTTTTTTTTTTTTTTTTTTTTTTTTTTTTTTTTTTTTTTTTTTTTTTTTTTTTTTTTTTTGTCAATTGTTCTCTTTTGTGAGTACAGTACCAGACAAAGGCTACTAATTCTATTGGTGATTATAAGGATGCTTTGCTATAATTACTTATTTAATTTATGATAAAGTATTTTCCTTTATGTCAAAGTTCGGTTATATTTAATGTTAGTTATATTTATAATCTTTAAAGATGCACATATACCAAAATTTAACATTTTTGTACTAGAGGCCTTTGTACTAATGTCCTTATCTAGAGCTATTCCTCACATAAGGCTATGTACCTTAACTATATGATCTCGCCCCCCCCCCCTCCCCCATTTTTGGGTTTGGAACGAAGGGCAGTGCTGATGTGTGGTAACCTAATTTAACCTGCCCCACTGTTAAACTATACTACTATTATTATTATATATTCCGAAACTATCCCGGATGTCATTTTTATGTCCACCTAATTATTTATGTATCACTTAACAATTCGTTCTTGCGCAATAACGCCCGCGAACATTCATTTTTGGCAATACGATCGGGCCACCCCTGACCCGTTATATTGCTGATGAAAATTACACTCAAATTTACTAATTTAGTAATGACTTAAGTAGCGAATAAGTCACAGGCAACTAGACCAAACCACGGACTATAACTTTATGATATTGGGAATCCTATTCATAACTTAACTTTTTCATACCCTTAAATGCCACACTTCCTCTGCTTCTTTGTATGTGGTTGTTTTTTATAAGTAGCAACTGTAGTGAGTAACTTTTTAGTTAGTTCTAGATTTCCAACCGTGAGGATTGAGTGTCACTTAACTTATACATGTAGTACCTACGTATCATTCATATTTCATTTAATATCATAATAATATGTTTTGCGCCCTCGCCTACCCACTTGGGATCTGGCGTGGTCTTATAATTATTAATAAATAAATAATATCAAGTTCCCTAAGACTAAGGTTATTGCTGATACTACCTAATATTTATCATACCTGTGATAAAAATATACTTTTGATTATTCTTGTTTAAGATAATCTATACTTTTAAATATTGTAACTCAATATTTCATCAACTTCATCAACAATTTTTAAATAGGTATTATTATTAAGTCATTTGCATGACTTTATTTTCTTTTTATATATAGATACATTAATAAGATACATGTAACATGTGGATGTAATAATTTAAATGTAACAATATGAAAAATGCAAATTTTTTGTATGACATTTCCAATTCAATACTTTTACACTGAACCACCTTTAAATAAATTACAGCATGTATAGTGCTCTAAAACCACCTGTTTCCATAATAGTAGCAGGTTGTGTTTGTGTCATATCTCCGATATCCTAACTGTACCAGAAACATCACTGGTGCTCAATATAAATGTGCACATTCAAAACTAAACACAAACCTATTTTTTATAGTTATTAATTACTTGAATAATTTTATTTGATTATATATTATTAATTGATTAAAATATTATCAAACAAAAGTACAATAAAAACATCTAATTCTTCAATTCATGAATTGATGTATAATCTTTCCTCTGTGTGTCTCAAATTTCTAATGTATTAATTACACTATAAATGATGCAGGACGCAACCAAAAACCAAAACTATTGGACTCATTACCCAATAGAAAGCTGAATAGCTCCTAATAAATTTTTTATTAGTATATTTAATATGGCTCTAATGTCTATTATTAGCATTGAGTTTCTTTGTGGGATAAGGATTATAGCACAGTTGTGATCATCCATCTTTAATTAAATTCTAATGAGAATGGCTATAAATTGTATATCAATTATTAAAAATTATGTTTCTAATAATAATGTTTCTATACATAATGTTAAATATATGTAGGACCAGATTTATTTAACCTTCACTTGTCTGGATTACTTGCAGTATTTGCACAAAACCCATAAAGTTATGTTTGCCGTTGAAGGCAGACAGACACACATTTTTATTAGTGTCATAGATACATTGTTACATACCAAAGTCAGTGAATACCTTTAGCCTCCAATATTATGGTTTATTTGTAACAGCCATGTTGTATTCCTGAATGTTTAACTGATTTTTTCAGTAACATAAAAAAAAACAAAACAAGCCTTTATGTAAAAAGCCTAGCAAGCTTTTCTTACCTCACATTCTCTGGTAGGAGACTTCCAATGTCCATTGTGATTTGTTTTTGGTGGGCTGCTAGGTACACTGTAGGTACATTTATACATACATTTGTGGATAGATGTACATTTTTACACACCGGATGAGGATTGTTGTTCCATATTGGTTACAACACTGGTGGTTTCTTGAAATTTAAACTACTGCTTATGAATAGCTAGTTATAATTCCATCTTGGTACTCCACTATATTAACCTTATTTAATACAAAATATATACTGCTGACCACAAAGGTTCTTATCCCAATCAATGTTTCATGATTGTATTGTTAGGACTCATCTTCCCTGGCTACCCTGCAAGGGGTCTGGGCTGATAATATTGATAATTATTAGTTTTATGTTAACTGGATAGACCAGGTATTTTATATTATATTTTAAGGATGTATGTGTGTAACACAAATTATTGTACAACTTGCCTGTCTCAGCATCGGAAGACTGTGATATTATATTTGGAATATTTCCACAATTCTGTTGCTTGTCAGTTATAACAGGCATTGTTATAAGTAGAGACTACTTTGGCTCATCTGTTTATAAACCCTGTTCAGGGATAAATATTGCAAGGTTTACCTTTTTAATACAAGTGCTCATAATATTGCACAATTCTTTGTGTAATAAGCTCCACTTTGGGCTATTTTAGGATTATTATACAAGTATGTCTAATAATGAAATCAATGCAAAACATTATGTTTCTGCAAAGGGGTGGCTTATGTTATTAATAATGTATTGTTATTCATAAATTCATAAACAATGTCCCTTTAGTTACCCTTTCAGAAAGTCTCCTTTAGGAGATATAATATCACAAATTGCTTATAGTTTATAGCAATAGTCTTTGTATTTACTGTTTAAGGTATGTATGTTGGGTAACATTTTAGTTTCTTACCATTGTAGAAATGTGAACTGCACAGGAGCACCTCATGGGTGAAACCTATGAGTAGTATGACCTTCAGCACATATCTCGTATGGGCCCCAAGTCTTGCGGATCACGCCGATGCATCTCGTACACCGCTCGTGTCCTTGAATTACCGTTAAGTCTTGCGGACCACGTCGATGCATCTCGTACATCGCCCGTGTCCTTAAATTGGCATCGATCCTTAACAATCATTATTGATTAATGTCCCCGCTAATTTCTCTCATTAGAGGTTTTACCTTGCCAATTTATAGACGGTTAATAATTGTTTGCAGGTATATTGCGTGTTAAACTGTTTTTACACGAAGAGGGACATGAGACTTCGTAAGTTTACTTTTCGAGTGAAGACTTTACTTTATAATAAAACTCACGTCTCCAAATATTCGATAATATTATACATAAACATGTTAAGCTGAAAACGCCACAATTAAACAACTATCAGTTGATCTTTTTGGAATGTACTTTTTTGTCAAGACGTAAATTATTTCTGAATTTGCCTATACGATGTTTTAAATTTATTTCACAACATCACTTGAGTATATAAAAACCTTTTGTTATATAATTTCACTGCTACGATTATTTGATTAAATTAAATGTCGACCGAAACTTTATTACAAGGCATCGGCTGCCACGCTAAAAGAAAGAATGGTCGCAGAGGTTATGTCCACAGATACCATAGAGGAGGCGTTGACGTTTCTAAAAAATTTAGCGGCTTGCCAAGCGAGTAGAGAGAGCTGCATGTTTATATCGAGAACGAAGGACACAGTATAATAACAAAACTATACCAGCTGTGATTATGCACTCGGCCGTCAACGCTGCCGACTCGCATGACAACAACAAAATATGCAACAATAATGCTCGAGTAGATGTTTTATGCGCTCGTTACCCATGTATGCGACCTGTGTTGTTGTCAACGGCACTAGTCGAAGTGCGGGGTAGTCGTGGTAATTATCATTTAGCTCGCGCGGTTTTAGATTACGCAATCGCTATGCGACTATTTAAATTTACCATTAGTACAGTCCACTCAAGAAATCCGTGGCGTGGGTAACTCGGTAACAAGATCAACGGTGATTTGCAATATCGAGGTTAAATCACACATGGATACATACGTTATGCGAATTCAATGTTTTGTTTTACCTAATATTACGTCCGTGTTGCCAGCGTTACCGCAACAACTTGCGAAGTACGAGATCCCTGGCAACGTACAACTAGCCGACCCCGAATTTCATGAATCCCGAACGATAGATATCTTAATCGGCGCAGATATATTTTGGGACTTATTATGCGAAGGTAAAATGCGATTACCCCAAGGTCCATACCTACAAAATACGCGATTAGGCTGGATTATATCGGGTCCGGTAAACGGTATGCGAAAACCGAACCACGTACGATGCAATTTTTCTCAATTAAAAGAGAACCAACTGCGGCTGTTTTGGGAGCTTGAGGAGCCTAAGCTTTGTGACACGCGCACCGACGAGGAACGGGAATGCGAAAACCATTTCGTCAAAACCACAACTCGTAACAAGGACGGGAGGTTTTGCGTCACGTTTCCCCTCAACTCTTCGCCTCAAAGTTTAGGTGAGACGTTTCCTCAGGCCCTCAAGCAATTAATATCATTAGAGAAAAGATTGCAACGTGATCCAGAATATAGGAAATTGTACACGGACTTCATGCATGAGTATGTAGCTTTGGGGCACATGACGCGAATTGACTCATTCGGAGTTCCTCATTTTTTTATGAGTCACGAGTTCTGCGCGAGCACAGCGAGAGCACCAAATTAAGGGTGGTATTCGATGCGAGTGCTGCCTCGAGCACTGGAGTATCCCTTAACGATATACAGCACATAGGACCTCCTATACAAGGTGACTTACTTGCTATTCTACTACGTCTGCGCCTCCATAAATACGTGGCTTGCGCTGACGTTGAAAAAATGTACCGACAGGTTGAGGTTATCGATAATGAACGCGAATTACAGCTTATCTTCTGGCGTGATGACCCGTCACACGAGGTGGGTGTTTATCGTCATAACTGTATTGTTTATGGGACTGCATCCGCTGCCTTCATGGCGGACCGATGTTTAAAGGAAACGGCTGCAAACTGCTCGGATCCAGACGTCAAAAGGATAATTTATGAGGATTTTTTCGTTGATGACCTTATTACATCGTCCGATAATAAAGACAAATTATTAGAACATTGCGAAAAAACGTGCAAAACTTTGTTATCGGGATGTTTTCCTTTACGAAAGTGGTTATTCAATTTTCATTGTGACCAATTACTTGCCGACCCGTTTCATGAGGTCAAGCAACAAAATTTAGACATAAACCGCCAAACTAAAACTTTAGGTGTCGGTTGGAATAATTTATCTGATGAATTCCATTATAACACGCAATTTAAGCGGGATAGTATAGTAACTAAACGGTCCATATTATCCCACGTTTCACAAATATTCGATCCGTTTGGATTATTAAGTCCTGCAATAATGATTGCGAAAGTTTTATTACAAAAATTCTATCTATCTATATCTATATCATCACGCCAGCTCCCTCGCGGGGTAGGCAGAGAGTACAGAGTTCCAACAGGTTCTTTTCTAACATACCTCTCTGGCTTCCTCCACTCTCATAGTTCGTCTCATACACACTCGCCGGTTACGGAGATTCTTGACTTGCCCTTCAGCTAAGACACGGTCTATTTGGTCATGGTAAGATAGTCTAGGTCTTCCCCGGCACCTACATCCTTCCACTTTCGCATTGTATATCTGTTTTGTCATTCTTTCTTCTGGCATCCTTTCTATATACCCGAACCAACGGAGCATACCCTTTCTCATCTTTACACCGATACTATCTCTCATACCTACTCGCCTTCTTACTACGCTGTTGCGAATACGGTCGGTCAGCGTGACTCCGCACATCTTCCGCAGAGATCGCATTTCGACCGCATTTATCCTGCTTTCGTTCTCCTTCTTACATACCCAACTCTCTCTGCCATATAACAGCGTTGGGACAAGCACTCCGTTATGCATGGCCAGCTGCGCCTTTTGGCTTAAGTGCCGGCTCCCAAGTAGCCTTCCCATCGCACCATTCACTCTATTACCTGCATTAACTCTTCTCTCTATATCAGCGGTGTATTTCCCATCCTTACTGAAGGCGCATCCAAGATATACAAACTCATTCACTTGCTCCAGCACATCCTTACCAACCACAATCCTTGCATTCGTTCTGGTTTCTTCCCGTTCAAAAACCATAATTTTGGTTTTCTTCACATTCAAATATTATGGTTATTAAAATTAGATTGGGATGATGCGCTCCCCAGCGATGTCGTAGATGCGTGGAACAGGTTCGCAACTGGCTTATCTGCACTCGAAAGTATTCGAGTACCGCGTTACGTACTGGGTATTGTGGCATCGCATATCGAGCTGCACATATTTACTGATGCGTCATTAACAGGATACGGTGCATGCGTTTTCATTCGTGTCGTAAACAATACCCACTCCGTAGTATGTGTCAGGCTACTATGCTCCAAGAGCAAAGCTGCACCAGTGAAGCCCGTGAGTATTCCGAGGCTAGAATTGTGCGGTGCTGTAACTGGTGCACGTTTATATTCAAAAATACTTGAATCTCTTCATTGTGAATTCAAACACGTCATGTTTTGGACGAATTCAACAATCGTATTGGGATGGCTACGCATGGCCCCCAATTTACTTAAAACTTTCGTTCAAAACAGGGTCGCCGAGATTCACGAAATCACAAAAGACTTACCATGGTGGCATGTCAACGGGAAGGAGAACCCAGCCGACTTGGTGTCACGTGGGGTTTCCTTACCAGACCTCGCCATCTCTAAACTGTGGTGGGAAGGACCTCCCTTTCTACATGAGTTCGCCTTCAATTGCGGCGATCCTGTTTCAGAGTTTTATTCGTCGGAGGTGCAAACCGACTTACCTGAGGTCAAACCTATTAAGCTAAATGTTCTACTTACAAAGATACCTACCGAAATATTTCCATTTTCTAGATATTCTCAGTTAGAACGAATGAGACGCGCCCTGGCTTACGTGTTACGTTTTATTTACAACTTGCGCAACAAAACAAATCATCACACGGGTGCACTCACTTTGGACGAACTGAGAAAATCAGAGTTAATCTTAGCGTGGTTTTCTCAATTAGAATCTTTTGGTGAAGAATATAATTTAGTTTTGAGAAATCAGTCGCTGTAAGGGAAGCTTATTCAAGCTAAACTTGTTCATTGACGAAAACAATTTAATGCGTGTTGGTGGACGAATTGGTTATTCGGACAGTTTCGAATACGAGCAAAAGCACCCCATTTTGCTATCTTCCAAACATCGCTTTACTGTATTGCTCATGCGCCACGAGCATAGACGTCTGTTTCATCTTGCACCTCAGGCGTTGCTGTACGATATTCGCCAAAGCTGGTGGCCTATAGGTGGCAGAAATCTAGCGAGAAAAATAGTTAACGTTTGTATTGCGTGCAAAAGCCTAAAGGGAAAAACTTTGACTCCTATTATGGGCAATTTACCGAAAGAACGAGTAACTCCCACCTACCCATTTCGATATTGCGGTGTAGACTACGCAGGGCCTGTGCTTACACTCAATCGCAAAGGAAGAGGCGCTAAGACTACCAAGTCCTACATATCTATATTCGTTTGCTTTATTACGCGAGCAGTTCACTTGGAACTGGTATCCGATTTATCCACTGAGGCATACATTTTAGCTCTAAAGCGTTTTATATCGCGACGTGGCAAGCCAGATGAAATATTCTCTGATAATGGCAAAAATTTTGTCGGGGCCAAAACAGAGTTTTTTAAGTTTTTGAATTCTTGTTCCGAGGACATCGTTCAGTACGCGCTTAGCCAAGCTATACGATTAAGATTTATACCTGGTTATTCTGCTCATTTTGGAGGATTATGGGAAGCTGGAATAAAATCCTGCAAGTTTCACTTAACTCGGGTCATAGGTAACGCTCACCTCACGTTTGAGGAGCTTACTACAGTGTTGACACAGGTAGAAGCTATACTTAACTCCCGCCCTTTGTCTCCCTTGTCTTCCGATCCACATGACTTCCTTCCTCTCTGTCCTGCACACTTCCTGGTTGGTCGTCCGCTTACTGCACCGGTGTATCAGGACATGCGAGATGACACTTAAAAGTTGATGACCCGCTATGAACGAGTGGAACAGATACGCCACAACTTTTGGTCTCGTTGGGCCAAGGAATACGTCTCCGAGCTTCAAACGCGCTGCAAATGGAGAGAGAATGTCGGGAGCCTACAGCCCAACACCCTGGTGGTGATTAAAGACGATAGACTTCCCCCGTTGAAGTGGTCGCTTGGAAGAATAACGAGCACCGTGGTTGGCAAGGACGGCATATCGCGCGTAGCTGACATTCGGACTGCGTCAGGAACAGTGCGGCGCAGTTTTTCAAAAATTTGTCCTTTGTTTCATGAAGAAGACGTGGAGCAATGTTCGAGTACTAATCTTTGAAGCTACAGCTTCCAAGGCCGGGGGCATGTCGCGTTTCCGAACGAGGCATCTAGTGTCATCATTTTTAACTTAAGATTCAAAAAATAAAATTTTGTTACTCCCATTCTTTTCTAACCCGAGAACGTCTGTAGGTTAAACGTTAAAATAAACGCAATAGACTCAGCAAAATAGTTTTATTGCATAGTAAACACGTTGCGGCGGCAACACCATTGATTAAAAGCAGTTTAGATTCGGTTTTGGCGAAATTCCGTCATACAATTTCCACCTAGTAACCTAGTTTTTATCGTAGAATGTTCACATCCCACACCTTGCGAACTGAAACCAAAGTACGAGTATCTATCTCCACGGTGAATAATGCGCCACGTACATCTATCCCAATGTATTCCTATCTCACGCTCGGATTCGATTACAGATGGAAATCTCATTTTTAAGAATTTGTCACAAACTTAGAGGAAGTTGAAATAAGTTTAATTTATTGTAAAGATGTTACAAAGACGTGCCCTCGTTATTACGTAAGCCGTAAAGATTATTTTTTCTTGAAAAAGCGATAGAGGGATGAAAAAGTAATGGATAAGCATAACTCGTTTCTTTCTAAATAGGTGTACTAGACCTAGATATTTCTAGGTCTGGTACATCTATTTAAAAAGAAACGCACTAGCATATGGAGAGTAAAATTGTTAATTAGAAATTAGCCTATACACCAGTCTGACCAGCAGGCAAAGGTCTTTTCTCACAAATCGAGGGGAGAGAGGATCAGTCATAGACTCTACATCACTATGTAAAGTCATTTCATCACGGCGTGTAATGCCAAAGAAATAGAAGTGCTAAGTGTATTGAAATAAGATTAAAAATAATGCAAGCTTCAAAAGATACCATTTTTTCCTCAGCCATATATCGATATCTTTTGGAATTTACCTTCAAACCTAAACCGTAACAATGTGTTGCATTGTTAAATCAGATTGAAGGGGTGTAATTGCACCTTTTTAGACCTTCTGTTAAAAAACGTAGGACGAGCAATATTTACGAGTACCGAAACGCACAAAGTCACTCCCGTGTGTCCGAAACGGCATGTGATTGATGTAACATATGCTGGAAATGATGAAAATGGACACCTTTGAATGTAAAAAGCTTTTCCCATTGCTTATATTAAGGGTCATGTGTCATTTAAAGCGAGAATCAAGAACCTTCAGAGAAAAGATCAGCGTCTATAGTAGTCATACATAAATATGTTATTTGAGTTGAGTGTTGTTAAATCAATATGAGGACAGAGATGGAGAGAGAGAAACAGAATGTAATGTAAAAAATCCAGCAGTATATGACGCTGACTAGAAGGATTTGCATGGAATGGCATAAATAGATTGTATATGTGTGCGTAATGCTAGCCAGTTGATATGTAATGCTAGCCAGTTGATACTATAAATTTACTAAATTAAGATGAATATGACAACACAATTATTCAACTGAAGCACGCCATTATTTTGCCAGATGGTTAAACTTCAAGGCTCGGCTCTTATTGAATCATCATCATCATCAGCCCTTGTCAGTCCACTGCTGGACGTAGGCCTCTCCCATGGCTCGCTACTGAGCTCGATCTTCAGCTCTCCTTCTCCAATCCCTGCCTGCTGCCTTACGAATATCGTCGTCCCACCTAGCGAATGAATGCGACTGAATATATATATTATTGAATGCGACTTATGAAATTTATTGCAAAATAACAACTTGCCTCAAGTTCACCCCGAAACCAAAATGTAATTTGTATCGAAAAGTAAGTTTGTTTGTGTCGATATTTGGGATTTCAAAGCTCATTGGCCAATGAAAATATTTTCTTAACGAGATAAATTCAATGCTTGTTTGAATAGGATTTGATTACATAATAAAAGTGTTATTGCATGAACTAGACTGTAAACTATAAAATAAAAAGTTTCGGTATAGTCCTGGAGGTGATATGGATCTCATATCGGGTAACCTTGGTCGGCCCTATGTACAAAATAAAAAAATATGGTCCAAAAGAAAAAACATAACACCGTCACATCTATATTCCCCAAGCGGGGGTGGTAGAGGTACACTGTGTACACCCACTTTTGCTGACGATGTTAGGTTCCGTATTATAAGGGGCGAGCCTATTGCAATATACCGGGCCCAATTCCAGAGTTCGAACTGATACTGGGAGCTTTTCGATAAAAAACCACATTTGTCCGTCCTAGGATTTGAAACGAGGACCTCGTGATCGCAAACCACATTATTCGCCACTAGACCAATGAGGCAGTTCTGATAGAATTACGATAGAAATAAGAAAAAAATATCTCGGTACAAGAGTACTGCATCTACTCTCATTGCTATAGGTACAGAAGGTAAATTACCTATAAATAGTACTGAATTTCGAGCAGTAAAAGTCGTTTTATATTAACCTTATATCTCTTACCTACTTACCATGGTTATATATCTTATACCTTAATCATGTATACTCTATCTAACACTCTGCTTACCTACATTTGATATCGGAATATGAATTAAAAATAAATCTAGTCTATCAATCTTAGCAAATCGATTTCTCAAGGGCTACAAACTACTAAACCACTAAAGCAACGATATTTTGATGTGCGAGAGGGTGATAAATTTATATTCGCACTTTCGACTTTTATACGTTGGAATATGTTTGGATTGCTATGCGACGATTATTAATGTAGCGTCAAATTGTCATTTAAAATTAACAGAGTTTTGTGGAGACCTCAAGGGAAGGTCATTGCGCAGCAGGCTTTTAAAAATACAGAAAGATTTGGCGTAAGCCTTGTCATCACCGAGACTCCCAAATGTAATACAATATTTTATTCCAAAAGTATTGTACATAAACGTATGTAAGAACTTCAAAAGTCGTTGATAAAGTTATCCAACTTTTGAAGTATTTACTTTTATACAACTAACTAACTGTTACCCACGGCTACGCAAGAGTTTATTTTGTAATTTGACATATATAGGTCGGTGTTCCTAGGATAGCAGAGATCTTGTATATTATTCCAAGACCTAAGACACCTCTATACTAAGTAGGTTTCTTTAAAATCCGTTGAGTCATGGTAGTATGGAGAAATAAAAACTATTCCGCAAGAACCGTACCCGTGCTATGAAAGGGGCAATGCTCGGCGTTTCTCTACGTGAAATAAAAACTACATTTGTCCGTGGTCATGGTCTCTCTTATATAGGACAAATAAAAGAGACCGGTAAAAACTCGGGTTAAAGAACACATAGCTGACCTAAAACACCGTCGCTCTAAGAAGTCTGCAGTCTGTGAACATGTCCTTGACCGCACCCGCCATAACATCAGATTTGATAGACCACAAATTCTCGTGAAAGAACACCGATTCCTACCAAGGATGGTTCGTGAGACTATTGAAATTAAAAAACATTCTAATTTCAATAGAGAAGATGGCTGGGTGCTTCCATCGACTTGGGATCCGGTAATTAATATAATCAAATCTAAAACCAAGCATAACACTGCAAGTCCTCAAGACAGCGTGAGCTCATTCTGCGTCGATCGGACCAACAAAAATAATTAAGAAGTTTGAGGGTACCCCGGGACAACTATGCCTTTTGGACGTCTAACACCTCAGTCCTTCCCGTGACTATGGGTGCTGCAGAGCACTCGAAATGTCGGGAACTAAAAATCAAAAATAAACCGCGATAAAATCCGAAAAATAGTTTTATTTCATGTGTAATATTCGCGTAAATCTAAGAACTCAGTATGTTTCTCTACGTGATCGAATCAGGAATGAGGAATCGTAAAATAACCAAGGTCACCGACATAGCGCTAAGGATTAGCAAGTTGAAGTGGCAATTGGCGGGCCACATATCGCAAAGAACGGAAATCGCTGGAAGTCGTTGGATGCAGGTGGCATCGGATCGGTTACGCTGGAAAGCGATTGGGGAGGCAAATATCACCTCTCCAGATATTACAGCCTGCCATCGCCTCGGTAACAACTCAAGCAAGCCTCGTCCACTGCTAATACGATTTAAGAGCCAAATTTCACGCAGCGAGATTCCTTCCACACAATACTCTTTGCCCGGCTATAAATTAGTGCGTAATGACAGAACAGGCAAGGGATGTGGTGGGGTTGCTATTTATCTCCGTGGAGATATTGACTACAAAGTTATTGATCAGTCTCCAAGCGATTATTCTAACTTTGCTGAACACCTATTTATTGAAATAATTTTTAATCATATACACCTTCTTATAGGTGTCTATTATAGTCCCTCTAATCAAATTGATTACTTCTCTTCATTTGAATCCAAGTTAGAATATTTCTGTCCTATATATGACCACTTTATTATCCTTGGAGACTTAAATACTTGCTTGCTCAAGGATAACGCCCGTAGCCGCAAACTTCGATCCCTTGTCTCTTCTGTCAATATGCACATCCTTCAGCTTAATGCTTCTCATCATGCCCCCCATTGTACTTCGTCTCTACTAGACTTAATTCTGGTTTCTGACCCTAGCAGGGTAGCTACGCATGGGCAATTTGCTGCCGCCTTCTCTTATCACGATCTCATTTTCTTATCCTACAAAATTCGTGCCCCTAAACGTAAATACAAATTTCTCTCACTTCGCAGTTTTAAGAGCATTAATTTGGAACGTTTGTGGAGGATGTGGCCCGTATTGACTGGTCTCCTGTGTACAGCTACGAGTACAATAACCTTGACGAGAAAGTGTCTGCATTCAACAACATTGTTCTTGATACATATAATAAACATGCTCCTTTAAAAAAAGTAAAAATAAAGCAGCTCCCTGCACCCTGGTTATCCGATAGTATTAAAAGAGAAATGTCAAAAAGAGACAAAGTTAAGAGACGTTACAAAAAAAATCCTACATAAGAGAACTGGTCTCTATATAAAAAACTGCGGAATCGTTGCAACCGTTTGTGTAGAGATGCTAAGAGATACAATACAAGTATGGCAATTTCTTAAGTCTCTTGGTATCGGGAAGGCATCTTGTGATGGTATACCCGATATAGACCTTAACACAATTAATTTGTATTTCTCCAAGTCACCAGTCACTCTGGATGACAACCTTAAATCTGCTACTCTTAACAGGTTATCTAATCTTTCATTGCCAAGATGTACTTCATTCTCTTTTCATCAGGTAACAGAAGGGGAGATAAAAAAATCAATACTATCTATTTCCACAAAGGCGGTGGGTGATGACGGTCTTCAAATTGAAATGCTTCGTCCCATCTTAGATGATCTTATTCCTGTAGTACACCACATTATTAACTTTTCTCTGCAATCTTCCACCTTTCCCTCAGCCTGGAAGAAGGCTCATGTCTTACCGCTTCCCAAAGTTTCGAATCCATCTTCAGTTTCCCATTTGCGTCCTATATCCATACTCCCAATTCTGTCTAAGGTTCTCGAGAGTGTTGTTCAGAATCAACTATCTCACTATCTTCTCATTAATGGCCTGCTAAGTCCCTACCAATCAGGATTTCGTCCTGGCCATAGCACAGTAACAGCGTTAGTTAAAACA